>JAUIMM010000078.1:3130000-3730000 GCA_031769625.1 Taudactylus pleione | reverse complement strand
TTACCGCAGCTGGAAACAGTGCTGCGCATGCGCTGTTACATCTGTAAAACCAGTGCATGCACAGCACTGCCTACACATGCGGTAAGTTTGTGTGCGCCCCCCGTCTCGCACGTACCTTGCCCGCTGCAGCGCCTCCAGCTCCGTCCTGCTGGTCTGTCATGTGGTCTCCCAGCAGCACACAGTGCAGTTTAGAAAAAAAATAAATAAATAATTTCTAAACTTTATTGTGTTCTGCTGGTAGAACACAATGTCAGCATTGCAGACGGAGCCAGAGGACACATCAGAGCGCCGGAGGAAGACGCCGTGGGACCTGCACAGCTGGAAGCAGGTAAGTCTGTCCTGCTATTCGCCACCTCACAGTGGCGAATAGTAACTCCATCAAATTCCAAAAATACATAATTTTCGGAGTTTGATGAATACCATAATTTCCATATCCCCATACTAATGTACTAATGTATGGGGAGTGTGGAAATTAACGCAGGGGAGCTTAGCAAGGAGATATCAGTGTTATCTCCTGTGCTAAGTGGCTTCATGAATACTAAAATAACGTTATTTAAGGAAAATGTCCTTAAAAACGTTATTTTAGTGTTGATGAATAGGCCCCATAGTGTTATCAGTGCTCCGTAAATAGACCCTCGGGATTTTAAGATCTACTGGGCCTGATTTAGGGGTACACACGGTCGCCGCTGCGGCTGAATCTTTTTGCGGACCTGCAGTGGGGATAATATGCAAATTTAAAACTTCCCCTCATGTGCTAGCGTGGATTAAAACGTGGAAGCGGTGAGACGCCCATTTTTAGCGTTGCTGCACGGTGTAACACCCCCGATGATTCAAGACACTCCACCATTGGTGCACCATCAACATTTGCACCGGTTCTATACAGGCGCCGTGCCTCCTAATGAACATGGCCCTCTGCGCTTGTGCTTCTGGGAATGCAGCCGATGTCACCGACGAGCGCGCAATACTCCCATAACACGCCCATGCGCTGGATTTTTCTTTTGGTGTTTACTTCAGGCCACCTCCCAGTTGCCGCCCATGGTTTCCCCTCGCCATTTCTGATACCAGCGGTCCCCGTAAGCAACAGCGCAGTTGTGCGCTGTAGGAGGGGTTGCCAGAATATTTGGCGCATGCGCAGTATCAGGTAATCGCTCAACTACGAGAACACTGGTATTGCGTGCACCCTTGAAATCTGCCTACTGGCAGGTAAGTGGCAGACACTCACACACTTTTTTTTTATTTGACCTTATGGTATATTTGCCAGTCTGCCTGTTGATAGAATCATGTTGTATTGAGCGCGCCATGCCATGCTGTCAGGTGTGATGGGTACTCCCCTCTGTCTGCTCCTCTCCCCAGCTGATGAGCGTCTGCATCCAGGAGGTCTTAGCCGCGCACTTCCCTGGTGAATTCGTGCAGCCTGCGTGGGAGAAATTCCTGGGCGAGGTTGGTGCCGTCCTGACGTCTTCCTAATGGCTGAAGAGCAGAAGCTGACTGCCATGTGCCCCCATGTGAACGTAGCTCCCGTATCTCCAGTATGACTCTCGCAACCTGCTCAGGAATGGTGATCCTACAGCGTGACCCCCCGCCTGGGGCAGTTCGAAGACTCTGGGGCCCCTGAGCAAAAAATATGTGGGGCCCCATCTAGCACTGTCACTAAAGGACATTTTCTCTGTACATTGCAGAAATTGAAATAACATGCATGAGAATATATATTTCTTTAAACGGTAAAATTATATACATACTGTATAACCATCCAGTAATATAGTGTTTTAAAAAAAAAGTAAATGAATTGCATTCAAATAGAATGGACGTTACAGGTGACACATTTGAGGTTATAAATAAGGTATATATTTAATTATATGGGTATATGGGTATAGTAGAAGAATAATGTACTCAAGAGAAGGAACGTAGGTCTCACTTACATTCAATGAGGGCACCAGCAGCACTCCCCAGTCTATCCCTTGTCACTAGCAGTCAGCCTGTATCCAGCTTGTGACCGGAGTTTATTCCTAGCATTAGACATATATAATATATTAATTTATTGTAACTTTAAGAATAGCATTGGACAATGTCTAAAGTAACCTGAAATAAAATGTTCAGATTTCATTTTCTGTTGCTTGGGGTCCAGTCACTGCCTTGTGTGGTTGGTTCAGGTTCCTTCTTAGAGAACGTCAGGTTCAAAAGAGTTTTCAGCCAAATCCTGATGCTAAAGCCACATACTGTAAGTATCACAGGCAATTGGTGGGTGTGGTCCTGTAAACTAGCGTAAGGGGTTAAGCCAGGTGTCAGGGGCAACAAGCAAACAATCCAACATTGTGTCTTTGCCCCGTGACTTGAGGGTCTATTTACTAAGCCGTGAACGGAGATAAAGTACCAACCAATCAGCTCTTAACTGCCATGTCATGGCACTGTACAGTCAGTGCCAGAGTTGCATGAGAGAAAGGAGGGAGGAGCTGCTGCAGACAGTGTGCCTGTATGCATAGGCGTAGCTACAGTAGATGCAGTGGGTGCGGTTGCCATGGGGCCCAGTTCACCTTAAGGGCCAGGTCCTCCCTCTGCATCCAGTTATGCAGACAGCCACACACTCACCTCCTGATCCCCATAGGTGGCTTTTACTTTCTTAGCAGTGTGCTGCTGCACTGCAGGCACGTCTTCGCTCCCAGCCAGTCCGCATTGCCTCACTAATGCTGGGAGGAGGCATGGCAATGCTGAGCCTGCTGGAACATCCCCAGACTACGACCACGCCTCCTCTCAGCATCATTAAGTGAGGAGCGCCGAAGCCAACCAAGAGAGCAGATGTGCCTGCATCAACATGGGGATAAGGAGGTGAGTGTCAGAGAGAGGGGCATGGAAATTTTGCTATGGGGCACCCCTAGGTCTAATTATGCCTCAGTCTGTATGTGTGTGACTGTATGTATGTATAAGTGTATGACTGTGTGTGTGCGCAGGGCTGTAGGGTGCTGTGCCAGGCCCTAGTACTTTTTTTTTTTATGGGGGGGGGCCTACAGCTGGCGTGACTACAGCTCCTTAAGGGAAAAAAAAAAGTTGCCTGGCATGAAGACACAATCACATTGAGGTACAACTGAATGCAAATGACAAAATTATGTATTTTCAGTATTATCAGAATGCATGTTTTTTCCAAAACAGCTACAAGGATAGACAGATAGCAACAAGGTGCGTGTATGAGGTATAATATGTCCCTCTAACCCCAGAATAGTCAAGTGAGTAACGATAGTTGGAGAGTGTTCTTTCTTACTAATGCAAGGAGGAGCAGAAAATGAGCAAAACCACCTGGGACTGTGTGACTGTATACTGACCACCTCAACAGATTCTGAGGGAGCAGGAAAATCCACAGCGGACTAGCACTGCTGGCACTTAATAGCTGACCACTATCTGAGGCTGTCCCACAGAGCCACTGGCTAGCGGCCAGTGTATCTTCCATAGGTGTCCTGGGGTGGGGCAGGGTGTCCTGGTAAGTTCATGTGAACTTCTCATTGGTGGAAACTAATATAAGCGCAGCTGCAAAGTTTTGTGGAGTCACAGAGGCAGTAAGATGCAAACGCTCACTTCATCCTACCCCTTGTGCACTGGCACACGTCCGACTGCGCAAGGCTTGAGAAGCCCACTTTCAATTCTCATGGACAGTGCAACTCTGCCAGAGGTTGTAAACACTCCACCATTGGTGCACCATCACATTCACCATCAACATTACAGCTGGCGCAGTTGTCTCCTTCTGAAAATCCCCTAAACATGGCTGCTGTGGTTGTAGAGCTGCATATGCATTCATTGACACACCCATTAAATGCCCATGACTTTGCATTTTACATGTGTTCATTTCAGGACATGTCCCAGGAACGCCAATGGGTCCGTTGTTATTCAATGTCACTGATAATTTCATTATGTTACCCTAGTATACAGATGTGAGCGTCCTTATGTCAAGCTGTGATCGCAATGCAAATGCAATCATTTATATGTCACCGCTGGTATTGCAGGCATATAAGCAGAATAGCGATCCATGCTGAATCAGGTCCACTGTTCCCAAAATGTGCAGCCATGACTTTGCCTTAATGCTAAAGCCGCAGCCTACAAGATTTGCATAGATTTGCCCACCTGGCTGCAAAGCGAATCTGCCTCTAAGTATTTAGACGCACCATCAAACATAGCACAAGCCCTGTGGAGGCGCAGAATGTCCATCTAACCATGGCTGCTGAAATCAGTGCAACTGCGGGAAAAAAAAAAGTCAGTCTGACTGCGACGCACCAGCATCTGACTAGACACTCCCTGTTACTACCCAGGAAACACTTACTAAAGTGGTCTCCGCTTCCAAATTCGTTCTGCTTTCCCCGGCAGAAACCCATCTGGACCCAAGCACCAGGGGTTAAAGTGGGTCAGAACTGCGTTCCGTCACTTCTATTTGGAGATGAAACCAGCTCCGCCTCCTCTGACCCACCTCAGCCCGGCAACGCAGGTAGGCTCCATTTGCCGGGCACCCTCTGAGATTTTGGTTACCAGCAAGTGCCTGGCTCCCTCCCCGCAGCACCAGCCGGAAGTTGGAGCTCACTCCTGGAGTTCCGGCTTCCGCAGTGTGCTGTGCACTATGGGAGACGTCATGACGTCTCTCCCACAGTTCAGAGGAGCAGCCAGGCGGACCAGACGGCAGCGGGGCTTAAGGCATTAGGTGGTTTTTTGTGTGTGTTGGCGGCACTACTACCTGGGGGGCTCTGCATAGGGGGCACTACTGCTGTGGGCATTGTCTAAGGGGTACTGCTGTCATACATGACTAAGGGACACTACTATGTGGTGTAATGTGAATCAAGATTGTGCTACTGCGTGGCGTAATTTGAATTGTGTGACCACGCCCCTTTCTTTTGAAAGCACACCCTTTTTTTGAACGCTGTCCCTTTATTGAAAAAGGAGGATGGTAAGTTCCACCACTTCTCTAGGACCACTTTAAGCCCACTGCGACTTGGACACACGTGCAGACTGAGAACATAGTCCACTCGCGTCCGACATAGACACTGAGTCGACCTCAGATTCAAGCCCTCAGGGAACAGCGGTTGACTTGTGTGAGCACATCCCAGAAAGCAGCATGAGTTCTGGCCAAAATGTCTGCTCCCTTCCCTATAAATGGCAGTGGCAAAACTGGGAGAGGAATAACCCACCACACTTCTAAATGCCGGAGAAAGAAAAGAAGGATTTCCAAGATTCAAGGAATGTTCCAGACTTTAAAAACATCTATCTTGGGATGTGTGAGTGTTACAGTACTCTGCAGATGCAAGTCAGTAACAGGTGTGGGAAAGTGTTGTGCAGGTACAGGCCGGGATGTACTAACCTTGCAGTACTGAGGTGAGGAGGGGCCGGCGGGGAGATGTGCTGGGTGACGGTGAAGCGGCAGGGAGCATGATGCGGTAAGAAGCCCATAGGCTTCTATAGGGTAACACCAGGAAAACCTGGAGTAACCCTCCGCATCAAAAATTGGACAGCCGGGGGGGCGTGGCCTGGACAGACTGGATGTATAGGAGGCTATCTCCATAGCTCCTAGGCCTCAGTATCCTGAATACCTATCCTTATTACCCTGCCTGGTTCCTGGCACTAGTTACCTGCTGCATACTTACCTTTGCAGGCTCTGGGAGTCCTCCGGCTCGGCTGTGCTCTCAGTCTATTGCGCTGAAGAACTCCTCTCTGCAATCTCTCGTGGTCGCGGGCGCCATTTGGATTTTGCATCAGAGTCTCCTGTGGCTCCTGTTCCCGGTGATTGCTCCAGCTAGCTTCTGACTGGTCTTCTGGGCAGGTGGGGAGGTGAAGGACACTGCCCATGTCATATTGGTGTCTTTTGAAGACCTCTGAGGACCCGCGATTCCCGCCAGCCGCCATCTTGGATTTGCTTCATGCGACCCTTGGCTCCAGAGTTGTAGTTTTTGCCTGCAGGTCAGTCTCCTGGATAGTTTGGGGATGATGACCCTTTTTCAATAAATGTACTGGGGATCGCTGGGGGTCCTGTGCGAATTTCTGTGGTCACCATGGAGAGGCTTCTCCAGGCTATCCTTGACTCAGAACAGATTATTACATTTAAAGTGACCGAGCTACACTCTGAATTGATTTCTGTTTGTCAGGATATAAGCCGTGCTACTGTCAATACAGCTGCTTCACCTGTGATAGCACAGGGGACTACATCTGCGCAGATCCTGCAAATCCTGGAATCCTGGCTGACACCTGCCTTTGCAATTGGTTCATTTCCTATTCAGTCTATTACTGCCTGGGTCTGCTATACACCTATGCAACCCCTTTGTCCGGAACTTTTCCTGAAAAAAAGTAGCGTAAAAACTCCAGATTACAAGAATCCTGATGCTGTTTATAGCCTGCCTCAAATGGTCCAGTTGGCATTTCGTGTCGAAAGATAACAGGCTCTTCGGTTGTTTATGTGGTGGTCCAAAAATCCTTTTTCCAATTATTACAAATACAAAGGCAGTTTCGTGATCCCCAGGTCTTCGTTTTCATTTCACCTATTTGCGCCTGGATGATCTTGGTGGGTCGTTTCCATTTTGTGGACTTTTCCCGGGATGTCTTGGCATGGCTTTGTTTGCAACTCCTGAAGAATGATGATCCGACTTAACTGTCTAAACTATTATTGGATTATTTTTCTTCTAAAGCTCCTTATTTCATTTTAATGTTGATCTATTTTGTGTATGTTTTTTGTTATTTAATTATTGCTATATCCTGTATATGTGATTCTTTCTTTAACTAGTATTCTGCTATAACCAGGTCTGTTGCGTAGCTGGCTAACTGCTGTGCACACTCATCTGTTAATATGGGAGGTCTATTGTGCTGGTTTCTTATTTTTGGGATGGATATTTCCTGTAGGTTTATGAGTATAGATGCTCCTCATTTTATTATGTAGTTTCATCTGCCCAAGTTTATTATGTTGGTTTTCAGCCCATTATATCCGAATGCTATTGTGCAACTCACTATTTTATGGGAGTTGTTTCTGAAGAAGCTGGACATACAATTGCCAGCGAAACGCGTTAAGCCTCATTTTCACTGCTTATCGTTTGGGGACAACACCAATCTACCATCTGGGATATTTTGGACACATGATTATCGGTACAACGACCATTATCACCAAAGGGAAGCAGCTACAAGTGAGTCCTATCCAGTCTACACTCTGTGATCAACCAACAGGATTTGACACAGGAGCTACCATCTGGACTGAGTAATCAGGACAATTCACTTGGTAAATATTTGCTGGACCCTGCCTGTTGAATTTTACAACAGTCCCAACGATAGTGTCCTACCCATGGATTTATTAGTCCCCTATTAGCGATATATTGGACATTGAATTTATTGCTCCCAAACTATAGGGTACACTCTATCTATGGTATTTTAATTATTTTTTATGTTAATAGGTATATGATGAAATAAATGTGATCAATTGCACACTTGTCTATGTTTTAACTAAATACAGCAACTTCAATTTAGCGCCGGTATACATCTTTGTATATATTATATATTTTGTCGGGACTGACAACCCCTACTGGCTGCTTCAAATAACAGTGCATTGGAGAATACATTTTTTTATATTTTATGGGAGGGGCCCCTTGTGTCCAGTTCATGGCCATTTCTTTTTTTGGCACAGACATATCCATTATGTACTCCTTACTATTTTTCTTTTGTATTAAGGGGGGTGGGGGGGGAGGGGATTTAGGTATCTAGATAGGTTCGATTATTTAGTTATGGATTAGGGAACAGGGGATCCAAGTATACCTAGTTTGGGGTTAGGTCATATAGGGTGGGGGGGGGTTTAGGGGAGGTTTGATATGGGTTTTTCTGGGGGGGGGGGGAAGGGGGGAGCGGCGCTTATATATTATTTAAATTTATATGTTGGCAGGCATGGAATTGATTTTTTTTCTTAAAGTTTACTTTATCCTGATGTGATATAATTGAAGACTACAAACTGTCTCGATTGCATGTTTGATTATATAGCCTGTCCTATATAGTTTTAGATCACGTGGGCTCAGATGGCGCCTATGAGTCCGCGATATATTATCCGTATGGTTTTGTGATAGCTATGGTCTATATTTTTGGTATTCATTATGACTTGTTATTTACATGTATACCATTTCATTTGATTACCTGATTTATATCTTATGCCTGCTGATATTATCGTATTGTAATCTCTGCTATTTTGTTTGGGTGTGTTTCAAAAACTCAATAAAAGTGATAAGATTAAACAAAAAAAAAAAATTAAAAAAAATTGGACAGCCGGAGCTTAGTACATAAGAAAAGGTGTTAAAAACTCTAAACTGGGTTTTTACTGCATTTTTCCTTTAGTACATACTGGCAATAGTGGAAGTAGAGAGTACCTGTTTACGTAGAGGCAAACATGAACCTGCACTCATAAAGTGTACTTACCTCTGCACCACAGAAATCACTGCATGCAAAGTAGGGAAACCCCTGACAAAATGGCGCTGGTGCCATTCTCAAAGATTTCTGCAGGCTCAGTAGAATCTGGGCCAGATTCAGTACTGTACACAACTGCGCATGCAATAGCAATTATGCGCACGCAGTTCAACTGCGATAGTATGCTAATTAGGGATGTGCAGGCTCAGATAGGTTCGAGTTTGCATGTTGAGTTCGGATTTTTCCCTCCAAAAAAATGGAACTCAGAAAGAGGCTAAACATCATCTTGCATGGACGAACATCATTCCTGGACAAAAGTCCAGGAATGATGATGTTTGTCCATGCAAGATGACGTTTTTAAGGGACACTACTATGTGGTGTAATGTGAATCAAGATTGTGCTACTGCATGGCGTAATTTGAATTGTGTGACCACGCCCCTTTCTTTTGAAAGCACACCCTTTTTTTGAACGCTGTCCCTTTATTGAAAAAGGAGGATGGTAAGTTCCACCACTTCTCTAGGACCACTTTAAGCCCACTGCGACTTGGACACACGTGCAGACTGAGAACATAGTCCACTCGCGTCCGACATAGACACTGAGTCGACCTCAGATTCAAGCCCTCAGGGAACAGCGGTTGACTTGTGTGAGCACATCCCAGAAAGCAGCATGAGTTCTGGCCAAAATGTCTGCTCCCTTCCCTATAAATGGCAGTGGCAAAACTGGGAGAGGAATAACCCACCACACTTCTAAATGCCGGAGAAAGAAAAGAAGGATTTCCAAGATTCAAGGAATGTTCCAGACTTTAAAAACATCTATCTTGGGATGTGTGAGTGTTACAGTACTCTGCAGATGCAAGTCAGTAACAGGTGTGGGAAAGTGTTGTGCAGGTACAGGCCGGGATGTACTAACCTTGCAGTACTGAGGTGAGGAGGGGCCGGCGGGGAGATGTGCTGGGTGACGGTGAAGCGGCAGGGAGCATGATGCGGTAAGAAGCCCATAGGCTTCTATAGGGTAACACCAGGAAAACCTGGAGTAACCCTCCGCATCAAAAATTGGACAGCCGGGGGGGCGTGGCCTGGACAGACTGGATGTATAGGAGGCTATCTCCATAGCTCCTAGGCCTCAGTATCCTGAATACCTATCCTTATTACCCTGCCTGGTTCCTGGCACTAGTTACCTGCTGCATACTTACCTTTGCAGGCTCTGGGAGTCCTCCGGCTCGGCTGTGCTCTCAGTCTATTGCGCTGAAGAACTCCTCTCTGCAATCTCTCGTGGTCGCGGGCGCCATTTGGATTTTGCATCAGAGTCTCCTGTGGCTCCTGTTCCCGGTGATTGCTCCAGCTAGCTTCTGACTGGTCTTCTGGGCAGGTGGGGAGGTGAAGGACACTGCCCATGTCATATTGGTGTCTTTTGAAGACCTCTGAGGACCCGCGATTCCCGCCAGCCGCCATCTTGGATTTGCTTCATGCGACCCTTGGCTCCAGAGTTGTAGTTTTTGCCTGCAGGTCAGTCTCCTGGATAGTTTGGGGATGATGACCCTTTTTCAATAAATGTACTGGGGATCGCTGGGGGTCCTGTGCGAATTTCTGTGGTCACCATGGAGAGGCTTCTCCAGGCTATCCTTGACTCAGAACAGATTATTACATTTAAAGTGACCGAGCTACACTCTGAATTGATTTCTGTTTGTCAGGATATAAGCCGTGCTACTGTCAATACAGCTGCTTCACCTGTGATAGCACAGGGGACTACATCTGCGCAGATCCTGCAAATCCTGGAATCCTGGCTGACACCTGCCTTTGCAATTGGTTCATTTCCTATTCAGTCTATTACTGCCTGGGTCTGCTATACACCTATGCAACCCCTTTGTCCGGAACTTTTCCTGAAAAAAAGTAGCGTAAAAACTCCAGATTACAAGAATCCTGATGCTGTTTATAGCCTGCCTCAAATGGTCCAGTTGGCATTTCGTGTCGAAAGATAACAGGCTCTTCGGTTGTTTATGTGGTGGTCCAAAAATCCTTTTTCCAATTATTACAAATACAAAGGCAGTTTCGTGATCCCCAGGTCTTCGTTTTCATTTCACCTATTTGCGCCTGGATGATCTTGGTGGGTCGTTTCCATTTTGTGGACTTTTCCCGGGATGTCTTGGCATGGCTTTGTTTGCAACTCCTGAAGAATGATGATCCGACTTAACTGTCTAAACTATTATTGGATTATTTTTCTTCTAAAGCTCCTTATTTCATTTTAATGTTGATCTATTTTGTGTATGTTTTTTGTTATTTAATTATTGCTATATCCTGTATATGTGATTCTTTCTTTAACTAGTATTCTGCTATAACCAGGTCTGTTGCGTAGCTGGCTAACTGCTGTGCACACTCATCTGTTAATATGGGAGGTCTATTGTGCTGGTTTCTTATTTTTGGGATGGATATTTCCTGTAGGTTTATGAGTATAGATGCTCCTCATTTTATTATGTAGTTTCATCTGCCCAAGTTTATTATGTTGGTTTTCAGCCCATTATATCCGAATGCTATTGTGCAACTCACTATTTTATGGGAGTTGTTTCTGAAGAAGCTGGACATACAATTGCCAGCGAAACGCGTTAAGCCTCATTTTCACTGCTTATCGTTTGGGGACAACACCAATCTACCATCTGGGATATTTTGGACACATGATTATCGGTACAACGACCATTATCACCAAAGGGAAGCAGCTACAAGTGAGTCCTATCCAGTCTACACTCTGTGATCAACCAACAGGATTTGACACAGGAGCTACCATCTGGACTGAGTAATCAGGACAATTCACTTGGTAAATATTTGCTGGACCCTGCCTGTTGAATTTTACAACAGTCCCAACGATAGTGTCCTACCCATGGATTTATTAGTCCCCTATTAGCGATATATTGGACATTGAATTTATTGCTCCCAAACTATAGGGTACACTCTATCTATGGTATTTTAATTATTTTTTATGTTAATAGGTATATGATGAAATAAATGTGATCAATTGCACACTTGTCTATGTTTTAACTAAATACAGCAACTTCAATTTAGCGCCGGTATACATCTTTGTATATATTATATATTTTGTCGGGACTGACAACCCCTACTGGCTGCTTCAAATAACAGTGCATTGGAGAATACATTTTTTTATATTTTATGGGAGGGGCCCCTTGTGTCCAGTTCATGGCCATTTCTTTTTTTGGCACAGACATATCCATTATGTACTCCTTACTATTTTTCTTTTGTATTAAGGGGGGTGGGGGGGGGAGGGGATTTAGGTATCTAGATAGGTTCGATTATTTAGTTATGGATTAGGGAACAGGGGATCCAAGTATACCTAGTTTGGGGTTAGGTCATATAGGGTGGGGGGGGGTTTAGGGGAGGTTTGATATGGGTTTTTCTGGGGGGGGGGGGGGGGGGGGGAAGGGGGGAGCGGCGCTTATATATTATTTAAATTTATATGTTGGCAGGCATGGAATTGATTTTTTTTCTTAAAGTTTACTTTATCCTGATGTGATATAATTGAAGACTACAAACTGTCTCGATTGCATGTTTGATTATATAGCCTGTCCTATATAGTTTTAGATCACGTGGGCTCAGATGGCGCCTATGAGTCCGCGATATATTATCCGTATGGTTTTGTGATAGCTATGGTCTATATTTTTGGTATTCATTATGACTTGTTATTTACATGTATACCATTTCATTTGATTACCTGATTTATATCTTATGCCTGCTGATATTATCGTATTGTAATCTCTGCTATTTTGTTTGGGTGTGTTTCAAAAACTCAATAAAAGTGATAAGATTAAACAAAAAAAAAAAATTAAAAAAAATTGGACAGCCGGAGCTTAGTACATAAGAAAAGGTGTTAAAAACTCTAAACTGGGTTTTTACTGCATTTTTCCTTTAGTACATACTGGCAATAGTGGAAGTAGAGAGTACCTGTTTACGTAGAGGCAAACATGAACCTGCACTCATAAAGTGTACTTAGCTCTGCACCACAGAAATCACTGCATGCAAAGTAGGGAAACCCCTGACAAAATGGTGCTGGTGCCATTCTCAAAGATTTCTGCAGGCTCAGTAGAATCTGGGCCAGATTCAGTACTGTACACAACTGCGCATGCAATAGCAATTATGCGCACGCAGTTCAACTGCGATAGTATGCTAATTAGGGATGTGCATGCTCAGATAGGTTCGAGTTTGCATGTTGAGTTCGGATTTTTCCCTCCAAAAAAATGGAACTCAGAAAGAGGCTAAACATTATCTTGCATGGACGAACATCATTCCTGGACAAAAGTCCAGGAATGATGATGTTTGTCCATGCAAGATGACGTTTTTGCCTCTTTCTGAGTTCCATTTTTTTGGAGGGAAAAAATCCGAACTCAACGTGCAAACTCGAACCTATCCGAGCCTGCACATCCCTAATGCTAATACAGTACATTGCCATCGCAGCACTGCCCAAGGATCCCTCTTTACTCAGCAAGACTGCAAAACCATCGGTAACAGAGTACCATCGCAGCCTCACACACAAACCCTGACCTTACTCAGAAATTACTAACTTCATTGCACGGTATCAAGCTGCATAAGCCATTGCAATGGATAATTTATGCAATTATATAATGACCACTACAGTAAATATACCATAATTCCAAATCAGACTCCATAAAAGGTCCTCCCCCCCCCCCAGACATCCCTATGGCTACACATCAGTAATGGGGTAATAAATTATGTCTACCTATTCCCAAACAGCTACAGGTGTAACAAATAACTAATCAAGGGCAGTGGAGAGTTCAATGCTATATTGGTGGGAATGGGCAAGATGACCCTTCAATGTCTCAAACTGAGAAACTATAACAGTGATCAGACACCACCCTAATCAATAGGCCAAACCCATTGTGCCTCAACCTGGGTATTTCAATAGAAGAATGAATCATGAAAGTTTTAGAATACAAATAGAAAAAGTGGTAGAGGCTGGCTTATAAGTCTAGACCTCCGACTTGTACTCAAGAACATTAAAAAAAGGTTATACAAGTATTCGGTTAGATAAGTCATCCCAGCATTTCCCATTAAACATGGTTGCTTATAGAAACTTCAAGTATCTTATGTGAAGCCTAGAGGGGAGACCCCCACCCCACATTAATTCCATGAAGAGTCATGCCTAAATATGACAAAGTTGTGAGATCTGTCATTACAAGGGGAACTAAGCAGAGACTGCAGTGTCCTTGAAAGTGTGTACAAGTTACTGGGACCATCTGAAGAGTGGATCATTGTAGAGCATCTGACAGTGGGGTCAGAATGATAATCGCATCAGTATATACAGGGGTCTTGTGTGCATTCCCAGTCCGGGCCCCCTCCACTCTCCCTGGTGGGCCAGCAGCAGACTCTGGGCATTAGTCTGGCCAGAGTCTACTGCCAGTGAGCAAAACGCCAGGATAATGGGGGTGGTGCGCATTTTCCAGCTTTCTGTGCAGGGCTGAGACACCCGATGTGGGACCTCGGGGAGGCAAGTATTAGAAAATGTGGGTGCAGGCTGTGCGGTGTGAGTCCCCTAGACCAATGTACAGCACACCCACTATAAATAGGCTCCTGAGGCTACACTATAAATCCAGAAGTGATCTGGCTGCTAAGCCCAAAACAAATTAGCTGCATCAGTGTGTTGTGGAGTTGCCATAGGCACAGATGTACAAGGAGGGGGTCAGCAGTTCAGATAAGTTTTATTTAACATTGTGTTGGTCTTGAAGCATCATGCAGGTGGTTAGACACCAAGGTGACAGGAGCCATGTTATTGAAGACCTCACATTCTGGGTACAGCAGACCATTCCTCCTCTTCCCTCTAGCTGGAGATCAGGTTAGCAGCAACTGCACTGAGGAACTTGTCACAGGCCGCCCGGTCTGCATCAGGGAAGTGCTTGACAATGACCTCTAGGAGGCAGTCACACATCAGCTGGGGAGAAGAAGAGTATTAGCTCCATTTAGTATAAAAGCCATCCATGTAGTCATTGTGCGGCACACAGAAATCTTGTGCGAGATTCTGTTTGCGATAGAAATAATTGGACTAAGGTGTCCATACCAATGATGATCTTCAAACATTCTACAGGATGTTTTTCCCCCATTGTGTGTGATGCCATCTATAATTTTTCTTCATGGTTTAAGGCATGAGGTTTTTTTTGTGGAGGGAGGGGGTGACAGGATGATCCAGATAATGCAGCAATTCAGGATAGGAGGTAGCCCATCATGGAAGCAAATTACCCAATGGGTTAACCATAGCTGCTGACCTCCCCAGTGATCAGGGACATGTGTGACAAAGCTTACTTATTCCTCTGACACAAGTAAGAAGTCTGCTACCTTAAAGACAACAAATTACCTATATTGGTGGAAGACTAATGCCAATATATAGTTTCAATATAACAGTCTCCATGCTCTGAAGGCAACAGGTCCCCTCTGCTGAACTCCTACAATGAAGCCTGGAGAAGCTGGTCTAACAAGAGGCTCTGAGTTTAATTGAAGACTTGATCACTATATTTAGCCGCTTACCCGCTGGTAGAGCAAGTACCCACTCAGATGCAAAGTGATCTGTAGGAAGTAACCAGCATAAGACACTAAAGCTTTCATTGCCGATTCACATCTATAGTTTACCATATAATGTAGCATACCAGCCTGGTCACATTATCTCACCAAGATACTCATCAGAACCACTGATTCCTTCTTGTGGAGGTAAAGTGATTACAGAGCATTAAGTATGGAGTTTCTAATCAGTTAAAAGTACCAAAATCCAGTTGGGAATAGCCAGAGCTGCTGACAGCTTTACCAAACCCAGGTACAGGGAGGGGGTGTGGCCAACCCAGGGAGGTGCAGCCAAACCCCCTCCATCAAAAGTTAAAGAAAATATATAACATCTCGCAGCCTCGCACTCCGCAGTCACTCACATCCTTGCTTATATAGCCAGGAGAGAAGGAACTGACTGCTGCTGTAGCCTCGCTCCCTAGCCCAGAACACAGCAGTGTGCTGGGCTGAGAGGCTGGTGCAGCAGCCAGTCCTCTTCCTGCTCAAATTAAGTAGTGGCAGAGAGGGAGGGGGCAGGCTGCAAGACCCAGACCTCCACTTTTCCCCTCCAACAGACCCAGGTAATTATTAGATCATTCCCCCCCCCCCCCACTTGGCACAGCACTTGTTTGTGTGGGCCTTGGCACCTGATTATGTAGCTGCTATGATGGCAGTCTAGGGGCACTGTATATTGGGTCATTGGAGTTACACTAAGAAAGGCCGTAGGACAATTAACCAAGTCCAACAGCTGCCTAAGGGAAGTGCTATCTCAATAGCCAGCTGGCAGTACTTGGCCCTCAAATAGTCAAAAGGCAGAGTCTACAGTACTTTTACATTGAACTATCAGCCAAAGCCCACAAGGTTGATTGAGGTCTTTATATTGGGAGATAAGGTTGACTACAACATAGGAAACAGATGTTCTTTATGCACGGTCTGATGGCACCAGTCTATCTATGGGGCCTATTCATCAAACTATGAATGGCCCAGTAACCATGCAGAAGTTTTTGTTTCTGCATATTTAAGCTACTGGGCCATTCATCAGATAGGACCCCCTTGGTATTCTGGGGATGTAAAGAGGGATCTGAGTGGATCCCTCTGCCATCTCCACACTACCTCCCAGCGGCTTTGCGCATGCAAGACCCGAAGGACAGAAGTAGCTGCGATACTAGCCACGGGGACAACTGGTTTTTGGAACAGTTGTCCACTCACCAGAGTAATGATGCAATTGCTCCAGTGTCACGTTTTCCTGGCTTTGAGTTGGATACTTAACTATCCCTCACAGAGAGTCCAATACTTTATATTGGCCCCTCAGTGACATAACCCAGTTCCATGACTGCAGAAGGTCATCCACAGCACCACATGTTTGTTACTCCCTTCTAATATATTTGGGCAATCAGCAGGTTATGATCAGCTCCGTAAGCACTGGTTTGGTTTTGTAGGAATTAGAATGAGAACCCCAAGCTGCACTGTGCAGTAATAAGTATATGAATCTGTAACAGAGACCTGGTAATCACATCTATCAGGCTTCCTATGCAGGTAACGTTCCTTTGCATATTACACAGGTCACATGCTCACCTTGATTGTATGTACAGTCAGTTTCAGCTTGTTTGTGTGCATGTCTCGGAGGCTGGACAGGTTCCCTGCAAGGTCTCCCAGGTTCTTCAGGGCTTCTACACAGGCACTAATGATCTTCCCTCCCTGGGTGTGTAGATACTTGGAGCCAGGACTCAGGTCATTGTCACCGAAATGGGACTTGGTCTCAGGGTGGTTCTGGAAGAGTGAGAGAAGATCAGTAGTTACATTGTAGAGGTTACATAAAGCCAGAATGTAAATCCTTACAGCCCCTGATTTATGGGAAGAGACAGCCTAAGACTGAGGTGTGGGGCGCTGCACCTCCTATTCTTACATAGAGTAATGATACTGTTCCCCAAATGAGAGCTGATCCATTACACATTATATATGACTGTCACACATGGTGCTGTACTAGTCATTCTATTCTGTGCAGTGTCCCCAGCAATAGGTCAACTCTGATGGGGACTGCATGTATTATAAGATGGGCATATGCCATTATACAGGGCTCCAGTCTGGAATTATATTTATGTGCCATCACAACTAAACTGTAAAAGAGGCCCATATATTATATGGTATATTAACAGTGAAACCACCATGTACTAAATATTTTATTAAGAGACACAGAATATACAGGTTAGCCATGTATCATTAGAAGTCAGGCATCACAGCCTGAGGAATCAGGGATGGGTTGTACAAATGGAACATTTCAATAAACTTTGGGTTAAACGATTCCAGCTGGATACTAAAGGCTCATACACACTAGTGATAAATTGAATGATATTGATAATAGTGCTCAATATCATCCAGTATGTATACAAGATATAGTTAACAACGTCTTTCGTCACCTGAACTAGCAGGTCAAACCAACGATATGGTCAGGTTGTGCATGTTCAGGGATGAGGGAGGATGCAGTCACTGAACGATATAGTTAATGATATATTTCAGTGTGTATGCTCAATGTCATTCCCAACATTGAGGCCGGCAGTTCAGGGAAAACACTTAGGGGTCTATTTACTGAGCAGTGATGAGAGTGAAAAGTGATAAGGTGCCAGCCAATCAGCTCCCAACTGTCATTTTTCAAACAGCCTGTGAGATGGCAGTTGGAAGTTGATTGGCTGGCACCTTATCACTGCTTAAAGATGTTTGGCCCAGGAGTCACATGCCTCCCTATCCCCGCTTCCCAAACCCAGTCCACACATGCTGCAGGCACAGCAGACCCTCCACCATCATCCTGCACTGTCTTCCACCACTACCATCCTCCTGCCCTGTGCCCCTCCACTATCATCCTCATAACACCCCCCTCTGCAGGGTTATACATACAGCGCAGGGGGAGACTTTTGCCCATATTCTCTGGGTGACAGGTTTCTGTCTACACAGAGTTGTAGGGCCCATCATGCTCCAGATAGACCATTTTATGTAATTGTGCACAGCTGTCTATGTACTGAAGTGGTTCTTTTCTTTGTAGGGATGGCCATCAACTATTCATAATCATCGATGGTTTATGGCCAATCTCAAATGCTTTTACCATTGGTTGGGGGAGAACCTGATAGTTTCACTCCATCGATGGTAAAGCATAACTATATTTCTTTGTGCAAGGTACAGGAACATGGTGCATAGCTCTTCCCAGAACACCCATGAATCCCCGGCTCAAGATTTGATTTACCCACGGGCCAGTAAGCCAAAGACTAGAGATGACCATCGGTTAGTGAAACCATCAATGGTCATCTTTTGCATAGGGGTGACCTGCCAAGGTGAGTGACTGTTAAGTCACCCCCTTGACAGTAACTGCTAAGACCCCATTCCCCTAATGCCCATGTGACTCACCATCTCCAAGTCTTTAACAAACATGAAAACAATGGGAGGCAGATACCGGCAACTATAGGAGGCAAGGCCAGCACTGGAGAAGACACCCAACGGTAAGTGTCTTCTCCCTTTAGGAACACCTGGAACACTTAGCGCTGCTATAGGAGTCTATGGCAGCGCTAAGTAACCCAGGTGCAGCATGATGTTGTAACCTGCGCTGGCAGGCACAGAGAATCCCTTTAGTACATACAGAGAAGTGGTAGGTACAGAAATTAATTGCCTTCAGGGTTTACCCCCTTTTCTCCTGTTAGTTACATAGACCCCTTAATCATTGGAATATAAAAAGAAAAAAAAAATAGTAACACATTTTAGCTGAAAAGAGAAGAACCAAGATTAAAAACCAGGACACAGAACCCTATAGACGTCTCACCTGTCCATAACCTCACACCCCAACTCCTCAGATTTAAGGGCAACCTTCTCAAACAGAGCATCCATAGCAGCCGTCTCACTGTCTGACAGAACCATCCTGTGACCTCTCTTCCTTAGCTCAGTGCCCACAGAATACAGAACTCAGCCTGCACTAATAACCAGGGCTCTAGGAACACCTTTATATAGGCACACATGGGTCATTAGGGGACCATGTGACTGACACACCTGTGCTCATGTAGGATCTCCCTAATACCTGGCCTGTCTGAGAATCCTAGGACTGGAGCCTGAGACTAGTGATTACATCAGGGGATCATAACTCCAATCCTAAAGTGTCATGTTTTCAGGATTTCTTTAATGATAAACAGGGGCCTTAATCTATTATACTGGGTCAGTAATTAATTAGCCCAGTTGTTCTCTAACTCCGTCCTCATGACCCCACACAGGTCACATTTTTCAGGTCACCCAGCAGGTGCACAGCTGTATTCATTATTCACTGACACATTTTAAAAGATCCACAGGTGGAGCTTTGTGATTCTGTGAGGAGACTTGGAAAACATGCACTGTTTGGTGTCCTGAGGACCGAGTTTGAGAACCTGTGAATTATCCCATCTGTTTCCACATGCAGAAATCCTGAAAGCATGCCCTGCTGATGGTACCTGATGATGTCACACTTATTGTACCCATGGCTGGTTTATTGCATACATTACACATCTCTTGTCCTACAGCAGTGTTGGCTAACCTTGACACTCCAGCTGTTGTGGAACTATATATCCCAGCATGCCCTGCCATAGTTTTAGCATGCCCTAATAGCAAAACTGTAGCAGTGCATGCTGGGTTATGTAGTTCCATAACAGCTGGAGTGTCAAGGTTAGCCAACACTGTCCTACAGTATTTGCTGATAAGTGTCCCTTATATTTAGCAGCATGTGAGACTGAGTAATATAATGACACCCAGCATGTGCCACATTTATCCTGTGCATGAAAACTGCGCTTCTCCTATTGTCACAAATACACCTATCAGTGTCCGGTGCCTCATTGCCTATAGCAGGGGTTCCCAACCACGATCCTCAAGGCACACTAACAGTCCAAGTTTTAAGGATAGCCACACTTGAGCACAGGTGACTTAATTAGTACCTTAGTTATTTTGATTTAACCACCTGTGTTCAAGCATGGATATCACTAAAACCAGGACTGTTGGTGTGCCTTGAGGACCAAGGTTGGGAATTACTGGCCTATAGGTAGTGACTGTAGTTTGGATTAGAGATGTGCAGGTATTTCTTAAATAGGGACATAAAATAGTGCATCTGAAAAAAGGGCCATGGCTTCATGGGGAAAGGCCAGGTAAGAAATAGTGGAGGCCAGGAGATGCTGGGGAGGCTGGGGATAAAAGAAGAGGAAGCTACAAGATAGAATGATAATAAACAGGAAAATTGACAGGCCCAAACAGCGCCCCCTGCCCTGTGGTGCCCTGTGCCATGGCACTGGTCGCACTACCCTAGTTACGGCCCTGATAACTACAGCTGCAGCTCTGGGTGCTGGTGGCTCCGCCCACTTATGTGCGACACCATTACATCATACAAAAATGGGGTAGGGCCAGCACAGGGTGCTCAGACTCCTTGTTATGGCTCTGGGCAAGCTTATGCATAATTGACTCTTCAAACCAGGATGTTATGCTACTTACTATGAGTTTGATGGACAGAGACTTGCCATTTTGTTTTATTATTACAAGAGATGTACACTGACCCCCGTGTTTTGGTTTTGGATATGGATCTCCCCTGGTTTTGGACGTGGATTTTTTCTTAAAAAATCATGAAATCAGCTAAAATCACATAAAATGGGCCTTTTTTTTGTTCCTACAGTATTATTAACCTCAATAACATTTATTTCCACTCGTTTCCAGTAAATTTTGACCACCTCACAGCTCACAATATTGTTTTCATCCAGTTTAGGCCCAAAATTTGCACCAAGCTAGCTGTCTGACTAAGCTAAGCGGCAGCAGTGAGCGGCACAAACACATGGCAGTTTAACTTCAAACATGGCACATCAGGAAACACTTTTATTATTCAAGAGAGTCCTGAGGGAGTTGGAGTATGTATGTAGTTGAAGGCAGGGCAGGGACAGGAAGGGTTGATTGGTAGCATTTAATTTTTTTATTCTGAAGAAAATTTATGAGGGGGGGAGGGGAGGAGGCATTTATAAAAAAAAATTTATACATTCACATCAGTCCTTGCCACAGAATAATCCTTGAGCATGGCTGCTGCTGCTACTGTGGATTTTCTCATCCAAGAAGGGGACCAGGAAGAGTGCTTTCCAAAAACAAACAATTGACTTAAATAATCCTTTGCAAACCTTCTGTGAAGGCATTTCTCAACCTGTACAGGGACATTAAAAAAACAGAGTTTTTAGTGACCTCAAGTGTAAGATCTATGATTTAAGGCAGGGGTAGCCAACCATGGGAGCTACCAACAGTGCATGTTTTCCATTCTCCTCACAGAATAATAACTGTAATAATTAACTCCACATGTGAATCTTTCCAAATGAATTGATGAGTAATGAATACACCTGTGCACCAGCTAGGTGGTCTGGAAAACATGAACTGTTAGTTGCTCTCGAGGACCGAGGTTGGCTATCCCCGATTTACTGTAGGCCTTAACTTTGTGTATTTCTTGAGAATCCTGGGCCTGCTTCTGTGTCTAGGAGTGGATTTTCATCCCAGAAGGGGACCAGGAAGAGTGCTTCCAAAAACAATTGACTTAAATAATCCTTTGGATTAGCTGAAGTAAAGGCATTTCCCAACCTGGGACATTAAAAAACAGTTAGTTTTAGTGGCCTTAGTTCAAACTGCCGTTGTTCCCACTGTCCACTTAACCCTATCAGATACTGTATGTGAACAAGCGGAACAGAGCATTAAATGCAACATTTCAGATTTAATGTTTAAGTCTTACGTTGTGTCTTTCTTGGGAATTCTTAAGCGCCATGCCTGCTTGCTGGGAGTGGATTTTTTTCATCCCAAAAGGGGATCAGGAAGCATGCTTTCCAAAAAGAAATAAACATTTGACTTAAATAATCCTTTGCAAACCTTCTGTAGAGGAGTTTCCCAACCTGTAGAGGGACAGGCTCGCTCTGAATCAGGGCCGTCCCTCTTACTTTTTGGAGTGGCCTCCTGGCCGCTCGCATAGCTGTGGGTGATCACCCACAGCTATAGCGAGCGGCCAAAATGATGGTCGCGATGGTCAAGACCATCGCGACCATTGGGCTTGCGACGATAATCTTGTGGTAGGGTCTCATCTGCCGCAAGCCCTGGAGTGCTTTTGGCACTCCCACTGACATCTGGGCAGCCACGCCTCCAGCACGCCCACCAAAGGGGGCATGCTGTCAATCACCATCGACAGCACGCCCCCTTTGGTGCGAGACCCATAACGACGGCTTGGCCGTCGTTATTCAGGTCTTGCGCATGCGCACAATAGAGCCGCCTCCGTCGTTTGCATGCACACTTGGGCAACAATTACCCGCTTGTGAGCGCTCAGCGCTCGCGAGCAGGTCTGAATCAGGCCCAGAGTTAGTTAGTGGCCTTCAAATTGCCATTGTTCCCATTGTCCACTTAACCATATTACTTAGATATGTGAACAAGCAGAACAGAGCATTCAATGCAACATTTCAGTTTAAGGTTTAAGTTTTACGTTGTGTCTGGAGATCATTGAGAAAGCAGAAAAAGAGCTCCACCACAAGCGGCAGATGACTAAACTCCCACACAAAGGTTTAATAGAAATAGATACCACACCAGATCAGATATTTACCCTGGAGGATCTGTCTGATTCATCATGGTGCCCCCAAGATTGTGCAAATTCTGCCAAAAGAGAGACTGACACCACGGCTAAACATAAGAGTCACCTTCTGGATGTGAATTGTCTCATTTGCATGGGGAAAACCCATCACTTAGATGAGATGGATCTCAGCCAGTGGATAACATTGAAATCACCATTAAAAAGTCACAAAGGAAGACTACAGTGTTGAGAATCTTTCTTCACAGTCAGGAGAGGCCCCAGAGAACATGAAAAAAGATGCTCTAGGTGCTGAACTTCAAGTAATTTCTCCATCATGTTCTGCAGTGTGGAAAGGTTTCATTCACATGTTTTCTATAAAGCAGTTCAAAGTTACAGCCTGCAAAGTGTCTGGCTTTAACACCCACCTTTGCCAGGAATTACCAAAGATTATCACAAGCAAAGGATTCATCTGTCCAGAATCTGTCTGGGAATTCATGGATTGTATCTGGCCTGAATGCACTAAGACATCCAGTGATTCTGTGTTCTGTAGCTGACATTATTCCTACCTGAATCGCAAACTGCAATAAGGACATGGAGGCCTTTGTTTTCCACTGCCTGCATGCCAACCAATACCTCCCAGACTACACCATTGGGGGGACCAGGTCTTGATAATGATCATCCCCATCTGTTGCTAGGCCTTCTTCTTCCAAACCATCCATCCTGGACTTCCTGTCCAAAAAGGGTGAACAGGGTACAGAAAGAGGAGCTAGATGTCCCCGATTCCATTTTTTTTCATCTATAATAGATGATGTGGAGAGAGAAGAGCTTCAGATGTTGGAACAAGGGCTCCCACCTATATGGCTTCCCTCCAGAGAGCAGAGCTCTGTTCCTCAGGAAGTGTCTATGCCTGAGTTGATAGGTAGTCTCAGTCTGTTGGTAAACACCCTTCAGGAGATGGCAACCCAGAATATCAACAACTATAATAATGTGTCCACTGATAAACAGCCTGATCCCTTAACAGTAACATACCCCACATGGCCAACTCATAACATGACTCCCATTTTCCAGCCTCCTCTTCCTTATGACACTAATCCAGTCGCCATGATTGATCAGTCATGTGTGGTCCACCCAATGTTTGGCTTTCTACATTCTAACATCATAATAACACACTATAACACACTATACTTATAATCTTTGCTCTTGTTTATGTTTTTGAATAGAACAGTTTAAGAATTTAGTATGTCCACTCTATAGTCTATATAGGTTTGTAAATATAGGCTTCAGTTTTTTAGAGCATATAACTTTATAAGCTGTTAGGATAACATTTCTGCTATATTTAAGATTAAAATAAACAACTTTTTGTAACCAAATAACTTAAAAAAAAGTTATCATTGCACTATTCATGTTTGTTTTTTTTAAAAAAGATTATTTTTATTACTGGTTTTGTTTACAAAATGCAATAAAAATATTTATCAAAATTAAAAAAAAAATTGTTTTTATTTTTCCACTGACACACACACAAAAAAACTGTTTATTTATTGTCGAAGCCGGATGATTGGCTGAGACCAGATCCTAGAATTAATATCTGCACAACGCCATTTTGCGTTGTCCGCATGCTGCCATTTTGCATTGCCTACACGATACCCCGTGTACAGCGCTATATTATGATCATTAGCATCGTGCGTCTGCCACTGATCTAGGTTAAAAGTCCTCATTATACAAATATGTACATTTATTAATATACATAATATGAATAACCCCGCAAAGCACGTACCATGTTGTACTCCACAAATACGTAGAAGCACAACGCATACTAGCGTCTTTTCTTAATATCTCCACACTGACACATTGCATACTTACACAAAAGGTTCCCTAGCATTAAGGTTAATATTAAAGGTTTTATTCGTTATCAAGTCTATTGTGAAATACATATATTTGGTATCTAAGGTTTAGTACATGATAAGCAGACCATGTTTGGTGCCATTCTAAACCACTGTTTATTTGCAGATTTCCGGTTCTATCGGCAAGGAAATCGCGACATGCGTCTGCAAGTTATGGATCATAGAGAGATAGGCATTGAAATGTACTCTGTAATGTAATGTTTATTAGCCAGTTTAGACTTGTTCTTCGGCGGGAAAATGCACACAAAGAGCCGTTGGAGGGCTGAACTATTACAATACAAACTGACCTATGAACTGTATCATAACAGAAGAACCAATGGGATTATGCCAACTCGTTCTATTGTTTTGCCTATCTCTGTAAGGGTATATATTAGGGGTGTGCACCGGCCACTTTTCGTGTTTTGTGTTTTGGTTTTGGATCTGGATCTTTCTCCGTGTTTTGGATCTGGATTGGTTTTGCCAAAACCACCCTTCCGTGTTTTGGGTTCTGGGTTTTGTGTTTTGGATCTGTATTTTTTTTAAAAAAGCATAAAAACAGCTAAAATCACAGAATTTGTAGGTTTTTCTGCTCCTATGCTATTATTAACCTCAATAACCTTAATTTCCACTCATTTCCAGTCTATTCTGAATACCTCACACCTCACAATAGTGTTTTTATGTCCAAAAGGTTGCACCGAGGTAGCTGGATGACTATGCTAAGCGACACGAGTGGGCGGCACAAACACGTGACCCATCTAGGCATGAAACTGCAGTGGCAGACAGGATGGCATTGAAAAACTAGGCCCCAAACTGTACATAATGCAAAGAAAAAAAAGAGGTGCAAGATGGAATTGTCCTTGGGCCCTCCCACCCACCCTTATGTTGTATAAACAGGACATGCACACTTTAACAAACCAATCATTTCAGCGCCAGGGTCTGCCACACAACTGTGGCTGAAATGATTGGTTCGTTTGGGCCCCCACAAAACAAGCTGGCAATTTATCTGTCCCTGCACAAACTGGCTCTACGGAGGCAAGATGTCATCCTCATCCTCCACATCCACCGATTCCTCACCCTCTTCAGTGTGTACATCCTCATCCTCACAGAGTATTAATTCGTCCCTGCAGGAACCACAGGTCCCTCTGTACGTTCTGGAGGCTGGTCTCCCTGGAAGAGTTGATAATTCATTTTATGAACATCATCTTCTCCACATTTTGTGGAAGCAACCTCCTACGCCTTTCGCTGACAAGGTTCCCGGCTGCACTAAACACTCTTTCGGAGTACACACTGGAGGGGGGGCAACTCAGGTAAAATAGAGCCAGTTTGTACAGGGACCTCCAAATTGCTTCTTTTTCCTGCCAGTACAGGTACGGACTGTCTGACATGCCTACTTGGATTCTGTCACTGATGTAATCCTTTAACAGACAGACGCACGCTTGTCGCTGCTGCTTTGAGGATTCAAGTGCGGCTACAGCCCACACAATTCACAAAGACAGAAAAAAAAAAAGAATATTTTTATTGTTTGTGGAGCACACTTTGAGGGTTACACCACCCTTTAACAGTCAGACGCACGCTTGTCGCTGCTGCTTTGAGGATGCAAGTGCGGCTACAGCCCACACAATTCACAAAGACAGAAAAAAGAAGAAGAATATTTTAATTGTTTGTGTAGCACACTTTGAGGGTGTCACCACCCTTTAACAGACAGACGCACGCTTGTCGCTGCTGCTTTAAGGATGCAGGTGCGGCTACAGCCCACACAATTCACAAAGACAGAAAAAAGAAGAATATTTTTATTGTTTGTGTAGCACACTTTGAGGGTGTCACCACCCTTTAACAGACAGACGCACGCTTGTCGCTGCTGCTTTGAGGATGCAAGTGCGGCTACATCGCACACAAGTCACAAACACATTAAAAAAATAGTTTTTTATTTTTTGGAGCACTTTGAGAGTTACACCACCCTTTAACAGACAGACGCACGCTTGTCGCTGCTGCTTTAAGGATGCAGGTGCGGCTACAGCCCACACATTTCACAAAGACCGAAAAAAAAAGAACAATATTTTAATTGTTTCTGTAGAACACTTTGAGGTGTCACCACCCTTTAACAGACAGACGCACGCTTGTCGCTGCTGCTTTAAGGATGCAGGTGCGGCTACAGCCCACACAATTCACAAAGACAGAAAAAAGAAGAATATTTTTATTGTTTGTGTAGCACACTTTGAGGGTGTCACCACCCTTTAACAGACAGACGCACGCTTGTCGCTGCTGCTTTGAGGATGCAAGTGCGGCTACATCGCACACAAGTCACAAACACATTAAAAAAATAGTTTTTTATTTTTTGGAGCACTTTGAGAGTTACACCACCCTTTAACAGACAGACGCACGCTTGTCGCTGCTGCTTTAAGGATGCAGGTGTGGCTACAGCCCACACATTTCACAAAGACCGAAAAAAAAAGAACAATATTTTAATTGTTTCTGTAGAACACTTTGAGGTGTCACCACCCTTTAACAGACAGACGCACGCTTGTCGCTGCTGCTTTAAGGATGCAGGTGCGGCTACAGCCCACACAATTCACAAAGACAGAAAAAAGAAGAATATTTTTATTGTTTGTGTAGCACACTTTGACGGTGTCACCACCCTTTAACAGACAGACGCACGCTTGTCGCTGCTGCTTTGAGGATGCAAGTGCGGCTACATCGCACACAAGTCACAAACACATTAAAAAAATAGTTTTTTATTTTTCGGAGCACTTTGAGAGTTACACCACCCTTTAACAGACAGACGCACGCTTGTCGCTGCTGCTTTAAGGATGCAGGTGCGGCTACAGCCCACACATTTCACAAAGACCGAAAAAAAAAGAACAATATTTTAATTGTTTCTGTAGAACACTTTGAGGTGTCACCACCCTTTAACAGACAGACGCACGCTTGTCGCTGCTGCTTTAAGGATGCAGGTGCGGCTACAGCCCACACAATTCACAAAGACAGAAAAAAGAAGAATATTTTTATTGTTTGTGTAGCACACTTTGAGGGTGTCACCACCCTTTAACAGACAGACGCACGCTTGTCGCTGCTGCTTTGAGGATGCAAGTGCGGCTACATCGCACACAAGTCACAAACACATTAAAAAAATAGTTTTTTATTTTTCGGAGCACTTTGAGAGTTACACCACCCTTTAACAGACAGACGCACGCTTGTCGCTGCTGCTTTAAGGATGCAGGTGCGGCTACAGCCCACACATTTCACAAAGACCGAAAAAAAAAGAACAATATTTTAATTGTTTCTGTAGAACACTTTGAGGTGTCACCACCCTTTAACAGACAGACGCACGCTTGTCGCTGCTGCTTTAAGGATGCAGGTGCGGCTACAGCCCACACAATTCACAAAGACAGAAAAAAAAAGAACAATATTTTAATTGTTTGTGTAGCACACTTTGAGGGTGTCACCACCCTTTAACAGACAGACGCATGCTTGTCGCTGCTGCTTTGAGGATGCAGGTGGAATCTAGACGGGATTTGGAACCGAGGACACACTACCTCCATCAATTGTCTAAATCCCACTGCACTAATGTCGGATACCGGACGCACGTCTAACACCAACATAGCAGTCAAGGCCTCAGTTATACGTTTTGCTTCAGGATGACTGCTGTCGTATTTCATCCTCATCGCTAGGGACTGTTGGAGGGTCAATTGTTTAGTAAAAGTAGTGATGTTCCTACTTCCTCTCTGGGATGATGAACAACTCCCAGCAGCAGCAACAGCACTAGGAGGAAGTGGTTCTTGATCTTTCCCTATTTTATTTTTATCGGAGAAAGTTTGGTCCTCCATTTATGTTATATTGATATATATACGTGCGGCTAAAGCGCACACAAACACAGAAAATATTTTTTTATTTTTGCTGGAGAGTAGTGCACTTTGTGGGTTACACCACCCTTTAAGAAATGAGCCAGCCGGCTCTTTACTTATGGGACACAGGCGCACGCTTGGCGCTGCTCCTTTGTTGATGCACGTGCAGCCACAGTGCACACAAGTCACAAACACAGAAAATATATATTTTTTTGGTTTGGAGTGTACTTTGGGGGTTACAGCACCCTTAACGGTCAAGCCAGCCAGCCCTTTACTTATGACACAGGCGCACGCTTGGCACTACTTTGTTGATGCACATGCGGCTACTGCGCACACAATTCACAAACACAGAAAATAATTTTTTTTTTGGTTTGGACTGGAGTGTACTTTCGGGGGTTACAGCACCCTTAACGGTCAAGCCAGCCGGCCCTTTACTTATGACACAGGCGCACGCTTGGCACTACTTTGTTGATGAACGTGCGGCTACTGCGCACACAATTCACAAACACAGAAAATAATTTGTTTTTTGGTTTGGACTGGAGTGTACTTTGGGGGTTACAGCACCCTTTAATGGTCAAGCCAGCCGGTCCTTTACTTATGACACAGGCGCACGCTTGGCACTACTTTGTTGATGCATATGCGGCTACTGCGCACACAATTCACAAACACAGAAAATAATTTTTTTTTTGGTTTGGACTGGAGTGTACTTTCGGGGGTTACAGCACCCTTAACGGTCAAGCCAGCCGGCCCTTTACTTATGACACAGGCGCACGCTTGGCACTACTTTGTTGATGAACGTGCGGCTACTGCGCACACAATTCACAAACACAGAAAATATTTTTTTTTTTGGTTTGGACTGGAGTGTACTTTGGGGGTTACAGCACCCTTTAATGGTCAAGCCAGCCGGCCCTTTACTTATGACACAGGCGCACGCTTGGCACTACTTTGTTGATGCATATGCGGCTATTGCGCACACAATTCACAAACACAGAAAATAATTTTTTTTTTGGTTTGGACTGGAGTGTACTTTCGGGGGTTACAGCACCCTTAACGGTCAAGCCAGCCGGGACTTTACTTATGACACAGGCGCACGCTTGGCACTACTTTGTTGATGCACGTGCGGCTACTGCGCACACAATTCACAAACACAGAAAATAATTTTTTTTTTGGTTTGGACTGGAGTGTACTTTCGGGGGTTACAGCACCCTTAACGGTCAAGCCAGCCGGCCCTTTACTTATGACACAGGCGCACGCTTGGCACTACTTTGTTGATGCATATGCGGCTACTGCGCACACAATTCACAAACACAGAAAATAATTTTTTTTTTGGTTTGGACTGGAGTGTACTTTCGGGGGTTACAGCACCCTTAACGGTCAAGCCAGCCGGCCCTTTACTTATGACACAGGCGCACGCTTGGCACTACTTTGTTGATGCACGTGCGGCTACTGCGCACACAATTCACAAACACAGAAAATAATTTTTTTTTTGGTTTGGACTGGAGTGTACTTTCGGGGGTTACAGCACCCTTAACGGTCAAGCCAGCCGGCCCTTTACTTATGACACAGGCGCACGCTTGGCACTACTTTGTTGATGCACGTGCGGCTACTGCGCACACAATTCACAAACACAGAAAATAATTTTTTTTTTGGTTTGGACTGGAGTGTACTTTCGGGGGTTACAGCACCCTTAACGGTCAAGCCAGCCGGCCCTTTACTTATGACACAGGCGCACGCTTGGCACTACTTTGTTGATGCACGTGCGGCTACTGCGCACACAATTCACAAACACAGAAAATATATTATTTTTTTAGCACTTGGGGGGAGCACCCCTGATGGACAGAGCACCCCCTGGACAACACTTCAGCACCCCTTTACGACTGGGACACTGCACAGGACTTTGGAGTGGACACAGCCCCTATGGAGAACTGACTGCACAACACAGTCCAGCCAGCCCCTATGGACTTTGAAGTAGTGGACACAGCCCCTATTAACAACAGCAGCACAGCACAACACAGCCAGCCCCTATGGACTTTGAAGTAGTGGACAACAGCAGCACTACACTACACTACACTACACAGCCCTAACTCCCACCCTCCCTCTTCACTGTCCACAGCCGAGTGAGAAAATGGCGCCGACGTGTGTACCTTATATAGGATCCAAAACCCGCGAGACTCGGAAGGCGGGAAGATGACGTTTTGCCTCGATTTCAGATCCGAGTCAGGCGGGAAAAGTCGAGCCTGACTCGGATCGGACTCGGATCGGGGGTGCTCGGGGGGGTTCGGATTTCAGAAATCCGAACCCGCTCACCCCTAGTATATATGCAAGCTCTCTATTTCTGGTAGTTAGTCATCATCTTCTGGTAGTTAGTCATCATCTTTTTGCTGTTGGCGGAGGCTTCATTGTTGATGCCGGGAAATCTGGATCCAGAGTGCTTGCGTATGTCACGACTGTACCTTGTATAACCTTTGCGCTAATTGTATTATAGATCAAGGCGTGTAACTATATGCTTTTATGTGAATAATATTTTTTTTGTGCTTTGGAACCACAATCAAATTCTGGAAAGCAATTATTTCTTGTGCGACTTACAACGCTAAATAGAGAGATATGGGTATAAAGAGTATTAGGAATTCATAGTATTTTTTGGGCAGCAGCCCTTTGACAGACAGCAACACTGCACTCCTGTGCAGCTATGCCGGTGACAGTGACAGCCAGGTGTGGCTAACACGCACACAAAAAATTGTTTATTTATTTTTTGGGCAGCAGCCCTTGACAGACAGCAGCACAGCACCCCTGCGCAGCTACGCTGATGACAGGTGTGGCTAAAAAAAAGTTTAGGAGCAGCATAGTATTTATGAGCTAAATACAGAGTTGTCTACCCTCCCGCATTTCGTGGGAGTCTCCCGAATTAAAGGTGGGAGCTCCCGCCACCCCGCAAAGTAGGCTGAATCCCCCGCATTTCTACAGCTGACACAAGAAAACCTTGATTGTTCTGGATGGCGGTCTCCTCTTTTTGCCTGTGCTCTGCTGAATACAGTAGCAGCACAGGCAAGGGGAACACATGAACTGAACTCCCGAGATTCCTAAGTAGTCGAGGGCACTTAAAATCTCGGGTCCCAGTACAAGTGTCTTCCTTGTTCCCCCTTCTCATCCAGGCCTGGGTCAGAGACACCAAGACCAAATGTCATCACAGGTCCAAGACAATCTCCTGGTCAGCAACTAGTTTTCATCCTGATAAGACAAAGAGACAGATTGCCATGTTGCCTTTACACAGCAGGTGAAACAACAGGCTTCTGCGTTATCTGCAACATGGGTTATGAAAATTGGAATGAAGTCTCTCAGCTACCCTGTCCACATCTTCCATTCCTGGCACAGTTTATACAGAGAAACCCTAAATGCCCTCTGTCCCACAGCCCATGGTTTCCACCATGGACAGAGGAACCCAGCTATCCAGTATCATGAGTATGTTCCACTGAGCATATGGGGATCTGGCTATCTAATTCCCCAAGTGTTTTCCACCATGCACATGGGGACCTGGCTGTTCTATCTCCTGAGTACTTCCACCATAATCATGGGGACATGACTTTCCTTTTTCCTGAGTACTTCCATCATGCACATGGGGTCCTGGCTGTTCTACCTCCTGAGAGCTTTCATCGTGCACATGGGGACCTGGTTATCCTCTCTCTGGGCGCTTCCAGCATGCACATGGGGACCTGGCTGTCCTATCTCCTGGGTGGTTCTGCCCCGCACATGAAAGACCAAACCTGGCTGTTTCATCTCCCGAGGCTTTCCTATCTCCTCAGTGCTTTCCACCATGCACATGGAAACCTGGCTGTCCTATTTCCTAAGTGCTTTCCAACACACACATAGGGACCTGGCTCTCCTATCTCCTGAGTGCATCTAGCACACACATGGGGACCTGGCTGTCCTATCTAAAAGTGTTTTCCAGCACACACATAGGGACCTGGCTCTCCTATCTCCTGAGTGCATCTAGCACACACATGGGGACCTGGCTGTCCTATCTACTAAGTGTTTTCCAGCACACACATAGGGACCTGGCTCTCCTATCTCCTGAGTGCATCTAGCACACACATGGGTAATCAGCTGTCCTATCTCCTGAGTTCTTGAGATAAATTGAGCAGTAATAGTCATTCTCCCACCAGACTGATATCCATAGAGGAGCTTTATGACAAATGTACAATTAGGGGTAACTTTACTAAGATTCGTGTTGGTCAAGATTTGTCCCATGTTTCAATTTGGATAGGATCGATAGTTTTGTTTGATGGTGTATATAATAGATCCTGTCCGTGTTGAAGCCCCAAGTTCGCTGCCCGACTTTCTCTCCCGAACAAGCAGCCTGCACACATCAGTGATATATGTGCAGGCTGCTTGTTTTTTATTATTTTTACCAGTCCTGGTTCCTAAAATTAAGGGGAACAAACCTAGTAGGGTTCCACCGTAATTCAAGAACCAGCACCTGGCTCCAGGGCCAGTGCTGGTTTTAAATATGGGGGGGGAAATGCATAGGGGTCCCCCTATATTTAAAACCGTCACCAGACCCAAACCAACAGGGGTGTAATGCGACAGCCAGGAGACCCTAATACCTAATCTCCATGGCCAAAGCATTAACACCCCAAGCTGGTCAGGCAAAGCCGGGGATCTCAGGGGAGGTGAGAACCCCAAAAAAGGGGTCCCCCCTCTCCCAAAACCCCAGACTTGGTCTGAAGCCCGGGGCTCTTCCCCACCCCTGTAGTGGTGGGTACGGGGATAATAAAGTGTTAAATAGTATTAAACTATTGTATTTTACAGTGGAACTACTGCCCTTTGGCACTTGTGGAACTACAAGTCCCAGCAGGCCGCCGGCACCCGTAGCCCCACTGTAAAATAAATACAGTAGTTAAAAAAAAAGACACACCATACACACTGTAGATAGTATAAATTTATTACACACCTACCTAAAACACAATTTGCTGTGGTTCCAGTCTTTTCAGTGCTGTAACGTCAGGATGTCAGGTACGCCAGTTCACTAAAAAAAACTTTATTGCACACCTGCAGCATTCGGAGACAGTGCGTCGGTAGAGTGCCTGTCACTCACTTTTATTGTGCAGTGCGGGGTACTAGCGGGTCGGGCATTGCCCTAGTAGGAATAGGGCTCCCTATCACTTTTAATCAAAGGGGTGGTAGCTAGCGCCGGTAGTGGCAGGAGCGGATGGGCCTCCTCTCTCTGTCTGTATGTCCAGACGCAAGTCCCGACAGTCCCCCTCTGATGGCGGCCCTGGGTGGAATTATTTATTATTGAATGTATTGAATTTTTTTATCGCGATCGTCTAATCACCAAAATCCAACATGTTGGATTTCTGCGATCCCGCGATGCCGGGTTGCAGCATTGCGGCACTCAGTCACAGATGTATGGGGCCCATAACACCTGGACTGTTGGGGAGCCATGAGGAGCGCGTTTAGGAACCTCTGGGTTATTCTTATTAAACTACTAACTTGCTTTAATCCTCCAAAGACTTTTTGTGCCTTTATCCATACATGCGGACCTAAGCTGTCTATAACCTATTCAGTGAGGCTTTTTATCCACTTAGTGACCACTATACCTAATAATCAGCATACTTATTTATATTCTTCATTTGTTGCAAATGTGCATCTTTTTAGCATAATAATTCCCTCATCAGTTTCTTTATCTGTTTAGTTTAATAGTTTATTAAACAGATATAGAACATATTAATTGTGTGCTGCTCGTTTTACCTACTACGGAGTCACTTATTTATACGTTTATGAGAATTAAAACCATTTACATTTTTATCCTACATATTAGTCCTTTTAATTGGGATAGATACAGGAGGTTGATAGTATGTAGACACTGACTATATCGTCACCACAACGCTAATGCTACTTAAAGCATTTTAACTGGGTTGGTATTAAAACTTTACACATGATGTGACAGCAGAATGTTTAAAGTTAGAATACCAACCCGGATGTTAAATGCTTTAAGTACTGTAGCATTATAACAACCGTATTGGCAAACTAGAGCCAGCATTGTGACATTGATCTACTCGGTTTCGATATAATGACTGTCAACAAACGGACCGCGTACTGTTTAATTCAGGTGTGTCAAATGTAGAGATGTGCGCCGACCCTCGTGTTTTGGTTTTGGATCTGTTTTGGTTTTGGATCATAAAAACAGCTAAAATAAAAAAAAATGGGCCTGTTTTTGTTCCTACAGTATAATTAACCTCAATAACATTTATTTCCAGCAATTTCCAATCAATTTTGACCACCTCACAATATTATTTGCTTCATCTAGTTGAGGCCAAAAGGTTGCATCCAGCTAGCTGGCTGGCTAAGAGTGACGCAGTGGGCGGCACTAACATGTAGCAGTTCAGTTTCTAAATTCCAACACGGATACAGGGCCTGATTCAGAGCCGGACGTTCTGAAAAAGCGCTCGCTCTGAATCAGGGCGTTTGTTGTTTTTTTTTGTGCAGCCTCCTGGCCGCTCGCATAGCTGTGGGGGTCCACCCACAGCAATAGCGAGCGGCCAGGTTGATGACCAAGACCATCGCGACCATCGGGCTTGCGCGTGACCCTTGTGGTAGGGTCTCGTAGCTGCAAGCCCCAGTGAGATTTCAGAACCAGAATCTCTCCACTGACATCACTCGTGGCAGAATGCCTCCATTTGGGCAGCCACCCCCCTCACTCAACATCGACAGCTCGCCCCCTTTGGTGCGAGACCCAGAGCGACGGATTGCCCGTCGCTAGCCAGGTCTCGCGCATGCGCACGACGGAGCCGGCTCCGTCGTGCACATGCGCTGTGGGCCACCATCGACCCGGTTGCGAGTGCTCAGCGTTTGCGACCAGGTCTGAATCAGGCCTACAGTGTGGGTTGGATACACCAATAGTGTACTTACTGTGACAGCAGTGTCGGCAGAGCGGGGTTGCTGACGGTGTCCTCAGTACATGGAATGGTAGTGCTGCGGTGCTGGCAGTGTCCTCAGTGAAGGGTACCGGTGATGTCAGCAGTGCGGGGGTGCCTGCGGTGTCTTTAGTGCAGGTTTGCTGGCTGTGTCGGCAGTGCGGAGTTGCCAGCGGTGTCTTTAGTGCAGGTTTGCTGGCTGTGTTGGCAGTGCGGGGGTGTCAGTGGTGTCTTTAGTGCAGGTTTGCTGGCTGTGTCGGCAGTGTGGGGGTTGCTGGCGGTGTCCTTAGTACATGGAATGGCAGTGATGCATTGTTGGCAGTGTTCTCAGTGAAGGGTACCGGCGGGTTCGGCAGAGCTGGGGTGCCAGCGGTGTCCTCATTGCAGGTTTTCTGACTGTGTCGGCAGTGCAGGGGTGTTCTCAATGCAGGGGGCCAGCGGTGTCGGGAAAGCGGGGGTGCCAGCGGTGTCCGCAGTGCATGTGTGCTGACAGTTTCGGCAGTGTGGGGATGCTGATGGTGTCCTCAGTGTGGGAGTTTCGGCAGTGTGGGGGTCGCTGACAGTGTCTTCAGTACGTTGGGCAGCAGTGTAGGAGTGTCGGCAGTGGGGGATGCTGGCAGTGGGGGTGTCGGCAGCGGGGGGTGCCAGCAGTGGAGGGGTGCCGGCGATGTGAGGTGGCGGGTGCCATCTTCTTTTTCTCCTTTGTGCTGTTTTCAATGGGCTTAGCGCTGATTGGCTGAGAGCCGTGACAGACGCTCTCTCAGCCAATCAGCTTTAAGCCACTGAAAACAAAACCTTGCGAGGTTTTGCCTCGGGTGAGTGATCCAGGGCAGGTAGGGAGATTGCTTCGCTCGGATCGCCGCGGATCCCCGGAATGAGGTGTGCGTTCAGATCTCTGAGATCTGAACCCGCTCATCTCTGGTAAAATTGTCACCTAAGTTTGTCTCACTTAGCAGTGTTTAAGATGCTTTTTATTTGGGGGGGGGTGGGAGGGAAGCCCATCTATATATGTATTAGCATGGCATGGACATCAGCCTGGCGGATGAAATACAGACGCTGGAAGGCCGGCAGATGGAGATCCCGACAAGATAAGTATAGAAGCTATCCCTAACCCTGCCTTAGGGGTGCCTAACCCTAACCCCCCCCCCTCCCTGCACCCTAAACCTAATCCTTCCGGGGGCCTAACCTCCCCTCCGGTGGGGCCTAACCCTCCTAGGGGGATGCCTAACCCTAAGTCCCCTCGGGAGACCCTAACCTCCCTACACACACTGCCGAGTGTAGGGATTTCGGTGTGGGGCTAATGATAGGCATCGGTATTTAGACGCCTATCATTAGTCCCATGCTAGGATTTCACTGTCGGGAAGCCGGCGTTCAGCATTTCAGCCGCCGGCTTCCTCACTACATAGTATCATACCGTCTAAAATATGTTACTGTGTCCTTGATAGTATTTTTAAATCGTGGTTGCAGAAATATTGGTACATAGGGCCTGATTCAGAGACGCTCGTAAGCGGCCGCTCGTCCGCTCCGAGCGATGTTCGCACATATGCGCATGCGTATAGGTCGTAATGCGCATGCGCCAACCAGTCATTGCGGTTGAAAATTGTGTGCTCGCAAAATAGCGAATGCTTGCTAATTTGAGTGACAGAATGAGGCGTTTGTGGGTGGTAACAGGGGAAGGTGCTTGAAAACGGGAAGTGGAGATCCGTACGCAGGCGTGCCAAACAGTCAAAACGGGCATTTTAAGGGTGTGCATAATTAACAAAGCAGCGTCATCAACCACGTCACTTGGTTGTCTCTTAGCCTGAACTGTTCGCATGACTGCGGTAGGAAAATCCTACCACAAGCACTGCGAGCAGTTCAGACGCCTTTCGATGTACTCGATTAATCTAATAAATAGCGGAGATGACGTAGGATGCGAGCAGCCAGGGGGTGTCTTTACAAAATATTGAACGCATGTTTCGTTCACTCGCTCAGACATAGAGGAGTCAACAGACCGCAAAGAGCGAGCGCTCAATTTAAATAGCCAGCCCCTTTTTCTGAACGAGCGAGCGCAAATAGCGTCCGGCTCTGAATCAGGCCCATAGTCACCTTCATATACAGCATCACGGGGCAGGGTCAGTGTTCAATTTGAGTTTCCACTTGTCTTACTTTTAGCGCATCAGTTTAATCTTGACATTTCATCGAGCCAAAGAGCATTATTGTGATAGTCACTGGAGAACTCTGTAACAGACTTTTTGTGTCGGATTCATTTCTGAGCTAAAAGGGCGTTTCCTTGTCACTTTTTTTCTATCTTCTTAGAGCTGCTCTGTTCTACAGAGACAAAAGTAACCCAATATCTAATGACAGACAGTAGATAATGTGATTCTGACATGGGGCACAGATCTCAGTCCGCTCAGATGGCAGAGCTGCTGTTTGCTTTCTGCAGAGGTGGGCAAAATGCTCAGAGATTAAGGTCATCCTGTAAATATGGATTCCACTCTGCTCAAAAGACTTACATGTACAGGGATAACAGCAATGTAATCAATGCAAATGATGAGTTCTATGTCCCGATACAAGGTGAGCACAGATTAATATGATAAGGGTCTATTTATTCTGCTTATCATGGCATTAGAGTACCATGACCTGGCATTGCAGAGGCATAAAGTAGCACTGCACCAGGAACTCAGTCTTGGGGGGGAAATGTAAGAGTGTGATTCCTGAAAAGGTATGAGTTTGCACTCGCTGAATGTAATAGAGTGCGACGTGTTAATTCACATGAAACTCGCATCATGTGTTTTTTTCGTCCCATACAAAGTCGCATCCAGACCATGTCAAACACAGAACTTGCGCAAAACCAGTAAAAAAAAAAAACATGCACAATAATAGACTTGCTTCAGGCTAGAGACCAGCAGCGTGAATAGCAGAAGCATACACAGATCAGCGAGTTCCATTTAGGCTTCTGTATGTAAAAAAGGAACAAAAGTTCTAAGATATAAGATTCCCGCTCCCCCCCTAAAGCACAACCTGCACTGGGCTGAGAGAGCCAGTCCTGGTTGTGAAAATACAGATATGCCCTCTTGCTTCCTTGCCGCTTGTACTGCAAACGTGCGCACGCATTGCATCATGTGACTTGCTGCAGCTGCATGTGCTACACACGCACTCCATGAAATCCAGTGGACCATTCGTACAAACGAAGCGCGCAGGCTCTGATCTCGTCCTGGAAATATAAAGCTTCACAGGGTCCCCCAGCTGCTGCATTACACCCCCGCTAGTTAGAGCCCAGTGCTGGTTTTGAATACAGGGGACCCCCTACTCATTTTGTCCCCCATATTTCCTCAAACACGCCTGGTTCACAGAGCCTGGTGCTGGTTGACGAAAATACAGGGGACTTCAGATACAGGCCTGTTTTCAATTAGAAGCAAAAAGCAGAGATTTGCGAAAAAGTATCGTCGGTTGCGACTTTATCAGTCGGAAAGTTATCTCCGTATTCAATTCCAAATACTTTCCGCGTACGCGGAAATGCAATGTAGTAGGCAAAAAAGATTTGCCTCTGAATAGCAGGAGAAAAGTGAATTTTTTTGCAAATTGCAAATCCCACAGCAAGAAATTAGCACACCCACTATGTCTTAGCGTGCGATCGCAGGGTGTATTTAGATGCCCACCAGCCTGTCATAAGATGCCCGCTGTCCCCCGTCATTTCCAGGAAGTGTATGCAACAATCGGTATCATCAAGTACCATCGCAAGCCAACGCAGCACATGTGGTTGACCATACGCTACCGCAAGCACTGCGAGTGCTTCAGTGTGTAAAACAACCATGCGACGTGTACTATGACGCTGTCTTAATTATGCACACCCCTGAAAACGGCGATAAGATGCCTAGACACGGCTGCGTTTGCACCACCACACCCCCGTTTCCATCAACCATCCCGTCACCACCCACAAACACCTTGTCCTGTCACTCATTCTAATCGAGCTATCTGTGTGCGAATGCTTCCCGATTGCATGGACTAGCTTGCACACAGCGATGCATACGCAAACATCAGCAGGTTGTGTACGAATGCAGCCTAGCGAGCGGGTCTGAATCGGGCCCTAAAGGCCCCCATACATCAGAGATGGATTGCAGCAATCGTGCAATTTGCAATCGATTGTGTATAAAAATCTGCAATGTATGGGCTTCACAGATCGCAGATTGCAACCAAAAAGTGATTGGAATTGTTTAATCAGATTGTCCAACATGTTGGATTTCACAGATCGATTGGGGCTGTAGATTGCTAGTGTATGGACATGATCAGAAGATTTGCAGACCGTTTCTAGCAAAATGATGGGCCTTTCAAGATTGCCAGATCTGTGTTTGCTGCAATCGATCTGCAAATCACTGAAAAAGATTTGTAGTGTATGGGCGCAGATTGCTCGATTGGGAAATCCTAAGATCGGGCAATAAATCTTCAAATTGTTCAATTGTGGTTTTCAGATTGCTGATGTATGGAGGCCTTAAGTTCTTTGTCATGGCAAAGAGGGACTTTGCAATTCATCTGATCACTCTTCATGACTTTCTGGAGTATATGCAAATTACCATCATAAAAACTGAAGCAGCAGATTTTGTGAAAACCAATAATTGTGTCGTCATTTTCAAAACTTTTGGCCATGGCTGTACCTCCACTAATATTCAGTAAGAACGCCATACAATATACATTGAATAAATGGGATAGTTAAACAATACTTTTTTTTTTTTTCAAGACAGGGGCCGGGATGTAGTAAGGTTGCGGTGACCATTCCGTCAGTCACCGCAACTTTACTAATCGCATATGTACTAACATATGCGATTAGTATCGCAAAGGACAGCTCTTGCGATAAGAGCTGCCATTTGTAAAGCAGCCAACGCCGGGGTCTCCGTGGGACTCCGCCCCCTCCGAGCCCTGGGAGCCTCCTGCTGGTCACCTATGGAAGCCCGGAGGAGGCGGAGGACCCAGGAGAAGGCCAGTGACCACGGAGAGCTGGGCGATGGCGGGGCAGCATCAGTAGCGGGGTGCGGTAAGAAGCCCATAGGCTTACACCAGGTTTTTCTGGCGTTACCCTCTGCACTGATAAAAGGGTGGCCGGGGCTTAGTACATATGGAAATGCGGTAAAAACCCCAAAAAACAGTGTTACCGCATTTTTCCTTTAGTACATCCCGCCCAGGGGATTTTCCGCACAAGTCTTGGGTCTGACCAGAGATTTGGAACAGTTTTAAAACAAGTCAGACCCCTTTCCACTGTGGCACCAAACTGGGTTATTCCTGGATCAGCATCAGACACGGATGCAGTGTAAACACTTCTCCCGGTGTTTGGAGATATCAAGTGCCGAGAAACCCGAAGTCCCAATGCTGTGAACGGGACCCGGGTCGGATCACCTGGGTTACCCATTTACACTGGTCATTCCTGTGTTAAACCGTGTAAGCTATACCCAGGTTGGATTGCCAGGTCACTCGACACGGGAATCCAACCTTTTCCCCTTTTACACCTAGCAGCAACCCCGTTTAACCCTGCAAGAACCTGAGTTCTAGCTGAGGTGTAAAAGGTATTAGATGCCAAGGCCCCATAAAATGAATTCACAAAAAGATATTTTAATATGGGATGTAGTCACCATCCCGGGGTGTGTGATGCCGATGGTCAAAATACCGGCACAGAAGTCCTGACAGTCAGCATCCCGGCACCAGAATCCCTAAGGTTAAGTATCAGGGGTTAGACTTAGGCACTGGCAGGTCAGGGTTAGGCACTAATGAGTGAGTGTTAGGCACTATGGGGGTGGGGAAGGTTAGGGTTAGCCTTACCCTACCCAAGGGTTTTGGGATTTCGCTGTCAGTATTCAGTATTCTGACCAGCAGCATCCCAACCAGGGGGGGGGGGTCCCATACCCAACAAGGAGTTATGTTATATTTAAAATGGACCAGTACAAGAACTGTGGAGGAGATGCATCAAGCCTTGGAGAAAGTTGCCCAAAATCACCAGCTTCTGTGATCTAGGACAATCTTTGAAATGATAGATGATTACTTGCTTTGGGCAACTCCATGGCTTTATACAGCTTTAATGTGGATATTAGTCAAAATAAAAAAATTTTGTCCCCATTCAATATATTCCAAAACCCAGGAACATGGGATCCAGTATGTTCGTGGGGTTCAAATCCCGACAGCGGCGTCCCGACAGCAGTGAAAATCCAGATCGTTGAGAGGTAAGTATTGACTAGCCTATTCTCCCCCCAACCTCCCATAGAGGTGCCTAACCCTAAAGCCCCCCTCTTAGTGCCTAAACCTAACCCCTCCTTCCCCACCACCTAAAGCAAAGTCTCCCGGGGGGGGCGTGCCTGACCCTGTCCTCCCCCTGGGGCTGCCTAACTTCCCCCCTTGGGCTGCCCAACCCTAACCTCCCCTTCCCCTAGCCTAACCCTACCCTCCCGGGGGGGCCTAACCCTAAGTCTCCCCCAGGAGCGGAATGGGTATGATATACCGCCGGCGGTTCGATTCCCGTCAGCGGCAGCCTGACAGGAGCAGAGTGCGACGCAGCGGAAGCCCGACAGTGCTGGAAATCCCGATCATGGATAGGTAAGTATCCACTAACCTAACAACCCTAACCCTCCTTAGGGGTGCCTAACCTTAACTTACCCCCCCAAGTGCCTAACCCTAATCCCCCCTCTAAGTGCCTAACCCTAACCACCCCCTTCCCCGCTGCCTACACCTAAGTCCCCCGGGGGGGTGCCTAACCCTAAGTCCCCCCCGGGGGTGCCTAACCCTTCCTCCCCCTAGCCTAACCCTAACCCTCCCGGGGGGTGCCTAACCCCAAGTCCCCCCCGGGAGCCCTAAACCTAGAAGGCTGTCCGCTCACTGCGCCCGGCATCACTACGATCGTGATGCCGGGCGCCGGTCTCCCGGCATCGGGGAAATGCGGGCGTCTACATCTAGATGCCCGGCATTTCACCCTTGCCGGGATAAGACAGTCGGGAAGCCGGCTGCCGGTATATAGGCAGTCGGCTTCCCGATTGCTTCCCCCAGGAGCCCCTAACCTAACCCTCCCCACCCCCTGCAGCTGTCCGCTCCCGGCTTACCTTCGATCAGTAAGCCGGATGTCGGGCTCTCAGCGTGGGTCTAATGACAGGTGTTGAGATTTCGACGCATGTCATTTATACCTTGCCAGGATTAAGCAGTCGGGAAACCGGTGGTCGGCATTGCGACCGCCGGCTTCCAGACTGCTCCCCCCCCAAACGACTATACAGATCGCGGGTCCCTATAGTAACTAGGCTAACCTGGTCGATATCGACCTTCGTTTGGGGGTTGGAAGGGCCCAAAAGCAGGACGATATGATAGTTATCGTTCTGTTTAATGGTACCATGTGTATGCACCATCAGTGTAGCTGGAGTGTAATTAATCGCATCATAGTTTTTTTTCCCCATTCTCCTTAGAGCATGAAATGGCAGTGAGACGCTTACTGGTTCTGCTCACGTGATGTATACAACCAACACGTGGACAGACCTGTACTGATTAGCGTGATTAGACACAGAATACCTAGAGAGAATCAAAATAAGTAAACGCGGGAAGTAAATCTCGCAATAGTAAGCCGCCATGTTGGAGATAATTAAACGGCATGGTAAGTTACGGTCTCATTCATGCGATGTAGACAAAGCATTGCATGGAACATTCACAACTAGCCAAATATCACTATAAAACCTTATACTTTTGTCAATTCCATAATCCATTAGTACAATTAAACAAACAGATATTCGTGTCGGATATAGATCGTTCAATATATACATATATATTGATGGATGGAGCCAATTTGGGAATCAATATAAACCACATGATTATAATCCAAATAAGCATTACCAAACATAGCCTGATAAAATTTTAAAATATAAAAAAATAAATGAAAGGCTACATAAACCATAGATCTTGTAAATATGAAGCAATTAAAAAAAGGTCACAGTGGAACATATAGTTATATTGAAAATTGAATACTTGCTATAAATACATAGTCTAAGGGGCGAGAGTTTGCTATATAGAGAATAGACCACTGGTGTTATAAACATGGTGACATGGGGTAAAGAAAGTGTGTAGACACCTCCAAATGGGTTTAGAGGATGGAATTAAGGCCCTGATTCATAGCCGGCATTTATTTTTTATTTGAGCCGGCCTCCTGGCCGCTCGCTAAGCTGTGAGTGACCAGCCACAGCTTTTGCGAGCAGCCAGGTGATGGTCGCGACCATCGCGGCTTGCGACGATGACCCTTGTGGTAGGAGCTCGCCCGTCGCAAGCCCCAGAGAGCTTCCTGCTCTAACAGCAGGAAGCTCTCCACTGACATCACTGTTGTCAGTGGTGCCTCCCACAAATGGCAGGTGTTCCTTCGGGAACGCCTCCCTTTATATAGCCACCGCCACTCCCCGCCTACAAAATGGGGTGAGCTGTCGATCAACATCGACAACCACCCCTTTCGTAGCGAGCCCCGAAGCAAGAGAAATTCTCTCGCTCTGGGGCTTGCGCATGCACAGTACCCCACCATCGACCCACTTGGGAGCGCTATGCGCTCGCAAGTGGGTCTGAATCAGGCCCTAAGTTCTAATGCTTCATTCAGGCCATAAGGATGGAGAGAGTTCATGAGGAATATCCAGTATGTTTGTTTGCAAAGTTGTCTGAATCGAACTCCTCATGGAGTATAGGGAACTCTCTCGAACCCTATGATTCAGAGACTCAACACTCCCATTGTTAACATCCAAAAAGTGTCAGTATTCTGTTCACAACATTCCTTCAATGTTCCATGAAGAGAGTCTTAAGGCTACGGGTAGTCCTCCCTACGTATCTCAACCCACATCCACAAAGCAGCATGTATATTACAAATTTAGAATTGCAATTAATAAACTCTTTGATGGAATAACTTTCCTTGTGTAGGGATATTTCTGGTTCCATTGAGTACATTGGTACATTTCTTACTTCCACACTTTAAGAAGAAACCAGCTGGTTTTGGAGGGAGCCAAATAAGCTCTTTCGGAAGTTCAGAGTTCTTCAGATAGCTGGGAGCTAAAATATTCTTAAGGGACTTGTTTCTTCTAAAGATACCTATGGGCTTGGGGGGGGGGAATCAAATCGCAGAGAATGTTGTCCTGCTTGCGAATATTATAGTTTTTAGCTAAAATATTCTTATTAATGTCTCTATATTGGCTGTTAAATGTAGATAAAAATGGGAGTTCTCTTTCAGTATTTAGCCTGACCTGTCCATCCTAATGGTTTGATAATGGATCTCTGTCCATATTAAGGGGAGGCAATTGGGAAGCCGACTGCCTAAATACCGGCAGCCGGCTTCCCGACTGCCATTTCCCGGCAAGGGTGAAATGCCGGGCGTCTAGATGTAGACGCCCGCATTTCCCCGATGCCGGGAGACTGGCGACCGGCATCCCGATCGTAGGGATGCCGGGCGCCGCGAGCGGACAGCTGCGGGGGGGGGGGGGGAGGTTAGGTTTAGGGCTCCCGGGGGGGACTTAGGGTTAGGCACCCCCCTGGGAGGGTTAGGGTTAGGCTAGGGGAGGGAGGGTTAGGGTTAAGCAGCAGGGAAGGGGGTGGTTAGGGTTAGGCACTTGGGGGGGGGAGTTAGGGTTAGGCACCCCTAAGGAGGGTTAGGTTAGTAAATACTTACCTATCCACGATCGGGATTTCCAGCGCTGTCTGGCTTCCGCTGCGTCGCACTCTGCTCCTGTCGGGATGCCGCTGACGGGAATTGAACCATGCGGCCGGCGGTATTTCATACCAATTCCCATATTAAGCACCTCCTCATATGCTTTGTTAATGAGGTGCTGTACCCTCGCATTTTAAAGGAATCTGCCATGGAGTTTTCCTGTAGTTGGAAGTCCTGCAAGTCTGAGCAATTTCTTCTCAGGTGCATAAATTGGCCTTTAATATTTTGTTTCCATGCTGGATAGCATGCACTCTTGAAATGTAAGTATGCATTAGGGTTTACTTTAATATAGTTAGGATGTGACAAATCTTGTAGTCATAAATAACCAAATAGATATTTAAAAAAATCAATACAGTTTGTGAAAAATTTAAATTATACTGATTAAGTGTATCAACAAAACACAGTGTAGTGTCTGGGGACCCAGCCCAAATAATAAAAAAAAAAAATCAATATACTGGCCATAGAGAATCAGACTTGAGCCCAGTCCACCACCTCAAATGAGTTGGTCCTCAACCCCATCCATATAGAGGTTGGCATAGCTGGGCGCGAACCTGGTTCCCATGGCCGTACCCATCACCTATAAATAAAAAGTGCCCAGAAAAAGAAAATAATTGGGACAGAGGATGAAAAATGGATTTAAGAATTGAGTTTCTGAGAGGTCACCATCTTGAAGGAGACATCTTCAAATCACTACAATCCCTAACTCGTGGGGAATGTTTGTATATAGACTTTGATCATCAAGAGTAAAAAGCACATGACTCCTTCCACTCAATTCCTTCAATAATACTTAGAAAATGAGTGTTGTCATATATAGGACCTGAGTGAGGCCCCTCTAGGTTGCAAGAATGAATCTACATAAAATGATAAATTCACAGATAAATTAATACAGGAAATAGGATGTCCGGTAGGTGAAGTGAGGGATTTGTGAATTTTGGGCAAAATAGGAGTGACAGGAACTTGTGAAGAAAATGAAATTCATCTTTGGTAATGATATTATCATTAAGTGTGGTATCCAGAAGGGACTTAAGCTCCAAAAGGAAACTTCTAGTAGGCTCATGTGGTATAAAAATCTGCATCGCACAACATTCTCATGACTTCTGTTATATAATCTTGTCTTGAACTACATTCCCTCCCGCTTTATCAGACTCTTTAGTAATAGAATATTTAATCACATTTTGAAGGACTTTTTTTTTTTCCCCTTTGTTGAGATTAGATCTCTTATGTTGGTCTGATTGATCTTGCAAACAAAGCTGTCTGAAATCCTCCAAAGTGGTTTTATAGAAGCATTCGACACTGATACTTTTAGGTTTAATGGGGGAAAATAAAATAAAAAACTGATCTCCGTTTAAATCTATTGTGATCGATGTTATAGATGGCATTGATGTGGTATTATTTTCCTCCCATAATTTTTTTATCATATCTAGACTCTCTGAGGAATCTAAAACAATGGGGAATCCTGTCTCTCCATCTGTCATAAAATATATTTTGCCCAAAAGTCGATCTCCAGAGATCTGATGAATCTGTTAAGATCAATGAAGACCTCAAATATATTGGGTCTGCTGGACGGGACAAATTTTAAGCCCTTGCATAATAGGGATTTCTCAGATTCTGTTCGTTTTTTGGATGAAAGATTATATTATTTCTACCCAATTTACCGGTTTTCTTCATTAATTTCTTATAAACCTCTTTTCCCCCTCCCCGTCTATTTCTGGACTATAGATTTACTGATCGGGTCTGCCTCCTACTATTGCCATTATGCATTGACATATATTTTATATTGTTGTTTACGATGATTTTTTTACACCAAATGTTTTTGATGCACTTCAGCTGGTAATTAGCAGACATCCTGGATTATCAGAATAAATTCTATGCCAGACTAACACCACCTTTGCTAAAGCTGTGACTCCACACAGCGAAACCCGTGAGGGACTGGCTTTTATATGACCACCAACTATTAGGAGCCCATCCATCTCTACATTCATTGGTGACCCTTTCTACTGCACAGAACTGCTATTTGGCCCAAACCGTGCCCAAGGGACTACGATCCATGCGACAGCTCTGCAAGCTTTGCTAATTAAGACCCTGAATTCTATTTGGACACTGGAACTGGTAAATATAGCTATATGGGAGTGCACATCCCTATTCACCATAGGATATATTTTGGACTTGGAAATTACATGGGACAATTGCTCCAGATTTGTTTATAAACTGCAAATTCATCAGTATATGGTGCATCATATTGTGACATTTTAGTGTTGTTTACTGTGTATTGATACCACCAAGAACAGTGCATATTTTAATATTTGTATGATTAAAAATTATGCTTTTTATACACATTGATTGCATTTACCATATATGGAGTGCTGGTAGATTGCATTGTTTTTCCAAGTTACTGGTATCATCTGAAGAGTGGATCATTGTCAAGCAAGGTGGTCAGAATGATAACCATATCAGCATATGCAGGAATCAGTCTACACTAGTCCTACTGTACATTATAAATCCAGAAGTGATCTGGCCAAAATTTTATATGCATCAGTGTATCGTGATGTTGCTTTAGGCACAGCTATACAAGGAGGAGATCTACAGTTTCAGAAATTTATTTTATTCAACAGGCCAAGCATACCCATTTCAGTACAACACATGATCAAGTAACGTTCAGCATTGTGTTAGCCTTCGAGCATCATGCAGGTGGTTAGACCCCAAGGTGACAGGAGCCATGTTATTGAAGAACTCACATTCTGGATACAGCAGACCATTCCTCCTCTTCCCTCTAGCAGGAGATCAGGTTAGCAGCAACTGCACTGAGGAACTTGTCAAAGGCCGCCCGGTCTGCATCAGGGAAGTGTTTGACAATGACCTCTAGGAGGCAGTCACACATCAGCTGGGGAGAAGAAAAGTATTAGCTACATTTAGTATAAAACCACCCAAGAATATATTGTGCTGCACACAGAAATATTGTGCAGATTCTGATGTACAGGAGAGTCCTGTTACAGACACCTGGACTGCTGAACTCACCTGTGATCAGGGACACATCCATAACCTTGCTTGGCCTATCCCTTTGACACAAGGTGGTACCTTAAATTTGAACAATTACCTCTATTGGTGGAAGCCTAATGCAAATATACATTATGTCTGTATTACAGTCTTCAAGCTCTGAAGGCAACAGGTCTACTCAGTCAGCTTGTCCTACCATTCCCAGCCACCTTTGCTGAACCCCCAAAATGAGGCCTGGACAAGCTGGCCTAACACAAGAGGATCTCTGTTTAAATTAATTGATCATTTAGCCCAAATGGAATAAAGAAAGATACACCTGCACTAAAATGACTAGTAGCTAGTTAACTATGCAATGTGGGTACACCTGTAACAGCAGGATGTCAGAAACTCACATAATGGTACTTCCATGTATTCACATCAAGGTATCTTTCAGTTGGTAATAAAGTAACAGCTTCACTAAAAAGGAGTGACTCTTACAATTACCTTTCTGGGAACGCGAGTGAGAATGTAATTGTAAGAGTCACTCCTTTTTAGTGAAGCTGTTACTTTATTACCAACTGAAAGATACCTTGATGTGAATACATGGAAGTACCATTATGTGAGTTTCTGACATCCTGCTGTTACAAAGAAGCTGCCTTAGAAGCATAGATAGTCACTGACATCCCTGCGTTATCAAGCAAGATTGGTTTTCTGACAGCACTGGTTTACTAGGTTTGTTTTCTGCCTTGATCATTTAGCCACTTAGCCAGTAATACAGTAGGTTGCATAACATGTCAGGTACCCACTCAGATGCAGACTGATCTTTAGGAGATCACCAGGCATAAGTAAGTTTCCTATTCACATCAACATATACATAGATTACCATACACTATAGCTTACCAGCCTGGTCACATTAGCTCACTGATACCTTATCAGAACCACTGCCGCTTCCTTGTGGAGGAAAAATGGAAGTTACAGGAAAGTCCAAACTTTATGCTCTGTAACCAGTCAATTAAAAGTACCAATATCCAGTTGGGCATAGCACTTGGTGTGGGGCATGGCATCTTATGTGCAGTAGCTGCTATGATGGCAATCTAGGGGTGCTGTATATTGGTCATAAGGTTACATGAAGAAAGGATGTAGGACAGTTACACAAGGCCACCAGCTGCCTGAGGGAAGTGCTAGTAGCCATCTTAATAGCCAGCTCACAGCACTTGGTCCTCCAATTTCCTAAAAGGTAAATTCTACATTGAAGTGGCAACCAAAGCCCACTAGGTTGATTGAGGTTTTTATATTAGGAAATAGGGTTGACTACAAGATAGGGAATAGATGCACATTTATGCAAGTTCTGATGGCACCATTCTACCTTTGTGACATAACTGCAGAATGTCACCCACAACCGCAGAGGTTGGTTATTGCCTTGTGATATATTTGGGCAATCAGCAGGTTATGCTCATCTCTGTCAACATGAGTTTGTTGTAGGCAATACAATTCCTGTTGTATATTAACAAGAGACCTCCAAGCTGCACTGTGCAGTGATAAGTATATGACTCTGTAGCAGAGACCTGGTAATCACATCTATCAGGCTTCCTATACAGGTAATGTTCATTTGCATATTACACAGGTCACATGCTCACCTTGATTGTATCTACAGTCAGTTTCAGCTGGTTTGTGTGCATGTCTCGGAGGCTGGACAGGCTCCCTGCAAGGTCTCCCAGGTTCTTCAGGGCTTCTACACAGGCACCAATGATCTTCCCTCCCTGGGTGTGTAGATACTTGGAGCCAGGACTCAGGTCATTGTCACCGAAATGGGACTTTGTCTCAGGGTGGTTCTGGAAGAGTCTGAGAGAAGATCAGTAGTTACATTGTAGAGGTTACATAAAGCCAGAATGTAAATCCTTACAGCACTTGATTTATAGGAAGAGACAGCCTAAGACTGAGGTATGAGGTGCTGCACCTCCTATTCTTACATAGAGTAATGATACTGTTCTCCAAATGAGAGCTGATCCATTACACATTATATATGGCTGTCACATGGTGCTGTACTAGTCATTCTATTCTGTGCAGTGTCCCCAGCAATATGTCACTTCTGATGGGGACTATATGCATTATAATTAGAGATGAGCGGTTCGGATTCTGTGGAATCCGAACCGCTCCGAACATTGGGGATCCGAGTCCACCCGAACCCTGTTCGGGTGTTCACCGCCTGACTCGGATCCCCGTTCGGGGCCGAACGGCGGCCGCCTGATGTCGGATTCTCACTAGAGAATCCGACATCAGGTCTCCTCGCGTGTAGGGCAGAGCGCAGTGATAGCGCTCTGCCCTACACAGACACACAGCCGCCAGCAGCAGCTGTGTGTTTGTTACAGCAGCCAATGAGAGTCACACAGACTCTCATTGGCTGCTGCACGGAGGGAGCCGGCTGGAGCTCACACATGAGCTCCGTCTTCCGGCTCCCTCCTCAGCGTGTGACAGAGCGGACGGCGCGGGAGCGGGGATACAGGTAAGTTTTATTTTTTTTATTTTTTTACTTGTCAAAGGTCCGGGGGCGCTACTGGGGGGGGGGGGTCTGCACTACTGGGGGGGTCTGCTACTGGGGGGGGCTATACTACTGGGGGGGCCATACTACAGAGGGGCCTGCTACTGGGGGGGCTATACTACTGGGGGGGGTCTGCACTACTGGGGGGGGTCTGCTACTGGGGGAGGCAATACTACTGGGGGGGCCATACTACAGAGGGGCCTGCTACTGGGGGGGCTATACTACTGGGGGGGGTCTGCTACTGGGGGGGCCATACTACTGGGGGGGATCTGCACTATTGGGGGGGCCATACTACAGAGGGGCCTGCTACTGGGGGGGGGCTATACTACTGGGGGGGTCTGCACTACTGGGGGGGGTCTGCTACTGGGCAGGGCTATACTACTGGGGGGCCATACTACAGAGGGGCCTGCTACTGGGGGGGGCTATACTACTGGGGGGGGTCTGCTACTGGGGGGGCCATACTACTGAGGGGCCTGCTACTGGGGGGGGCCATACTACTGGGGGGGCCTACTACAGGGGGGGCCATACTACAGGGGGGGCCATACTACAGGGGGGGCCATACTACAGGGGGGGCCATACTACAGGGGGGGCTACTACTGGAGCAGCCTACTACTGGGGGAGCCATACTACTGGGGGAGCCATACTACTGGGGGGGCATACTACTGGGGGGGCATACTACTGGGGGGCCTACTACTGGGGGGCCTACTACTGGGGGGCCTACTACTGGGGGGCATACTACTGGGGGGGCCTGCTAATGGGGGGCATACTACTGGGGAGCATTCAACTGGGGGCACTGCATAGTGGACCGTACTACTAAGGGGACTGCATAGGGGGCACCACTGCTGGGGGACATTGTGTAAGGGACACCGCTACTGTGGGCATTGTGTAAAAGGGTCACTACTGTGGGCATTGTGTAAAAGGGGCACTACTGTGTGTCGTAACATAAATAAGAGACACTACTTTATGGTGTAATGTGAATCAGGCCCTATGTGCGGTGTAATGCTAATAAGATTGTGCACTGTGACTCCTAGGGCCGTAGCCCACTTTGTAAACAAGTACTGTGACTCTGCTGGCCGTACCCCACTGGGTGGGTGCACTACTTTTCATTTCTGCCACTGCTGTGTGGCAATGTGTCATAGATGTGCTTTATACTGTGGTGTCTGTGTCGTTGTGCCGCTGCTTTGTCGCTTAGTAACCAGTCAGCTCACTGCAACCTTTGGCCAATAATGTTGAAAACAATATTATAAGCTGTGATATGGTCTAAATTGACTGGAAATTAATGTTATTGAGGTTAATAATACTCTAGGAAGAAAAAAAAGACCAATTTATGTGATTTTAGCTTTTTTTGTCAATTTTTGTAAAAAAATCCAAATCCAAATCCAAATCCAAAGCCAGTCACCGCAGTTTGGCAAATCCAAATCCAAATCCAAAGCCGGACGACGAATTAGAACCAAATCCAAATCCGGCAAAAATGGTCCGGCGCACATCCCTAATTATAATATAGGAATATGGTATTATACGGGGTCAGCTCCACTGGAACTAGAATTATATGAATGTGCTATCACAGCTAAACTGCACAAGTGGCCCAGATACCCAAATCAACATCTATTACATGGTTAGATCACCAAGTCCTAAACAATATTTTATTAAGACACAATAGACAGATTAGCCATGTATCATTATAATGCAGCCATCACATCCTGGGGAATCAGGGATGGGTTGTACGAATGGAACAGTTCAATAAACTTTGGGTAAAATGATTTCAGCTGGATACTAATAATGAGTAATGTGACAGCCAGAATACAGTATGGTCAGTTACAGATTACAGCTAGAAAAGTGGGAAAGCCACGACAGCACTATAGAGTCACTATAATTTCTAATGCTAGGCTTAGACTACACTAGAGGTTCCCAAATGCGGTCCTCAAGGCTCCCCAACAGTTCAGGTTTTAAGGCCCTCATACATCAGCGATGGATTGCCATGATATGGTGATCCAGAGATGCCGGGTCAGCACATCGGTAAAATCCAACACGTTTGATTACACAGATTTGCAGATCAAAAAGATTGTGATTGGCAGATCGGTGAAATTTAACATGTAGAGTTTCATCAATCTTTTGACGGATCGCAGAACATTGATGTCCGCTGGTCGGTATTTCTGATCAGATCGCGCTGATCCATCTCTGATGTATGGGAGCCTTTAGAGATATCCATGGTTGAGCACAGGTGTTTAAATCAAATTGACTGAGGTAGTAATTAAGCTACCTGTGCTCAGCCATGATCTCTCTAAAACCTGAAAGGTTGGGGAGCCTTGAGGACTGCATTTGGGAACCTCTGCACTATAGTTCTGTCCAATGTGGCTGGTTGGTATGAAAATCTGGTTGTGTATGGGTGCAAAGTACTGACAGTTTGCTCACACACTGGAAAACAGACAAAAATGGTTGTTCAGACAAATGAAGTTAAATCACACATTTTTAAGCAGTTTTCAAGTGTTTGGGATCTTATGGTTGAATGTCGTTTGCTCCCATACCGTACATTACCAGGTTTTCATGCCAACCAAACAGATTGGATGGATAATTATATAGTGGGGAAGCAATCGGGAAGCCGACTGCCTAAATACCGGCAGCCGGCTTCCCGACTGTCATATCCCAGCAAGGGTGAAATGCCGGGCATCTAGATGTAGACGCCCGCATTTCTCCGACGCCAGGAGACCGGCATCCCGATCGTAGTGATGCCGGGCGCCGTGAGCGGACAGCCGTGGGGGGGGTTAGGGTTAGCCACCCACGGGGGGGACTTAGGGTTAGGCAGCGGGGAAGGGGGTGGTTAGGGTTAGGCACTGGGGGGGAAGTTAGGGTTAGGCACCCCTAAGGAGGGTTAGGTTAGGTGATACTTACCTATCCACTATCGGGATTTCCAGCGCTGTCGGGCTTCCACTGCTTCTAACTCTGCTCTTGTCGGGCTGCAGTTGACGGGAATCGAACAGCCGGCCATGCGGCCGGCGGTATTTCATACCCATTCCATATAGTGAATGTCCAGCATAAGAATTTAACAGCAATCTTCTCAGAGTCCATGTAAATTTCTGACAGACCCATCCTGTTACCTGGTGACTTAGAACACCTTTGTATAAGCACATATGGGCCATTAGGGGGAACCATGTGACAGACAACTGTGCTCATGCAGGATATCCCTCTAACCTGGCCTGTCTGAGACCTTCTAGGATTGGAGATAGAGACTAGTGATCAGATCAGGTGTTTCCAAATCCAATTTCCAGGACCCACAGCTCATGTTTTTTGGGTTTGTTTTATTATGCACAAATAATTTAATCTGTTTTGCTTGGTCAGTAGTCATCACACCCATATTGAAAGAAACCCTGAAATCATGACCTGTTGGTGGCACTTCTGGATTGGCTTTGAAAACCCTGCATTAGATCTACAAGTGGAAGATGCAGGCTGAGAGACATATGCTGCACTCATTTAAGAGATAATGATAAAGTGCACAACTGATTTACCATAGTCAGAATTCCCCCATCCTTGGCAAAGCTCTAAATACACTCCTGTTACACTAAACAGGTCATGGGAGAGACTATAGTTATTAGTGAGGTTCTGAATTGGGCACTTCCTCATCTTTGCGGCCTCCTGCTGGAGTAGTTGGTTACGCTACTTACGTATCTTCACTAGACAGTGAGGATACGCAAGCAGCGTAAACATAAGGAAATACAATTCGGCCCCTTGCGGGCTCGCTACAATGATATATTCCCCCTCCATGCCCACTTGGATGGTAGGGAAGGACGTTGGACACTGGCTGATCTTTACGCTACTTATGTATCTTCACTGACTAGTGAAGATATGCAAGTAGCGTAACCAGCTACTCCAGCAGGGCGCCGCAATGATGAGGAAGTACCCTGTAACACTGCCAGGTAACACTTATAGTGATGACTAGAACACTGGTACACAGCAGTCTGCAGGCAACACCACCCGCTGCAGGTGACTGAGGTGTCAGGACACTACAGGTACACATACCTAGTAACCCCACTTCTGCCAGCCATGAGGACCACACTGTGGCTAAGGGGAGGGATGCAGGAGAGACGTCCTATTATACAGCTCCTCCCTCTGACATTCTGTACAATATATAAGGATACAGGATTTTTCCTGTGGAAACCAGCACATCCCATACACACAGCACAGTCACAGCACTGAGGATACTGCAGGTTGTATTGCCCTGGTAGAGTAGTTTAGAGTAGAAATTCAAGAATTAAAGATATATATTAACATAACTGCAGCCCCCATCACTTAATTTTTAAGGAAAATTGGAAAAAAATAAATAAAAAAAACTGAACCTCAGGCCCAGGGGTGGGAATCATTTGGTCTGGCCCTCAGAGCTTTTCTCTGCTAGCCTCATCTGGATGGTAGGGTGCCTATGCAGCAGTGCTGCCTGGAGCGTCCTTAGGACACTTCAGTCGTTCACACCGCTGCACTTATAGCAACCTGGAGCATCCTCAGGATGCTCCGGGCATTGCTGTAGTCACTAGCAATTGTGGCCCCATCACCTTGTGAGATCACATGGAGGGGGCATGGCCTGCAAATAATGTTTTATATATCAAAACGGCCCTGGGCAGAAAAAAAGTTTCCCACACATGGCATAAGGAGAAAGAGGGGCGTAACTTTGTATATGAAGTCCCCATAGCAAAAGTTTGTAACTAGTCTAACCACCACATTACTCTGACAAGGAAAGAGGCCCCATAGGAGCTGCACCACTTGCACCTATCGTACCAACACCCATAGAGACAAATCCCACCACAGACAATGTATACTGAGGGGCACCCAGAAGAGGCAGGTTAGTGACACCATATGGCTGCAGGAGCTGGTAATGGGTTATACCTACAGCTCAGGGACAAATATGTGCTTATTCTCTGGGTGACAGGTTTCAGTCTACATACTGCAGAGAGTTGTTGAACCCATCACGTTCCAGATAAAGAACATTTTATGTAATGCATTGTGCACAGCTGTAAGGGGACCAGAGTCCCTGATGCTAATACCACTCTTAAGGCCCCCATACATCTGAATAGGGATTACAGGACCCTGCAATCGGATACACTAGTCTGAAATGTAGGCCATCAATGTTCCGCAATCCGTCATAGGATCGGTGAAATTCTACTTGTTAAACTTCACCGATCTGCCAATCATGATAATTTTTTTATCATGATCAGCATATCCAACATGCTGGATTTCAGCAATCCTGCAATGCCAGGTTGCAGGAACACAACAATCCATCGCTAATGTATGGGGGCCTTAAGTCATTAGAATAATTAAAAAAAAAAAGTGACAAATGACAGCTATAAAAAGGATGGACTGTCTAAAAACCAGGACACAGAACCCTATAGATGTCTCACCTGTCCATAACCTCACACCCAAACTCCTCAGATTTAAGGGCAACCTTCTCAAACAGAGAGTCCATAGCAGCCGTCTCACTGTCTGACAGAACCATCCTGTTACCTGGTGACTTCTCTTCCTTAGCTCAGTGCCCACAGAATACAGATCTCAGCCTGCACTAATAACCAGGGCTCTAGGATCACCTTTATATAGGCACACATGGGTCATTAGGGGACCATGTGACTGACACACCTGTGCTCATGCAGGATCTCCCTAATACCTGGCCTGTCTGACAATCCTAGGACTGGAGCCTCAGACTAGTGATTACATCAGGGAATAACAACCCCCAATCCTGAAGTGCCATCAACAGGTCATGTTTTTTTAGTATTGCTTTAATGATGCACAGGGGAGTTGATCTATTATACTGGGTCAGTAATTATCCCACCTGTTTCCACATGCAGAAATCCTGAAAGCATGGCCTGATGGTGGTGCCTGATGATGTCACACTTATACCCTTTTTACACCAGAGCAAAAACCTGGGTTATTGCAGGGTTAACCCGGGTAGCTCTTTGGTGTAAAAGGGGACAGGGTTGGATTCCCATGTGGAGTGACTCGGCAATCCAACCCAGGTAACTTGCAGGATTTAACACGGGAATAACCCGTGAAACCCTGCAGTGTAAACGGTGTGATCCAGGTCACGATGCCGATTGGCCGATTGGATTGGATGATTGGTCCGGCTTCAGTGGTGCATTGAGATGACATCATCTCTAAGAGTCCACTTCCATGACGGAAGAGCCGGGTCACTGCAGACCCGGCTCTGATGTGAACGGTGCTGACTCCAGAATATCCTGGGTCAGCGCTGGCTAAATTCTGTGTCTGATCCGGTCTGGAACCCTGGGCCTGATTCAGACCCGCTCGCTAGATGCGTTTGCATGCAGCCAAAGTATGCAAATCCTGCGATCGCACAGCAAGGCATTAGCACGCCCACTATGTCTTGGCGTGTGATCGCGGTGTGTATTTAGATGCCCACCAGCCTGTCTTAAGGCGCCCACTTTCCCATACTAATACCCGTCATCTCCAGGTAGTGTATGCAACAATTGTTAATATTGAGTAACATCGGACCCATACACAGCACTTGTGGCTGACCATACCCTACCGCAAGCACTGCGAGTGCTGCTGTGTGTAATTCAGTCATGTGACGTGTATTATGACGCCATGTCTTAATTATGCACGCCTCTGAAACGGCATTGAGACGCAGAGAAACGCCTGCGTTCGCACCGCCATACCCCCGTTTCCATCAACCAACTCCTGTCACCACCCACAAACGGCTCATCCTGTCACTCATTCTATCGAGGCATCTATGTGCAAGGGGCAATCGCATGGACTGGTTCGTGCACGCGCACTGCGTCTTATAGGCATGCATAGATTGCAAACATCGGCAGGCTACGTGCGAACGCAGCCTAGCGAACGGGTCTGAATCAGGCCTCCTGTTCCAACCTCCGGGTCAGACCTGGAATTTAGGTATAGAAGCAGTATTATTGTACCCATGGCTGGTTTATTACATGCCATGGGCATAGCTGTAGTGGGTTCAGGAGGTGCCATTGCTATGGGCCCCAAGACATATGGGTCCCATTTCTATGGCCTGGCTTGCCTGCACCCATATCACATAGTCCTTAAGTGTCATCAACAGGTAATGTTTTCAGGATTTCTTTAATGATAAACAAGGGAGTTGATCTATTACACAGGTTCTCAAACTCGGTCCTCAGGACCCCAAACAGTGCATGTTTTGCAGGTCTCCTCACATAATTACTAGTGATATAATTAGCTGCACCTGTGGATCTTTTAAAATGTGTCAGTGAGTAATGAATACACCTGTGCACCTGCTGGGTGACCTGGAAAAAGTGACCTGTGTGGGGTCCTGAGGACCGAGTTTGAGAACCACTGTTCTATTATACTGGGTCAGTAATTATCCCACCTGCTTCCACATGCAGAAATCCTGAAAGCATGCCCTGCTGGTGGTGTCTGATGATGTCACACTTATTGTACCTGTGGCTGGTTTATTGCATACATCACACATCTCTTGTCCTATGTGCTGATTTAATGCATACATTACTCATCCCTTGTTCTATGTGCTGATTTAATGCATACATCACACATCTCTTGTCCTATGTGTTGATAAGTTATTATTTTTACCAGTTATGTATATAGCGCACACATATTCCGCAGCGGTTTACAGAGCATATTTGGCCATTCACATCAGTCCCTGCCCCAGTGGAGCTTACACTCTATATTCCTTACCACATGCTCACGCACACACATACTAGGGTTAATTTTGTGGGGAACCAATTAACCTTCCAGTATATTTTGGGAGTGTGGGAGGAAACCCACGCAAGCACAGGGAGAATATACAAACGCCACACAGTTAGGGCAGTAGTTGGACTCGAACCCATGTCCTCAGTGCTGCTGAATCAGTATAAGTGATAAGTGTCACTTATATTTAGCAGCATGTGAGACTGAGTAATATAATGACACCCAGCATGTGCCACATTTATCTTGTGCATGAAAGCCGCGCTTCTCCTATTGTCACATATACACCTATCAGTGTCCGGTGCCTCATTGCCTATAGGTAGTGACTGTAGTTTGTATAAAATCTTTCAGCGCAAGAAATTATATATCCGACAGAAAGTAGATTTGCTATCTAGATAATGTGAGGGAAGAATGTTTCTCATTATATATTATTTACTCTCTAATAGGCCTATGTATTAATAATTGTTGCACTAATGAGATTATGAACAGTCTGTATCGTGAGTGATATCCGGGGGATATGTATTATATGCTATTCACGTATATATTTAGAAAAATACATATTTTACATAATATGCAGTCACAGAGCTGTGACTAGACTTTTTGGTGCCCTGATCCAGGAAGAGCAATGGTGCCCCCCTCTACAGTTTTCAAACAGGCACATAAGATGCATGGCCGAAAAAGGGGTGTGGCCTCAGTTATGGATTCATAGATCTACAGTAAAAAGGTAGACAATGTCTAGATAGACACCAGATGTTAGACAGACAATAGGTCGACAGGGACAAAAGGTCGACAGGAACAATAGGTAGACACACTAAAAGGTAGACATGTAAGAAGGTCAACAGGTACAAATGGTAGACAGGGTTAGAAGGTCAACATGCATATGGTCGACATGAAAATGGTCGACATGGTTTTTTTTACCCTAATCTTCACCCTAACCCTAACCCTCCCTCCTGGTGCCTAACCCCCTAACCATCAGGGTAGGTGCCTGACCCTAACCATCAATCCTAATACCTGACCTTAACCCTCCGGTAAGTGCCTAACCCTAAAAAAAACAGAAAAATCATGTGTCAACATTTTGACCCCATTGACCATTTGTACCTGTCAGCCTGCTTACATGTAGACCTTTAGTGTATCTACCTTTTGTCCCTGTCGACCTATTGCCTGTCTAACATCTGGTGTCTATCAAGACATTGTCTACCTTTTTACTGTAGATCTATAGACCGGATACCGTGGCCTCATGGGAATGGGCATAAGACATCTGATTTGTCCTGTATGATGATGAAGGGGTATCGATCCCGTTATACCACTGTTATCCAGGTGTCACTGCTAAATACAGTGTGAATCCAATGGCTGACGTGTAAGGTGTCTGTGAGAGGTGATAGGTTTGAGTCCTGGGTATGACAGTATTTTGAAAGGTGCGTGTTAAATAAAAGAGGATGTTACTGAAGGTGCTTGCGGAGGTGGCCGCATGGAGAGGGAATTGGCCAGGGAGGATATAGGGACAGAAAATTGAAATGGACAGGTCTGAGCAGTGGTGCCCTGTGCTGTGGCACATGTCGCACCACCCTAATTACGGCCCTGTGCAGTCGCAGGCCTCTTAAATACCAGATTTACGTATATTACTCTAATTGTGTTTTTCTATTGGCAAGAGGGGTGCGGTGCGGTGCCTGCTGAAATGCAGGTGTACTCTTGTAGCTTACCTAGCGTTGCACCCTCTCACCTTCAGGCTGCATGGGTAACAGATGGTCCTGGTATGCCAAACTGGACACGGACACTATGACTTAGGAGGAAGGAGACGATGTGAGGACCGACACGCTCAAGGCTGGGATTCGGGTTTGAAGTGAAGATCATCACTGGCACTTTTGGCCTCAGATCCAGAGTTTCACCTATAAGTACTCACGCACCAGGTGAAGACTCGACCTTACACTGGAGTGCAAGGCCCACTGTCCGAGCAGAAGGTAAGAAAGACAGACAGCAAGTACACACACCATGTCCACTCTTGTCCTTCATCTGCTCACTCACGTACAGGTCCCTGTAAGGAGATAAACATACACTACAGCGGTGCAAGGCCTAAACCACTACACTAACTACAACAACATCACCCTCAGCCTACTGTGTGTAGTGCGGCACAACATTTAACTTAACACAGGGCCTGATTCAGACCCGCTCGCGAGCGCTGAGTACTCGCAAGCGGGTCGATGGTGCCCTAGTGCGCATGCACACGACGGAGGGAGCTGCCAGACGGAGGCGTTCCCATGGGAACGCCTACCGTCTGGGTCCGGTCCCACTGACATCACTAGTGATGTCAGTGGGAGTGATTTTGGCTCTGATAGAGCCAAAATCACTCCAGGGCTTGCGGTCACCGAGACCCTACCGCAGGGTCTCGTCGTAAGCCCGATGGTCGCGATGGTCTTGACCATCGCGACCATCAGCATGGACGCTCGCATAAGCTGTGGGTGGTAACCCACAGCTATGCGAGCGTCCTGGAGGACGCACCCAAAAAAAAAAACAGCCCTGATTCAGAGCGGGCGCTCGTTCAGAGCGTCCGGCTCTTCTGAATCAGGCCCACAGTTCTAACACTTTTGCCCTACACGGAACAACAGCCACAATTACAGACAGGAATTTCGCAACAAGAGCAAATCACAGTACTGTCCCTTTAAGTGTTGTCTACCTGCCTGACTATAGCTGGCCAGCCCCTCTTCTAGCTGACAAAAAAAACGTTGCTTTAGTGGGAGCCTGACCGCTCTCCACAAGGTATCAGTTCTCTATGAGTGTGGGGAGCTGGGCCACTCCACCACACAAGGGATATAACTAGAGGGTGGGTGCCGCACAGCTACGTCACACGCCAATCTATTATACCAGTGGTCTCCCAGTCGCCCGGAGGTAAGTTAGAGTTGTGCGCCACCCCTACCCCCCCCTGAGAGGGAAGGAAAAACAAATAAGGTGCATATATAACTATCAATACATATATGCGTACGTGCGATAACAAATTACTATTATTGGGACTAGGACCCAATAATTGATAAATATGCCACTTTGGGGCCCCATATTAATGTACTGTATATATATATGAAAAACAGCAGCACTCACAGTACTTAATGAAAAAATACTCACAAGTCCTTTTTCTTTGTGTCACTGCCTGAGAATCATTCGACATTGGCCTCTGTGTACTCATTTAGCCATATGTATTCCGCTTTATGACATTCAGTCACAGCCTGTCTGTAGCACAGCCTCACTCTTTCTGTTTCCTTCCCGCATATATATTGTTCGTTGCATATATTTATTTTTTCTCACCACTCATAATATATTTTTTCACAACTTGTTATTAGGGTCTCAGATGTTCGTAGGTATATAGGTATGTACTGTATCACTTTGGTGTTGTTCTTGATAGAAAGCAAACCCCCTGGAGTCGTGAGTCTTTTTTCATTAAGTCCTGTCAGTGACGCTGTTTTTTCCTGTTTCCATATTATGGTTTTTTAACCATTCTAGTATTACTTTTATTGTGGAGTGCTGTCGTTACTACATTATATACATATATAGGTTGAGCGGGTTCAGATTTCTGAAATACGAACCCCCCCCCCAAGCCGAGGCCGACCCGAGTCAGGCTCGACATTTCCCGCCTGACTCGGATCTGAAATCGAGGCAAAACGTCATCATCCCGCCTTACGGGTCTCGCGGGTTTTAGATTCTATATAAGGTACCCGCGTCGGCTCCATTTTCTCACTCAGCTGTCGAGAGTGAAGAGGGAGGGTGGGAGTTAGGGCTGTGTAGTGTAGTGTAGTGTTGTGCTGTGCTGTGCTGCTGTTGTCCATAGGGGCTGTGTCCACTCCTCCAAAGTCCATAGGGGCTGGCTGGACTGTGTTGTGCAGTCAGTTGTCCATAGGGGCTGTGTCCACTCCAAAGTCCTGTGCAGTGTCCCAGTCCTAAAGGGGTGCTGTAGTGTTGTCCAGGGGGTGCTCTATCCATCAGGGGTGCTCCCCCCAAGTGCAAAAAAAATAAATATTTTTCTGTGTTTGTGAATTGTGTGCGCAGTAGCCGCACGTGCATCAACAAAGTAGTGCCAAGCATGCGCCTGTGTCATAGGTAAAGGGCTGGCTGGCTTGTCCGTTAAAGGGTGCTATAACATGTAAAATATATTTTTTTGTGTTTGTGAATTGTGTGCACTGTGGCTGCACGTGTATCAACAAAGGAGCAGCGCCAAGCGTGCGCCTGTGTCCCATAAGTAAAGGGTCGGCTGGCTCATTTCTTAAAGGGTGGTGTAACCCACAAAGTGCACTACTCTCCAGCAAAAATAAAAAATAATTTTCTGTGTTTGTGTGCGCCTTAGCCGCACGTATATATCAATATAACATAAATGGAGGACCAAACTTTCTCAGAGAAAAAATAAAATAGGGAAAGATCAAGAACCACTTCCTCCTAGTGCTGTTGCTGCTGTTGGGAGTTGTTCATCATCCCAGAAAGGAAGTAGGAACATCACTACTTTTACTAAACAATTGACCCTCCAAAAGTCCCTAGCGAGGAGGATGAAGTATGACAGCAGTCATCCTGAAGCAAAACGTATAACTGAGGCCTTGACTGCTATGTTGGTGTTAGACGTGCGTCTGGTATCCGCCATTAGTGCAGTGAGATTTAGACAATTGATGGAGGTAGTGTGTCCCCGGTTCCAAATCCCGTCTAGATTCCACCTGCATCCTCAAAGCAGCAGCGACAAGCATGCGTCTGTTAAAGAGTGGTGTAACCCTCAAAGTGCTCCAAAAAATAAAAAACAATTTTTTTTATGTGTTTGTGACTTGTGTGCGATGTAGCCGCACGTGCATCAACACAGTAGCAGCGCCAAGCGTACGCCTGTGTCATAAGTCAAGGGCCGGTTTGGACATCTGGTCCGGACTGAAGGACGTGCCAACAATTTCTGACAAGTCTACTGTCATTGCATATGATACTGTCCTCAAAGCAGCAGCGACAAGCATGCATCTGTCTGTTAAAGGGTGGTGTAAGCCTCAAAGTGCGCTCCAACCAAAATAAAATAATCTTTTATTCTGCGTTTGTGTGTGAAATGTATGCGCAGTAGCCGCTCCTGCATCCTCAAAGCAGCAGCGACAAGCGTGCGTTTGTCTGTTAAAGGATTACATCGGCGACAGCATCCAAGTAGGCATGTCAGACAGTCAGTACATGTACTGGCAGGAAAAAGAGGCAATTTTTAGGCCCTTGTACAAACTGGCTCTATTTTACCTGAGTTGCCCCCCCCCCCCTCCAGTGTGTATTCCAAAAGAGTGTTTAGTGCAGCCGGGAACCTTGTCAGCGAAAGGCGTAGGAGGTTGCTTCCACAAAATGTGGAGAAGATGATGTTCATAAAAATGAATTATCAACTCTTCCAGGGAGACCAGCCTCCAGAACGTACAGAGGGACCTGTGGTGGTGGATTCCAGCGGGAACGAATTAATACTCTGTGAGGATGAGGATGTACACAACACTGAAGAGGGTGCAGAATCGGTGGATGCAGGGCCGTAGCTAGGGTATTGCGGCCGGTGCCATCGCACAGGGCACCACAGGTCAGGGGGCGTTGTTTGGGCCTGTCAAATTTCTGATTGTCATTCTCACTTGTAGCTTCCTCTTATTTCATCCCCAGCATCACCTGGCCTCCCCTATCTCTTGCCTGGCCCTTCCCCATGAGGCCATTCCCCTTTTTAGGGTGCATTATGTCCCTTTGAAAAATGAGGGGAGCGCCAATGCTCTTTCTGGCACAGGGCACCAAAAAGTCTAGTTATGGCTCTGGGTGGATGAGGAGGATGAGGACGACATCTTGCCTCCGTAGAGCCAGTTTGTGCAAGGCCAGATTAATTGCCAGCTTGTTTTGTGGGGGAACAAACGAACCAATCATTTCAGCCACAGTCGTGTGGGCAGACCCTGGCGCTGAAATGATTGGTTTGTTAAAGTGTGCATGTCCTGTTCATACAACATAAGTGTGGGTGGGAGGGCCCAAGGACAATTCCACCTTGCACCTCTTTTTTTTCTTTGCATTATGTACTGTTTGGGGCCTAGTTTTTCAAACTGCCATCCTGTCTGCCACTCCTAGATGAGCCACGTGTTTGTGCCGCCCACTCGTGTCACTTAGCATAGCCTTTTGGACATAAAAACACTATTGTGAGGTGTTCAGGATAGACTGGAAATTAAGGTGATTGAGGTTAATAGCATAGGAGCAGAAAAACCAACACATTGTGATTTTAGCTGTTTTTATTCTTTATTAAAAAAAAACACAAATCCAAAACCTAGAACCCAAAACACGGAAGGGTGGTTTTGGCAAAACCAATCCAGATGCAAAAGAAGATCCAGATCCAAAACACAAAAAGTGGCCAGTGCACACCCCTAATCCTACAGTATGTGAACGTGCCAGGTAAGTGGTTAGTTTTCACCTCTCATGTAAAAAAATTCATATTATATTTGTATTTAGGTTCTGCTTCTCTGTGTAAAACACGGAAGGCCTTTAGGTTCTAAGTATGTACAGAAAATCACATCTAGCTTCTTATCTCCTTAAGATGCAAAAAGAGCAGGACCGGGCTTACATGCCACTGATTCAAATCCCGACGAGAGAAGCCCGACAAATCAAAATCCCGACTCGTAAGTATCTTTAACCCTCCCTTCTCCCCCCACTAACCCTCCCTTGGGAGTGCCCCAGCTAACCCAGGTTCGGTATGCCGGGTGTCAAGATTTTGACGTGGGGCCAATGAGTCTGTATTTAGACGCTTATCTTTAGTTCCATGCTGGGCTTCCAGTGTCGGGATTCTGGCGGTCAGCATTTTGAAGTTCCCCCTACACTAGAATGATTAGTTGGTGAAAATCAATCCGGTTTGATTTTCACCAACTAGTTGGAACTAGGGGTGAGCGGGTTCGGATTTCTGAAATCCGAACCCCCCCGAGCCCTCCCGATCCGAGTCCGATCCGAATCAGGCTCGACTTTTCCCGCCTGACTCGGATCTGAAATCGAGGCAAAATGTCATCATCCCGCCTTCCGAGTCTCGCGGGTTTTGGATCCTATATAAGGTACCCACGTCGGCGCCATTTTCTCACTCGGCTGTGGACAGTGAAGAGGGAGGGTGGGAGTTAGGGCTGTGTAGTGTAGTGTAGTGTAGTGCTGCTGTTGTCCACTACTTCAAAGTCCATAGGGGCTGGCTGTGTTGTGCTGTGCTGCTGTTGTTAATAGGGGCTGTGTCCACTACTTCAAAGTCCATAGGGGCTGGCTGGACTGTGTTGTGCAGTCAGTTCTCCATAGGGGCTGTGTCCACTCCAAAGTCCTGTGCAGTGTCCCAGTCCTAAAGAGGTGCTGTAGTGTTGTCCAGGGGGTGCTCTGTCCATCAGGGGTGCTCCCCCCAAGTGCTAAAAAAATAATATATTTTCTGTGTTTGTGAATTGTGTGTGCAGTAGCCGCACGTGCATCAACAAAGTAGTGCCAAGCGTGCGCCTGTGTCATAAGTAAAGGGCCGGCTGGCTTGACCGTTAAAGGGTGCTGTAACCCCCGAAAGTACACTCCAGTCCAAACCAAAAAAAAATTATTTTCTGTGTTTGTGAATTGTGTGCGCAGTAGCCGCACGTGCATCAACAAAGTAGTGCCAAGCGTGCGCCTGTGTCATAAGTAAAGGGCCGGCTGGCTTGACCGTTAAGGGTGCTGTAACCCCCGAAAGTACACTCCAGTCCAAACCAAAAAAAAAATTATTTTCTGTGTTTGTGAATTGTGTGCGCAGTAGCCGCACGTGCATCAACAAAGTAGTGCCAAGCGTGCGCCTGTGTCATAAGTAAAGGGCCGGCTGGCTTGACCGTTAAAGGGTGCTGTAACCCCCAAAGTACACTCCAGTCCAAACCAAAAAAAAATTTATTTTCTGTGTTTGTGAATTGTGTGCGCAGTAGCCGCACGTGCATCAACAAAGTAGTGCCAAGCGTGCGCCTGTGTCATAAGTAAAGGGCCGGCTGGCTTGACCGTTAAAGGGTGCTGTAACCCCCCCAAAAGTACACTCCAGTCCAAACCAAAAAAAAAATTATTTTCTGTGTTTGTGAATTGTGTGCGCAGTAGCCGCACGTGCATCAACAAAGTAGTGCCAAGCGTGCGCCTGTGTCATAAGTAAAGGGCCGGCTGGCTTGACCGTTAAAGGGTGCTGTAACCCCCAAAGTACACTCCAGTCCAAACCGAAAAAAAATTATTTTCTGTGTTTGTGAATTGTGTGCGCAGTAGCCGCACGTGCATCAACAAAGTAGTGCCAAGTGTGCGCCTGTGTCATAAGTAAAGGGCCGGCTGGCTTGACCGTTAAAGGGTGCTGTAACCCCCGAAAGTACACTCCAGTCCAAACCAAAAAAAAAAATATTTTCTGTGTTTGTGAATTGTGTGCGCAGTAGCCGCACGTGCATCAACAAAGTAGTGCCAAGCGTGCGCCTGTGTCATAAGTAAAGGGCCGGCTGGCTTGACCGTTAAAGGGTTCTGTAACCCCCAAAGTACACTCCAAACTAAAAAAATATATATTTTCTGTGTTTGTGACTTGTGTGCACTGTGGCTGCACGTGCATCAACAAAGGAGCAGCGCCAAGCGTGCGCCTGTGTCCCATAAGTAAAGAGCCGGCTGGCTCATTTCTTAAAGGGTGGTGTAACCCACAAAGTGCACTACTCTCCAGCAAAAATAAAAAAATATTTTCTGTGTTTGTGTGCGCTTTAGCCGCACGTATATATATCAATATAACATAAATGGAGGACCAAACTTTCTCTGATAAAAATAAAATAGGGAAAGATCAAGAACCACTATCTACTAGTGCTGTTGCTGCTGCTGGGAGTTGTTCATCATCCCAGAGAGGAAGTAGGAACATCACTACTTTTACTAAACAATTGACCCTCCAACAGTCCCTAGCGATGAGGATGAAGTACGACAGCAGTCATCCTGAAGCAAAACGTATAACTGAGGCCTTGACTGCTATGTTGGTGTTAGACGTGCGTCCGGTATCCGACATTAGTGCAGTGGGATTTAGACAATTGATGAAGGTAGTGTGTCCTCGGTTCCAAATCCCGTCTAGATTCCACCTGCATCCTCAAAGCAGCAGCGACAAGCGTGCGTCTGTCTGTTAAAGGGTGGTGTAACTCACGAAGTGCTCCAAAAAATAAAAAACTATTTTTTTAATGTGTTTGTGACTTGTGTGCGATGTAGCCGCACTTGCATCCTCAAAGCAGCAGCGACAAGCGTGCGTCTGTCTGTTAAAGGGTGGTGACACCCTCAAAGTGTGCTACACAAACAATAAAAATATTCTTCTTTTTTTCGGTCTTTGTGAAATGTGTGGGCTGTAGCCGCACCTGCATCCTTAAAGCAGCAGCGACAAGCGTGCGTCTGTCTGTTAAAGGGTGGTGACACCCTCAAAGTGTGCTACACAAACAATAAAAATATTCTTCTTCTTTTTTCTGTCTTTGTGAATTGTGTGGGCTGTAGCCGCACCTGCATCCTTAAAGCAGCAGCGACAAGCGTGCGTCTGTCTGTTAAAGGATTACATCGGTGACAGCATCCAAGTAGGCATGTCAGACAGTCCGTACCTGTACTGGCAGGAAAAAGAAGCAATTTGGAGGTCCCTGTACAAACTGGCTCTATTTTACCTGAGTTGCCCCCCCTCCAGTGTGTACTCCGAAAGAGTGTTTAGTGCAGCCGGGAACCTTGTTAGCGAAAGGCGTAGGAGGTTGCTTCCACAAAATGTGGAGAAGATGATGTTCATAAAATGAATGATCAACTCTTCCAGGGAGACCAGCCTCCAGAACGTACAGAGGGACCTGTGGTTCCAGCAGGGACGAATTAATACTCTGTGAGGATGAGGATGTACATAACACTGAAGAGGGTGAGGAATCTGTGGATGAGGAGGATGAGGACGACTTCTTGCCTCCGTAGAGCCAGTTTGTGCAGGGACAGATTAATTGCCAGCTTGTTTTGTGGGGGCCCAAACGAACCAATCATTTCAGCCACAGTTGTGTGGCAGACCCTGGCGCTGAAATGATTGGTTTGTTAAAGTGTGCATGTCCTGTTTATACAACATAAGGGTGGGTGGGAGGGCCCAAGGACAATTCCATCTTGCACCTCTTTTTTTTCTTTGCATTATGTACAGTTTGGGGCCTAGTTTTTCAATGCCATCCTGTCTGCCACTGCAGTTTCACGCCTAGATGGGTCACGTGTTTGTGCCGCCCACTCGTGTCGCTTAGCATAGTCATCCAGCTACCTCGGTGCAACCTTTTGGACATAAAAACACTATTGTGAGGTGTGAGGTATTCAGAATAGACTGGAAATGAGTGGAAATTAAGGTTATTGAGGTTAATAATAGCATAGGAGCAGAAAAACCTACAAATTCTGTGATTTTAGCTGTTTTTATGCTTTTTTTCAAAAAAATACAGATCCAAAACACAAAACCCAGAACCCAAAACACGGAAGGGTGGTTTTGGCAAAACCAATCCAGATCCAAAACACGAAGAAAGATCCAGATCCAAAACCAAAACACAAAACACGAAAAGTGGCCGGTGCACACCCCTAGTTGGAACGACCATTTCTGGCCATTTTTCAGCATGTGAGCAAATGGCTGATTATCGTTTGCTCCCACACACTAGACAATCATCATTCCAACTGGAATACTTACGAATTACCGCCAGGCACAAGTCCGGCGGTTCAAATCCCGACACGGCTGAAAATACCAATCGTCCCCAGGTAAGTATGACCTGAACTAACCTAACCCTCCTTAGGGGTGCCTAACCCTAGCCTTCCCACCAGTGCCTAAACCTAACCCCCCCTTCCCCACTGTCTAAACCTAAGTTCCCCCCCCCCCCAGAGTGCCTAACTCTCCCTCCCCGTAGCCTAACCCTAACCTCCCAGGCAGGGGGGGGGGGTGCCTAACCCTAAATCCTCCCCGGGAGCCCCAAGCCTAACCCTCCCCCCCACGGCTGTCCGCTCATGGCACCCCGGCATCACTACGATTGGGATGCCGGGCACCGGTCTCCCGGCGTCAGTAGAATGACCGGTGTCTACATCTAGATGCTGGTCATTTTACCCTCGCCGGGATATGATAGTCGGGAAGCCAGCTGACGGTATAATGTCAGCTGGCTTCCCGATTGCATACCAGCCAACTAGTTGGAACAATATCATCCTGGTGTGTGGCCAGCTTAGATCAAGTAAGGAGTGTCACAAGTGGTTTGCAGAAGTGTTTTCGTGCTGCATCCTGGTGGCAATATAAGCATAGATTATAGTTGTTGCTAAACTATGTACTTGAGTTAAATTGTTGAATTTGAGCTAAAGCTGGTACACACTATACCATAAATCAGCCAATCCCAGGATCGCAAGGACCATCATAGTGTACCCCCAATTCATCTTTTGATGAACTGTGGTCGATGGGACCATTCAGTATGGTAACATTAATCCTGTAACAATATATCGCATGGCAGAACATGTAGAGTGTACACAGACATGATACTGTATATCATATCAAACCATAGCAAGATCGGTGGGTCTTGGGAGTGTATCCAGTAATAGGACTAAAACCTCACATAGCTTCCCCCAGGGGTGTTTGGAGAGGGGGGACCCGTGTGCAGCCTCCGTTTGGGCCCCCTCCTCTGTCAGCAGCACTGAGCGCTGTAGATTCTGGCTTCATGCCAGAATCTATAGCACATGTGGGGGTCCCTGGGAAAATGGCACCCATGCCTACTTTCCCAGGGACATCTCTACTGCGCAGATCACTGGGAAAATGGCCGTCGCCATTTTCCAATTGATTGTTTGCTGCTCTGCACCGCCGATACCACGCAGCACCCCAGAGCACAGGACCATCAGTGGCATTTCCTTAGTTCCTGATATGGCTACTGAAGTCTGGTCTAACTTGTTTAAAACAAAAAAAATAAATAAAATAATAGACGATAGTTACGATTGCTTCTGGAGGAAGCAGAGAAGGGGGAGTGGACATTGTGATCTTGTCAAGCGAGATGTATGGGGCAACAACATCAAATACGTTATTCTGCCTGTCACATGGACGTTAGAGTGATTGGCGCTTTCCCTCAGCTTTATATCCCATAGGGGTGCACAGAAGAGTTTGTCTACTGTAATAGATGGTAATGTGCACAGTCCAGCATCACATTGATCTGATCTCATGATTACCACCATTAACAAACCAGGTTATTGCTGCAGCCTAGTTTATACCAACCACTACTGTGAATAAATCAATCTTCCAAATCAGACTCCATATAAGATCAAATCAATGTTAGCTCCTTACTTCTAAGATACCTACACTACGGGAGGGTCACAGTGGTAAAGAGATTAATTCTGCAAGAATACCCCCAAATCACTTCAAACCCTGTACCAGTTACACATTCAAAACAGATTTGGCCTCAGATTATGGCTTTAGTCACATTCAATAGCCCCTTTCAGCATTCCAGGTCCTGGCCATGTGGTTTTCTAGATAAACTGGGAGCTACAAAGCTACATTCCTAGCTTACGCTGACCAGTTTCTGTGCGACACTTGTTCAGATTAGTTTTATCTATGCAATTAGTGCCACTATGCAGTTGCCACAGCGTTTTCTCACAAGTGCCATTGTGCTTCATCATTGACTTTGTATGTGGAAAAAACTAGTTCCCGTGCAGTCACATCCCAGCACCTGTAGTACACTGTGGCATTATGCTGCATCTGCCATGTAATTAAGACAACTTAAAGAAACAGCACTCTATACCTCGGAGAGGGTGGTTACAGGACGCCGGAGCTTAGGATCCTGGCTGTCAAAATCCTGACATTAGGATACAGATGCGTGTCCCTACACCTCACCAATACCTAACCTAGGCTAATCTCCATGCACCCTAAACTAGGGGTGAGCGGGTTCGGATTTCTGAAATCCGAACCCCCCCGAGCCCCCCCCGATCCGAGTCCGATCCGAGTCAGGCTCGACTTTTCCCGCCTGACTCGGATCTGACATCGAGGCAAAACGTCATCATCCCGCCTTCCGAGTCTCGCGGGTTTTGGATCCTATATAAGGTACCCGCGTCGGCGCCATTTTCTCACTCGGCTGTGGACAGTGAAGAGGGAGGGTGGGAGTTAGTGCTGTGTAGTGTAGTGTAGTGTAGTGCTGCTGTTGTCCACTACTTCAAAGTCCATAGGGGCTGGCTGTGTTGTGCTGTGCTGCTGTTGTTAATAGGGGCTGTGTCCACTACTTCAAAGTCCATAGGGGCTGGCTGGACTGTGTTGTGCAGTCAGTTCTCCATAGGGGCTGTGTCCACTCCAAAGTCCTGTGCAGTGTCCCAGTCCTAAAGGGGTGCTGTAGTGTTGTCCAGGGAATGCTCTGTCCATCAGGGGTGCTCCCCCCAAGTGCTAAAAAAATAATATATTTTCTGTGTTTGTGAATTGTGTGCGCAGTAGCCGCACGTGCATCAACAAAGTAGTGCCAAGCGTGCGCCTGTGTCATAAGTAAAGGGCCAGCTGGCTTGAGCGTTAAAGGGTGCTGTAACCCCCGAAAGTACACTCCAGTCCAAACCAAAAAAAAATTATTTTCTGTGTTTGTGAATTGTGTGCGCAGTAGCCGCACGTGCATCAACAAAGTAGTGCCAAGCGTGCGCCTGTGTCATAAGTAAAGGGCCGGCTGGCTTGACCGTTAAGGGTGCTGTAACCCCCGAAAGTACACTCCAGTCCAAACCAAAAAAAAATTATTTTCTGTGTTTGTGAATTGTGTGCGCAGTAGCCGCACGTGCATCAACAAAGTAGTGCCAAGCGTGCGCCTGTGTCATAAGTAAAGGGCCGGCTGGCTTGACCGTTAAGGGTGCTGTAACCCCTGAAAGTACACTCCAGTCCAAACCAAAAAAAAAATTATTTTCTGTGTTTGTGAATTGTGTGCGCAGTAGCCGCACGTGCATCAACAAAGTAGTGCCAAGCGTGCGCCTGTGTCATAAGTAAAGGGCCGGCTGGCTTGACCGTTAAAGGGTGCTGTAACCCACAAAGTACACTCCAGTCCAAACCAAAAAAAAAATTATTTTCTGTGTTTAGCCGCACGTATATATCAAATCGATATAACATAAATGGAGGACCAAACTTTCTCCGATAAAAATAAAATAGAGAAAGATCAAGAACCACTTCCTCCTAGTGCTGAAGCTGCTGCCACTAGTCATGACATAGACGATAACATGCCATCAACGTCGTCTGCCAAGGCCAATGCCCAATGTAATAGTAGAGGGCACATACAATCCCAAATGGCAAAGTTCAGGAAAATGACCTTGAAAAAGACATTTAAATCAGCTGAAGAGAAACGTAAACTTGCCAATATGCCATTTACGACACGGAGTGGCAAGGAACGGCTAAGGTCGATCCCTAGTATGTTCATGACTAGTGGTTCAGCTTCACATGACGATGGAAGCACTCCTCCCACTAAAAAAATCAAAAGAGTTAAGCTGGCAAAAGCACAGCGAAGAACTGTGCTTTCTAAGAAGATATCACAAATCCCCAAGGAGAGTCCAAGTGTGGTGGTGGTTGCGATGCCTGACCTTCCCAGCACTGGACGGGAAGAGGTGGCTCTTTCCACCATTTGCACGCCCCCTGCAAGTGCTGAAAGGAGCACCCACAGTCCACTTGCTGATATGCAAATTGAAGATGTCACTGTTGAAGTACAACAGGATGAGGATACTGGTGTAGCTGGCGCTGAGGAGGAAGTTGGCGAGGAGGATTCTGATGGTGATGTGGTTTGTTTAAATCAGGCTCCGGGGGAGACAGTTGTTGTCCGTGGGATGAAAAAGCCCATCACGGTCATGCCTGGGCAGAAGACCAAACATTCCACCTCTTTGGTCTGGCAATATTTCTATCCAAATCCGGACAACAACTGTCTTGCCATATGTACCATATGTAAAGGTGAAATAAGTAGGGGTAGGGACGTCAACCACCTAGGAACATCCTCCCTTATACGGCACCTGCAGCGCGTTCATAAAAAGTTACTGTCAAGTTCAGAAACTTTGGCTCAGACCGTAAGCAGTCCAGGGACACCTAAATCCCGTTGTCCTGTTGTATCCAAGCGCCTGCAAACCACACCGTCAACTCCCTCCTCGTCAATTTCCTCCTTAGTCAGGATCGGAAGTAGTCCTGCAGGCCATATCACTGGCATGACTGACTCTCCTATCCGGGATTCCTCCGGAGGATCCTGCATTGCTACGCCTACTGCTGCCGCTGCTGCTGTTGCTGCTGCTGCTGGGAGTCGTTCATCATCCCAGAGAGGAAGTAGGAACACCACTACTTTTACTAAACAATTGACCCTCCAACAGTCCTTAGCGAGGAGGATGAAGTACGACAGCAGTCATCCTGAAGCAAAACGTATAACTGAGGCCTTGACTGCTATGTTGGTGTTAGACGTGCGTCCGGTATCCGCCATTAGTGCAGTGGGATTTAGACAATTGATGGAGGTAGTGTGTCCCCGGTTCCAAATCCCGTCTAGATTCCACTTCACTAGGCAGGCGATACCGAGACTGTACAGAAACGTCAGAAAAAGTGTCCTCAGTGTCCTGAAAAATGCCGTTGTACACAATGTCCACTTAACCACGGACATGTGGACAAGTGGAACAGGGCAGACTAAGGACTATATGACTGTGACAGCCCACTGGGTAGATGTATCACCTTACGCAGCAACAGCAGCAGCGTCACCAGTAGCAGCATCTCAGAAACGCCAGCTCGTTACAAGGCAGGCTACGCTGTGTATCACCGGTTTCAGTAAGAGGCACACCGCCGACAACCTCTTAGAGAAACTGAGGGAAATCATCGCCCAGTGGCTTACCCCACTTACTCTCCTGGGGATTTGTGATATCTGACAACGCCACCAATATTGTGCGGGCATTACATCTGGGCAAATTCCAGCACGTCCCATGTTTTGCTCACACAATAAACTTGGTGGTGCAGAATTTTCTGAAAAGCGACAGGGGCGTGCAGGAGACGCTTTGGGTGGCCCGAAAAATTTCTGGCCACTTTCGCCATTCAGCGACTGCGTGCCGAAGACTGGAGCGCCAGCAAACACTCTTGAACCTGCCCCGCCATCACCTGAAGCAAGAGGTTGTGACGCGGTGGAACTCAACCCTCTATATGCTTCAGAGGATGGAGGAGCAGCAAAAGGCCATACAAGCCTATACATCCACCTATGACATAGGCAAAGGAGGGGGTATGCACCTGACTCAAGCGCAGTGGAGAATGATTTCCGTGTTGTGCAAGGTTCTTCAGCCCTTCGAACTTGCCACACGTGAAGTCAGTTCAGACACTGCCAGCTTGAGTCAGGTCATTCCCCTCATCAGGCTTTTGCAGAAGCAGCTGGAGAAAGTGAAGGAGGAGCTAAGACGGAGCGATTCCGCTCGGCATGTGGGACTTGTGGATGAAGCCCTTCATTCGCTTTGCCAGGATTCCAGGGTGGTCAATCTGTTGAAATCAGACCACTACATTTTGGCCACCGTGCTCGATCCTAGGTTTAAAGCCTATGTGGTGTCTCTCTTTCCGGCCGACACAAGCCTGCAGAGGTGCAAAGACCTGCTGGTGAACACACTGTCAGCTGAAGCGGAACGTGACACGTCAACGGCTCCTTCTTCATTTTCTCCCGCAACTGGGGCTGCCAGGAAAAAACTTAGGTATCCTAAGCAACCCGCTGGCGGTGATGCAGGGCAGGCAGGACCAAGTTTGGACATCTGGTCCGGACTGAAGGACCTGGCAACAATTTCTGACATGTCTACTGTCACTGCATATGATACTGTCACCATTGACAGAATGGTGGAGGATTACATCGGTGACAGCATCCAAGTAGGCATGTCAGACAGTCCATACCTGTACTGGCAGGAAAAAGAGGCAATTTGGAGGCCCCTGTACAAACTGGCTCTATTTTACCTGAGTTGCCCCCCCTCCAGTGTGTACTCCGAAAGAGTGTTTAGTGCAGCCGGGAACCTTGTCAGCGAAAGGCGTAGGAGGTTGCTTCCACAGAATGTGGAGAAGATGATGTTCATCAAAATGAATTATCAGCTCTTCCAGGGAGACCAGCCTCCAGAACGTACAGAGGGACCTGTGGTGGTGGATTCAAGTGGGGACGAGTTAATACTTTGTGAGGATGAGGATGTACACACTGAAGAGGGTGAGGAATCGGTGGATGAGGAGGATGAGGATGACATCTTGCCTCCGTAGAGCCAGTTTGTGCAGGGACACATTAATTGCCAGCTTGTTTTGTGGGGGCCCAAACGAACCAATCATTTCAGCCACAGTTGTGTGGCAGACCCTGGCGCTGAAATGATTGATTTGTTAAAGTGTGCATGTCCTGTTTATACAACATAAGGGTGGGTGGGAGGGCCCAAGGACAATTCCATCTTGCACCTCTTTTTTTCTTTGCATTATGTACAGTTTGGGGCCTAGTTTTTCTAACTGCCATCCTGTCTGCCACTGCAGTGTCACTCCTAGATGGGTCACGTGTTTGTGCCGCCCACTCGTGTCGCTTAGCATAGTCATCCAGCTACCTCGGTGCAACCTTTTGGACATAAAAACACTATTGTGAGGTGTGAGGTGTTCAGAATAGACTGGAAATGAGTGGAAATTAAGGTTATTGAGGTTAATAATAGCGTAGGAGCAGAAAAACCTACAAATTCTGTGATTTTAGCTGTTTTTATGCTTTTTTTCAAAAAAATACAGATCCAAAACACAAAACCCAGAACCCAAAACACGGAAGGGTGGTTTTGGCAAAACCAATCCAGATCCAAAACACGAAGAAAGATCCAGATCCAAAACCAAAACACGAAAAGTGGCCGGTGCACACCCCTACCCTAAACCATACTTGCAGACATTCAGCTCCATCCTTCCGGGAGGGGGCTGAATGTCAGCTTACAGCGGGGGGCGTGGCTGCACTATAAGGCTGTTGCGGGGGCATGGCCAGTGCGGGCCGGGGGTGTGGCCGCGAGATCGCATCATCACGGCTCCGCCCCCTCATCACAATGCCGGAGTAAACGGCATTGTAAAGCGGGGGGCGGGGCCATGATGACGCGATTCAGCGCAAATCGCGTCACCGGGCCTCCCTAGTAACTCTGCAGGGGGGTAGGGAGGGATGGCGGCTTGCGGGAGGCTTGCCTGCCTTCCCGGGGGGCCGGGAGCAGCACCCGAAAATCGGGAAGCTCCCGGCCAAATCGGGAGGGTAGGCAAGCCTGCCCTAAACTAAACCCTCCCCCCAGTGCTAACCCTCCCCTGAACCCCACTTACATTCAGAATGCCGGCAGTTGGGATGTTGGTGCAGAGATTCTGACAGGCGCTGGGATTCTGGCACCAGTATTCTAAGCTCCGGCATTCCCTTTGCTGGGATATTGACCGGATCCCCTTGGAAAGACTCAGTTGTGCCAGGTGTCTCACACTGCATAGCTTATGGATGCTGGGTGTATAAGGATACAGCTGTACAAACTACTAATCAAGGCCAGTGGAGAGCTCAATGCTGTTAAGCTAACAGTGGATTCAGAATGATAAGCACATCAGCATATGCAGGTATCTGTCTACACTTGTTCTCCATTAAAAATCCATGTGATCTGGACACTTTACCCAAAATAAATTAGCTGCATCAGGGTGTTGCTTTAGGCACAGCTATACAAGGAAGAGTTTAGGAAATTGTTTTATTTAATAACAGGACACATTTACCCATTTCAGTACAGCACAAGATCAAGTAATGCTTAACAGTGTTAGTCTTCAAGCATCATGCATGTGGTTAGACACCAAGGTGACAGGAGCCATGTTATTGAAGACCTCACACTCTGGATACAGCAGACCATTCCTCCTCTTCCCTCTAGCTGGAGATCAGGTTAGCAGCAACTGCACTGAGGAACTTGTCACAGGCCACCCGGTCTGTATCAGGGAAGTGTTTGACAATGACCTCTAGGAGGCAGTCACACATCAGCTGGGGAGAAGAGCATTAGCTCCATTTAGTATAAAGCCATCCATGAACATAACACTATCCATTGTGTAGGATGTCAGCCATCAGGGTTTTAAATACTTTAAAGCAATGCATGTACAGTATAAGGGGGAGTGGAATGATCCAGGTACATTCAGCAATCAGGTATACAGTAGATTTGGCTGTCACCTACAGCCAATCCCAGCAGGATTTTACTTTACCAGGTTTCTCAAAATAAATATGGAATTGATTAGGACAAACCTATGTGTTAGCTATAAGTATTGTGACCAAGCCTGGGCTCCCCCTCCAACACAAGGAAAAAAAAAAAATACCCTAAAGACTAAATGTAACCACGCACCAAGTAATACTGTAGATTACAAAACATTTCAGGTATCCACTCGGATGCAGACTGCTCTTTAGGAGGTCACCAGGCACAAGACGCTAAGGGGCCCATTTATCAAAGTGTATTTGAAGTATTATTCCCAAACACGCCAGTTTTTGGGAGGGGGGTGTTACCTAAAATATTAAGTATCTGATACCTGCTGTTATCCCTCCATTACCACTGGTAGCCACCTTACCCGTGGGTTTCTAGGTCAAATTTACCAAATCCAGTATGCAATGCATTCCAGATATTAGCCTCCGCAGCTAATGTCACCTAAAGATGTTAGCTGCTGTAGCCTATGGGCTACACCGCGCATAATTAGCTGGCGGAGGAATCCACCGGAAGCCCCCCAGGCTATAGCGGATGTGCAGTCCATGGGACTGCACATGGGCACCACCCCCTGCACTGGCTGGCAACTCTCCAGAGACATCGCAGAGATTGGTTCCTTTCGGTGATGCATCCGGCCACTATGATTGCATTTGCAATGCAAACAGGGGAGTTACTGGCATGCCCTGATCTCATTGCAAAAGTGATCATTGATAAATGGGCCCCTAAAGCTTTAATTGCTGATTCACATCTATAGTTTACCATATACTGTAGCACAGGGCCGTAACTAGGGTGGTGCAACCTGTGCCAGGGCAGGGGGCACTGTTCTGGCCCATCAATTTTCTGTTCATTATAATTCTCACTTCTAGCTTCCTCTTATCACCTGGATCTCCTGACCTCCCCCCCCCCCCCCCCCCCATCTCTTCCCTGGCCCTTCCCCATGAGGCCATGGCCCTTTTCTGGGTGTGTGTCTTATGCCCCCATTTGAAAAATAGGTGTGGGGGGGCAATGTGCTTTCTGGCACAGGGCACCAAAGAGTCTAGTTACGGCTCTGCTGTAACATACCAGCCTAGTCACATTAGCTCACTGAGGGCTCTATTTATCAACATTATTTTTACTAAAATAATGTGAAAAAGGGTGTTTTCACACCCTTTTCACATTTTAGTATCACCAATAGTTATTACAGGGCAATTGGAGTAGAATTCATCAAATTCTACTCCAAGCCCTAAGTATCACTTATTTTTAGTAAAGCAGATCGCATTTCCCATAACTAATGGGAAATGGGATCTGACCATAGTTACTAAAAATAAATGTGAAAAAAATATCGGGGAAAGCCCTGTGATAATAACGCCACCTGGAGGTGGCGTTATCCAGGGTCTCCCACGGTTACCGGCCTCCTGCCCTGCTCTAACGGGGATAGCAGAGCCGGGAGTCGGTCCCTGTAATCAGCTGTCTGGTCTAAACAGACTGCAAGCTGATTACTGTAGAAAAAAAAAAAAAAAAAAAAAAAAAAATTTACTTACCCGACTCCAGGGACTGGTGATTGGGCCTCCGGTGATGACTCCCCTCCGGTCAGCTGGTCTCCCACAGTGCACTGCTGCCCAGTCATCAGGTGATCGGGCCCCATTCCACCTGACCGGAAGAATGGAGAACATCACTGGAGGCCCGGAGCATGCAGGTAAGTGTAAGGGGGGGGGGGGTCGTGGGGGTCTGCGATCACGGGGCTTAGCGCCGGGGGGTAGCAGCGGCGATCGGCACATGCGCGGGCACTTAATCACGGTATTTTGGGCAAAAATACCGTGATAAGGCTCCGAAGGGGATTAGCAGGGACAGAGCTTTATCGCAAGCTCTGTCCCTGCAAGAGATTTGTAGTAAATCCCTGTGATATTGCCTGAATTCGCAATGCGAATTCACTCGGTAATATCACACTACAATCTGCATTACCAATGCGGATTGTAGTAAATAGAGCCCTGAGTAACTTCAGAACCATTGCTGCCTCCTTGTGGATGTAAAATGGTTACAGTGTGTGAAGTTTGGACTTTCCAGTCAGGTTAAAAAAAATAAAAAATATTTTCACTTGGGCATAGCACTTGTTGGTGTGGGGCATCTTATGGTGTAGCTGCTATGTCCACCAGCTGCCTGAGGGAAGTGCTAGCAGCCATCTTACATCACTTGAACCTACAATTTTCTCAAAGGTAAAAAAGTCTTATACACTGCATCAAAGGCCAAAGCCCACTAGTTTCATGGCGGTCTTTATATTGGGAGATATTGACTATAACATAGGGAACAGATGTGCGTTATAGAATATACTGCCCAGGTCACATGCTCACCTTGATTGCATCTACAGTCAGTTTCAGCTTGTTTGTGTGCATGTCTCGGAGGCTGGACAGGTTCTCTGCAAGGTCTCCCAGGTTCTTCAGGGCTTCTACACAGGCACTAGTGATCTTCCCTCCCTGGGCGTGTAGATACTTGGAGCCAGGACTCAGGTCATTGTCACCAAAATGGGACTTGGTCTCAGGGTGGTTCTGGAAGAGTCTGAGAGAAGATCAGTAGTTACATTGTAGAGGTTACATAAAGCCAGAACGTAAATCCTTACAGCCCCTGATTTATGGGAAGATACAGCCTAAGACTGAGGTGTGAGGCACTACACCTCCTATTCTTACATAGAGTAATGATACTGTTCTCCAAATGAGAGCTGATCCATTACACTTTATATAGGACTGTCACACATGGTGCTGTACTCAGAGCCAGCCTTAGCCAATTTGACGCCCTAGGCAAAATTTTGAGTGCTGCCCCCTAGCAGATAATCCCACCAACAATCCAAACCCCCTCCCCCATTTATCAATGAATCATAAGCCCTTTCCTGGTTTTAACAACCGCTAAAGGCATAATTCCTTTGACAAACCACAGTAATCAGATTAGTGCTGTTTGTCATAGCTCTTGCCATCCTTTAGATGGCACGTGTAATGTGGTCCCCATTGCCCGCAATGAGACCCAGTGGTGCCTTTACAGCTTCAGCACATCGCACATGCACATAGCACCAGAGCCCTGACGCTGGCAGAGTTAGCCAGCAGCCCAGAGGAGGAGGACTTCATGGGACCTCGCTGGAGGGTCAAGTATTGGTCAATACCAGTAAATTTTTAGTTTGTATCACAATGATACAAAACGAAAAAAATGCACTGGTGTTTACCATAGTTGATAAATGGGGAACACACATTGCATAATATTACCAACAGTAAGCCTTGTGCTGTGGTTAGTTCCTTGAAGTCCACAGACTGCTGCCTATCTATACACACGACAGGTGCCCAGTCCCCCTCTGCTCACAGTGCCTACCTACTTTTCGATGCAGCTAATGCTGCTGAACTGACACCTGGTCCAAGCGCTGGGTGCTGGGCACTGCAGTGGCAGGCGGCTTATCTGGAAGCAGAGCCATGAGGTCACTCACAGCTCTGCTCCGCAAAGGCCCATGGGAGTGGCCGCGGCTGGGCATGCCCTCCCGCGGCCATCTTGTCTTCTACTGTAGCCAATAGTCAGAGCTGAGCTCCGTTCGCAGCAGCAATGGGAGGGGGAGACAGCTCTGGCTGTACTAGTCATTCTATTCTAGAGTGTCCCCAGCGATATATCACCTCTGATAGGGACTGTACATTATAAGATGGGAATAAGCCATTATACAGGGGGACAACGTCACTAGAACTAGAGTAAAATACAAGCACTATCACAGCTAAATGGTACAAGAGGCCCAGATAACCAAGTATACATCTATCAAATGGCTATGTCCTAAACAATATTTTACCAATATATAGAATATACAGATTAGCCATGTAGAAAGCAGCCATCAGAGCTTGGAATATAGGTTGTACACATGGAACACACAGTATCATTTCATGGTTACATGAACCCAGCTGAATAACAATTACTGTAATAATGAGAGAGCTGCCAACACCTGGAAAGAACAAAATATCTTCAGCTGCCTCCTAAAGCCCCTTTACAGACAGGATAGTGAATAATTATGGGGCAAAGTGTCCCAGGATCTTCCATCAGTCCCTCTTCCCAGCAGTCAGTCTTTGCACATGGCATCACTTCCCCCAGACAGATCCACTATAGTTAGGCTCACAATATTATCCAGCAAGTGTAAGATGGCTACACATCTAAAGATTATCTGTCCAACCAGCCAACTAGTTGATTGGTTGGAATGAAGATCTGGTAATGTATGGGAGTAACTGATGATCAGCAATTTGCTCCTAAAGGCCAGAAAACAGATGAAAATGGTCGGTCAGACAAGTTTGTTAAATGTCTGATCTAAACAATTTGTTCAAACAGTTTTTGTCCATTTTCCAGTGTTTGGGAGCAAATTGCCGATTGTCATTTGCTTTCATACCTTACCAGATTTTCATTCCAACCAATCAACTAGTTGGCTGGTTGGACAGAAAATCTTTAGTTGTGTGGCCAGCTTTACACAGTTTCTGTGGTTGGCTGACTTCAAGCCACATTCCACCTGGCTCTAATCAGCCACAGAACCTGTGCAATTAATGTTTCAGTTTAAAGAGAATGGAATGCCTACCTATAGGTGACTACTTTAAAGAAAAAGGTGCAAAAGTAGCCCATTATTAGTTATTGTATGGTTAGCACTAGGCATTTGAATCATCGCTATAGAAGCGTGAAACTTGTAGGAGCCATCATGTTGCAAGTATACAACAATACATTTCACATATTGGGGTAGATGTATTATAGCGGCACTTAACGTGCCGCTATAACTTCTCCTTACCGAGGCGAAGCAGGAAGCACTACCGATGAGATGTATAAACATCTCATCGGCTGGAGAGGGGGAGCGTTAACTCCTCCCTCCAGCGCTACTCACTAGAGACAGCAGCGCATCAGCCTAGTGCTGATGCGCTGTGTCTCTGTCCCGGCCAGCTCCACTGAGCATGCGCGGGATCTCACAAGTATCACGAGATCCCCGCGTGGAGCCGGCAGCCACCGCAGCAGGGACAGCACTGTCCCTGCTGTGGGGGATAGGCTAGCGCCAGGCTGTAGCTGTCAATATCGACAGCTACAGCCGGACAAACGGTCATGCGGTATGACCGTTCGTACATGGCACTGAAGCTCGGCGCTGCTATCTTGTAGATAGCAGCGTCAATAATGACAGGGGCGCATTTACCGCCCAGACCCCCGATCATACATCAGGGAGAAGCAGTATCAGCGCACATAACATCTCCCCCCATTGTGCCCAGTTGTAAAAACACCAGAGTCAATGCTGCTACTACCACCATTAGTGGTTAGAATAATTAAAAATAAACAAAAAATGAGATGTCAGCTGGAAAAAAAAAAAAAAAAAAAAGACTACTTAAAATCCAAGAGATAGAACCCTATAGTTATGTCTCACCTCTCCATAACCTCACACCCCAACTCCTCAGATTTAGGGGCAACCTTCTCAAACAGAGAGTCCATAGCAGCCTTCTCACTGACAGACAGACAGACAGACAGACAGACAGACAGACAGACAGACAGACAGACAGACCCATCCTGTTACCTGGTGTCCTCTCTTCCTTAGTTCAGAATACAGAGCTCAGCCTGCACTAATAACCAGGGCTCTAGGAGCACCTTTATATAGTCACACATGGGTCATTAGGGGACCATGTGACTGACACACCTGTGCTCATGCAGGATCTCCCTAATACCTGGCCTGTCTGACAATCCTAGGACTTGAGCCTGAGATTAGTGAACAGATTAGGGCACAGGTTCTCAAACTCGGTCTTCAGTACCCCACACAGTCCACGATTTCCAGGTCACCCAGCAGGTGCACAGAGTACTCATTACTTACTAACACATTTTAAAAAATTCATAGGTGGAGCTAATTATTTAACTTGCGATTCTGGTGAGGAGACCTGAGTTTGAGAACCTGTGGATCAGGGGATCACAACCAGGGCCGGCTCCAGGCACTCTCCATGCGTGCGACCGCACAGGGGCGCTGGGGTCCAGCTGCAGAAGATCCCGCCCTCCACCCACCTGCTTCGCTTATTATTTTATGCTCTGGGGGAGGGCGCAGTGAGGAAAGGGGCGGGGGGAGCACGGGACGGCACTGGGTGCCGAGACACCTAGCACAGGCCCTGATCACAACTGCAATCCTCAAGTGCCATCAACAGTTCATGTTTTCAGGATTGCTTTAATGATGAACAGGGAGTTGATCATTATACAGGGTCAGTAATTATCCCACCTGTTTCCACATGCAGAAATCCTGAAAGCATGACCAGATGGTAGAGCTTATTTCCCCTTCATGCTAAGGACCTCGAAGTGACGTGCAGTGTGGACGGAAGTGCGGTTCCATGCCCGTAACGTCCACTTAAAGAAGGAACTTTTCCCCTCGCGGCTCGCCACGTTTCGGGCTATATTCCCCCCCTATGTCCTCGTGGATGGTAGAGAATGACGTTAGACAGTAGCTGATGACGTCAGGGTCCTCTCTGTGAAGGGCATCTAGACACTACCATGACCAGATGGTGGTGCCTAATGTTGTCATTGTATGGTAAGCCTACTTATACCCCTTTCAGACTAGCAGCAACATCCCGTATTATTGCATGTAAACTCAGGATTTTGTTTAGTCTGAAAGAGTCGTTAAAAAACCCTACATCCTGGCATTTCAACCTGGGTAGTTAGAAGGGTTGAACCCAGGATCTACCCAGGTCACGATGCAGTGTAAAGGGGTAACCTGGCTCATCTCACCCGGGACCCATTTACAGCATAAAAAGAGATGATCTCATCTCCAAACAGGGGCGTCTTTAGAGAGGTGGGGGCCCATGTGCATTCCCCTGTCCCGGAAGCCGATTAACGCGGCTTGCTAGTCATCGGAGCATTAGTAGACTCTGGGCACTAGAGCGTGCCCGAAATCTACTGCACATGCGCAAAACGCCGGAAAAATGCCATTATTCTGGCTTTTTGTACAGCGCTGACACCCGGCGCGGGACCTCAGAGATGTAAGTTTTAAGTAATATGGGAGCAGGTTGTGCGGGCACCCCTAGACCCGGTGGCCTGTGTGCACTGCACACCCTGCACCCATTATAGAAACGCCAGTGTCTCCAAGCACTGGCAGTGCACTGACACGGCTGACCTAGAAATAAGCTGCCTGTCTGTAAGGGGTCTCAGCCTTGTCGCATCTGGGTTGGACCTGCGTTCAAAATCCCAGGTGCGATCTGGCATTTTGATCTAGGACTATGGGCCGTATTCAATTAGTGTAAAAAAGCCGTAATCTGCTAAAAGTATCATGGATGATGTCATTTCGGCAGGTGGAAACTTTTTGCCGTATTCAATTGCAAAGATTTTTCGCATACGCAATGTAATAGGCGAAAAAGTTTCGCCTATGAATAGCAGGCGGAAAAAGTTGCAGAATTGCGGTTTTGGGGTGCAAAGATGCGCAAACCATTCTCCACCTATGGGACAGCCCCCCAAAGGATAACTGTGTACAAAAAAACCCTAAAAAAAAAGAGGAACTCCCCAAAAAATTACTTTGAAAATGGGGGCGAAAAAGTGGGGGTACACACATAAAAAGTAGCAAAATAGACTTTTGGGGGGTCTGCAAGTATGGGGGAGGTGTTTTTTTGATTGCAGGTGCTTGCTGAAGGTGCGTTTTTGACATCACTTAAAACTTAACTTTAGTGAATTTAAACCATGCTTGCACCTATTTTCATGTACCCAAAATTTTACAGGACTACTTATTTTCACGAAAAAATACTGCTTAATGCTATTCTTCACCACTCATTCAAAGACGCTATATAGAGGCAATTGAAAGCACTTAAGTACCCCAAATAGCTTCAGGAGGGCTATTCGGGACGTCTACTGTATATACTAGGGGTGTGCACCGGCCACTTTTCGTGTTTTGGTTTTGGATCTGGATCTTTCTTCGTGTTTTGAATCTGGATTGGTTTTCAAAACCATCCTTCTGGGTTTTGTGTGTTGGTTTTGGATCTGTATTTTTTTAGAAAAAAGCATAAAAACAGCTAAAATCACAGAATTTGTTTTTTTTGTGTGTTCCTACGCTATTATTAACCTCAATAATATTAATTTCCACTAATTTCCAGTCTATTCTGAACACCTCGCACCTCACAATATTGTTTTTAGGCCAAAATGTTGCACCGAGGTAGCTGGATGACTATGCTAAGCGACACAAGTGGGCAGCACAAAAACGTGGCCCATCTAGGAGTGGCACTGCAGTGGCAGAGAGGATGGCAGTTTGAAAAACTAGGCCCCAAAGAGTACATAATGCAAAGAAAAAAAAGAGGTGCAAGATGGAATTGTCCTTGGGCCCTCCCACCCACCTTTATGTTGTATAAACAGGACATGCACACTTTAACATACCAATCATTTCAGCATCAGGGTCTGCCACACAACTGTGGCTGAAATGATTGGTTCGTTTGGGCCCCCACAAAACAAGCTGGCAATTAATCTGTCCCTGTACAAACTGGCTCTACGGAGGCAAGATGTCATCCTCATCCTCATTCACCGATTCCTCACCCTCTTCAGTGCTGTGTATATCCTCATCCTCACAGAGTATTAATTTGTCCCCACTGGAATCCACCACCACAGGTCCCTCTGTATTTTCTGGAGGCTGGTCTTCCCGGAAGAATCCTAATTCATTTTGATGAACGTCATCTTCTCTACATTTTGTGGAAGCAACCTCCTACCCCTTTCACTGACAAGGTTCCCGGCTGCACTAAAAACTATTTTGAAGTACACACTGGAGGGGGGGCAACTTAGGTAAAATAGAGCCAGATTGTACAGGGGCCTACAAATTGCCTCTTTTTCCTGCCTACTTGGATGCTGTCACCGATGTAATCCTCCATCATTTTTTCAATGGGGACAGCATCATATGTATGCAGTGACACTAGACATGTCAGAAATTGTTGGCAGGTCCTTCAGTCTGGACCAGACGTCCAAACTTGGTCCTGCTTGCCCTGCATCACCGCCAGCGGGTTGTTTAGGATATCTCAGTTATTTCCTGGCAGCCCCAGTTGCGTGAAGAAGGAGCTGTTTCTTCTGCTTCAGCTGACAGTGTTTTCACCAGCAGATCTTTGCACCTCTACAGGCTTGTGTCCGCTGGAAAGAGAGACACCATGTAGGCTTTAAACCTAGGATCGAGCACGGTGGCCAAAATGTAGTGGTCTGATTGCAACAGATTGACCACCCTCGAATCCTGGAAAATCGAATGAAGGCCTTCATCCAGAAGTCCCAATAACAAGCGGAATCGCTCCATCTTAGCTCCTCCTTCATTTCTCCAGCTGCTTCTGCAAAAGCCTGATGAGGGGAATGACCTGACTCAAGCTGGCAGTGTCTGAACTGACTTCACATGTGGCAAGTTGGAAGGGCTGGAGAACCTTGCACAACATGGAAATCATTCTCCACTGTGCTTAAGCCAGGTGCATACCCCTTCCTTTGCCTATGTCATAGGTAGATGTATAGGCTTGAATGGCCTTTTGCTGCTCCTCCATCCTCTGAAGCATATAGAGGGTTGAGTTCCACAGCGTTACAACCTATTGCTTCAGGTGATGACAGGGCAGGTTCAAGAGTGTTTGCTGGCGCTCCAGTCTTCGGCACGCAGTCATGAATGGCGAAAGTGGCCCAAAATTTTTCCGCCCACCAAAAGCATCTCCTGCATGCCCCTATCTTTTTTTAAAAAAATTCTGCACCACCAAATTTATTGTGTGAGCAAAACATGGGACGTGCTGGAATTTGCCCAGATGTAATGCCCGCACAATATTGGTGGCGTTGTCAGATATCACAAATCCCCAGGAGAGTTTAAGTGGGATAAGCCATTGGGCATTGATTTCCCTCAGTTTTTCTAAGAGGTTGTCGGCGGTGTGCCTCTTACTGAAACCGGTGCTACACAGCGTAGCCTGCCTTGGAACGAGCTGGCGTTTCTGAGCTGCTGCTACTGGTGACGCTGCTGTTGTTGCTGCGTAAGGCGATACATCTACCCAGTGGGCTGTCACAGTCATATAGTCCTTAGTCTGCTCTGTTCCACTTGTCCACATGTCCGTGGTTAAGTGGACATTGGGTACAACCGCATTTTTTAGGACAATGAGGACACTTTTTCTGACGTCTCTGTACATTCTCGGTATCGCCTGCCTAGTGAAGTGGAATCTAGACGGGATTTGGTACCTGGGGAACACTACATCCATCAATTGTCTAAATCCCACTGCACTAATGGCGGATACCGGATGCACGTCTAACACCAACATAGCTGTCAAGGCCTCAGTTATCCGCTTTGCAACAGGATGACTGCTGTCGTACTTCATCCTCCTCGCTAAGGACTGTTGGAGGGTCAGTTGTTTAGTAAAAGTAGTGGTGTTCCAACTTCCTCTCTGGGATGATGAACGACTCCCAGCAGCAGCGGCAGCAGTAGGCGTAGCAATGCGGGATCCTCCGGAGGAATCCCGGATAGGAGAGTCAGTCATGCCAGTTACATGGCCTGCAGGACTACTTCCGATCCTGACTAAGGAGGAAATTGATGAGGAGGGAGTTGACGGTGTGGTTTGCAGACGCTTGGATACAACTGGACAAAGGGATTTAGGTGTCCCTGGACTGCTTACGGTCTTAGCCACAGTTTCTGAACTTGACAGTAACTTTTTATGAACACACTGCAGGTGACGTATAATGGACGATGTTCCTAGGTGGTTAACGTCCTTACCCCTACTTATTACACCTTTACATATGCTACATATGAGTGATGCCCTGGGGTGGCTCAGCTGGGCCTGTTTGGGGGTGTCCTGTGCTCTGGATTTCAACCCCAGTAGGTTAGGTACCTACCCTCAGAAGTTACCTGGGCACAGTGGGTAGGCCCATAACCATGCCATGATTATGCTAAAACCTCTATGTATTGCAAAATTCTATTACATAATGTATTATATATAATTAGTAATGTTGGAGTTGTGCACTTGTACTTTCTTTTCTTATGTTTGCAACAACAGTCTCCACAGGTAGCACCTCCCCATTATATATATATTCAGGGTGTGCAGTCTAGGGCCCCCCTTTCTATATACTCTGTGTAGTGTGCTCCCATGCACACATGAAGGTTTGAGATTCTTTCAGCCTAGATTAGCACCCCTCCCCCATTGGTTTTAAGCAGGGATTCTGGCATTTTGACTGCACCTTAGTACAAGGCACAACCCTGGGTAAGTCCTAAAAAAATTTATACTGCAGTGCAGCTATGGGTTGATTTTTGGGGCATGGGTCCCCTGGATTGCTCTGGTTGGGCTGCTTCAGGGCATCACATTATAAACACATTTTCCTTTTTGCACTTTTAGCACCTTTATTGTTTGTTTAATATATATGTACTTTTTACATTCTTATATATGCAGCAGTAGTTGCTCTTATCTATCTTACACTTTCTTACACTTCACCTTCTCTCATTAGAGTGATGCCCTGGGGTGGCTCAGCTGGGCCTGCTTGGGGGTGTCCTGTGCTCTGGATTTCAACCCCAGTAGGCAGTGCCAGATTAAGGTCCACGTGGGCCTGGAGCTGAAACTTATGAAGGGCCTATTGTGTGCCAACGCAGGGGTTGTGACCAACACCACAGGGGTCTGACTAGTAATGTGGTGGGCATGACCAATGTTGTGGGGGTGTTGCACTCCTCCAAATAAATATTCTTGCCCAGGTGCCATCGGCATCAACACTCAGGGAACTTTTAAACAGATGAGTCAGCACTCAACACTTGTGTTCCAATGTTTCAGAATTTAATTCTTTCCTCAGGGAACAATGGGCCATACTTGCCTACTTTTGAAAAAGCATTTCAGGGAGATTGTGAAAGCAGCACCTCTGAGTGCAGTGTTAAAGTGGGCGTGTACTGCTACATCTGAGAGGTGTGTCATAAAATTGATTTACATCCACATGTAAATGAGCCCCAAAGCAGTTAGTAAGATCTACTTGTTGATGAAAACACACTGATACTTCTCAGAAAATACATTTAACAATAGGGATCATTGTGCCTTATAACCAGTGCAGGGAAATAATACTAAAGATCCCATTCGAATGTATATATCTCTGTTTTTTCTTTTATATAACAGTGTCATAATGGGGGTAAGGTGAAATGAGAGAGATTGGTAGACTCTTCAGGGAGACAGGGAGATTGCTGCTATTTCAGGGAGTCTCCCTGACAATGAGGGAGAGTTGGCAAGTATGCAATGGGCCTGATTGAAAGTTGTACGCAAACCCAAAGGTTTACTTACATTTCTGATTGTCTGTCAATCTGCGCATGCACAGAACCAGTACTGCGCATGTGCAGATCTCTGTCTGCGATGATGGTTGCAGTGCTCCCTAAGCCACAGCATGATTGACATGCTGCAGCTGTTTGGGGAAGGGGGGTTGATGGCCAGCGTTACAGAAAATGATGGTGTCTCAGCCCCATTCTGGCTGTATCGAGACTCGTGACTGCATCCTTGGGCGCAGTTTCACATGCCCCGTAAGTGTGAAATTCACGGCCATCCTCAGTAACCTGAGGGTTACTCAGATGAACGATATTCATGCAGATGGTGCGATACTGCATTTTCGGAGGCAGCACCGGATCACAAAAAAATGCAGTGGGTGTTTTTCTGCAGCTTTTACATATTTTCACACAGCAGTTGGATAGGAATGGGTATGAAATGCCGGCGGTTCGATTCCCGGCAGCGCCTGGCCGACATCAGCAGAGTTCCGAGCAGCGGAAGCCCGACAGCGCTGGAAATCCCGATCGTGGATAGGTGAGTATCTACTAACCTAACCTAACCCCCCTAACCCTAACCCTTCTTAGGGATGCCTAATCCTAATTTCCCCCCCAAGTGCCTAACCCTAATCCCCCCTCTAAGTGCCTAACCCTAACCACCCCCTTCCCCGCTGCCTAAACCTAAGTCCCCCGGGGGGGTGCCTAACCCTAAGTCCCCCCCGGGGGTGCCTAACCCTAAGTCCCCCCCGGGGGTGCCTAACCCTAACCCTCCCTCCCCCTAGCCACAACCCTAACCCACCCAGGGGGGGTGCCTAACCCTAAGTCCCCCCCGGGAGCCCAAAACCTAACCCCCCCCCCCCGCAGCTGTCCGCTCGCAGCGCCCGGCATCACTACGATTGGGAGGCCAGGCGCCGGTTTCCCGGTGTCGGGGAAATGCGGGCGTCTACATCTAGACGCCCGGCATTTCACCCTTGCCAGGATATGACAGTCGGGAAGCCGGCTGCCGGTATTTAGGCAGTCGGCTTCCCGATTGCTTCCCGTTGCGTCTCTCTGTGTGAACTGTGCACAACTCTGAATCAGGCCCAATGTACATCATAAACACCTTAAATATCCAAAGTTGAGTTTCCAGCATGGGCCTGGCAGGCTGCAATCGGCAGCGGCTACTTCCGGTAAAAGCAAAAGTGCATCATCACGTCGGAGCATCCTGACCGGGGTTTGCATAGTTATAGAAACAGAGGGCCTGATTCAGACCCGGTCGCAAGCGCTGAGCGCTCGAAACCGAGTCGATGTTTGCCTACTGGGCATGCGCACGACGGAGCCGGCTCCGTCGTGCGCATGTGCGAGACCCAGCTAGCGACAGGTGCGCCTTCGCTCCAGGTCTCGCACCAAAGAGGGTGAGCTGTCAATGGTGATTGACAGCTCGCCCCCGTTTGGTAGGCGTGGCCGGGGGGTGGCTTCACAAACGGTGGCGTTCCCAAGCAAACGCCTGCCGTTTGTGGGCGGCCCCACTGACATCACCAGTGATGTCAGTGGGAGAGCTTCCGGCTCTATTAGAGCCAGAAACTCTCTGGGGCTTGCGGCCATGAAACCCTACCATAAGGGTCTCGTCGCAAGCCCGATGGTCGCGATGGTCTTGACCATCGTGACCATCAACCTGGCCGCTCGCTATAGCTGTGGGTGGTAAGGAGGCCGCTCCAAAAAAAAAAAAAAAACACCCTGATTCAGAGCGAGCGCTCTTTCAGAGCGTCCATCTCTGAGTCAGGCCCAAAGTGTATACATAAAAAGAAATAGTCCCAAGTACACGAAAGAAGGTAATCGCACATATACAAACATTAATGATCCTGTGAGCATGATATAATCATAATGAGCCAATAAACCTGACACTTATATAATATAAAGAATGTAACAACTACATTAGAGTCCTTGAGGTATAACGGGCCGCTATAATGCTTCCTGCTCCGCCTCTTCGTAGGAAGCACTACCGATGAGATGTAAGAACATCTCATCGGCCGGAGAGGGGGAGCGTTAACTCCCTCCTATGGCGCTACCCGCTACAGACCACATCGCATCAGCCTAGTACTGATGCGCTGTGTCTCATTCCCGGCTGGCTACACTGAGCATGCGCGGGATCTCGCAAGTATCGCGAGATTCCCGCGTGCAGCTTGGAGCTGGCAGCCGCCGCAACAGGGACATCGCTGCCCCTGCTGTGGGTATAGGGCAGCGTCAGGCTGTAGCTGTCGATAGCGACAGCTGCAGCAGGCGGAATGGTCAGGCGATCTGACCGTTCATACATGGCCCAGGCTATCGGCGCTGCTATCTTTTAGATAGCAGCGCCGATAATTAGGGATGTTAGCCGGACCATTTTTGCCGGATTTGGATTTGGTTCTAATTCGTCGTCCGGCTTTGGATTTGGATTTGCCAAACTGCGGTGACTGGCTTTGGATTTGGATTTGGATTTGGATTTTTTTACAAAAATTGACAAAAAAAGCTAAAATCACATAAATTGGTCTTTTTTTTCTTCCTAGAGTATTATTAACCTCAATAACATTAATTTCCAGTCAATTTAGACCATATCACAGCTTATAATATTGTTTTCAACATTATTGGCCAAAGGTTGCAGTGAGCTGACTGGTTACTAAGCGACAAAGCAGCGGCACAACGACACAGACACCACAGTATAAAGCACATCTATGACACATTGCCACACAGCAGTGGCAGAAATGAAAAGTAGTGCACCCACCCAGTGGGGTACGGCCAGCAGAGTCACAGTACTTGTTTACAAAGTGGGCTACGGCCCTAGGAGTCACAGTGCACAATCTTATTCGCATTACACCGCACATAGGGCCTGATTCACATTACACCATAAAGTAGTGTCTCTTATTTATGTTACGACACACAGTAGTGCCCCTTTTACACAATGCCCACAGTAGTGACCCTTTTACACAATGCCCACAGTAGCGGTGTCCCTTACACAATGTCCCCCAGCAGTGGTGCCCCCTATGCAGTCCCCTTAGTAGTAGGGTCCACTATGCAGTGCCCCCAGTAGAATGCCCCCCAGTAGTATGCCCCCCATTAGCAGGCCCCCCCCAGTAGTATGCCCCCCATTAGCATGCCACCCAGTAGTATGCCCCCAATTAGCAGGCCCCCCCAGTAGTATGCCCCCCATTAGCATGCCACCCAGTAGTATGCCCCCCCAGTAGTATGGCCCCCCCAGTAGTAGGCTGCCCCAGTAGCAGGCCCCCCCCGTAGTAGGCTGCCCCAGTAGTAGCCCCCCCTGTAGTATGGGCCCCCCCTGTAATATGGCCCCCCCCCTGTAGTAGGCTGCCCCAGTAGCAGGCCCCCCCCCCCAGTAGTAGTAAGCCCCCCCAGTAGCAGACCCCCCCACAGTAGCAGACCCCCCCCAGTAGTATAGCCCCCCCCAGTAGCAGGCCCCTCTGTAGTATGGCCCCCCCAGTAGTATAGCCCCCCCAGTAGCAGACCCCCCCCAGTAGTGCAGACCCCCCCAGTAGTATGGCCCCCCCGCACCCCCAGTAGCAGACCCCCCCCCCCAGTAGCACCCCCGGCCCTTGCACAAATAAAAAAATAAAAACTTACCTGTATCCCCGCTCCCGCGCCGTCCGCTCTGTCACACGCTGAGAAGGGAGCTGGAAGACGGAGCTCAGGTGTGAGCTCCAGCCGGCTCCCTCCGTGCAGCAGCCAATGAGAGTCTGTGTGACTCTCATTGGCTGCTGTAACAAACACACAGCTGCCGCTGGCGGCTGCGTGTCTGTGCCTGTGTAGTGAGAATCCGACATCAGGCGGCCGCCGTTCGGCCCCGAACGGGGATCCGAGTCAGGCGGTGAACACCCGAACAGGGTTCGGGTGGACTCGGATCCCCAATGTTCGGAGCGGTTCAGATTCCACAGAATCCGAACCGCTCATGTCTACCGATAATGACACGGGCGTCATTTACCTCCCAGACCCCCGATCATACATCGGGGAGAAGTGGTATCAGCGAACATAACGTGCGCTGATACCGGTTCTGGCCTTCTTACATCTACCCCCTTATCACATAGAAAATATACAAATCAACTAGGTCTAAAAGGAAAAAAAGTATAAAGAAATCTGCAGCACATATAACAGGTATCCATCTACATAATGTAATGCATTAAATTGTTGACATCCTGAATGTCTTCATTCAGAACATATCGACTTTATGCAGTTGACAAGCTGAATGTGGACAAAATATAATACTCCTGTCGTCAGGGGTACTGTATGCCAAAACTAAAAAGAAAATAGCTCACCTCATATCCCATGATACCATGTGTGATTCCAATTGCTGCCCGGCATCCCTTCCTGACTATAGTACACTGTGTTGATGCCATAATAATAAATAAATATATGTATATAATATATACACATTTATATTAGGGGTGAGTGGGTTCGGATTTCTGAAATCCGAACCCCCCCGAGCCCCCGCGATCCGAGTCCGATCCGAGTCAGGCTCGACTTTTCCCGCCTGACTCGGATCTGAAATCGAGGCAAAACGTCATCATCCCGCCTTCCGAGTCTCGCGGGTTTTGGAACCTATATAAGGTACCCGTGTCGGCGCCATTTTCTCACTCGGCTGTGGACAGTGAAGAGGGAGGGTGGGAGTTAGGGCTGGCTGGGCTGGGCTGTGTAGTGTAGTGTAGTGTAGTGTAGTGCAGAGTAGTGTAGTGTAGTGTAGTGCTGCTGTTGTCCACTACTTCAAAGTCCATAGGGGCTGGCTGGGTTGTGCTGTGCTGCTGTTGTTAATAGGGGCTGTGTCCACTACTTCAAAGTCCATAGGGGCTAGCTGGACTGTGTTGTGCAGTCAGTTCTCCATAGGGGTTGTGTCCACTCCAAAGTCCTGTGCAGTGTCCCAGTCCTAAAGGGGTGCTGTAGTGTTGTCCAGGGGGTGCTCTGTCCATCAGGGGTGCTACCCCCAAGTGCTAAAAAAAAAATTAATTTCTGTGTTTGTGAATTGTGTGCGCAGTAGCCGCACGTGCATCAACAAAGTAGTGCCAAGCGTGCGCCTGTGTCATAAGTAAAGGGCCGGCTGGCTTGACCGTTAAAGGGTGCTGTAACCCCCAAAGTACACTCCAGTCCAAACCAAGAAAAAAATTATTTTCTGTGTTTGTGAATTGTGTGCGCAGTAGCCGCACGTGCATCAACAAAGTAGTGCCAAGCGTGCGCCTGTGTCATAAGTAAAGGGCCGGCTAGCTTGACCGTTAAAGGGTGCTGTAACCCCCAAAGTACACTCCAGTCCAAACCAAAAAAATATATATTTTCTGTGTTTGTGAATTGTGTGCGCAGTAGCCGCACATGCATAAACAAAGTAGTGCCAAGCGTGCGCCTGTGTCATAAGTAAAGGGCCGGCTGGCTTGACCGTTAAAGGGTGCTGTAACCCCCAAAGTACACTCCAGTCCAAACCAAAAAAAAAATTATTTTCTGTGTTTGTGAATTGTGTGCGCAGTAGCCGCACGTGCATCAACAAAGTAGTGCCAAGCGTGCGCCTGTGTCATAAGTAAAGGGCCGGCTGGCTTGACTGTTAAAGGGTGCTGTAACCCCCAAAGTACACTCCAGTCCAAACCAAAAAAATATATATTTTCTGTCTTTGTGAATTGTGTGCGCAGTAGCCGCACGTGCATCAACAAAGAAGTGCCAAGCGTGCGCCTGTGTCATAAGTAAAGGGCCGGCTGGCTTGACCGTTAAAGGGTGCTGTAACCCCCAAAGTACACTCCAGTCCAAACCAAAAAAATATATATTTTCTGTGTTTGTGAATTGTGTGCGCAGTAGCCGCACGTGCATCAACAAAGTAGTGCCAAGCGTGCGCCTGTGTCATAAGTAAAGGGCCGGCTGGCTTGACCGTTAAGGGTGCTGTAACCCCCAAAGTACACTCCAGTCCAAACCAAAAAAATATATATTTTCTGTGTTTGTGAATTGTGTGCGCAGTAGCCGCACGTGCATCAACAAAGTAGTGCCAAGCGTGCGCTTGTGTCATAAGTAAAGGGCCGGCTGGCTTGACCGTTAAAGGGTGCTGTAACCCCCAAAGTACACTCCAGTCCAAACCAAAAAAATATATATTTTCTGTGTTTGTGAATTGTGTGCGCAGTAGCCGCACGTGCATCAACAAAGTAGTGCCAAGCGTGCGCCTGTGTCATAAGTAAAGGGCCGGCTGGCTTGACCGTTAAAGGGTGCTGTAACCCCCAAAGTACACTCCAGTCCAAACCAAAAAAATATATATTTTCTGTGTTTGTGAATTGTGTGCGCAGTAGCCGCACGTGCATCAACAATGTAGTGCCAAGCGTGCGCCTGTGTCATAAGTAAAGGGCCGGCTGGCTTGACCGGTAAAGAGTGCTGTAACCCCCAAAGTACACTCCAGTCCAAACCAAAAAAAAAATTATTTTCTGTGTTTGTGAATTGTGTGCGCAGTAGCCGCACGTGCATCAACAAAGTAGTGCCAAGCGTGCGCCTGTGTCATAAGTAAAGGGCCGGCTGGCTTGACCGTTAAAGGGTGCTGTAACCCCCAAAGTACACTCCAGTCCAAACCAAAAAAATATATATTTTCTGTGTTTGTGAATTGTGTGCACAGTAGCCGCACGTGCATCAACAAAGTAGTGCCAAGCGTGCGCCTGTGTCATAAGTAAAGGGCCGGCTGGCTTGACCATTAAAGGGTGCTGTAACCCCCAAAGTACACTCCAAACCAAAAAAATATATATTTTCTGTGTTTGTGAATTGTGTGCGCAGTAGCCGCACGTGCATCAACAAAGGAGCAGCGCCAAGCGTGCGCCTGTGTCCCATAAGTAAAGAGCCGGCTGGCTCATTTCTTAAAGGCTGGTGTAACCCACAAAGTGCTCTACTCTCCAGCAAAAATAAAAAAATATTTTCTGAGTTTAGCCGCACGTATATATCAAATCGATATAACATAAATGGAGGACCAAACTTTCTCCGATAAAAATAAAATAGAGAAAGATCAAGAACCACTTCCTCCTAGTGCTGAAGCTGCTGCCACTAGTCATGACATAGACGATAACATGCCATCAACGTCGTCTGCCAAGGCCGATGCCCAATGTCATAATAGAGGGCACATACAATCCCAAATGACAAAGTTCAGGAAAATGACCTTGAAAAAAACATTTAAATCAGCTGAAGAGAAACGTAAACTTGCCAATATGCCATTTACGACACGGAGTGGCAAGGAACGGCTAAGGTCGATCCCTAGTATGTTCATGACTAGTGGTTCAGCTTCACATGACGATGGAAGCCCTCCTCCCACTAAAAAAATCAAAAGAGTTAAGCTGGCAAAAGCACAGCGAAGAACTGTGCTTTCTAAGAAGATATCACAAATTCCCAAGGAGAGTCCAAGTGTGGTGGTGGTTGCGATGCCTGACCTTCCCAGCACTGGACGGGAAGAGGTGGCTCTTTCCACCATTTGCACGCCCCCTGCAAGTGCTGAAAGGAGCACCCACAGTCCACTTGCTGATATGCAAATTGAAGATGTCACTGTTGAAGTACAACAGGATGAGGATACTGGTGTAGCTGGCGCTGAGGAGGAAGTTGGCAAGGAGGATTCTGATGGTGATGTGGTTTGTTTAAATCAGGCTTCGGGGGAGACAGTTGTTGTCCGTGGGATGAAAAAGCCCATCACGGTCATGCCTGGGCAGAAGACCAAACATTCCACCTCTTTGGTCTGGCAATATTTCTATCCAAATCCGGACAACAACTGTCTTGCCATATGTACCATATGTAAAGGTGAAATAAGTAGGGGTAGGGACGTCAACCACCTAGGAACATCCTCCCTTATACGGCACCTGCAGCGCATTCATAAAAAGTTACTGTCAAGTTCAGAAACTTTGGCTAAGACCGTAAGCAGTCCAGGGACACCTAAATCCCGTTGTCCTGTTGTATCCAAGCGCCTGCAAACAACACCGTCAACTCCCTCCTCGTCAATTTCCTCCTTAGTCAGGATCGGAAGTAGTCCTGCAGGCCATGTCACTGGCATGACTGACTCTCCTATCCGGGATTCCTCCGGAGGATCCTGCATTGCTACGCCTACTGCTGCCGCTGCTGCTGTTGCTGCTGCTGGGAGTCGTTCATCATCCCAGAGAGGAAGTAGGAACACCACTACTTTTACTAAACAATTGACCCTCCTACAGTCCTTAGCGAGGAGGATGAAGTACGACAGCAGTCATCCTGAAGGAAAACGTATAACTGAGGCCTTGACTGCTATGTTGGTGTTAGACGTGCGTCCGGTATCCTCCATTAGTGCAGTGGGATTTAGACAATTGATGGAGGTAGTGTGTCCCCGGTTCCAAATCCCGTCTAGATTCCACTTCACTAGGCAGGCGATACCGAGACTGTACAGAAACATCAGAAAAAGTGTCCTCAGTGTCCTGAAAAATGCCGTTGTACCCAATGTCCACTTAACCATGGACATGTGGAGAAGTGGAACATGGCAGACTAAGGACTATATGACTGTGACAGCCCACTGGGTAGATGTATCACCTTACACAGCAACAGCAGCAGCGTCACCAGTAGCAGCATCTCAGAAACACCAGCTCGTTCCAAGGCAGGCTACGCTGTGTATCACCGGTTTCAGTAAGAGGCACACCGCCAACAACCTCTTAGACAAACTGAGGGAAATCATCGCCCAGTGGCTTACCCCACTTAGACTCTCCTGGGGATTTGTGATATCTGACAACGCCACCAATATAAACTTGGTGGTGCAGAATTTTCTGAAAAGCGACAGGGGCGTGCAGGAGACGCTTTGGGTGGCCCGAAAAATTTCTGCCCACTTTGGCCATTCAGCGACTGCGTGCCGAAGACTGGAGCGCCAGCAAACACTCTTGAACCTGCCCCGCCATCACCTGAAGCAAGAGGTTGTGACGCGGTGGAACTCAACCCTCTATATGCTTCAGAGGATGGAGGAGCAGCAAAAGGCCATACAAGCCTATACATCCACCTATGACATAGGCAAAGGAGGGGGTATGCACCTGACTCAAGCGCAGTGGAGAATGATTTCTGTGTTGTGCAAGGTTCTCCAGCCCTTCGAACTTGCCACACGTGAAGTCAGTTCAGACACTGCCAGCTTGAGTCAGGTCATTCCTCTCATCAGGCTTTTGCAGAAGCAGCTGGAGAAAGTGAAGGAGGAGCTAAGACGGAGCGATTCCGCTCGGCATGTGGGACTTGTGGATGAAGCCCTTCATTCGCTTTGCCAGGATTCCAGGGTGGTCAATCTGTTGAAATCAGACCACAACATTTTGGCCACCGTGCTCGATCCTAGGTTTAAAGCCTATGTGGTGTCTCACTTTCCGGCCGACACAAGCCTGCAGAGGTGCAAAGACCTGCTGGTGAACACACTGTCAGCTGAAGCGGAACGTGACACGTCAACAGCTCCTTCATTTTCTCCCGCAACTGGGGCTGCCAGGAAAAAACTTAGGTATCCTAAGCAACCCGCTGGCGGTGATGCAGGGCAGGCAGGACCAAGTTTGGACATCTGGTCCTGACTGAAGGACCTGGCAACAATTTCTGACATGTCTACTGTCACTGCATATGATACTGTCACCATTGACAGAATGGTGGAGGATTACATCGGTGACAGCATCCAAGTAGGCATGTCAGACAGTCCATACCTGTACTGGCAGGAAAAAGAGGCAATTTGGAGGCCCCAGTACAAACTGGCTCTTTTTTACCTGAGTTGCCCCCCCTCCAGTGTGTACTCCGAAAGAGTGTTTAGTGCAGCCGGGAACCTTGTCAGCGAAAGGCGTAGGAGGTTGCTTCCACAGAATGTGGAGAAGATGATGTTCATCAAAATGAATTATCAGCTCTTCCAGGGAGACCAGCCTCCAGAACGTACAGAGGGACCTGTGGTGGTGGATTCAAGTGGGGATGAGTTAATACTTTGTGAGGATGAGGATGTACACACTGAAGAGTGTGAGGAATCGGTGGATGAGGAGGATGAGGATGACATCTTGCCTCCGTAGAGCCAGTTTGTGCAGGGACAGATTAATTGCCAGCTTGTTTTGTGGGGGCCCAAACGAACCAATCATTTCAGCCACAGTTGTGTGGCAGACCCTGGCGCTGAAATGATTGGTTTGTTAAAGTGTGCATGTCCTGTTTATACAACATAAGGGTGGGTGTGAGGGCCCAAGGACAATTCCATCTTGCACCTCTTTTTTTTCTTTGCATTATGTACAGTTTGGGGCCTAGTTTTTCAAACTGCCATCCTGTCTGCCACTGCAGTATCACGCCTAGATGGGTCACGTGTTTGTGCCGCCCACTCGTGTCGCTTAGCATAGTCATCCAGCTACCTCGGTGCAACCTTTTGGACATAAAAACACTATTGTGAGGTGTGAGGTGTTCAGAATAGACTGGAAATTAGTGGAAATGAAGGTTATTGAGGTTAATAATAGCATAGGAGCAGAAAAACCTACAAATTCTGTGATTTTAGCTGTTTTTATGCTTTTTTTCAAAAAAATACAGATCCAAAACACAAAACCCAGAACCCAAAACACGGAAGGGTGGTTTTGGCAAAACCAATCCAGATCCAAAACACGAAGAAAGATCCAGATCCACACATTTCACAAAGACAGAAAAAAAAAAGAAGAATTTTTTTATTGTTTGTGGAGCGCACTTTGAGGGTTACACCACCCTTTAACAGACAGATGCACGCTTGTCGCTGCTGCTTTGAGGACAGTATCATATGCAGTGACAGTAGACTTGTCAGAAATTGTTGGCACATCCTTCAGTCCGGACCAAATGTCCAAACCGGCCCTTATGACACAGGCGCACGCTTGGCGCTGCTACTGTGTTGATGCACATGCGGCTACATCGCACACAAGTCACAGACACGTAAAAAAAATAGTTTTTTATTTTTTGGAGCACTTTGAGGGATACACCACCCTTTAACAGACAGACGCATGCTTGTCGCTGCTGCTTTGAGGATGCAGGTGGAATCTAGACAGGATTTGGAACCGGGGACACACTACCTCCATCAATTGTCTAAATCCCACTGCACTAATGGCGGATACCGGACGCACGTCTAACACCAACATAGCAGTCAAGGCCTCAGTTATACGTTTTGCTTCAGGATGACTGCTGTCGTACTTCATCCTCCTCGCTAAGGACTGTTGGAGGGTCAATTGTTTAGTAAAAGTAGTGGTGTTCCTACTTCCTCTCTGGGATGATGAACGACTCCCAGCAGCAGCAACAGCAGCAGCGGCAGCAGTAGGCGTAGCAATGCAGGATCCTCCAGAGGAATCCCGGATAGGAGAGTCAGTCATGCCAGTGACATGGCCTGCAGGACTACTTCCGATCCTGACTAAGGAGGAAATTGACGAGGAGGGAGTTGACGGTGTGGTTTGCAGGCGCTTGGATACAACAGGACAACGGGATTTAGGTGTCCCTGGACTGCTTACGGTCTTAGCCAAAGTTTCTGAACTTGACAGTAACTTTTTATGAACGCGCTGCAGGTGCCGTATAAGGGAGGATGTTCCTAGGTGGTTGACGTCCCTACCCCTACTTATTTCACCTTTACAAATGGTACATATGGCAAGACAGTTGTTGTCCGGATTTGGATAGAAATATTGCCAGACCAAAGAGGTGGAATGTTTGGTCTTCTGCCCAGGCATGACCGTGATGGGCTTTTTCATCCCATGGACAACAACTGTCTCCCCCGGAGCCTGATTTAAACAAACCAAATCACCATCAGAATCCTCCTCGCCAACTTCCTCCTCAGCGCCAGCTACACCAGTATCCTCATCCTGTTGTACTTCAACAGTGACATCTTCAATTTGCATATCAGCACGTGGACTGTGGGTGCTCCTTTCAGCACTTGCAGGGGGCGTGCAAATGGTGGAAAGAGCCACCTCTTCCCGTCCAGTGCTGGGAAGGTCAGGCATCGCAACCACCACCACACTTGGACTCTCCTTGGGGATTTGTGATATCTTCTTAGAAAGCACAGTTCTTCGCTGTGCTTTTGCCAGCTTAACTCTTTTGATTTTTCTAGCGGGAGGAGGAGGGCTTCCATCGTCATGTGAAGCTGAACCACTAGTCATGAACATAAGCCAGGACCTTAGCCGTTCCTTGCCACTCCGTGTCGTAAATGGCATACTGGCAAGTTTGCGTTTCTCCTCAGACAATTTAAATGTATTTTTTTTAGTCATTTTACTGAACTTTGTTTTTTTGGGATTTTACATGCCCTCTACTATGACATTGGGAATCGGCCTTGGCAGATGACGTTGATGGCATTTTATCATCTATGGCATGACTAGTGGAAGCAGCTTCAGCAATAGGAGGAAGTGGTTCTTGCTCTTTCCATATTTTATCCTCCAAATTTTTGTCCTCCATTATTTTTATGGAGTGAATAACCCCTGTAAAAATTATTTGGATGAAGGGCAGCGTACACCACACAGGGCACCCCCTGTAAAAATTATTTTTATTTTTGGGCAGCAGCCCCTTGACAGACAGGAGCACAGCACCCCTGCGCATCTACGCCGATGACAGGTGTGGCTAACATGCACACAGAAAAAATATATATATATTTTTTTAACACTGGTGGTAGGTAAAGGGAGCACCTCTGAAGTACGAGCATCCCCTGAACAACACAGCACTACAGCCAGCCAGCCAGCCCCTATGGAGAGAACAACAGCCAGCCCCTATATAGGCAACAGTAGCCAGCCAGCCCCTATGTATATGCCTATGGACAACAGTAGACAGCCAGCCCCTATGGTCAGCGTCAGCAACAGCTCCCAGCTCACTCCCTCTTCACAGTAGCCAGCCAGCCCATTATGTAATGTATATAAGTGTACTAAGTTTATTATCACACAACAGTAGCTAAACAGCTGCCTTTGCACGCACGCTCCACAGCCAGAATGAAAAATGGCGGTAATCACGGGACCTTTTATAGATTCCAAAACCCGCAAGAATCTGACAGTGGGATGATGACGTTTTTGCCTCGTTCCGGGTTCCCGACTCAGATCGAGGGGTTCGGATTTTCGAAAATCCAAACCTGCTCATCCCTAATATATATATATATTTTCAATTAATTCATTTAAACTTTTTATTTAGCTTTCATTAATAAAACAAAAAAATCAAAGAATAACAATGAATTATATTATTCTTTATCCACCATCCTGAAGTTGCAATAACTAAAGGCTCAAGCATGCCTATGGTTGCCAGAGCATGCTGGAACTTGTGGAACTAGAAATACCAGCATTCCCAAGCAGTGCCAGAAACAAATCTCGGGGCCCGGTACACTGATGTCTCTGGGGGCCCCACCCTCTCACCACCAGCTCAGACCCCGCAACGAAACATACCTCCCCTGCATGTGTGATATGTGAAGCATGATATGTTAACTGAAAGATATGCCAGCCTTTACATAAAGTAATGATATACTATGACTTACCACACTGTCACTGATGATGCAGGCTGTATTTCTCTTTCAAGGTCTTCTTGATGACCGTGCTGTGGATGCCTCAGGGATAGAAGGGGCGGTGTCTGTCGCCAGCCATCCTCAGTCCTCAGCCCCTCATCACCTTCCTCAAATTCATCCTCTCATCACTATCTTCAGCCCAAAAGCTCCGCATCACCTTCCTCAGCCTCAGACCCTCATCACTTTCCTCAGACCACCATCACCTTCCTTAGCTCACAACCCTTTTTACCTTCCTCAGTCCTTAGTCCCATCACCTTCCCCAGCCTTCAGCCCCCTTCACCTTCCCCAGACTTTAGCCCTCTTCACCTTCCCCAGCCCCCAATCTTCCTCAGCCCCAAACTCCATCCTCAGGCCCTACCCCCTTCCTCCGCCCCCTGCCCCTTCCTTCGCACCCAGCCCCTCGCCACCGCAGTCCGCTGTGTGCCTGACAGACAGGGACGATGTATGGTGGCGTGACCTACAGTATGACATCACGTCACCATGTTGCTTACTGAAAGTTCATGTCTGGGCTGCGTCTGAGCCACAAGGAAGCAAAGCCCTGCGCTGCCCAGGCCAGATTACAAGGGAGCTGGGCAGCGGATATGGGTACCGGTAGCCACGGCGCACCGGCTGGAGCACTGAGACTGCCATCTGCTGCCCCACTTTGTACCCACCTGAGCCTTGGGGCCCCTCTGGATCTCAAGGCCTGGTACGGGTGTACCCTTAATCCCCCCCTGTCGTCGGTCCTGTTCCCAAGCATCCATGGCCTGTGGAACATGTAGTTGTTAATGGTACTTGAATCAAAATGAATGGCACAGTGGGGGCGGGGCCATGGTGACAGGACTTGTATCTCCCCCTGCTGGCCACCTTCATCTACTCTCAACAGCCAATCAGACATGAGCTGCTCTGATAGCATAGTGGACCTGATTCAGACCCGGTCACTATCTACATACGCTCGCTAAGTGCGTATGCAAATTTGTCAAAGCGACGCCACGGGAAGCGATCTCTCGCCAAGGCATAAGCACGCCCACCATGTCTTAGCGAGCGGCCACTTTGTGTATGCGTACGTCCAATCGCACAGGCAGAGCCGCCCACCAGCACACGTCATCTCCAGGAAGTGTATTAAAACATTGGTACATCGAGCACCATCGGATGTGAACGCAGTGCTTGAGGTAGCTTTACCCTACCGCAAGCATTGCAAGGAAATCAGTGTAAAAAAAAGGCAAGTGACGTGTACTATGATGCTGCCTGTTAATTATGCACGCCTCTAAAACGACGTCGAAATACTCAGGCACGCCTGCGTTGGCATCTCCAAACCCCCGTTATTAGTGTCCAGCCCCTGTTACCACCCACAAACGGCCTCTCTTGTCACTTATTACCCTGGGCTGCCTTTGCTGGGCGAGCGAGAGGGTTGAGATCGCAGTGTGTAGTTCGCGCACGCGCAGGATGAAGCATGCGTGTACGCAGCACATCGGGCCGCTTGCAAACGCACAGCACGAGCGAGCGGCTCTGAATCAGGCCCAGTGTTTTTCATTTGCTTCACTGAGCAAATAATGTAATTGACATTTGCTGTGACATTTATCTCACTTTCTCTCCTCAGACCTTCCCTCCATTATCCTAGTTGAATTTAGTATTCCAATTGATGCCCCCACAGAATCTTCTGCCTCCAAACTCCTTACCCTCACATCTTAATTTGGTCTCTCCCAATGGACCTCCTCACCTTCCCATGATTTCTTGAGGGCAGTGATGGGATTTCTTCCCATGTCAGTGGGCACTGGCTTGATCTGGTCTTTACTCACTGTTGTGATATTTCTGATTACTCCAAATACCCTGTTCCCCCTCTCTGTCCATCTTTTAACTTATGCCTCTCTCCTTCCCCTCCTCTACCCCATAAGGCTCCTATCACTAAGCACAACATCGAGGCTGTTGACACCGTTTCTTTTTTCTCCAAGCTTAACTCACTTTCCACTATACTCTCTCTCCTGCCCTGAACAAGCCACTTCTCTATACCAGTGGTTCCCAAACTCGGTCCTCAGGACCCCACACAGTTCACGTTTTGCAGGTCACACAGCAGGTGCACAGGTGTAATCTTTACTCAATGACACATTTTAAAAGGTCCACAGGTGGAGGTAATTATTTCACTTGATTCAGTGTAGAAACATGGAAAACATGCACTGTTTGGGGTCTTGAGGACCGAGTTTGAGAACCTGTGCTCTATACAATGCCTCTCTTACTTCTGCTCTTGGCTCTGTTGCTCCGGCAATCACTACTCACCCTCGCAGATCCACACCTCAACCCTGGTATTTCAACCAGATACCTTGAAAAGTGTTCACGAGCCACTGAGCGAAAGTGGAGAAAATCACGCTCTACGGCAGACTTCCTTCATTTTACATTTATGCTCTCATACTACTATGCTGCCCTTTCCCACTCTAAATAGCCATATCTCAAGAATCTCATCTCCTCCCAGTCTTCAAACTCCCAGCATCTCTTTGCCACCTTCAGCTCCCCTCTTTGCCCACCACTCCAACTTGCTCTCTGCCTTTGACTTTGCCATCTACTTTACATCTAAAATTGACCCCATACATCAGGACATCATATCCCACCAGACCCCCAGCACTCCACCTCCTCCTTTCCTGAACCACTCCTCCCCTTCCATCTTACCAACTGTGACATTATTCTCCCCTGTAACTGGAGAGAAAATCATGGCCCTCATTCCCCCCTCTCACGCCCCTCCTGACCCTAACCCTTCCCTTCTCCTCCGCTACCTCTCAACTTGTGCCTGTTCCCATCTGGCCCACCTCCTTAATCTCTCTCTGTCTTCTGGCACAGTCCCTTCTGCATTCAAACATGCCCTTGTCTCCTCCATTGTTAAAAAACCTTTCCTTAATCCTAACACTTTCTCCAACTACCGACCCATCTCTCTCCTCCCTTTTCTCTCCAAACTCCTTGAGCATATTGTCTACAACCACCTCACCACATTTCTTTCCTCCCACTCCCTCCTTGACCCATTTCAATCTGGCTTCCATTCTTTCCATTCTCCATTCCACTGAAACTGCCCTCAAGAAATCAGTAATGACCTCCCTGCTGCCAATTCCAAGAGCCATTACTCTATGCTCATTATTCTCGACCTCTCTGCTGTTTTTGACACTGTGGACCACCCTTTACTTCTGCAAATCCTTCACTCCCTTGGTCTACATGACACTGTCCTCTCCTGGCTGTCCTCCTACCTCTCTGACTGGTCCTTCTCTGTCTCCTCTCGTGACTCCTCTTCCCCGCCACAGCCTCTTACAGTAGGTATTCCCCAAGGTTCTGTTCTTGGACCCCTACTATTCTCCCTCTATACGTCATCTCTAGGTGAACTCATCAGCTCTTCTGACCTCCAATATCATCTCTATTTCTACTTCATCAAAGCCTTCCAGCTCTCATCCTAACCTGCTGCTACATGCTCCTTCCTCCCTGCCTACCCCATCTGTGTCACACCTGTTTGTCTGCCCCTCCCCATTAGATTGTAAGCTTTCATGAGCAGGACCCTCAATCCTCTTGTGCTTCCCCTTACTGATACATTCATCTACTCCTCACTCCCCACTTGGGCACCTAATACTTGATTGCTTACATCCTGTTGCTTATTTGAGTGTTATGATCCCTAGTGCGGCAATGTATATAATCCTTATCCTGCATTGTACTATACTGTAAGTCTCTGGTTCCTTGTTCACTTATTTATGTACTGTGTAAGGCGCTGCAGAAGAATCTGGGCCTGATTCAGAGCCGCTCGTAAGCGGCCGCTCGTTCGCTCCCAGCGATGTTCGCACAACTGTGCATACATATGGGTCATAATGCGCATGCGCCAACCAGTCAGTGCGATCGGAAATCAAGCGCTCGCCAAATAGCGAGTGCCTGCTAATTTGAGTGACAGGATGAGGCGTTTGTGGGTGGTAACAGGGGAAGGTACTTGAAAACGGGGAGTGGAGATCCGAACGCAGGTGTGCCAAACGGTCAAAACGGGCGTTTTAAGGGTGTGCATAATAATGGTTGTTTCTTAGCCTGAACTGTTCGCATGATTGCGGTAGGAAAATCCTACCACAAGCACTGCGAGCAGTTCAGATGCCATTCGATGTACTCGATTAATCTAATAAATAGCGGCGATGACGTAGGATGCAAGCGGCCAGGGGGCGTCTTTACAAAATAGCGAGCGCATGTTTCGTTCACTCGCTCAGACATAGAGGTGTCAACAGACCGCAAAGAGCGAGCGCTCAATTTAAATAGCCGGCCCCTTTTTCTGACCGAGCGAGCGCAAATAGCGTCCGGCTCTGAATCAGGCCCTCTGATTCAAAGGCGCATGCAACACCAATGTTCATGTAGTTGAGCAATTTTTTGCAACTGCACATGCTCAAAAATTCAGAAAACCCCCATGGCGCATGCGTTACATTGGCGTGTCCGCACAATGGTTCTGTTGCGATCAGGACAGACGGTGTCAGTTCCTGGGCGGTTACTGGGCGGTAACTAGAAGTGAACCCCCAAAAATTTTGTCTCATGGGCGTGTTATGGGTGTGTCAGTAAAAGCAGCTGCACTCTCAGACGCAGAGCCGCAGCCACAGAGGCCATGGTCAGACTGAGACATAGGACTGGTGGCCTGGTGCAAGTGTTGATGATGCGCCAATGGTCACGTCTAAAGAATCACCGGTGGTGTTACTGCATACAGAGACGCTGAAAGTGGGCGTCTCACACATTAATATGCAGCTACTGCACCAGGGGACGGCTGATACGGGCATTTGCATATTATTGCAGCCGCGATCCCGGCAACAGCCATAAGAGCGGACGCAGGGGCGCCCCCCTATGAGTCAGGCTCTACAGTAATTGCTTACATTTATTCATAAGACTAGTAGGAATGTGTAAGTACTGTATATCAATTAGAGATGTGCGCTGACACCCGTGTTTTGATTTTGGATCTGGATTCATCTTCTTTGTTTTGGTTTTGGATCTGGGTTTTTTTTATTATTTTTTTGTAATTGATACACAGTTTTTATGATCATATAATTTTTGCAATTCAAAACCTGAAATTTGGATTTAAACTCTGATTTCCGAACTGCGGGAAGATCAGGACCGCGACTTGGATCTGTCCGTATTCACAAAATTTGGATGGATTTGGATTTCTGGAGAACCGAATCGCACATCTCTAATATCAATACAGTAGCAATGTTAGGAGATGTGCTAGTAATTGTTTTAATGCAGAGGTTTCCGAACGCGCTCCTCAAGGCACCCCAACAGTCCAGGTTTTAGTGATATCCATGGTTGAGAACAAGTGGTAATAGTATATCAAATTGACTGAGGTACTAATTAAGGGCCCGATTCAGAGGCGCTCGCTCTGAATCAGGGCTTTTTTTTGTTTGTTTGTTTCGGCCTCCAGGCCGCTCGCAAAGCTGTGGGTGGCCACCCACAGCTAGTGCGAGCGGCCTGGCGATGGTTGCAATTATCATGACCATCGGGCTTGCGACGAGACCCTGCAGGAGGGTCTCGGCTCCCGCAAGCCCGAGTGGACTTCCTGCTCTAATAGAGCAGGAAGTCCACTACTGACATCACGAGTCAGACGTTCCTAAGGGAACGCCCACAAACGTCAGACGTTCCTAAGGGAACGCCTGCGTTTGTGCAGCCACCCCCCCTCCCCGCCTACAAGACAGGGCGAGCTGTCAATCAACATCGACAGCCACCCCATCTTGTAGTGACCGACGGAGCTGCCGTCACTCACTGGGGCTGGTGCATGCGCACGCTGGAAGCGGCGCATGAGCAGTGGGGGAACAGCGACCCGCTTGCAAGCGCTGTCTGCTCACGAGAGGGTCTGAATCAGGCCCTAAGTCACCTCTGCTCAACCATGGATATCTCTAACACCTGAACTGTTGGGGAGCTTTGAGGACCAAGTTTCGGAACCTCTTTTTTTAAATGTGTTATTTTGGTATATTAAGAGCTTCAAGACAGGATGAATACACAGAAAACACCTCTAAGCTTTATCAAAACACATTTTGTCTAGCATGAAATCTGCAGCCAGCAGGCAGCTGCACAGTGAAATTGTCCCCCATGTGGCTGCAGGAAGTATTTGCAGCTGAAGCCTTGATAATATCCAAGGCAATCATTTTACGTTATAAGACAGACGGTGACTTCATGGACACAAACATAAAATTGTTTACTTGTTATTGAACAACAAAAACATAAGGCTTCCATCATTATGGGTTGTGTTACTTATACAGGTTGTGTCTCCCATATCCAAAATGCTTGGGACCAGGGGAATTTTGGATAACGGAATAATACATATTTTGGAATATTTGCATTTTATAATGAAAAATCTTGGGAATGGAACCCAAATATACACACAGAAAGATAAGATAACTGAGGTTCAGATAGATCAGAGGGCATATAAACCCCTAGGCAGGAATACATGGAGTTAATAAAGTTTGAAGGGGAGTGGTAGTTTTATGATAGACAGGTTGACACTGAGAAAAGGATTGGTGAGTGTTGTGTTCAGGGGTGTGGCTAGAGCTGTAAAGTTAGACTGCCTCTTTTGAACTTGATCTCCCACCCCCCCTCCCCCAAATTTTCCTTTTGTGTCTTGTGTCGGCTTTATTTCAAGGGCGAGAAAGAACGGCAGTCCTTACTGAAAGGACTTGGAGAAAAGCGTCCTTGGAGAAAGCGTCCACCTTGCTGAAGAATTAGCGGTGTGCCCCTTGTCAATGCACTGGTTAGGCTGATTTTACCCTACTGGGGTCAGCGGCACCTCTCGTCGGAGTAGGCTAAAATAGTGCATTGGGATGGGGGCTGGATACCATCTAACTTGCCAGAGAGGGATATCGGCCCTTGCAAGTTTTTATATCACTCTTACACTTGAATTGGATAGTGGCCCGTTCAGTGAGTGCATTACATCCTTGCCTAAGTCATGTGGGGTGTCAGGTTACTGGCCATTCTTTCTTATTCCACCATACTCTGATTGTAAAATAAATAAAGCTGACCATTTCTTTTTATCGCATATACTGTACTTGGTCTGTCTCTTTATTTTAGTTAAGTTTGTGATAATATGTTTATGGTTGCACACATTATCTGCCGATAGGGAGTTTATGCATTTATGTTTCATATACACCCTATACACATCATTTTATACAATATTTTTAATAATTCGTGCCTTAGACAAAGTTTGTGTACAATGAACCATCAACAATCAAAGGTTTCATTATCTCAGTCATGCCAAAAAAAAATCATTATTTCGAGAAAAAATCAGTATTTCGGAATATTTGGATATGGGAGACTCAACCTGTACTAGTAAAACTAACATTAAGGGAAAGATGTACTAAGCTCTGAAAGGTGATACATTTTAGAGTGCTAAACTACCAGCCAATCAGCTCCTGTCATGTTTCAAATACTGGGCCTGACTCACTACGGAACGCTATTCTGCTTACACACACACACCGCAGTTGCTAATATCAGCGCTGCTATTTAAATGTTTGCATTCTCATTGTGATCGCATCCTGACATAAGGACGCCCACTTCCCCTTACTCACATCCATATACTAGGGGAACATAGCGAAACCATCGGTAACATTGGACCCATATACACACTTTCATACCTCCTAACATGACCCTCTCCAGGAGGGACACAATGCTCTGGTCCTGGACTTCCCTGGTAATTTATGATTGGTGGAGGCTCCAGAGGTGGGGCTGCAGCATAGTCCAAAATTTAAATAGGGGAGTCACACCAACTGCCAGTGAGTCCCAGCCAGTGATGTTTGGCAGTGTGTGAGATGACAGTTGGTGTGACTCCCCTATTTTAATTTTGATGTGCGCTGCAGCCCCGCCTCTTACCAGGGAAGTCCAGGACCAGAACATTGTGTCCCTCCTGGAGAGGGTCATGTAGGGAGGTATGCACTTACACAAGCCCTGACCTTACTCAGAAATGTATAACATCCACGCACGCTGTCAGTGTTTTAGCTGCTTATAGCCACGCTGTGGATAATTTATGCATGCCCCTGCAACGGCGTTGAAACGCACTGGCACGTCTGTGTTCGCCCGACCACCTCCCATCACCACCCACAAACAGCACTTCCTGTCAATCACTCTGCACTGGGTCTGTGTAAGCTCTGCAAATGCAGTTACCATTGCAATTGCTAGTTCGTGCAATTCATCGCTGAATCAGGCCCTAAGTCACCTGTGCTCAACCATGGATATCTCTAACACCTGAACTGTTGGGGAGCCTTGTGGACTGCGTTTGGGAACCTCTGTTTTAATGTGTTATTTTGGTACATTAAGAGCTTCAAGACAGGATGAATACACAAAAGGCATAAAGGTTTACAACCCCAGCCCTTGTAAGCTTTCCCAGCCTAACATATTTTGCCTAGTACAAACCACGTGGCTGCAGAACGTATTTGCAGCTTCAAGCCTTGATCATATCCAAGACAATCATTTTACTTTTTAAGACAGACGGTGACTTCATGGACACAAAAATAAAATTGTTTACTTGTTATTGAACAACAAAAACATAAGGCTTCCATCGGAATTGGTATGAAATACCGTCGGAAGCATGGCCGGCAGTTCGATTCCCGTCAGCGGCAGCCCGACAGAAGCAGAGTGCGACGCAGCGGAAGCCTGACAGCGCTGGAAATCCCGATTGTGGATAGGTAAGTATCCACTAACCTAACCCCCCTAACCCTCCTTAGGGGTGCCTAACCCTAACTTCCCCCCAAGTGCCTAACCCTAATCCCCCCTCTAAGTGCCTAACCACCCCCTTCCCCGCTGCCTAAACCTAAGTCCCCCGGGGGGGTGCCTAACCCTAAGTCCCCCCCGGGGGTGCCTAACCCTCCCTCCCCCTAGCCTAACCCTCCCGGGGGAGTGCCTAACCCTAAGTCCGGGAGCCCTAAACCTAACCCTCCCCCCCGCGGCTGTCCACTCGCGGCGCCTGCCATCACTACGATCATGATGCCGGGCGCCGGTCTCCCGGCGTCGTTGAAATGCGGGCGTCTACATCTAGACGCCCGCCATTTCACCCTTGCCGGGATAAGACAGTCGGGAAGCCGGCTGCCGGTATTTAGGCCGATTGCCTCCCCTTCCATCATTGTGGGTTGTGTTACTTATACTAGTAAAACTAACATTAATTAGTGCTGTTCCCGGTGGAACGAGATAAGGTTCTTGGATACAGAAGGTTAATTAAGCCACACAAACCAGTATCTTGATAAAAAATATAATTTATTACAACAAATAACAAGATATGGAAGAATAATATAGTTACTTAGCTTCGGAATATAAGATGGTTACACGATCCAGGAGCCTCCGTCTCAGAATAGAGCTGGAACGAACAATATCCTGGCCACCAGCTGCAGTCTCTGGTCCAGGCATAGGGCAGGCCACTGGAAGCTTCTTTGTTCTTCGTTTACATAGTATCCCACTTGCATACCCATCTAACTCTTACTAATATGGGCATAAACCTACTTCAAACTACTTTATTGGTTAACTACTGATAAGGACTTTCTAAAACTTAACGCAAGCGTACATCGCAGTAGACAACGCCTTGTGGATTTATGGCCTGTCTGCTTTCCACATTCCTATACCATTTCATGCCTGATACCACTTCATGTCTGATACACACATAAGAACCATGAATAGAAATGGCTGTCAGTAGCCATTTTGCTATCCCAATACAAGTGCATACTTGCCAACTCTCCCTGATCCCTGATTGAGAGTCTTAGGGGAGTGGAGAGATGTTGCCCAGGTATGCGCTGGTGCCGAAATCCAGACGCCGGTCAGCAGCCCGGTGTCGTCATCCCGACCGCAAGGATACCGAGGGTAAGTATTGGGGTGTTAAGGGGGGGTTAGGTTTAGGGTGCTGGGTTAGGCACTAGGGGGAGGGTTAGGCACTATGGGGGGAGGGTTAGGGTTAGGCACCAGGGAGGGGGAGGTTAGGTTGAAGCACTAGGGGGGAAGGTTAGGGTTAGGCACCAAACACTGGGTTTAGGGTTAGGGTAAGAAGAGGGAAGGGTTAGCATACCGACCAACAAGCATCTGAATGTTAACCCTTTCGAGATGCCGGCATTGGGATTTCAACAGCCGGGATCTTGAGCGCCGGCATCTCATAACGATTCCGTTGCCCATAGCAACCAATCAGATTCTAGCTATTATCTTCTAGAAGGTGCTAGATAAATGTTAAGTAGAACCTGAATGGTTGCTATGGGCAACATCTCCACTTCTAAAAACCTTCACTTTAGTAAATATAAAAATCTTCCTGATTCATACTTATCGAAATTCCGGCAGCTCAGTCCAGGAGGGGGCTGCCAGGTCGGTGCAGCAGGTGGTGCGGGTCAGTTGAAGTGGGCAGAGTGGGGGCGTGTCAGTGCAATCGCATCATTGGTGCTCGGCTCCCCCGCTTTCTAATGCCGATATTACCGGCATTATAGAGCGAATTGCGTAAATGCACCCCCGGACCACCCACTTTTGCATGCAGGGAGGGGGACTGGCGGCCAGTCCGGGAGACTTGCCTACCTTTGCAGGGGCTGGGAGCAACACCCGATTTTCGGGAGGCTCTCAGCGGTCTCGGGAGAGTAGACAAGTATGTCCTGATTGTACCATACCCCCATTATGCTGCTGCTATTCTATCACACTCCTCTATATGCACCTTAGATGCCACCAGACCCCTCCACATGTCCCTTATATGCCCTCACATTCCTCTACAAGCACCTAAGATGCCATCAGACCCCCCTACATATGCCCATTATATACCATCACACTCCTCTACATGCACAATAGATGTCATCCGACCCTTCTACATGCCCGTTAGATGCCATCACATTCCTCCAAATGGCACTTAGATGCCACTATACATGTCCCTTATATGCCATCAGAGCCTTGTGCCCTTTATATGCTATCATACTCTTCTACATGCCCCTTATATGCCATTAGACCCCCCCACATGCCCCATACAGGCAATCACACTCATCCACATGCTCCTTTGATGCCACTAGACCCCTCCACATGTCCCTTAGATGCCATCACACTTTTCCCAATGCCCCTTATTTGCAATCAGACTCAAACAAATGCCTCTGATATGACATCAGACTCATCCACATGCCCCTTATATGCCATCAGAGACATCCACATGCCTCTTATATGCCATCAGATCTCTCTACATACCCAATAAATATCACACTCCTACACATGCCCATTATATGCCATCAGATCCATCCACATGCCCCATACTGTATACGGTCTTGGTATAAGATGGTCTTCTTTCGAATGTACGTATGACTCTGCATATGGACAGATATATTTACATTTAGTTCCATGCATGCAATGAGGGAGCAATTATGGCCAACTTGTGTTCAATTCTGCCTAGGCCCCGTAGCGTTTTTTTTTGTGTTATTGGCCCCGAAGATTTAAAAGAAAAACACTCCCTTATCCTCATTGACTGCTAGTGGGGAAGTGGATGACTATTCAATTATTTACGTTACCTTGAGCAGCCAATGCACACTTCCAACCTTCTGCTGTATTTGTGCTAGCCACTGTTCCTCAGTGTCAGCAATAGCCCAGACGCAGCATGGCCTTCCTGGCTGTCACCGAAATAGAGGAGCAGCAGCCGGCAGCATCACTGGCAGCACCGACTGACATCTCCTCCATCCCCTTTCTTGCTCTACAAATGGAATGACCTAGAGGCAGTGCAGCACCTAAGAGATGGGGCATTCTGATCAGGCATAGGCAAACGCAGGGGGGGGTTTCCATCTGCCTGGAAACCCCTCTCCCCAGCCCACACCATAACCACAATAGAAATAGTAATATAATAGAATTTTACTAGTGCTGCATGTTCTTCTCAGTATCACAAATGAAATAATTAGCACCACCTGTGGATCTTTTAACATGTATCAGCCAGTGATAAATAACCTGTGCACCAACTAGGAGATCTGGAAAACATGTACTGTTAGGGATGCACTGCTATAGAGCCCAATATGTACATATATGTCCAGGGCAGTGCTAGGTCCTTCTGCTGCTCCTCCAGGCTTCTGAACTTGCTCCAATAGTCAGGAATGGTGCCCACATCTAAAATAAAAACATTCAGCTCAGGCAGGATAGGCCTACTGCCGCATCTAATGGCTTACTGTGATCGCTGGTCCTGTATATGCCGGAATTATGACACACACTACACTTTGTATGACACATATTAAAGCTGTTTAAGTACTAATTCTGCCCTCTACATGGACTGGCCACACTCGCTCTAAAGATCAAGCATTTGGAAACCCCCTTCTAGAAATCCTGCGTTTGCCACTGTCAGGGGAGGGCACCTGAGAGGAATGGACATCAATGAGGCCCAACACTTTTTCACTGGTTGCCCAACAGATTTAGGGGGAGATTTATTACAACCTTCTAAAGAGGACAAGTGTTGCTTATAGGAACCAATAAGATGCCATCTATCATTTCTACTAGATAAATGATAGCTAGACTCTGATAGGCTGCTGAATTGCTAACTCTCCGCCTGAGATCGCTTGGATGGAAGTTCCATATTGAACAGGACATCTAATAAGAGGGAGAAACATTTTTGGAAGGAGATCTCTCAATTTACTTTGCTTCTGAAAAGATTTGTTAGCGTAAAAAAAAAAAATTGGATGACGTTCAATAGAACAAAAAAAGGACAAACGTAAGATATTGAAAACCATAACCAAGAATGTATTAGTGTGATAGGTGAGGAAGTGCCGGGACTGAGCCTGACAGAGCGCGCTGCATAATACGGCGGTTTATAACGGCTGGGGAAACATCCACTTATAAACCTCATCATTTCCAAACACAATTGTAGAGGACACATCGGCCCGTCCACAGCACTCCGAGGCCGCGCAGCTTGGCTGCCCTTCAGCTCTCCGGCAATATTTCCATCTGAATGGTGCTTCAGAGGATGTTGAGAAAGTGAAAAATCAGACTATTTATGCACTTATGCCGGGTAAAATGAACATGCCGGATGCTTACTGATTAAATTAACGTCTATGTCAAACGCATATCGCTACATCTAATGTCTAAATGAAGTGATGAAAAAGAAAAATGACATATTTATTTCCTATAAGTCATAGTGAACGTGTCTGTTAAAAAAAGAAACAAAACAAAAGTGTATTTTGCCAACAGTCTACGGTTTGAAGGGAGTGAGATCACTGGCATAATAATATAACAGATAATTATCATTTGTCCCTGTTTTAAAAGAAAAACCAGGCAGTACGCCTGATTCTAAGTTGCACACAGCAGCGGCTATTGGCGGTCGTCTGTCTGCAACTATATGCAAATGCCGCTGCAAAGCCCTTCCCTGGTGTACATCTGTGCGTATCAATGTGCAAAGACTGAGAAGCCCACCTCAGCGTCTGTACGCACTATAATACCGCCTTGTGCGTCTTTAGACCCCACCATCGTTCGCACCTATGAAACTTGCACCAGCCCTATGTCAGATTTACCGTCTGAGTATGGCCTCCAGAGTAAACGATTGAGCACCTGTGTACACAAACAGCCCCCCCCAGCAAAATCTAACGCCAAGTGACAGGCTGCGGCTGTCTGGCAGTGGCTTCCCATTGGAAGCGCTCTTTGCTAATCACAGCTGGACAGGAGGTCCCCGGAGGAGGAGTTTTCTCCCCTTGGGACTGCCAGTCCGGACTGCAGTTAGCAGAGAGAACGCTTCCAATGGGAAGCCACTCCCCTGCAGAGCTAGATTAAGAGGAGGCACAGGAGGCATATCGCCCTGGGCCCCCTCTCTCTCAGGGGCCCCACGGCCATTATTTACAGCTGCAGAGCACTTCGAGGAGGTGGAGTCAGGTGGAGGTGGAGGTGGAGTCAGGGCAGGGGACTGGGCTCCATGACACTCAGTCAGTGCCGGTCCAGCCGCATGGGAGAGAGAGGAGGGGATGGAGGAGCTACTGTGCAGTGTACCCTGCAAGGTGAGAGAGGGAGGAGGGGAGAGGGGGCACTATATTGTCTGTTTGTATGTGTCTGTTACTGTATGTCTGTTGTCTAGTAGGCAGGGACGTACAGGCAGGAATGAAAATTTTCATGCGGGGGGGGCAAAAGGCCAAGACTTACTATAGGGCTTGGAGACATTTTTTCTCGAGTTTGGTACCCTGAGTGCCGTTTATCCCATACCAATCCCCTTTGAAAAGTCCGGTGGGACCCAGGTACACCTATCTGGCCAGAAGTGGCCTTCATGGAAGAATTGCAGCAACAAGCCATACCTTCTACATGGAAACAAGGCCAAGCAACTCAACTATGCACGAAAACATAGGAACTGGGGTGCAGAAAAGTGGCAGCAGGTGCTCTGGACTGATGAGTCAAAATGTTAAATAGTTGGCTGTAGCAGAAGGCAGTTGAAGGACTGGAGAGCGGTACACTAATGAGTGTCTGCAGGCAGGGCCAGATTAAGGTCTGTGGGGGCCCCTGGGCAACAAACTTGTGGGGGCCCCTATATACCACCGTCCCCTGTAGTAATGCCCCTTATGCAGTACCCCCAGTAGTGGTCCCTCTATGCAGTGCCCCCAGTAGTGCCCCTTATATAGTGCCCCCAGACCCAGTAGTGGTCCCCCTATGCAGTGCCCCCAGACCCAATAGTGGTCCCCTTTATGCAGTGCCCCTTATATAACTCCCCAGTAGTGGTCCCCCTATACAGTGCCCTCAGTAGTGCCCCTTATATAGTGCCCCCAGACCCAGCAGTGGTGCCCCCCATGCAGTGCCCCTTATATAGTGCCCCCAGTAGTCCCCCCTTATGCATTGCCCCCAAAAGTAGTCCTCCCCTATACACTGACCCCAGTAGTAGCCCACCCCTATTAAGTGCAGCCAGTAGTTGTCCTATGCATTGCCCCCAGTGCCCCCATGAAGCGGCCCCCCTATGCAGTGCAAAAAAAACAAAAAAACACAACTTACCTGAAACCCCGCTCCTGACGCAACCGCAGCTGTGCGCTCTGGCTCCTCTTCTCCTGCAGTATGGGAGAGACGTCAGCGTCATGACGTCACTCCCATCATCCCCCTGGGGGGGAGCCGGAAGACGGAGCTCATAAGTGAGCTCCAGCCAGCTCTCTCCATTGAAGCAGCAGCCAATGAGAGTCTGTGTGACTCTCATCGGCTGCTGTAACAAACACACAGCTGCCGCCGACGGCTGCGTGCTTGTCACTGTGTAGTGTGGCCGCAGCGGTCTACACTACAATAGCGGAGGGGACACTAGCTGCGGGTAAAGCCACCGGCTGAACCGCTGCTAGTGGGGGCCCCTCTGTGTGTGGGGGCCCAGGGACGACCCTGTCTGCAGGCAACAGTGAAGCATGGTGGAGGTTCCTTACAAGTTTGGGGCTACATTTCAGCAAATGGAGTTGGGGATTTGGTCAGGATTAATGGTGTCCTCCATGCTGAGAAATACAGGCAGGAACTTATCCATCATGTAATACCATCAGGGAGGCGCCTGATTGGCTCCAAATTTATTCTGCAGCAGGAGAACAACCCCAAACATACAGCCAATGTCATTAAGACCTATCTTCAGCGTAAAGAAGAACAAGGAGTCCTGGAAGTGATGATATGGCCCCCACAGAGCCCTGATCTCAACATCATTGAGCCTGTCTGGGATTACATGAAGAGACATAAGGATATGAGCAAGCCTACATCCACAGAAGATCTGTGGTCAGTTCTCCAAGATGTTTGGAACAACCTCTCTTCAGAGTTCCTTCAAAAACTGTGTGCAAGTGTACCTAGAAGAATTGATGCTGTTTTGAAGGCAAAGGGCGGTCACACCAAATATGGATTTGATTTAGATTTCTCTTCTGTTCATTCACTTTGCATTTTGTTAATTGATAAAAATAAACTTTTAACACTTCTATTTTTGAAAACATTGTTACTTTGCAGCATTTTTTCCACAACTGCCTAAAACTTTTGCACAGTGGCCCTGATTCAGAGCCGGGCACTCTGACAGAGCGCTCGCTCTGAATCAGGGCATTTTTTTTTTTTCATGAAGCGGCCACCTGGCCGCTCACATTGCTGTGGGTTGCCAGACAGTAGGCGTTCTCATGGGAACGCCTCCGTCTGGGCAGCCACCCCCCCGGCCCGCCAACCAAAGGGGGCGTGCTGTCACTCAACATCGACAGCACACCCCCTTTGGTGCGAGACCCGGAGCAACGGATTGCCCGTCGCTATCTGGGTCTTGCGCATGCGCACGACGGAGCCGGCTCTGTCGTGCGCTTGCGCTCTGGACCACCATCGACCCGGTTGCGAGCACTCAGTGCTCAGTGGGGACCTGAGGACTGAGTTTGAGAACTTCTGCTATACCTTTAACCCTTGCGTCAGACGCAGCTGGCCTGACAGGCACCACAAAGCTGTTCTCGCTCATCTCTCCGCCGCAAGGGGGCGCAGGGGCCTGCCCCTCCAAGTACCTTCCTATCTCTAGGTGCTGTTTGAAACCCCCCTAGTCAGTTTTCCCGCCGCCTGCGTGGTGTGCAGTAGTGACCTTTCTGGCCTCTCAGGCTCATTGCGCCCAAACTCGTCTGACTTTTGAAGGTACGTATTTCTTTTTATTTTCTCACAATTTTCTGTATTTTGCTCATTTTATGAATGAAAATTACAAAGGTTGCGGATATTTTGCGGAAATATGTAGGTCTGTCCAGGGTGGCCTCTTAGGCATACTGCAAACAAACTTGTACTCATGTTCGTTCGTTTGTTTTACTTGCTTTAAGGTTAATAATACCCCTTTTACACCGGAGCTAAAACCCGGGTTATTGCAGGGTTAACCCGGGCAGCTCCCTGGTGTAAAAGGGGAGAGAGTTGGATCGCTGGGTCGAGTGACCCAGCAATCCAACCCAGGTAACTAGAAGGGTTTAACACGGGCATAGCCTGTGAAACCCTGCTATGGGAACAGCGCACTCCGGGTCACGATGACCTGGAGTGCGCTGCTAGCCGGCCGATTGGTCCGGCTTCAGTAGCGCTTGGAGATGCCGTCATGCAGACCCGACTCCGGTGTGAGCGGCGCCGACTCGGGAATATCCCTAGTCGGCGCCGGCTAAATTCCGGGTCTGATACGGATAGGAACCCTGTTCCAACTCCGGGTCAGACCCGGAATTTTGGTGGAAAAGGGATATTAATGTGGTTTTGTGAATCAGATTTCCATATATTCTCTCTTTGTACATCCTAATGAAGGTCACTGATCATTTTAAGAGTGCTAGAATTAAATTAATTAGGTGCTAATGACAATTTTACAACAGGCGCCTGTGAGGCGCACTGCGCCCGAACCAGGGAGTCCCAGAGGTGCGCCTGACGCAGGGTTAAACTGGGACACTCATGGATTACACTACAGTAGTTTTGTGGCTGATTAAAACCAGGTGAAGTCCAGGCTTGACGTCAGCCAGCTACAGAACCTGTGTAATTCAGGAGTGTCCTAGTTTAAAGGGATAGTATGGTAAGCCTGTATATACATATAATATTTATATATATATAAATATATAACAACAAAAGTGCGGCACTCGGCGGTCTAATAAAGCACAATAAAAAGTTCCTTCAGCAACCTTTCGGGCTTTAATGGCCCGTCCTCAGGCTACAGACATCATTAAAGCTCGAAAGCTTGCTGAAGGAACTTTTTATTGTGCTTTATTAGACCGCCGAGTGCCGCACTTTTGTTGTTGTACATTGATGTGGTAGCGGGCACCGCGGCACATGAGCATTTGGAAGGAGTGTGTGGGTATCTGGAAGCATATATATAAATATATATAAATATTATATGAAAATGAGAGGACACAGCGCCAGAAGATAATACAGACCCCTACTCAATTCAATAAAAATTTAAGAATTTCTTTTCAGTCAGAAAAAATATATAAAACTTATTTTGTATGAGTATATATAATTCTAAAATACAGAATCGTGTGTGTATATAGCACTCCCCTGCAGTGTTGGTGTCAACTTAAACTAGGGATGAGCGGGTTCGGTTCCCTGAGAACCGAACCCACCCGAACTTCGGGGATCCGGGGCGATCCGAGCCCAAGCTCGGATCTCCCTGTCTGCCCCGGATCCCTCTCCCGAGGCAAAACCTCGAGATCTGCTGTCGGATCTCGAGGTTTTGCCTCGAGCGGCCATTTAAAAAAAAATGCCTTTGCCTTTAATGGGCAAAGTGCTGATTGGCTGACAGAGCCGTCTGTCACGGCTCTCAGCCAATCAGCATTATGGTGCTCATTTGCATGTAGCACGGACTCGTGAGATCCGTGCTACATGCATCTGTGTGATTGACAGTGACACAGAGCACAGATGGGTCAGTGAGACCCGTCTGTGCTGCTGTGTATTTCAATGACACAGATGCACGCACGGACCAGGAGATCCGTGCTACTTGCATCTGTGTCATTGACACAGAGCACTAACGGGTCCGTGAGACCCGTCTGTGCTGCTGTGGTAAATAAAAAAAAAAAAACCTGTGTAAAAAGAGAAAAAAATGGCGTCCTCCCCCCCAAAAAAAGAGCAACCAGCCCCGGGCATTAGTGACCCAGTGCTGGGTGTGCTTAAATACAGGGGACAAACGACATAGGGGTCCCCTGTACTTAAACACAACCAGCACCGGGCTAGTCAGAACCAGAGCTGGTTGCCAAAATACGGGGGACAAACGACGTAGGGGTCCCCCGTATTCTGCGCAACCAGCTCTGGGCTCTGATCCGGTCCTGGTTCTGGAAATACAGGGGAAAAAATGAGTAGGGTTCCCCTGTATGTTCCAGAACCAGCACTGGACTTTTTCTAGCGGGGGGCTGATGCCACAGCCAGGGGAGCCCTTTCACCGGGCCCCCCAGCCGCAGCATCAGCCCTGACCGCTAGTCAGCCCAGGCCGGGGATCCCTGGAGAGCTGGGGACCCCCCCAATAAAGGGGTCACCCTCTCCAGGGCACCCCAGGCCCAGGCTGATAGCCCGGGGCTATCCCCGCCACCCCTGGTGGCGGTGGGTGGCGGGTTGATTGTGTGGTGTGGTGTAAATAAAGAATATCAAACATTGTCTTTACAAGTAGAACTGCAAGTCCCAGCTAGCCTGCCCCGCATGCTGGTACTTGGAGAACCACAAGTACCAGCATGCAGGGCATTAAGGGCCCACTAGTACCTGTAGTTCACCTGTAAAAAAAATGTTTAAAAAAACACAGGACACACACACCGTGACAGTATAAGTTTATTAAACATACATACACACACACACATGTACACATACTCACCTATGTAACCTGTAGCATCGGTCCACTTGTCCGGTAAAGTATCCATAGGGGACCTGTGAAAAAAAACATACTCACCATCTCCTATGCGAGGTTCTGTCCTCTTCGTTCCAAAGTAGGCATCCCCGGACTTGGCAAAAAAAAAAAAACGAAAACGCGATCCACGAACTTAGTACCGTTCTATAGAACGGTACTTCCCGAATGAGAGCTTAGCGGCGGGGTATCACCATGGAAACCCCGCTGCTAAGCGTTCATTGGCTGAGAGAGGCCATCTCCCGTCTCTCTCAGCCAATGAACGGCTCCCTCCATTGTAGTCAATGCTGGGAGCCGCAAGGTTATTAAAGTTTACCCTGCGGTTCCCACCATTGACTACAATGGAGGGAGCCGTTCATTGGCTGAGAGACGGGAGATGACCTCTCTCAGCCAATGAACGCTTAGCAGCGGGGTTTCCATGGTGATACCCCGCCGCTAAGCTCTCATTCGGGAAGTACCGTTCTATAGAACGGTACTAAGTTCGTGGATCGCGTTTTCGTTTTTTTTTTTTTTGCCAAGTCCGGGGATGCCTACTTTGGAACGAAGAGGACAGAACCTCGCATAGGAGATGGTGAGTATGTTTTTTTTCACAGGTCCCCTAGGGATACTTTACCGGACAAGTGGACCGATGCTACAGGTTACATAGGTGAGTATGTGTACATGTGTGTGTGTGTATGTATGTTTAATAAACTTATACTGTCACGGTGTGTGTGTCCTGTGTTTTTTTAAACATTTTTTTTTACAGGTGAACTACAGGTACTAGTGGGCCCTTAATGCCCTGCATGCTGGTACTTGTGGTTCTCCAAGTACCAGCATGCGGGGCAGGCTAGCTGGGACTTGCAGTTCTACTTGTAAAGACAATGTTTGATATTCTTTATTTACACCACACCACACAATCAACCCGCCACCCACCGCCACCAGGGGTGGCGGGGATAGCCCCGGGCTATCAGCCTGGGCCTGGGGTGCCCTGGAGAGGGTGACCCCTTTATTGGGGGGGTCCCCAGCTCTCCAGGGATCCCCGGCCTGGGCTGACTAGCGGTCAGGGTTGATGCTGCGGCTGGGGGGCCCGGTGAAAGGGCTCCCCTGGCTGTGGCATCAGCCCCCCGCTAGAAAAAGTCCAGTGCTGGTTCTGGAACATACAGGGGAACCCTACTCATTTTTTGTCCCCTATATTTCCAGAACCAGGACCGGATCAGAGCCCAGAGCTGGTTGCGCAGAATACAGGGGACCCCTACGTCGTTTGTCCCCCGTATTTTGGCAACCAGCGCTGGTTCTGACTAGCCCGGTGCTGGTTGTGCTTAAGTACAGGGGACCCCTACGTCGTTTGTCCCCTGTATTTAAGCACACCCAGCACTGGGTTACTAATGCCCGGGGCTGGTTGCTCTTTTTTGGGGGGGTGCACGCCATTTTTTTCTTTTTTTACACAGGTTTTTTTTTTTTTTTTTACCACAGCAGCACAGACGGGTCTCACGGACCTGTCATTGCTCTGTGCCAATCACACAGATGCATGTAGCACGGATCTCCCGGGTTCGTGCTACATGCAAATGGGCACCATAACGCTGATTGGCTTCCTGTCTGCCACTGCAGTGCCACTCCTAGATGGGCCACGTGTTTGTGCCGCCCCCTTGTGTCGCTTAGCATAGTCATCCAGCTTCCTCGGTACAACCTTTTGGCCTAAAAACAATATTGTGAGGTGTGAGGTGTTCAGAATAGAGTGGAAATGAGTGGAAATTAATGTTATTGGGGTTATTAATAGCGTAGGAACAAAAAAAGGCCCATTTATGTGATTTTAGCGGGTTTTTTTTATTTTTTAAGAAAAAATCCAGATCCAAAACACAAAACCCAGAACCCAAAACACGGAAGGGTGGTTTTGGCAAAACCAATCCAGATCCAAAACACGAAGAAAGATCCAGATCCAAAACCAAAACACAAAACACGAAAAGTGTCCGGTGCACACCCCTAACTTAAACCATAAAGGATACAACAGTGGTGATCTGTTCTTGATAAAAATGCACTATGCACTATGCACTTTATGGTATAAATATTACACCATTATCCGATTCACACATATAACTACACTAAAGTGATTTTATCATTATTTATTGATGCACGGCACTTTGTTCAATATTCACATATATTATATTATATTTACAATTGTATCAGCACATAGGCGCTCTAATACAGATCCAATTTTCACACATATATATATATATATATTAGGGGTGAGCGGGTTCGGATTTCTGAAATCCGAACCCCCCCGAGCCCCCCCGATCCGAGGCCGATCCGAGTCAGGCTCGACTTTTCCCGCCTGACTCGGATCTGAAATCAAGGCAAAACGTCATCATCCCGCCTTCCGGGTCTCGCGGGTTTTGGATCCTATATAAGGTACCCGCGTCGGCGCCATTTTCTCACTCGGCTGTGGATAGTGAAGAGGGAGGGTGGGAGTTAGGGCTGGCTGGGCTGTGTAGTGTAGTGTAGTGTAGTGCAGAGTAGTGTTGTGCTGTGCTGCGCTGTGCTGCTGTTGTCCATAGGGGCTGTGTCCACTACTTCAAAGTCCATAGGGGCTGGCTGGACTGTGTTGTGCAGTCAGTTCTCCATAGGGGCTGTGTCCACTCCAAAGTCCTGTGCAGTGTCCCAGTCCTAAAGGGGTGCTGTAGTGTTGTCCAGGAGGTGCTCTGTCCATCAGGGGTGCTCCCCCCCAAGTGCTAAAAAAATAATATTTTTTCTGTGTTTGTGAATTGTGTGCGCAGTAGCCGCACGTGCATCAACAAAGTAGTGCCAAGCGTGCGCCAGTGTCATAAGTAAAGGGCCAGCTGGCTTGACCGTTAAAGGGTGCTGTAACCCCCAAAGTACACTCCAGTCCAAACCAAATAAAAAAATATTTTCTGTGTTTGTGAATTGTGTGCGCAGTAGCCGCACGTGCATCAACAAAGTAGTGCCAAGCGTGCGCCTGTGTCATAAGTAAAGGGCCGGCTGGCTTGACCGTTAAAGGGTGCTGTAACCCCCAAAGTACACTTCAAACCAAATAAAAAAATATTTTCTGTGTTTGTGAATTGTGTGCACTGTGGCTGCACGTGCATCAACAAAGGAGCAGCGCCAAGCGTGCGCCTGTATCCCATAAGTAAAGAGCCGGCTGGCTCATTTCTTAAAGGGTGGTGTAACCCACAAAGTGCACTACTCTCCAGCAAAAATAAAAAAAATATTTTCTGTGTTTGTGTGCGCCTTAGCCGCACGTATATATCAATATAACATAAATGGAGGACCAAACTTTCTCCGATAAAAATAAAATAGGGAAAGATCAAGAACCACTTCCTCCTAGTGCTGTTGCTGCTGCTGGGAGTTGTTCATCATCCCAGAGAGGAAGTAGGAACACCACTACTTTTACTAAACAATTGACCCTCCAACAGTCCCTAGTGATGAGGATGAAGTACGACAGCAGTCATCCTGAAGCAAAACGTATAACTGAGGCCTTGACTGCTATGTTGGTGTTAGACGTGCGTCCGGTATCCGCCATTAGTGCAGTGGGATTTAGACAATTGATGGAGGTAGTGTGTCCCCGGTTCCAAATCCCGTCTAGATTCCACCTGCATCCTCAAAGCAGCAGCGACAAGCGTGCGTCTGTCTGTTAAAGGGTGGTGTAACCCTCAAAGTGCGCTCCACAAACAATAAAAATATTCTTCTTTTTTTTTCTGTCGTGAATTGTGTGGGCTTTAGCCACACTTGCATCCTCAAAGCAGCAGCGACAAGCGTGCGTCTGTCTGTTAAAGGGTGGTGTAACCCTCAAAGTGCGCTCCACAAACAATAAAAATATTCTTCTTTTTTTTTCTGTCATTGTGAATTGTGTGGGCTTTAGCCGCACTTGCATCCTCAAAGCAGCAGCGACAAGCGTGCGTCTGTCTGTTAAAGGGTGGTGTAACCCTCAAAGTGCGCTCCACAAACAATAAAAATATTCTTCTTTTTTTTCCTGTCATTGTGAATTGTGTGGGCTTTAGCCGCACTTGCATCCTCAAAGCAGCAGCGACAAGCATGCGTCTGTCTGTTAAAGGGTGGTGTAACCTTCAAAGTGCGCTCCACAAACAATAAAAATATTCTTTTTTTTTCTCTTTGTGAAATGTGTGGGCTGTAGCCGCACCTGCATCCTTAAAGCAGCAGCGACAAGCATGCGTCTGTCTGTTATAGGGTGGTGACACCCTCAAAGTGTGCTCCACAAACAATAAAAAAAATCTTCTTTTTTTTTCTGTCTTTGTGAATTGTGTGGGCTGTAGCTGCACCTGCATCCTTAAAGCAGCAGCGACAAGCGTGCGTCTGTCTGTTAAAGGGTGGTGTAACCCTCAAAGTGCGCTCCACAAACAATAAAAAAATTCTTCTTTTTTCTGTCTTTGTGAATTGTGTGGGCTGTAGCCGCACTTGCATCCTCAAAGCAGCAGCGACAAGCGTGCGTCTGTCTGTTAAAGGGTGATGTAACCCTCAAAGTGCGCTCCACAAACAATAAAAAAATTATTCTTTTTTTTTCTGTCTTTGTGAAATGTGTGGGCTGTAGCCGCACCTGCATCCTTAAAGCAGCAGCGACAAGCGTGCATCTGTCTGTTAAAGGATTACATCGGTGACAGCATCCAAGTAGGCATGTCAGACAGTCCGTACCTGTACTGGCAGGAAAAAGAAGCAATTTGGAGGTCCCTGTACAAACTGGCTCTATTTTACCTGAGTTGCCCCCCCTCCAGTGTGTACTCCGAAAGAGTGTTTAGTGCAGCCGGGAACCTTGTCAGCGAAAGGCGTAGGAGGTTGCTTCCACAAAATGTGGAGAAGATGATGTTCATAAAATGAATTATCAACTCTTCCAGGGAGACCAGCCTCCAGAACGTACAGAGGGACCTGTGGTTGTGGATTCCAGCGGGGACGAATTAATACTCTGTGAGGATGAGGATGTACACAACACTGAAGAGGGTGAGGAATCGGTGGATGAGGAGGATGAGGACGACATCTTGCCTCCGTAGAGCCAGTTTGTGCAGGGACAGATAAATTGCCAGCTTGTTTTGTGGGGGCCCAAACGAACCAATCATTTCAGCCACAGTCGTGTGGCAGACCCTGGCGCTGAAATGTTTGGTTTGTTAAAGTGTGCATGTCCTGTTTATACAACATAAGGGTGGGTGGGAGGGCCCAATGACAATTCCATCTTGCACCTCTTTTTTTCTTTGAATTATGTACTGTTTGGGGCCTAGTTTTTCAAACTGCCATCCTGTCTGCCACTGCAGTGTCACTCCTAGATGGACCACGTGTTTGTGCCGCCCACTCGTATCTCTTAGCATAGTCATCCAGCTACCTCGGTGCAACCTTTTGGATATAAAAACACTAATGTGAGGTGTGAGGTGTTCAGAATAGACTGGAAATGAGTGGAAATTAAGGTTATTGAGGTTAATAATAGCATAGGAGCAGAAAAAAACACAAATTCTGTGATTTTAGCTGTTTTTATGCTTTTTTTAAAAAAAATACAGATCCAAAACACAAAACCCAGAACCCAAAACACGGAAGGGTGGTTTTGGCAAAACCAATCCAGATCCAAAACACGAAGAAAGATCCAGATCCAAAACCAAAACACAAAACACGAAAAGTGGTCGGTGCACACCCCTAATATATATATACAATATATATATTTATATATATATATATATATATATATATAAAATCAGGGGTTCCCAGTTTCCAACCACGGTCCTCGAGGCATAATAACAGTCTAGGCTTTAAGGCTAGCAATACTTGAGCACAGGTGTCTTAATACCTCAGTTAATATATATACACAAGGGGTGTCTATGTAGAAACAATAGACAAGGCGGCACTTATGCGGACTTGAAAAAATGCAAACGTGGTTTATTTAGGCCGACGTTTCAAGGCTCATAAGCCTTTTCATCAGGGTACAAACAGTGTAATAATATAAAAACATACCTTAAATACATGTAGTGTGCAATGGGTGTAGAGTTCACTCATCGGTCTCCCGTCATCGACCAGGTGTGGCAGGGGGTGTGACGTCATCTAAAGGAGTCAGACAGCGTGACCGCTTGTCGGAAGGCGCAGCCATAGTTACAGAGACGCTACTAGACTGTAGTCATGGAAACCGTGTAACACAACTGCCTGCCCTTTGATCATACAGGGACGGGGGGACAGTGATTAGACGAACGTGCTGGGTGATACAAAAGTGAAAATACGTATATGAAATATTATATATCAGTGTATCAGATAAACATATAAGAATGTATAAAAATACATAAAAATCTGGTGTGCATGGAAAAACAATATGAATAAACGTGATGGGAAATGAAAATAAAAAAATTAAAATATAAAGAATAGGAACAAAACAATCTGTCATCTTAATAGAGGGAGAGAAACAGTTTCAATATGATATACAGTGTATTGAGATGGAATAATTAGTTAGAGTATCATAATTTCCCTGTTAGACAAAGGCATGCCATGCAACTTTATCATTTAAGCCCTTCGGATGTACAGTGTCCAAGCAAAAAATCCACTTAGATTCTAACTGCAGGAGTTTTTTAACCCTATCTCCACCTCGATAATCTTATATCGCAAAGAAGATAATTGATGATTGTGTTCTTTAAGATGACAGCCCACTGGTTGATCTGATTCTCTTCCGGCCAATGCCAATTTGATAGATGAACGATGGGTGGCCATACGTTCTTCAAACATGCACATCGTTTGTCCAACATAACTAAGTCCACATGGACATGTGATGAGTTAGACGACGTATTTAGTAATGCATGTAAGAGCATGTTGAATTATTATCTTCATTCCCGTATGTGGATGATTAACGGTGGGTCCTGTTTCTAAGTATCCACATTTGACACAAGAAACACAATGATAAAAGCCATTTTTCTTGTAAGAGGTGTAACTTGGTTGTTGTGATAAAGGACCAATATCGTTTTTTTTTTACTGCTTTGGATACCACCGGACTAGCTAGGGTATATTCAGTTACAAATGGGATTTGTTCATCCATTCTAGTATGTATCTTGGATGTTAATAGAGCCTGATTCAGACCCGTTCGCTATATGCGTGCACTCGCAAGCGGCCCGATGTTCTGCGTACGCGCAATGCGAACTACTCACTGCCATCGCCTACTGCTCGCTCGCCCAGCAAAGGCAGCCCAGGGTAATGAGTGACAGGAGAGGCCGTTTGTGGGTGGTAAGAGGGTCAGGACACTAATAACGGGGGGTTGGAGATGCGAACTCAGGCGTGTCCGGGTGTTTCAACGCCATTTTAGAGGCGTGCATAATTAACAGGCAGCGTCATAGTACACGTCACTTGCCTTTTTTTTTACACTCATTTCCTCGCAGTGCTTGCAGTAGGGTAAAGCAACCGCAAGAACTGCGTTCACATCCGATGGTGCTCGATGTACCAATGTTTTAATAGACTTCCTGGAGATGACGTGTTGCTGGTGGGCGGCTCTGCCTGTGCGATTGGGTGTACGATCAGACAAAGTGGCCGCTCGCTAAGACATGGTGGGCGTACTTATGCCTTGGCGAGTGATCGCTTCCCGTGGCGTCACTTTGAAAAATTTGCATACGCATCTAGCGAGCGTGCACAGATAGTGACCGGGTCTGAATCAGGCCCACAGTGCGGAAGTTTTTGGTAAAGGATCCAGATCTTGTAATTTAAGAAGTAGCGATGTAGTGTCTTTTAAATCTGTGGGTTGTTGTTGTATTAATGGCTGTGTCAGGCCATCCAAAAATGGAGCTATGGGTTGGTATAAAGAATTATTCGCTGAAATTATTGGTCTTCCCGGTGGCAGTTGTAACTTTTTGTGGATCTTGTGGATCTTGTGGACCGTATATACCGTGTTTCCCCGATAATAAGACACTGTCTTATTTTTTTTTTTGGTCAAAAAAACACCATAGGGCTTATTTTCGGGGTAGGTCTTATTTTAATTAACATTGACAGCAGTGCCCCTTATGCAGGCCCCCTTGTAGAAGTGCCCCTTATGCAGCCCCCCCCCCCGTAGCAGTGTCCCTTATGCAGCCTCCCTTGTATGGTAGCAGTGCCGCTTATGCAGCCCCCCCCCCCCCTGTAGCAGTGTCCCTTATGCAGGCCCCCCCCTGTAGCAGTGTCCCTTATGCAGGCCCCCCCCTGTAGCAGTGTCCCTTATGCAGGCCCCCCCCCTGTAGCAGTGTCCCTTATGCAGCCTCCCTTATTGCAGTGCAAGCCCCCCTGTAATTGATCCCCCACCCACCAGTACTGTACGGCACTTACCTGACTCGCTGATGTCCGGGATGTCCCTCTCACTTGCGCGCTGACTGGATCTAACACGATCCAGCAGGCACAGCCGCGCAGGATCCTCAGCGCACGGGTGATGTCATGACATCACCCGCGCACTGCATGACTGGGAACGCTGGCCTCTGAAGTGTTCCCAGCTCAAAATGGGGATTTTGTTAGGTCCTATTTTCGGGGTAGGGCTTATTTTGGACCAGGTTCCAAAAGTAAGGGTAGGGCTTATTTTCGGGGTAGGTCTTATTATCGGGGAAACACGGTATAACAGGAATAAGAGGATGCGCTTGTTCTAATTTTTTTACTGTTTTTTGATCCAATAGCTTATCCTGTACTGCTTTTTGTAAAATATTATCCACTTTTTTTTTATAGATTTCCTTCGGGTCATAAGTGAGTTTTTCATAAACCTGTTTATCTGCCAACTGTGTTTCCAATTCTAAGCAATAATCAGCCATGTTTTGTATAACTATTGCCCCACCCTTATCAGCGGGGCGAATAGTGATATCTGTATAGCTCATGAGATTTGTCAATGCCTGTTGTTCACCCGGAGTCAAATTATGATATATTTTTTGGCTGTGCCTCTGTTATATTTCTGTACTGCATCATTCCATAAGTCATGAAAAAGATTTTATGGATGGATTTAATGAAGGGGGGGGGGGTCAAACGTTGAGGTAGATCTCTGCAATTCAAACGTATTAAGGTTTTGTGGCTCATCATTTATTTTATTTTGAAAGAATTCCTTTCATCTTAAAGATCTCGCAAATTTGTGGTTTTCCACTTCCCATTCAAAATCACGATGTTTATTGGTTGGGGATAAATGACAAACCCCTGTTAAGTACTTGTTTTTCTAAATCCGTAAAATTTCTAGTCGATAAAGTAAATATTAGGTCTTGCTCTTTTGTGCTTTTATTGATGCTTTGGTTTTGTTTGCTCTGTCTAGTAGGCCTGAGGGAGGGACTTCTCCTTTTGACCTGGTCGAGGTTCCTAAAGGGACCGGTCTGGTTTTAGGTGTAGAGGCTTCATCAGACTCCTGGACTCGAAAGTCACTGTCACTGTTAGAGGCATTGTAACTGTATCACATTTTTTCTTTTTGAACTTCAGCAATTCTTTTTGGTATTGATCACATTGAGATGTCAGGCGATTCCAGAGTTGTTGATATGAGATATTTTTGAGGATGTCATTATGTTGTTGGGTATATGCTTCAAATTTTGGAGCGTGTATGATTAATCTCTTTACCAGGTTCTTTCACTACTTGGATCATCAGGTCGAAACTGCACTTATTAAGGATTGCAATCCAGCGCCGACAGAAGTCAGCGTTGTGCCGACCTATTGTGGGGCAATTTCTAACACGAAATCCTCTGGGTATCATCTGTGACCTATAGTAATCCGATAGTGTACTTCCATGAAGGAGATAGTCAATCTCTCGCTTCTTCTTTTTCAGAAATTGATTGTATATATCTTCTGCGGAAGTTGAATCCAAGGAAGTACTTTCCACGTTCTCAAATAGAATTGCTGAAATTTGTGCTTCAGTGAAACTTAATGTTTCCCTTTTAGGGAGATCTATATTAATGAACGACAAGGGATCCTTAATATTTGGTCCAGCTTCCATGATGCACCAAATCCAGTATTTGAAGTGCACGTGCAAATGTAAAGTAAAGTGCAAAAAGTGATGCGTGTAAAAAAAATGTTAAACGTAGAAAATAAAAAGTAAAAAATTGCACTCTGGTATCCACCAATTGGACAATACAGGAAAAGATGTCCGGTGCCTCTTCTCAAATGGACTACAAGGGGTAAATTTACTAAAGTGAGAGTTTTTAGAAGTGAGTTTTAGAAGTGATGTTGCTATACCAACCAACCAGATTCTACTTAACATTTAACCTTCTACTGTTACTGTCCAACGTCATTTCCTACTATCCACGTGGACATAGAGGGGGAATATAAACCTGTGGCGGGTGAAGTGAGCCCGCGAGGGGACAAATTTCTTCATTTGGTGGCATTTATTGGCAGCGCCGCCATCAGGGGGGGACTGCCAGGCCTAAAGTCCCGGACCGGACACTCTAGGGGCCCGCCCGCTCCGCCTGTCCACTACTTCCCGTCTGCCAAACTTACATTCACTGACAGGCTCGGCTAGGGGTCTGCAGCCGCCCACTGCTATGTCCTCTAACTATCTCTCTAATCGCCCGTCGCTGTTGCCGTGTATATGGCTGGCTGTGGGAGGCAGGCAGAGTGGATGCTCCCAGCCTGCTCTGTGCTGCTAGCCTATAATACAATCGAGCTGCCGGGCGCATCTTCTCTACCAGCCTCCCACAGGCAGCAGCGGCGGGTGGTTGGAGAGGTAAGGAGGGGATATAGTAGTGGGTGCGGGAGGCCGCGGCTACCCGCTGGCAGGAGTGGACACCCGGGGCCGAGCCTGTCAGTGATTGAAAATTTTGGCAGGGGGAAGCAGTGGGCGGGCGGGCCCCTCATTGTGAGGTGCGGGAGGAGGGAGATTACTGGGGGGGGGTTGCTGTGAGGCTCTGTATAATGGGGGCTGGGGGGCCCTGCCTAATTGGTCCATCCTGGGCCCCAAAATTTCTGATGGCGGCCCTGTTTATGGGCATGGAACCGCACTTCCGAACTCACTACACATCACTTCCAGGTCCTTACAATGAAGGGTAAATAAACTCAACCAAATGTGCACCGAAAAGACAACAGCATGTAACAGCACAGCATAAATCGATAAGTCTATAAGTCGGAAATGTATAAACATAATCAATTGGTAGCACTTTACAAATTGCATATTTAACAGCATTATAAATAATATCACAAAGCACACACACATATAATTATTACACATTATGAAAGGACATAAGATAATAATTACAGCAAAATTCAATAACAAAGTACACCATGCAAAAATTTTAAGTGACAGACCACAGATGTGACCTGGCAACTCACACTATATAAAAATCAAATCTATTCCATACCAAGGCGGAAGATCACAACGACTATAGGTTTACGAAACACTGGAGCCCCATTGTCTTGCTTAACCCCCGAGGGGCCAGGGTCTTTAATGTGTGAATCCAAAATGCCTCAAGTCCAAGCAATTTAAGTGACCTTTCACCTCCCCTAATAGAAGGAGTGATGTGATCAATGATCATATATCTAAGAGTAGACATGCCATGTTTGCCTGTTGTACATAAAGTGCCACAGGTTGGTTGCTACCACCATTGGTCACTTACCACCATACTGTATCTATCTTAAGGTGCCCATACATCGATGTTCAGCGATCTGTGATGTTAAATGTCCCCAATAGGATCAGGGCAATCCATCGCAGGAACACGGCAATCTGTCGCAGATGTATGGGGCCCATTATGTGCCCCATACATCTGCGGTGGATTGCCACGATCCTGCGATGCTGCAATCCGTCATCGCAGGATCGCAGAAATCCAACATGTTGGAGTTTGCTGATTTGATGATCGCGATCAAAAAATTATCGCAGTCGTCAAATCGGTGACATTTAACATGTCAAATGTCAGCGATCCGGTGACGGATCGCTGAATATCGCTGGTGGGCGATCGGAAATTTCCGATGGGTGATCGGAAATTTCCGATCGCATTCCTGCATCGCGACGATCCGTCGTAGATGTATGGGCACCTTGGCCCTCATTCAGAGCCGCTCGTTAACAGCAGTACGCTCGTTGCGTTCCGATGTTGAGAAACCGCGCTTGCGTCGGTGTAACACTGCGCATGTGCATGCGGCATATTGCGAGCTTTTTTTGTCTCGTTCGTCAAATTGCGTACAGGAAGTGACATGTCAAATGTGATTGACAGTACAGGGCGTTTTGGGGCGTTGACTGGGGTGGAGATGGAAAAACGCAGGTGTGGCGAGGCGTTTTTTGGGCGTACATACATTATCTGATGCGAACGTCAAATGTGTTCGTACCAAGTCATACGTCACTGGATGATCCTCTTTCCGTTCAAACTGCTCGCACAGCTTGGGGTCTGGATTACTCGACCACATTGGCGATGGCCTTCTCCTCCGTCCCGGCCCACCACGATGTTTCATCTAGGGGTGAGCGGGTTCGGATTTCTGAAATCCGAACCCCCCCGAGCCCCCCCGATCCGAGGCAGATACGAGTCAGGCTCGACTTTTCCCGCCTGACTCGGATCTGAAATCGAGGCAAAACGTCATCATCCCGCCTTCCGAGTCTCGCGGGTTTTGGATCCTATATAAGGTACCCGCGTCTGCGCCATTTTCTCACTCGGCTGTGGACAGTGAAGAGGGAGGGTGGGAGTTAGGGCTGTGTAGTGTAGTGTAGTGTAGTGCTGCTGTTGTCCACTACTTCAAAGTCCATAGGGGCTGGCTGTGTTGTGCTGTGCTGCTGTTGTTAATAGGGGCTGTGTCCACTACTTCAAAGTCCATAGGGGCTGGCTGGACTGTGTTGTGCAGTCAGTTCTCCATAGGGGCTGTGTCCACTCCAAAGTCCTGTGCAGTGTCCCAGTCCTAAAGGGGTGCTGTAGTGTTATCCAGGGGGTGCTCTGTCCATCAGGGGTGCTCCCCCCAAGTGCTAAAAAAATAATATATTTTCTGTGTTTGTGAATTGTGTGCGCAGTAGCCGCACGTGCATCAACAAAGTAGTGCCAAGCGTGCGCCTGTGTCATAAGTAAAGGGCCGGCTGGCTTGACCTTTAAAGGGTGCTGTAACCCCCGAAAGTACACTCCAATCCAAACCAAAAAAAAATTATTTTCTGTGTTTGTGAATTGTGTGCGCAGTAGCCGCACGTGCATCAACAAAGTAGTGCCAAGCGTGCGCCTGTGTGATAAGTAAAGGGCCGGCTGGCTTGACCGTTAAGGGTGCTGTAAACCCCGAAAGTACACTCCAGTCCAAACCAAAAAAAAATTATTTTCTGTGTTTGTGAATTGTGTGCGCAGTAGCCGCACGTGCATCAACAAAGTAGTGCCAAGCGTGCGCCTGTGTTATAAGTAAAGGGCCGGCTGGCTTGACCGTTAAAGGGTGCTGTAACCCCCAAAGTACACTCCAGTCCAAACCAAAAAAAAAATTATTTTCTGTGTTTGTGAATTGTGTGCGCAGTAGCCGCACGTGCATCAACAAAGTAGTGCCAAGCGTGCGCCTGTGTCATAAGTAAAGGGCCGGCTGGCTTGACCGTTAAAGGGTGCTGTAACCCCCGAAAGTACACTCCAGTCCAAACCAAAAAAAAATTATTTTCTGTGTTTGTGAATTGTGTGCGCAATAGCCGCACGTGCATCAACAAAGTAGTGCCAAGCATGCGCCTGTGTCATAAGTAAAGGGCCGGCTGGCTTGACCGTTAAAGGGTGCTGTAACCCCTGAAAGTACACTCCAGTCCAAACCAAAAAAAAATTATTTTCTGTGTTTGTGAATTGTGTGCGCAGTAGCCGCACGTGCATCAACAAAGTAGTGCCAAGCGTGCGCCTGTGTCATAAGTAAAGGGCCGGCTGGCTTGACCGTTAAAGGGTGCTGTAACCCCCGAAAGTACACTCCAGTCCAAACCAAAAAAAAATTATTTTCTGTGTTTGTGAATTGTGTGCGCAGTAGCCGCACGTGCATCAACAAAGTAGTGCCAAGCGTGCGCCTGTGTCATAAGTAAAGGGCCGGCTGGCTTGACCGTTAAGGGTGCTGTAACCCCCGAAAGTACACTCCAGTCGAAACCAAAAAAAAAATTATTTTCTGTGTTTGTGAATTGTGTGCGCAGTAGCCGCACGTGCATCAACAAAGTAGTGCCAAGCGTGCGCCTGTGTCATAAGTAAAGGGCCGGCTGGCTTGACCGTTAAGGGTGTTGTAACCCCCGAAAGTACACTCCAGTCCAAACCAAAAAAAAAATTATTTTCTGTGTTTGTGAATTGTGTGCGCAGTAGCCGCACGTGCATCAACAACGTAGTGCCAAGTGTGCGCTTGTGTCATAAGTAAAGGGCCGGCTGGCTTGACCGTTAAAGGGTGCTGTAAGCCCCGAAAGTACACTCCAGTCCAAACCAAAAAAAAATTGTTTTCTGTGTTTGTGAATTGTGTGCGCAGTAGCCGCACGTGCATCAACAAAGTAGTGCGAAGCGTGCGCCTGTGTCATAAGTAAAGGGCCGGCTGGCTTGACCGTTAAAGGGTGCTGTAACCCCCGAAAGTACACTCCAGTCCAAACCCAAAAAAAATTATTTTCTGTGTTTGTGAATTGTGTGCACAGTAGCCGCACGTGCATCAACGAAGTAGTGCCAAGCGTGCGCCTGTGTCATAAGTAAAGGGCCGGCTGGCTTGACCGTTAAGGGTGCTGTAACCCCCGAAAGTACACTCCAGTCCAAACCAAATAAAAAATTATTTTCTGTGTTTGTGAATTGTGTGCGCAGTAGCCACACGTGCATCAACAAAGTAGTGCCAAGCGTGCGCCTGTGTCATAAGTAAAGGGCCGGCTGGCTTGACCGTTAAGGGTGCTGTAACCCCCGAAAGTACACTCCAGTCCAAACCAAAAAAAAAATTATTTTCTGTGTTTGTGAATTGTGTGCGCAGTAGTCGCACGTGCATCAACAAAGTAGTGCCAAGCGTGCGCCTGTGTCATAAGTAAAGGGCCGGCTGGCTTGACCGTTAAAGTGTGCTGTAAGCCCCGAAAGTACACTCCAGTCCAAACCAAAAAAAAATTATTTTCTGTGTTTGTGAATTGTGTGCGCAGTAGCCGCACGTGCATCAACAAAGTAGTGCCAAGCGTGCGCCTGTGTCATAAGTAAAGGGCCGGCTGGCTTGACCGTTAAAGGGTGCTGTAACCCCCGAAAGTACACTCCAGTCCAAACCAAAAAAAAATTATTTTCTGTTTGTGAATTGTGTGCGCAGTAGCCGCACGTGCATCAACAAAGTAGTGCCAAGCGTGCGCCTGTGTCATAAGTAAAGGGCCGGCTGGCTTGACCGTTAAGGGTGCTGTAACCCCCGAAAGTACACTCCAGTCCAAACCAAAAAAAAAATTATTTTCTGTGTTTGTGAATTGTGTGCGCAGTAGCCGCACGTGTATCAACAAAGTAGTGCCAAGCGTGCGCCAGTGTCATAAGTAAAGGGCCGGCTGGCTTGACCGTTAAGGGTGCTGTAACCCCTGAAAGTACACTCCAGTCCAAACCAAAAAAAAAATTATTTTCTGTGTTTGTGAATTGTGTGCGCAGTAGCCGCACGTGCATCAACAAAGTAGTGCCAAGCGTGCGCCTGTGTCATAAGTAAAGGGCCGGCTGGCTTGACCGTTAAAGGGTGCTGTAACCCCCGAAAGTACACTCCAGTGCAAACCAAAAAAAATTATTTTCTGTGTTTGTGAATTGTGTGCGCAGTAGCCGCACGTGCATCAACAAAGTAGTGCCAAGCGTGCGCCTGTGTCATAAGTAAAGGGCCGGCTGGCTTGACCGTTAAGGGTGCTGTAACCCCCGAAAGTACACTCCAGTCCAAACCAAAAAAAAAATTATTTTCTGTGTTTGTGAATTGTGTGTGCAGTAGCCGCACGTGCATCAACAAAGTAGTGCCAAGCGTGCGCCTGTGTCATAAGTAAAGGGCCGGCTGGCTTGACCGTTAAGGGTGCTGTAACCCCCGAAAGTACACTCCAGTCCAAACCAAAAAAAAAAATATTTTCTGTGTTTGTGAATTGTGTGCGCAGTAGCCGCACGTGCATCAACAAAGTAGTGCCAAGCGTGCGCCTGTGTCATAAGTAAAGGGCCGGCTGGCTTGACCGTTAAAGGGTGCTGTAACCCCCGAAAGTACACTCCAGTCCAAACCAAAAAAAAATTATTTTCTGTGTTTGTGAATTGTGTGCGCAGTAGCCGCACGTGCATCAACAAAGTAGTGCCAAGCGTGCGCCTGTGTCATAAGTAAAGGGCCGGCTGGCTTGACCATTAAAGGGTGCTGTAACCCCCAAAGTACACTCCAGTCCAAACCAAAAAAAAAATAATTTTCTGTGTTTGTGAATTGTGTGCGCAGTAGCCGCACGTGCGTCAACAAAGTAGTGCCAAGCGTGCGCCTGTGTCATAAGTAAAGGGCCGGCTGGCTTGACCGTTAAAGGGTGCTGTAACCCCCGAAAGTACACTCCAGTCCAAACTAAAAAAAATTATTTTCTGTGTTTGTGAATTGTGTGCGCAGTAGCCGCACGTGCATCAACAAAGTAGTGCCAAGCGTGCGCCTGTGTCATAAGTAACGGGCCGGCTGGCTTGACCGTTAAAGGGTGCTGTAACCCCGAAAGTACACTCCAGTCCAAACCAAAAAAAAAATTATTTTCTGTGTTTGTGAATTGTGTGCGCAGTAGCCGCACGTGCATCAACAAAGTAGTGCCAAGCGTGCGCCTGTGTCATAAGTAAAGGGCCGGCTCGCTTGACTGTTAAAGGGTGCTGTAACCCCCGAAAGTACACTCCAGTCCAAACCAAAAATAAAATTATTTTCTGTGTTTAGCCGCACGTATATATCAAATCGATATAACATAAATGGAGGACCAAACTTTCTCCGATAAAAATAAAATAGAGAAAGATCAAGAACCACTTCCTCCTAGTGCTGAAGCTGCTGCCACTAGTCATGACATAGACGATAACATGCCATCAACGTCGTCTGCCAAGGCCGATGCCCAATGTCATAGTAGAGGGCACATACAATCCCAAATGGCAAAGTTCAGGAAAATGACCTTGAAAAAGACATTTAAATCAGCTGAAGAGAAACGTAAACTTGCCAATATGCCATTTACGATACGGAGTGGCAAGGAACGGCTAAGGTCGATCCCTAGTATGTTCATGACTAGTGGTTCAGCTTCACATGACGATGGAAGCCCTCCTCCCACTAAAAAAATCAAAAGAATTAAGCTGGCAAAAGCACAGCGAAGAACTGTGCTTTCTAAGAAGATATCACAAATCCCCATGGAGAGTCCAAGTGTGGTGGTGGTTGCGATGTCTGACCTTCCCAGCACTGGACGGGAAGAGGTGGCTCTTTCCACCATTTGCACGCACCCTGCAAGTGCTGAAAGGAGCACCCACAGTCCACTTGCTGATATGCAAATTTAAGATGTCACTGTTGAAGTACAACAGGATGAGGATACTGGTGTAGCTGGCGCTGAGGAGGAAGTTGGTGAGGAGGATTCTGATGGTGATGTGGTTTGTTTAAATCAGGCTCCGGGGGAGACAGTTGTTGTCCGTGGGATGAAAAAGCCCATCACGGTCATGCCTGGGCAGAAGACCAAACATTCCACCTCTTTGGTCTGGCAATATTTCTATCCAAATCCGGACAACAACTGTCTTGCCATATGTACCATTTGTAAAGGTGAAATAAGTAGGGGTAGGGATGTCAACCACCTAGGAACATCCTCCCTTATACGGCACCTGCAGCGCGTTCATAAAAAGTTACTGTCAAGTTCAGAAACTTTGGCTAAGACCGTAAGCAGTCCAGGGACACCTAAATCCCGTTGTCCTGTTGTATCCAAGCGCCTGCAAACCACACCGTCAACTCCCTCCTCGTCAATTTCCTCCTTAGTCAGGATCGGAAGTAGTCCTGCAGGCCATGTCACTGGCATGACTGACTCTCCTATCCGGGATTCCTCTGGAGGATCCTGCATTGCTACGCCTACTGCTGCCGCTGCTGCTGTTGCTGCTGCTGGGAGTCGTTCATCATCCCAGAGAGGAAGTAGGAACACCACTACTTTTACTAAACAATTGACCCTCCAACAGTCCTTAGCGAGGAGGATGAAGTACGACAGCAGTCATCCTGAAGCAAAACGTATAACTGAGGCCTTGACTGCTATGTTGGTGTTAGACGTGCGTCCGGTATCCGCCATTAGTGCAGTGGGATTTAGACAATTGATGGAGGTAGTGTGTCCCCGGTTCCAAATCCCGTCTAGATTCCACTTCACTAGGCAGGCGATACCGAGACTGTACAGAAACGTCAGAAAAAGTGTCCTCAGTGTCCTGAAAAATGCCGTTGTACACAATGTCCACTTAACCACGGACATGTGGACAAGTGGAGTGGAACAGGGCAGACTAAGGACTATATGACTGTGACAGCCCACTGGGTAGATGTATCACCTTACGCAGCAACAGCAGCAGCGTCACCAGTAGCAGCATCTCAGAAACGCCAGCTCGTTACAAGGCAGGCTACGCTGTGTATCACCAGTTTCAGTAAGAGGCACACCGCCGACAACCTCTTAGAGAAACTGAGGGAAATCATCGCCCAGTGGCTTACCCCACTTAGACTCTCCTGGGGATTTGTGATATCTGACAACGCCACCAATATTGTGCGGGCATTACATCTGGGCAAATTCCAGCACGTCCCATGTTTTGCTCACACAATAAACTTGGTGGTGCAGAATTTTCTGAAAAGCGACAGGGGCGTGCAGGAGACGCTTTGGGTGGCCCGAAAAATTTCTGGCCACTTTCGCCATTCAGCGACTGCGTGCCGAAGACTGGAGCGCCAGCAAACACTCTTGAACCTGCCCCGCCATCACCTGAAGCAAGAGGTTGTGACGCGGTGGAACTCAACCCTCTATATGCTTCAGAGGATGGAGGAGCAGCAAAAGGCCATACAAGCCTATACATCCACCTATGACATAGGCAAAGGAGGGGGTATGCACCTGACTCAAGCGCAGTGGAGAATGATTTCCGTGTTGTGCAAGGTTCTCCAGCCCTTCGAACTTGCCACACGTGAAGTCAGTTCAGACACAGCCAGCTTGAGTCAGGTCATTCCCCTCATCAGGCTTTTGCAGAAGCAGCTGGAGAAAGTGAAGGAAGAGCTAAGACGGAGCGATTCCGCTCGGCATGTGGGACTTGTGGATGAAGCCCTTCATTCGCTTTGCCAGGATTCCAGGGTGGTCAATCTGTTGAAATCAGACCACTACATTTTGGCCACCGTGCTTGATCCTAGGTTTAAAGCCTATGTGGTGTCTCTCTTTCCGGCCGACACAAGCCTGCAGAGGTGCAAAGACCTGCTGGTGAACACACTGTCAGCTGAAGCGGAACGTGACACGTCAACGGCTCCTTCTTCATTTTCTCCCGCAACTGGGGCTGCCAGGAAAAAACTTAGGTATCCTAAGCAACCCGCTGGCGGTGATGCAGGGCAGGCAGGACCAAGTTTGGACATCTGGTCCGGACTGAAGGACCTGGCAACAATTTCTGACATGTCTACTGTCACTGCATATGATACTGTCACCATTGACAGAATGGTGGAGGATTACATCGGTGACAGCATCCAAGTAGGCATGTCAGACAGTCCATACCTGTACTGGCAGGAAAAAGAGGCAATTTGGAGGCCCCTGTACAAGCTGGCTCTATTTTACCTGAGTTGCCCCCCCTCCAGTGTGTACTCCGAAAGAGTGTTTAGTGCAGCCGGGAACCTTGTCAGCGAAAGGCGTAGGAGGTTGCTTCCACAGAATGTGGAGAAGATGATGTTCATCAAAATGAATTATCAGCTCTTCCAGGGAGACCAGCCTCCAGAAGGTACAGAGGGACCTGTGGTGGTGGATTCAAGTGGGGACGAGTTAATACTTTGTGAGGATGAGGATGTACACACTGAAGAGGGTGAGGAATCGGTGGATGAGGAGGATGAGGATGACATCTTGCCTCCGTAGAGCCAGTTTGTGCAGGGACACATTAATTGCCAGCTTGTTTTGTGGGGGCCCAAACGAACCAATCATTTCAGCCACAGTTGTGTGGCAGACCCTGGCGCTGAAATGATTGATTTGTTAAAGTGTGCATGTCCTGTTTATACAACATAAGGGTGGGTGGGAGGGCCCAAGGACAATTCCATCTTGCACTTCTTGTTTTTCTTTGCATTATGTACAGTTTGGGGCCTAGTTTTTCTAACTGCCATCCTGTCTGCCACTGCAGTGTCACTCCTAGATGGGTCACGTGTTTGTGCCGCCCACTCGTGTCGCTTAGCATAGTCATCCAGCTACCTCGGTGCAACCTTTTGGACATAAAAACACTATTGTGAGGTATGAGGTGTTCAGAATAGACTGGAAATGAGTGGAAATTAAGGTTATTGAGGTTAATAATAGCATAGGAGCAGAGAAACCAACAAATTCTGTGATTTTAGCTGTTTTTATGCTTTTTAAAAAAAAAATACAGATCCAAAACACAAAACCCAGAACCCAAAACACGGAAGGGTGGTTTTGGCAAAACCAATCCAGATCCAAAACACGAAGAAAGATCCAGATCCAAAACCAAAACACAAAACACGAAAAGTGGCCGGTGCACACCCGTAGTTTCATCGATTAATCACGGCTTGTCAGAAAATCAATCAGTTTTGAATTGAAAACCAGCTTGTAATGTGTTTTGAAAACAGTTTTTTTGGTTAGCACAAAACCGTACGCAGGTAGAAATCATAGCTGCTAATTTCAGGATTACACAATCAATTAGCGTACATTTGGAGGTATGGTTTTTTTGGTTTGTATTTTTTTTTTGTGCTATTGTAACAATAATGTCATCATGTTTGTGTGTATTTTTCCATTTTGCTTTTGTCTGGAGAATTTGCATCCTTATGTAAATTTTAAAGTGTTCCTTAAAGAGCCCTTTTTTTTTTTTTTCATTTTAATTTTTTGGGAGGTCGTTTTTGCCTTGTGGGCCAGGATTAACTGTAAACCATTTCTAAAATAATGTCAGAATACAAAGTCGAACATTTTTTCAAAATTTATTGGAAACTAAAAACATTTTCTGGCCCATTTTTGGCCCAAACTTTTTTGGCAGTGTTATTCCAATAAAAATTATAATTTGTGCAAACATAAAAGGTATGGAAACTTAAAACAAAAAATTAAAAACAATTCACAAGAAAGGAGAGGGAAGTTTTGGCCAGAAAGGAATATGGGGCAAGCACAGAAGGAGTGTGGGAAAAGTAGCCAGTGCTGTCAACGTTTTTTCCCCCGTTTGGCTGGGGGAGGGTGGGAGCCAGACCGGGATGTCATCGGGCTGGCCTGTCCAGAGGCAGATGTTGTGGCCTCTGGACTAGGCACAGGGCTAGGCACATTTGGAGTATTGGCTGATGTTGTGCCAGAGGTGGAGGATCCTGATGTTCCGGCAGGAAGGGAGGTCGGCTCCACCATGTGATGGCGAACGAGCTGCTCCAGGGCATTGGCGATGCGGATGTTGGCCCTGGTATTTTCTGCCAGGGCCTGACGAATGGTCACTTTGGCCGCAGCATTTTGCTCCAGGGCCTCAGCCACCCGTACCAGACTGGCGTCCATCCTCTGCAGAATCTCCACATGGAAATCTGATTTAAAATTGAGTTCTGTGAGGAGTGCCACTGCCTGCAAGGGGGATTGCCCTGGACTGGCTTCTGCAGGGTCCTCAGCCGGATGTACTGGTTCCTCCCCTGCAGAGCCAGCAGAAATTCTGCGGCCAAGGCTCCCCTCTGGAGCAGACTCATCCGCCTGTGTCTCTGTTTGAAAATTGAGAAAAGCATCACATTAGAATCTACATATTGGCACAATAACATTTCAGAGTTGGTTACATCACAATATTTACCTGGGATAACACGAGGAGCCGCAAAGTCTGGCATGTCCGTATCCATGTTGGACACGCCAAACACCTCCACAGCCTGCACACACCCCTGTGCCAGCTCTTCTAAATCATTCAACTCCAATGACACAGGGGTGGGACCCCCACCTGTCCCCCTTGCATGCCTAGCCCTGTCTGCCATTTTTTGTTTCAGGTGATATTTGAAGTCTTGCCATCTGTGGGTGAAAAAGTAACCATTATTCCGGATTTTTTTTTTGTTTTGGTTTTAGGGGGGTCAAGTTTTTACTTACCGCCGTTTGACATCCCGGGCTAGATGGACATAATCACCCACCCTATTGACAGCACTGGCTACCTCCTCCCACATTCTCCACTTCTGGCTTGCACCCATATTCCTGTCTGCCTGTGGCAGGATGTCCACACACTTCTGAACCAAAACCTCCATCTCCTTTCTTGTGAATTGTGGCTGCCTTTTCTTTTTCCCTGCTTTGGCCGGAATACTGGGCCCAGCAGCCTCTTCCATGTCATCCTCCTCACCTATTTGTTTAAACGTTGAGAAATTTAAGCTTGCAAACTTTCACTATATTATGTTTCAAAATAATCTTTGTTTGGAAATGCATGAAATACTTACTGGCAGACTCTTGGCCATTGTTTCCCTGGTCTGTAGCCATTTCTTACCTCCAAACAAGAAATACACCAGAACGTTTTTTTTGTGTCGTGACGTATTTATACATGCGTCCTTATTTTTCGTCCGCATCATTGATTGTGCGTTCCTAAGATCCCTCCTTAATTTGTGCGGGAAAATAAACACTATTTATGGCTTGGGGTGTCTCGAGTCGAGGTGGCGGGTGTTGGTTGTTGGAGGTTACGTTGGTCGGAGTGGATTGTTGGCGGGATTTGTATTTGGTGTTGTTTGGAGTTGTTTTTGGTTTGTCTTTTTGGAGTTTTTATTTACGTTCGCTTTCTTTGGTGTGGTTGTTTTATTTGTTGTGTTATTTTTTGGTAAGTTTTTGGCCGTCTTACTTTTGTTCACTTTGTGTCTCCTTCTTTTTGTAAAATTTGGGTCGTTCACTTTTTACAAAATCTCCTTTGTTAGGTTTCTTTTGGCTCTGCCCCAACGACCTTTTTATCCGGTGACTTATATATCCTCTATTGGTAATTTTTTTTTTCACTTGTTTATTAAATGTTCATGTTTTTTTTAACGCAACTTTGTTTGACCTTACACTTTTAACCTTTGGTTTTGTGATTCCAAAATGTATGAACTAATTAGCGCATTTTTATCTGCTTATTTTTTGTCTTGTATTTGCGAACTAATTAGCGCTTTTTTATCTGCTTATTTTTTGTCTTGTATTTGTGAACTAATTAACGCTTTTTTATCTGCTTATTTTTTGTCTTGTATTTGCGAACTAATTAGCGCATTTTTATCTGCTTATTTTTTGTCTTGTATTTGCGAACTAATTAGCGCATTTTTATCTGCTTATTTTTTGTCTTGTATTTGCGAACTAATTAGCGCATTTTTATCTGCTTATTTTTTTACTTGAAATTGGTTGTGATTTCCCTTTAGCAAATTTTTTTTAATTTTGGGCCCAAATTGTGGTAGTCTGCGCACTGTCGTTTTGCTCTTTGCCCAAATGTGTGTTTCTCCCCTTTTATGTTTTGTCTTGCACCCAATTTAGATTCCTAAATGGCCACCCTAAATTGTTGCATTGTTTGTTTGTTATTATTTATAGGTTGGGAAAATCATGACAATACCCCGGCATGTAAGCATCATTGGATTGTATCGTCAAGCTAAGTAATTTTTCAATTATTTTTGGCCAAAAAAACATTACATTCAATTCTTGCCATTTCAGGTTGATCTTGGTCGGATTGTTCTGGCCATGCTCCCAGAAGCCGACCAACCTCAGTCTCGTCCCAGGCATAGGCATCGTAGGCATGCAAGGCCCCAGATATATCGAACACGTGTCACCCTTTTTGGAATGCCCGATGATGAGGTGTTAAGACGCTACCGTCTTCCGCCCCAAATCATCATAGACACTCTCTCATTAATAGAGAGTGATCTTGAGCGGCAAATTGACAGTCCTACAGCAATACCACCACTTACGCAATTTATGGCGGTGTTACATTTCTGTGCCTCAGGATCGTTTCAAACAACGGTGGGAATAGTGGCGGGAATCTCCCAATCCTCCTTTTCCCAGATCCTGAGGCACCTCCATCATTTTATTCAAATGCCTTTGGATATGGGTGCCCTTAGTGTGGCCAAGGCAAATTTTTACCAAATAGCTGGCTTCCCACACATCATAGGGGTTGTGGATGGTACTCACATACCACTTCAGCCTCCAGCATGGCTGGAGGCCATATTTCGCAACCGGAAACACTATCACTTCCTGAATGTAATGGTGGTATGTGATGCCTCCCTCCAGATCCTGTCCCTGAATGCAAAATTACCCGGAAGTGCACATGACTCATTCGTCATCCGGCAATCAGGGATATGGCACAAATTAAACAACCTACAAGCTGGTGATGCGTGGCTTCTGGGTAAGTGGAGACCTTTAGTACATAACAATGTTAAGCTTGATACACAGTGATCCTGATGTTGTCACTTCTTTTTCACAGGAGACAGTGGCTACCCTTGCACGCCCTGGCTGCTCACTCCTTATTTGGCTCCCACACCAGGGCCACAAAGTAATTTTAATTCTGCACTTACAGCCACCAGGCAAGTGGTGGAGCACTGTATCGGCCTTTTAAAAGGCCGATTCAGCTGCCTCCACCACTCTGGTGGCGAGCTCATGTATTTGCCGGATATGGTTTCGAAAATTGTGGTCCTGTGTGGGATATTTCACATCATCGCCATAAGGAGTAGTGTTCCAATGCAGTCAGAGGATGCCTTGCCTGAGGATGGCCCCCCCGAGGTTGGTCGGAGGTCAGTATGTGGGGGGGCCATACGCGATGATGTGGTGGCCAGATATTTTAGGTAATTATTGGCACAAAAGAAGTTCTTTGACACAATGTGGTAAGGATTTTTGGAGACCATCTAATTAATTTGTTTTTTGTTTCCCATCTTCTGTTTGATTTCATAATCTTTGGGACTCAAACGATGACTACTTCCTGCTACCCAAAACAAACCTTCATGGGGACACATTGGATATATATTCTGGAACCAATATTGAAACGCAACATTTGTGGAATCATGTTGGCATGCTCATTCGTCAACCAGTTCTTGATTTTTCCTTACTTTTTTCATATGGTGTTTGATGGGTTGTATTTTTTGTTATCACTGTGTGTATTGTTTGTGAGCCAACACTTTGGTTTTTTATTTATGTTTTGAATAAATTTTTTGAGAGTGTAATTTTGCTAATTTTATTGACCATTGCAAGCAAGTGTAACCAGGTTCACCCACGTTAAAATTGCTTAAGGGTTAATCCTGTAATGTCGCAATTTGATCTAAATTTAAATATGCTTTCTGGGTCAAAACCAACACCAAAAGGTATTATGTTAAATCAGTAGGCTTTGTAATCTCGGGCTAAGCAGGTTGCCCCCCAAATTGGAACATGTAAAATGTAGTAATATAAAAATTGTAACACACCAAAAAAGCCCAAGCAGATTTTTACTGTTAGCTGTTTCATGTGCCTGTTTCCTAAAAATCTACAACACACAATCTTAGTGACATTAATTGCAAAGACTTGCTGGAAGAGTCTACTTATGTCAGTGTAAACAATCTAAGATTTGGAGACAAGGAATGTGACAGAACGCTAAGTTTAAATTTTTTATTACGACAAATATTTTTAAATGAAAATAAAAAATTATGGACGCAGGATCCCAGACATACAGTCAAGGACCACCAGCAGGCCGATCACGTGGCCCCGCATCACTTGGACGCACCCGGCTAGGTCCGCCGAACGCCTCTGGTCCTCTGTGGGTTAGAAAAGTGTGGGGCTTAATACATAATTAATGAAACCCACTGAAAAAACAAGCCAAACAAAGGTATCCAAAAATGACAATATTGTGACCAAAAGCACATTTAACCCAAAAAACCAAAGGACACAAAAATGGACACCCAAAAAATTGCACAAAAAACAAAAAATTTTTGACATGTGGGATATGTGTATGGGGAAATCAGCAGTAAAAGGTAAAGACAAACAGAGATCTACCCAAACTTCTGACAAACCAAAAAAAGTAAAAGGCACAGACACAGGATTAGATCCAAACATTTTAAAACACAAAAAAGGATAAAAGGGAAACATACCGTTCAAAATGACGCCTGGCCCAGAACCAACTCCCTCGTCCTCCTCGGAGGTGGCAACATTCCCCAACGAGGTGGGAGGGGTGATTTCGGATTCAGGGGAGGGGGTAGTTACGAGAGGGGTGGTTGGAGGGGAGGGGGAATTGGGATGGAGGGGAAGGAGCCCAGACGGATGTGCCACAGGGTCTGTGCAGGCTGAGGAGGAGGGGGAATTTAGGGTATTTTGGGGTGAGGATGTTTGGCTGGGGGTTGGGGAGAGGGGCCGAGAGCGCCGTCTTTGACGGCGATGACGCCGTAGTCTTCGCTCTGCCCCTAAATGATGGAAAACAAATTGTGGTTATTTTAGAACATCACCTTGTTAAACGCTAATTTTTTACGCCCAAAATATGTAAACATGCCCATGCAGATATGAGTACAAAGAATAAATAGGCCATACATGAAAACATGCACATGCAGATGAGTACAAAGAATAAATAGGCCATACATGAAAACATGCCCATGCAGATATGAGTACAAAGAATAAATAGGCCATACATGAAAACATGCCCATGCAGATATGAGTACAAAGAATAAATAGGCCATACATGAAAACATGCACATGCAGATATGAGTAAAAAGAATAAATAGGCCATACATGAAAACATGCCCATGCAGATATGAGTACAAAGAATAAATAGGCCATACATGAAAACATGCCCATGCAGATATGAGTACAAAGAATAAATAGGCCATACATGAAAACATGCACATGCAGATATGAGTACAAAGAATAAATAGGCCATACATGAAAACATGCACATGCAGTTAGGGCCACAAAGATAAACATGAAAACCACAGTCAAAAAACGTACTTTCCGCTATCTGCATGCGAAAGCATGCCAGCAAGCGGGGCGTCCGCCGTTGCAGATCGGACCACCTGCGCTCCAGCTGGCCGATCTGGCGGCGTGAGCCGATGGAACGCAGGCGGCCACGTACCTCCGCATATGCAGAACGCTTTTCCCTATTGGTGATGGGGGGAGGCTGGCTGGTGATCCGCCTGTCCATCACCTCGGTTAACACCATCAGCTCGCGCCTGGTGAATGCCGAGGCTCTCATGATGGCAATGGTGTATTTTAAAAAAAACAATTTTAATAAAGCCCCGAAAAAAAATTTGATTGGCTAATGTATTTGGGTAATTAACAGGACAAATTCTATTGGTTAGTGTATGAGTCATGTGTTCGACAGGGCCACAAATCTATTGCGAGTTATGATAGGCTTGATGCAGTGACATGCGTAAGCTAATTTAAATAAAGAAATGAACCCAGTAAAATATGCGTGGTTAAAAACAAAGAAAACAAATGGATAATTGCCTCAAACATGTATTTTGATAAATAAAAGCGAATGTTTAAGCCGTACGTATTCTGCGGGTAAACACAAACACGGACAAGAGTAAAGTTTATTGCATTTCAAAAAAATAAATAAATAAAAAATTGACGAGCAATTAAGATAATTGATATATTGATTGGCATGATACGATTGAGGGAGGTAGGCAGAATAAAGGAGCAGGTAATCGGAATCTGATAGGCCCACTTCCGGGTTGGACTTGTGCGTGCGTTCCCTGCAAGCCACATTGGGGATGTACGCTTGCTATTTGGCACGCTCGTTAGTTAGAGGAGGGGTCGGTAGAGTTTGGGGAGGAAGTTTAGCTGCGTTCGAAATTACGAGCGAGCGCTTGAATTAACATATTTCTGTACGTACGCCGAACGTACGAACGGCCACTTGCGTCCGGGTCTGAATGAGGGCCCTTAGCTCTATCTCATATCTATCTTTTTACAGTATCTGTCTATTTCAGTGACGTGCTGTGAGGTCAATGGCTGGGGAGGCACACATGTATAATAACAGTTTTTATATCAAATCTCTGGAGCATGACAGGGAGTATGATAGGGAAGCCTACCCTGACTGCACGTCCCTGATCTATCTATCTATCTATCTATCTATCTATCTATCTATCTATCTATCTATCTATCTATCTATCTATCTCTCATATCTATTTATTTTTCTTTCTAATATTTATCTATGTGCGGTCAATGATTGCCCTGAAGGAAAAAAATTGTGGGTCCCAGGGATCCCTCACTTTAAAAAATTGGGGCCCTACACCACTTTTTCTGGGTCCCGTCACATATTATGGAGGTTGAGGGCAGGCAGCAGTTGGGACAGTGCTGGGGGGTATGTAGCAGTGGGGGAATAGGGGGTTGGGGTAAAGCTGGGGGTAAAGACAGGTAGAAGTTGGGGTACAGCTGCAGCTAGAGGGGAGTAAGGGCAGGCAGGGCTGGGGGCAGGGAGGGATTAGTGCAGACAGTTGTTGCGAGAGTGCTGGGGTGCAAGAAGGGGGCTAGGGGCAGGCAGTGCTGGTGGTAGGGAGGGGGCAATGGTAGATAGCAGCTGGTGCAGTACTTGGGGGGAATGGTGGGGAATGGTGGGGGTTAGGGGCAGGCAGTGCTGATGGTAGGGAGGGGGCAAAGGTAGATAGCAGCTGGCGCAGTACTTGGGGGGAATGGTGGGGAATGGTGGGGGTTAGGGGCAGCAGTACTTGGGGTAGGGAGGGGACAAAGGTAGATAGCAGCTGGGCCAGTACTGCGGGCAAGGAGGAGGTTAGGGACAGGCAGTGCTGGTGGTAGGGAGGGGGCAATGGTAGATAGCAGCTGGCGCAGTACTTGGGGGGAATGGTGGGGAATGGTGGGGGTTAGGGGCAGGCAGTGCTGGTGGTAGGGAGGGGGCAAAGATAGATAGCAGCTGGCGCAGTACTTGGGGGGAATGGTAGGGAATGGTGGGGGTTAGGGACAGCAGTACTTGGGGTAGGGAGGGGACAAAGGTAGATAGCAGCTGGGACAGTACTGTGGGCAAGGAGGAGGTTAGGGACAGGCAGCGCTGGGTGTAGGGAGGTGGCAAGGCTAGATAGCAGCTAGGGCAGTACTAGGGGTCAAGGAGGGGGTCAGGGTAAGTGTTGGGTCAGGATAGCAGCTGGGGCAGCACTAGGGGTAGAGAGGGGGCAAGTGTAGATAGCAGCAAGGGCAGTATGGGAGGCAGAGGGGGGAAAGAGTTGTTAGCAGCTAGGGCAGTACTGGGGGCAACGAAGAGGTTAGGGGCAGACAATACTGGGGTTAGGATGGGGTAAGGGTAGATAACTAGGACAGTACTAGAGGGCAAGGAAGGGGTTAGGGGCAGGCAATACTGGGGGCAATACTTGCATTAGGGCAGGGGTTAGCATTGCAGCTGGGGTAGTACTGAGGGTAGGGAGGGGGTGAGGATCGACAGCACATGAAGCACAATTGATGTAGTTAGCAGTCGTACGGCTGCACCCTCCTACTGCCCTGTGGTGTAAACCTAAAGTATACTGATGGTCTATGGATAGGACAGATCTCTCCTAGTTCAGTGTCCGATCCTATATATAGTTGTTTAGTACCTTAAGTCCGGTACTCCATATAGCGGCTCTCGGGCAGTATCTACCACAATGTCTCTCTGGCTGGGTGCAGCAGTATGGCGTGGTGTCTGCCGGCAGACTAGTCCCGTCTTCCTGGAAGGAACAGCTTAGTCCTTCATGCTGGTGTGGGACTCAATTATTCTGAGACACCGCACGGTGATTGGCTGGGGAGATGCCGCGCGGTGATTGGCTGGGGAGACGCCGCCATGCAGGTATTGGCCGGGCAGACATTACAGGCCCGCTGGTACCTGTAGTTCCACAGAAAAATAAACACAAGACACACACACCATTGAAAGTAAAATGTTATGAACACATACATGCACACACACATGTACACACACATGCACACACTATCTCACATACTCCCTGAAGCCAATCACATCCTCTTCTCCAGTAGATTTTCCATAGGTAACTGCAATAAAAAAAATCCATGCTTACCTCCTTCTATGCATGGGTCAGGTCCTCTTCGTTCCATGTAGCATCCCCGGTCTTGGCACAAAAAAAAAAAACGCAACTACTCAGACCCACGAATGACAGCTTCACAGTGGGATTTCACTATAGAAATCCCTGGGCGGAGCGCTCATTGGCTGAGGGAGGCGAGCCTTCCACCTCTCAGCCATTGAACTGTTCTCACCATTGACTTCAATGGTGAGGATCGCGAAAGTAACTTAAGGTTACTTTTGTGCCCATTTCAAAAATGGTGCCTCAGCGCCATTTTTGAAATTTAAAGATGGCCACCGCGAGACAATCATGGCTTGCGGCATCCTCACCCCTTCCCCTCAGTTGGCTTATATAAGCCAGTGCGAGGATACAGCACGGTAGTCCGTCGGCCGAGAGGCAGCAGAGAAGAGCTGCCGAAGAAAGAAGATGCCGGGGAAGTCCTGGATGGGCGTCGCTCTCCAGGTGAAGATTCTGTGGAAGTCCTGGGTTAGGCGGCAACCATGTAAAAGAGCTTAAAGGCTGCCGTCTCCCAGGTGAAGGTGCTGGAAAATAAAATATTAAAACAATCTGTGTCTTTGTTTTATTTTAATATTTCTTTTACAGGAGTACTATAGGTACCAGCGGGCCCTAAATCACCCACTTGCTGGTACTTGTGGTTCTCCAAGTACCAGCATTGGGGGAGGCCTGCTGGGACCTGTAGTCCTACTGCAAAAGACAATATTTTAACTTTCAAATGCACCACACTACACAATCAACCCAGCAACCACCAGCCAGGGGTGCCGGGGATAGCCCCGAGCTATCAGTCCAGGGCTGGGGTGCCCTGTAGAGGGGGATCATTGGTCCCCGGCCTGGGCTACCTAGCGGTCAAGGGTGATGCTTCGGCTGGGGGACCCGATGAATGGGCTCCCCTGGCTGTGGCATTACCCCCCACTAGAAAAAGTCTGGTGTTGGTTCTGGTTAATACAGGGGTCCGTATGCATTTTTCCCCTGTATTTTGGCAACCAGGACTGGTTCTGATAAGCCCGGTGCTGGTTGTGCCTCATACGGGGGACCCCAACATCGTTTGTCCCCTGTAGTTATTTATTTTTTTTTTTAGAAATACTTTTTTTATTTTTTAAACGCAGATGCATGGACGGATCTCACTGATCCCTCCATGCATCTGTGTCTTATTGTTTTCGTTTTTTTCAGATGCAATCCACACGGATCACACTGATCCATGCGTGCGTCTCGGAGTCATTTATTTTACACAGATGCCTGCATCACGGATCTCAATGATCTGTGTATGCAGTCAGCTATCTTTAGATCTTGAACGATAGTTCCCAAGTCACAATGTCCCCCCAAACCATGCCACTCTGTTTACCCCCATCTGCACCACTGTTTCCCCCATCTGCATTACTCTGTACCTCCACCCTATCCATACCACTGTTTTTCACCCATCTGCATCACTTTGGCTACCCCCCCTCTGTAATGCTTAATCTTCCCTCCTCTACATGCCTTTATGTCTCACCTATCCACGCCGCTCTGTCTCCCCCCCCCCATCCACACCACTTTTATCCCATCTGCACAGCTCTATCTTCTGCTCAGACCTCAGTTGCATAGACTGCATGTGTGTATTCCAATGAGCACACAATTCTGTGAATTAGCAGCTCCACCATTTTGTGAGTGATGGCATACCATACCTGTATTGCACAAGGAACACGTCTATTAAGGCTTCAGACTTAATGATCGTAATTTCATTGCTTTTTTTTAGTTTGAGTGGCACAAATTCAGTAGGTTTTGTGACATTTCAGATCATGTCTAAGAAGCCTTAATAGGACATGTGAAACCGTAAGGTTTTTTTGTCTATGGAATCTATCTGTCTATCTATCTATAATATAGATCGATAAATATTAGATATCTATGTCATATCTATCTATCTATCTATCTATCTATCTATCTATCTATCTATCTATCTATCTATCTATCTATCTATCTATCTATCGCTCTCATATCTGTCTATCTATCTATCCCATATCTATCTATCTATTTATCTATCCCATATCTATCTATCTATCTATCTATCTATCTATCTATCCCATATCTATCTATCTATCTATCTATCTATCTATCTATCTATCTATCTATCTATCTATTTCTTTCATATCTATCTATCTATCCCATATCTATCTATCTATCTATCTATCTATCTATTTATTTATCTATTTCTTTCTAGGGATGAGCGGGTTCGGTTCCCTGAGAACCGAACCCACCCGAACTTCGGGGATCCGGGGCGATCCGAGCCCAAGCTCGGATCTCCCTGTCTGCCCCGGATCCCTCTCCCGAGGCGAAACCTCGAGATCTGCTGTCGGATCTCGAGGTTTTGCCTCGAGCGGCCATTTAAAAAAAAATGCCTTTGCCTTTAATGGGCAAAGTGCTGATTGGCTGACAGAGCCGTCTGTCACGGCTCTCAGCCAATCAGCATTATGGTGCTCATTTGCATGTAGCACGGACTCGTGAGATCCGTGCTACATGCATCTGTGTGATTGACAGTGACACAGAGCACAGATGGGTCAGTGAGACCCGTCTGTGCTGCTGTGGTAAATAAAAAAAAAAAAACCTGTGTAAAAAGAGAAAAAAATGGCGTCCTCCCCCCAAAAAAAAGAGCAACCAGCCCCGGGCATTAGTGACCCAGTGCTGGGTGTGCTTAAATACAGGGGACAAACGACATAGGGGTCCCCTGTACTTAAACACAACCAGCACCGGGCTAGTCAGAACCAGAGCTGGTTGCCAAAATACGGGGGACAAACGACGTAGGGGTCCCCCGTATTCTGCGCAACCAGCTCTGGGCTCTGATCCGGTCCTGGTTCTGGAAATACAGGGGAAAAAAATGAGTAGGGTTCCCCTGTATGTTCCAGAACCAGCACTGGACTTTTTCTAGCGGGGGGCTGATGCCACAGCCAGGGGAGCCCTTTCACCGGGCCCCCCAGCCGCAGCATCAGCCCTGACCGCTAGTCAGCCCAGGCCGGGGATCCCTGGAGAGCTGGGGACCCCCCCAATAAAGGGGTCACCCTCTCCAGGGCACCCCAGGCCCAGGCTGATAGCCCGGGGCTATCCCCGCCACCCCTGGTGGTGGTGGGTGGCGGGTTGATTGTGTGGTGTGGTGTAAATAAAGAATATCAAACATTGTCTTTACAAGTAGAACTGCAAGTCCCAGCAAGCCTGCCCCGCATGCTGGTACTTGGAGAACCACAAGTACCAGCATGCAGGGCATTAAGGGCCCACTAGTACCTGTAGTTCACCTGTAAAAAAATGTTTAAAAAAAACACAGGACACACACACCGTGACAGTATAAGTTTATTAAACATACATACACACACACACACACACACACATGTACACATACTCACCTATGTAACCCTGTAGCATCGGTCCACTTGTCCGGTAAAGTATCCATAGGGGACCTGTGAAAAAAAACATACTCACCATCTCCTATGCGAGGTTCTGTCCTCTTCGTTCCAAAGTAGGCATCCCCGGACTTGGCAAAAAAAAAAAAACGAAAACGCGATCCACGAACTTAGTACCGTTCTATAGAACGGTACTTCCCGAATGAGAGCTTAGCGGCGGGGTATCACCATGGAAACCCCGCTGCTAAGCGTTCATTGGCTGAGAGAGGCCATCTCCCGTCTCTCTCAGCCAATGAACGGCTCCCTCCATTGTAGTCAATGCTGGGAGCCGCAAGGTTATTAAAGTTTACCCTGCGGTTCCCACCATTGACTACAATGGAGGGAGCCGTTCATTGGCTGAGAGAGACGGGAGATGACCTCTCTCAGCCAATGAACGCTTAGCAGCGGGGTTTCCATGGTGATACCCCGCCGCTAAGCTCTCATTCGGGAAGTACCGTTCTATAGAACGGTACTAAGTTCGTGGATCGCGTTTTCGTTTTTTTTTTTTGCCAAGTCCGGGGATGCCTACTTTGGAACGAAGAGGACAGAACCTCGCATAGGAGATGGTGAGTATGTTTTTTTTCACAGGTCCCCTAGGGATACTTTACCGGACAAGTGGACCGATGCTACAGGTTACATAGGTGAGTATGTGTACATGTGTGTGTGTGTATGTATGTTTAATAAACTTATACTGTCACGGTGTGTGTGTCCTGTGTTTTTTTAAACATTTTTTTTACAGGTGAACTACAGGTACTAGTGGGCCCTTAATGCCCTGCATGCTGGTACTTGTGGTTCTCCAAGTACCAGCATGCGGGGCAGGCTAGCTGGGACTTGCAGTTCTACTTGTAAAGACAATGTTTGATATTCTTTATTTACACCACACCACACAATCAACCCGCCACCCACCGCCACCAGGGGTGGCGGGGATAGCCCCGGGCTATCAGCCTGGGCCTGGGGTGCCCTGGAGAGGGTGACCCCTTTATTGGGGGGGTCCCCAGCTCTCCAGGGATCCCCGGCCTGGGCTGACTAGCGGTCAGGGCTGATGCTGCGGCTGGGGGGCCCGGTGAAAGGGCTCCCCTGGCTGTGGCATCAGCCCCCCGCTAGAAAAAGTCCAGTGCTGGTTCTGGAACATACAGGGGAACCCTACTCATTTTTTGTCCCCTATATTTCCAGAACCAGGACCGGATCAGAGCCCAGAGCTGGTTGCGCAGAATACAGGGGACCCCTACGTCGTTTGTCCCCCGTATTTTGGCAACCAGCGCTGGTTCTGACTAGCCCGGTGCTGGTTGTGCTTAAGTACAGGGGACCCCTACGTCGTTTGTCCCCTGTATTTAAGCACACCCAGCACTGGGTTACTAATGCCCGGGGCTGGTTGCTCTTTTTTGGGGGGGTGCACGCCATTTTTTTCTTTTTTTACACAGGTTTTTTTTTTTTTTTTTACCACAGCAGCACAGACGGGTCTCACGGACCTGTCATTGCTCTGTGCCAATCACACAGATGCATGTAGCACGGATCTCCCGGGTTCGTGCTACATGCAAATGGGCACCATAACGCTGATTGGCTTCCTGTCTGCCACTGCAGTGCCACTCCTAGATGGGCCACGTGTTTGTGCCGCCCCCTTGTGTCGCTTAGCATAGTCATCCAGCTTCCTCGGTACAACCTTTTGGCCTAAAAACAATATTGTGAGGTGTGAGGTGTTCAGAATAGAGTGGAAATGAGTGGAAATTAATGTTATTGGGGTTATTAATAGCGTAGGAACAAAAAAAGGCCCATTTATGTGATTTTAGCGGGTTTTTTTTATTTTTTAAGAAAAAATCCAGATCCAAAACACAAAACCCAGAACCCAAAACACGGAAGGGTGGTTTTGGCAAAACCAATCCAGATCCAAAACACGAAGAAAGATCCAGATCCAAAACCAAAACACAAAACACGAAAAGTGTCCGGTGCACACCCCTATTTCTTTCATATCTATCTATCTATCCCATATCTATCTATCTATCTATCTATCTATCTATCTATCTATCTATCTATCTATTTATCTATTTCTTTCATATCTATCTATCTATCTATCTATCTATCTATCTACCTCCACTTTTGCCTCAATGTTCTGTGTCATTACTAATCCTGTACCTGTACATTACACCTGTGGCAGAGAAGGGCTATGCGGGTGTCACATCATTCTGCTCTAGGCTGTGGTTAGGTTATAAATAGGGAGATGTCCAGACAGAAATCTCTATAATCTACTAAAAAATGGACACATTCAAAATAAAATGATTATTCATCAGCAGCTTTCCCCTAATGTGACATCCTGGCTGGCATTTCAGTGCCTGTAATCTGTATAGAAGCCGCTGAAAGGTGAGAAAAGAAGGCAGCATTTTCTGTATAAAGCTGAAATAACAAGCTCACTACTTTATATAAGGAGGTGAGTTTGGCACAGGGCGACAATACGACATGTGGGAGAAAAAATGCTAATGGCGGATTCCCAAATACCAGCTGTCTGCAAGAAATATGTCACCGGACAAAGTTTTGATAAATAAACGTCTTTGAATTGGAAAATAAATCTTAATTCAATCACAGCCAGCTCAGGAAACCCTCCCGGTGACAGACTCTCAGTCCATAATGAGCTCTCTTCCAAATCAAATCCACCCGGGATTGTGGCTCTGACCACCTCATACCCAGGCGAGATCTTTCAACAAGTTATATCCGGAAAATATATTACATTTTAATTTATAACTTCACAACTTTGCAAAGTTTTGATAGGCAGGCACTATAAGTTCCGAAGTTATTAAGACCAGATTCTTAGAACCAGGAGCACCACCGGGTCAGGACATTCAGGAGATCAATAATACACTGTTGTTATAATTTATGGATATGGGTTATTATAATATATGTATTAAATCATTTCTTCTTTTTTTTTCATCAATAATTTTTATTAAAGTTTAGTTACATTAACAATATGGAAAGGGAGGAATACAGAAAAAAAGATCCACAAAACAAAAACAAACACAGGGATGGGAGGAGGAATCAGACAATACCGTCAATATAATAGATATCTTGGTTACAATATATTTGAAAAAGAAAACACTTTAACATATCCATAATACCTCATATAAAAACATAATTAGACACCGCCTTTAAATTATAAAATAACATAATAAATATAATGGGACAGGCAGTACGGCAGTGAGGAACTTAGGCATTAAGCCCCCATTATCAACACTTTACTCAGTAGAAGAATAATATTAACACACACAGCATAAAAAAAAATATAAAAATTACATAAAGGCCAACTCGTGCATAGAGTTCAGTTAGCATCCAGAAGCAGCGTGGCTCCCTCTCCCCTTGTGACAAATTCCTGCCATTTGAGCCATTTTACCATGGGGGAGGAGGCCGCTGAGGAGTATGGGATACCTAAGGTTTCCATTTGGAAAGCATAGTGAATTTTACCTAAAATTTTTTGTAAAGGTGGTGGGAACGGACTCTTCCAATTTTGTGCTATAGCTGCTCTAGTTGCAATCAATATATGACCTAGAATGTATTTATCAGGATTGGGCAGCTCTAGAGGATATATATGAAAAAGGGCTATAGAAGGTGACTCCTGAACCTGTGTATTTAGAACTTTATATGCTAAAACAAATACTTCATGCCAAAGGCTACGGATGATTGGACAGTTCCAAAATACATGAAAGATATCTCCCTGCTCCGAATAGTTCCGCCAACAAAATTTTGATTGGGAGGGCCATATCTTGTGAAGCTTTTCAGGTGTAAAATATAATCTATGTAATAGCTTAAATTGCATCTCTAAATGATTAGAACATCCAGAAAACCTGTGGGCTGTTAGATATATTTCTTCCCATTGTTGAATAGTGAATACAATTTGTAAATCTGTTTCCTACCGTAGTTGTATAAAAAAAATAATTACACTGGCAATTCAGAACGATTTGCGGATTTAGTTTATTTCATTTTGATGGGGTTATTTCTTAGGATTGCATTGACTCCAATAAACCCAAATAGCTCATTTTTGTAAAATTCAAAAATTTTTGTGGAGGTTTTACTATACAGCACAATGGAGGATGTAAACTCTGTCCATTGCCTGGAGAAAACTACCACTATCAATGTTAAAAAAAAAAAGGGTTGCAGTCAGGAAGCCGATGGTCGAAATGCCGACTGCCGGCTTCCCGACTGTGCAATCCCAACAGGGGACTAAAGATAGGTGTGGACAGCCGCGGGGGGGAGGGTTAGGTTAGGGGCTCCCGGGGGGATTTAGGGTCAGGCACCTCCCCCGGGAGGGTTAGGTTTAGGCTGCGGGAAGGGGGGCTTAGGTTTAGGCACTTACAGGGGTGGAGGGGGTTAGTAATAGCAAATAAACTTACCTGTCGGGATCTTCTGTTGCCGGTCTTCTGGCGTCGGGATTTGAACCGCCAGATGAATTTCATACCGATCCCAAAAAATAATCCATTCCTCATGTTCAGTAATGGGCCGTTTTATTTATTGGACCTCGCCAGAATAAGATGAGAGACCTAGGGGTAAATTTATTAAGATGGGAGTTCTATTAAGAAGTTATGTTGCCCATAGTAACCAGTCAGATTCTACTTCTCATTTATCTAGCACCTTCTAGAAGATAATACCTGGAATCTGATTGGTTGCTATGGGCAACATCACTTCTTAATAGAACTCCCATATTAGTAAATTTACCCCGTCACAGTTTATACCTATGCATTAACTTTATGTTAGCACCCTAGGAACCGCCAGACAAGGATTCCAGGAGGGCTACCTAGCACTGAGAAAGATATCCCTAGTTTGAGGATCAGAGCTGACATTCTGAAAGACACACAATGGGCCTGATTCAGCAATGAACGCAGTTGCTTATACGCACGCCATTGGTCAATTAATTCGCACTGCGCATGCTTATGCGTCGCAGTGCATATGCACAAACTAGGCGCTGCGTTAGGAATTGCGTGCGCAGTGTCTACACAGACCCATGGCAGAGTGATTGACAGGAAGTGCCGTTCGTGGATGGTGCCAGGGGGGGTGGTTGGGCGAACGCAGGCGTGCCAGTGTGTTTCAACGCCATTGCAGGGGCGTGCATAAATTATCCGATGCGATGTACCAGAGGCCGCCTGAGGCGTCATAGCGTGCGCATAAGTAAACAATTCCTGAGTAAGGTCTGGGCTTCTCTAACTCTCTGATGTTACTCGATGTCATCGATTGTTTCACTATGTTGGTCAAGTATACGGATGTAAGGGGAAGTGGGCATCCTTATGTCAGGCTGCGTTCGCAATGTGTGCGTATAAGCAGAATAGCGATCCATGCTGAATCAGCCCCAATGGCCTCTTTCTTCTGGGGTTTTCTGACAAGATTTCTGATGGTTTGTGAAACTGCAGCTCCATAAATCTGTGGGTCTCATTCAGACCCGCTCCCGAGCGCTGTACGCTCGCAAGCGGGTCGATGTTTCCCAAATGCGCATGTGCACGACGGAGGCGCCTCCGTCATGCGCATGCGCGAGACCCGAATAACGACGGGGTAGCCGTCGTTATGGGTCTCGCACCAACAGGGGTGTACTGTCGATGGTGAGTGACAGCACGCCCCCTTTGGTGGGCGTGCCAGGGGCGTGGCTGCCCAGATGGAGGCGTTCCATGGGGTCCGGCCCCACTGACATCACTAGTGATGTCAGTGGGAGTGATTTTGGCTCTGATAGAGCCAAAATCACTCCAGGGCTTGTGGCAACGAGACCCTACCGCAAGAGTCTCGTCGCAAGCCCAATGGTCGCGATGGTCTTGACCATCGCGACCATCATCATGGACGCTCGCATAGCTGTGGGTGGTAACCCACAGCTATGCAAGCGTCCAAAAGACCGCTTCGCTATTAAAAACAACACGCCCTGATTCAGAGCGGGCGCTCGTTCAGAGCGTCCGGCTCTGAATCAGGCCCTGTGCTTTCTAAAACTGCAGATATCCATCAATTTGTTTTGTTTTAGCGTTTGTACGCTTAGTAAATCGTGCTGCTTCCAAACTGCTGGGAAAAAAAATGCAAATGGGATCTGTGGTTTCACAAAACTGATATACACACTACTAGGGGGTATATTGTACAGCACTTACCTATTCTGAGGTTCCTGCCATCTTTGGGGCCATAATAAGTTTATCCTATTTCCCCCCTTCCTTCGAAAAAAAAAAAAAGTGTATTATCCCAGACTGGCCCCTGGTGGGGCAATAATTATACGAGGGGAAATATTTGATTATCTCTATTCTCCATTGGTTAGTGTAAAGGAGTGTTTCCAAACTGGGTGCTGCAGGGCACTTGCAGGGGTACATCAAGTGGGTGGCCCAGTCCCAAATCAAATGATTTATGGATAATGTGATAGGCAATTCAAGCAGGGACGTGCGGTCAGGGTAGCAGGCCCGGCGACAGGGGGAAGACTAAGGGGATGCCTGTAAAAGGCCCCGAGGTCCAGAGGGGCCACGAGGTCCAGACGGGCACAAACGGGGCTGCGGACTCACTGTTTCAGCAGCGGCAGCTGTGACTCATAGCTGCTGCTCAGCCCCAGATCCCTTGTAGCCTGTCCTGGGCAGCGATGGGCTCTTCCAGGTGGCTCAGCTGCACCCCGGGCCGGGCATGACCTTTAAATCTGCAACGCAGCGGTGTGACATCATAGATCACGTCGCCACACGGCTGGCCGTCGGGTGGTAAGGAGTTGAGGCTGCCGTTAGTGGATAGAGGATAAGGAATAAGGGCTGGGGATGGAAGGAAGTGAAGTGGCAAAGGAAGGTGACAGGGGCTGCATGCGGAAGGTGACGGTCTGGACGCAGAGGAAGGTGATGGTGCCTGGTGACGGAGTAAGGTGAAGGAGGCTGGGGGCAGAGGAAGGTGATGGGGGCTGGGGCAGAAGGTGACAGGGGCTGGATGCAGTGGAAGGTAAAGGGACAAAGGAAGATGAAGGAGTCAGGGAGCAGAGGAAGGTGATGGGGGCAGAAGGTGACAGGGGCTGCACACGGAAGGTGACGGTCTGGATGCAGAGGAAGGTGATGGTGGCTGGGGATGGAGGAAGGTGAAGGGGGCAGAGGAAGATAAAGGGGCTATGGACAGAGGAAGGCGATGCGGATTGGGGGAAGAAAGTGACAGGGGCTGGACGCAGATGAAGGTGATGGTGCCTGTGGACGGAGGAAGGTGAAGGGGCAGAGGAAGATGAAGGTGGCTGGTGGCAGAGGAAGGTGATAGCGGTTGGGGCAGAAGGTGACGGGGTGGAGACAATGGAAGGTGATGGTGCCTGGGGACGGAAGAAGGTGAAGGAGACTGGGGACTGAGGAAGGTAATGGGGGACTGGGGGCAGAAGGTGATAGGGTCTTGGAACTGAGGATGGGGGCTGGGGATTGAGAAAGGTGATGGGACTTCTGGGCTGAGGATGGTGATGAGAGGCTGAGGGCTAAGGATGGCTGGCTGCAGGCACCATCCCTCCTACCCATCCACAGCACTGACATCAAGAAGACCTTACAAGAGACGGCAGAGAAGAACTACAGCCTGCATCATCAGTGACAGAGAGACAGTGTGGTAATAACTACAGCCTGCATCATCAGTGACAGAGAGACAGTGTGGTAATAACTACAGCCTGCATCATCAGTGACAGAGAGACAGTGTGGTAAGTCATAGTGTATTATTACTGTATGTAAAGGCTGGTATATCTTTCAGTTAACATTATCATGCTTCACATATCACACATGCAGGGGAGGGATATGCAGGATCGGGGGTGGTGATGAGAAGCTGGGGCCCCCAGAGACATCAGTGTACCGGGCCCCGAGATTTCTGTTGCCAGCCCAGCAGGGTAGACAGGGGAGGCAGTGCTCCCCTGTCATACTCCCTCCCCTATCATACTCCCTGTCATGCTCCAGAGTTTTGATAAACAATCTGTGTTTCTATATAAGTGTGCCTCCCCAGCCATTGACCTCACCGCACATCACTGAATTCTAGTGCTGGTGGCTGTCAATGATGACATACTTGGACAAACAGATGCACAACTGCATAACTAAACCCAAAGGTGACAGGAAAGCACACTTTACATAATCTAATATTTAGGGGTGCTGTGAGACAAATGCTGAGGTTTTAGGGTGCTAAGATTTGAAAAAGTTTGGAACCAATGGTGTAAGGTGTGTCTGGGTTTTTCGTACTTGCTTATTCTGTAACTTGTGGGGAGTCCCAGAGTAGGTCACCATCCTGCATCCTTCCAACTTCCTAGGCGGGGTCCGCAATGATGCCGATCTCAGTGAATTGCATCATCTTGGCCCCGCCCACTCTCTGACCCGCGTTCAGAGCCTAATGATGAAAAGCATCTGCCCTGACACAGACACACACACACACGCATGCACAGACACACACACACACAGACACACACAGACACAGACACACACACAGACAGACACACACACACAGACAGACACACACACACAGACACACACACATGCACAGACACACACACACACAGACACACACACACAGACAGACACACACACACAGACACACACACATGCACAGACACACACACACACAGACACACACACACACAGACACACACAGACACAGACACACACACAGACAGACACACACACACAGACAGACACACACACACACACACACACGCATGCACAGACACACACACACACAGACACACACAGACACAGACACACACACAGACAGACACACACACACAGACAGACACACACACACAGACACACACACATGCACAGACACACACACACACACACACACACACAGACACACACACACACAGACACACACAGACACAGACACACACACAGACAGACACACACACACAGACAGACACACACACACAGACAGACACACACACACAGACACACACAGACACACACACAGACAGACACACAGACAGACACACACACAGACAGACACACAGACAGACACACAGACAGACACACACAGACACACACAAACACACACACAGACAGACACACACACACAGACAGACACACACAGACAGACACACACACAGACAGACACACACACACAGACACACACACAGACAGACACACACACACAGACACACACAGACACACAGACACACACAGACACACACAGACACACACAGACACACACACAGACAGACACACAGACAGACACACACACAGACAGACACACAGACAGACACACAGACAGACACACACAGACACACACAAACACACACACAGACAGACACACACACACAGACAGACACACACAGACAGACACACACACAGACAGACACACACACACAGACACACAGACAGACAGACACACACAGACAGACACACACACACACAGACACACACACACAGACACACACACAGACAGACACACACACAGACACACACACACACACATTGATCAGCTGCCTCTCCCCTACCAGAACTCTGGTGGACATTCCCCTTATCCAATGCCTCCTTAGTTGCGCTCAGTTCCGGAGTATGGTGACTAAAAAATAATGGAAGATACACTCCGCAAAAAGGACATACATTAAATTCTGGATCCAGCCCATTGCGATTCACCCCACGCCCCTCGTCCCGGCTGCATTAATTGGCAGACATTTGATTACTGTTTAGACGCTCAAATAGATTCCATGTTGCCATTTGTAAATTACATCTTTTGTTTTTGTCCGACAAAATGCAGGAAAGAGACACAATCTAATATTTTGTAATAGCATCTAATATCATTACAGTCTAAATAAATGTGGCCTTTTCTAAACGGATTATGTTACATTTTAAATAAATCAACAGGACAAGTCAACTATTTTTTATTTACTTCCAATTTCTTGGACTTCAATCATTTCAAACCGTGGCGTCAATATAAAGCGGCAAATGTAATGGAGGGCAATGGTGGCCTCCAAATAAGCACCTGCTCGCTAAAGTACATTACATGTACAGGAATGCTCTGCAAAGGTAAATATAGAACAATTTTAGCATATGACGGGGTAGATGAATCAAATCTTGGAGAGAGATAAAATGGAGAGATATAAAGCACTAATCAGTTCCTGACAGTTAGGAGCTGATTGGTTGGTACTTCAACTCTCTCCCCTTTATCTCCTCCCTGATATTTTTTACTTGTATGGGGAAGTTATTTAGTTATTAACATAAAATAATAAAAAACAATTGACCGCAGGCCAAAAATGTATTATAAGTATTTGATGTGATTGTTGTCTATTCTCCTTTTATCTCTCTACCCTATGTACAAATTTATGAGCTCTAGCTCCTGTTCGTTTAAAAGGAGCTTCGATATATGTTTATTTTATTTGTTGAGACGTTGCTTTTCTTTCCTGCTCTCATTTACCCGTACTGTTTTTATTCTATTGTTTCTCTCTGTAAATTGATTCGGTCAATAAAAATTATTGTTCAAAAAAAGAAAAAAGTATTTCATGTAATCAGTGCAGCATAAAACGTAACAGTTATGTGGCAGAGGAACACCGTTAGGGTCAATCATTGATTTCCTGAAATAATCTGTGCTGCTGTGAGAATTATGAAGAGCCAGCGACTCCCACCAGCAGCGTCTTAGGACACAGAACGTCTTCCAATACACCAACTGCGCACCGTCGGTCGCATCATCGAAACTTGTGCCGGCACTATGGCAGGTGCAGTCTCTCCGTCTGAGTATGGCGTCCTGCGTGAGAGGCTACGCATCTTGGAACGCAGTTGTTTTCAGTGACACGCCCACGACATGTCTGCATCGGCTTTTCCACTGCCCGTTACCTCCCAGAAACGCTCACTAAAATTTTAAGACCCTGCGTTCGATTCCGTGCTGCTCTTCTGTGCACAGACAATCGGGATGCACGAGTGCAGCGCGATTTAGATGCCTGTGCAGTACAAAAGCATTGGTCCTATTTGCGCTACCTCCACCTCTGCACCAGGCCCAAGATAAAGCATACAAGCTAATTAAGGTGCCCCGGCCTTAGAAAAGACAAAGAGCAGGCTGATACATTTTTACATTCTGTGCTGAAATGAAAGCGCTTGCCCAGGTCACGAGTGATAAGAACTGCGTAGCGCACATTCGTCCTCCATCAAAAATGCAAATTGTTGAATGAACAGCTTTGGCAGCATAGAGGAACACACGTATACAGTGGAGTCTCCAGAGGTGAGGCTGCAGCACAGTACAAAATTCAAATAAGGGAGACACACCAACTGCCAGTGAGTCCTGGCCGGCAATGTTTGGCAGAAGTGAGAGTGGCAGTTGGTGCGTCTCCCTCTATTTGAATTTTGGACTGGATTCTGGAGCCGCCACTGCACGTATGCCTGTAGCGAACCAACCACACGTCATTTCTTGCTATAGAAAATCCAGCACTGTAGAAAGGATTAACTGCGAAGAGCCTGTTTATCACGCTTAAAATTGAGGACAATCCTACGTTTTCGGACTGACGTTGCTTATTTTACTATCGGGGCCATATCTGCTGCATTCTCTCTCTTATGCATGGCAAATGCAGTTCCCATAGCTGTCTATGGGGACTGTGTAAAAGCAGCCATCACCTTCCCTGGTGAAAAGGAGGAATCAGGGAAAGTCGAGTACTCCCCTGGGAGTTTAGGATGAGCTCCCGGAAATGTGTGGGTCTCCTGGACATTCCGGGACAGTAGGCAAGTATGATAAATGATCTCCACTATCTGCCTGCTCAGTTATAGAACCATCTCCCTGCTAACATGACAACCTGCTGCAGGGAAGTGAAGTAGAGGATGGTGAATTAAGTATGTAGACTGCAGATATTACATAGGCACTGTTCTGCTCAGTCATACACAGAGGTTTGCTGTACAGTATATTGTCAAATCGTTGCCCTACTTGCTTCCTAAGTAAAGTCTGCAGTTGATGTACAGCACAGCAGCATTATGTAATCTGTGGGTTTTAAGCTATGTGCTGTTCCTACAAATCCCCTCATACCAAAACATGATGGGACTTGTAGTTCCACAGCATGGAGAGTGATCATTTGGCTACTGTATCTCTGCTTTACTCTGTTCCTCTGACTCAATCCAATCTTTGGGGTCTAGTTACTAAGCAGTGTTAGGAGACAAAGTGAAAAGTGATAAGAAAGTGATAAGGTGCCAGCCAATCAGCTCCCAACTGTCATTTTTCAAACAGCCTGTGAGATGATAGTTGGGAGCTGATTGGCTGGCACCTTATGACAGACTTATCACTTTTCACTCTGTCTCCTAACACTGCTTAGTAACTAGACCCCTTTAACTCTTATGAATTGAAGCCCAATTACACTTCATTGGTGCCAATCACTGTTTGGCTTTCTATTTAAATCCGAATGAAACACTAGTGACCTGTGTTATCTCCAACTGATTACAGACAAGTACACATATATACAATGTATATTTAGAATATGGGTTTTACATATGATTATATTTTAGGTACAATTACTTATTTTCTATTGAATTGAAATATGTATCAGAAATGATGATGATTATCTTGTTTTCCTATAGTACAGTGACACAAGATTTAAAAATATTTTTGAGCTACTATAAAGAAGAATCTAATACAAACAGTGCATCCATACTGTAACATTTCTGATCTGAGAATAACAAGCACAATGCATCTTACATTATTGAGTCAGCTTCATTATAAGCAGTGAAAGAAAGCAGAGTCCCAAAGCAATAAGTGACAGTAACAGATCTCACACTCCCCCAGTTCAGTATACAGACATGAAATATTTATCAGTGTGGGGTTTGCTCAGCTCTCCCCAGGCTGTGAAGTATTTATGCGCCCAGCCATGCAGAGTAGTCTAGTCCTGCATCCATGCTTACTGTGTGACATGCTCCTGGCTGTGATGCTGAGACAGATTTGCATCCTAGGAGGGAGCAGATGAGTCTGATGTCCTCACTCTCCAGCCTCTGCTTATCTGCATAGTACTCATGATTGGGCTGGCACTTTGAGCAGCCCAGTTTGACATCACCTATGCCAGGGGATGTTTGGAGAGAGCAGACTCTGAAGGAAGCATAGTCTGATAGCTAGTGGCTTGGCTCTGCACACAAGGACTCATCCACATGGTGGCAGTGAGAGGCTGCAGCAGGATAGTGAATAATAGCACTGGGGAAGACCCAGGAATCCTAAATCTGTTCAGCACTTTCATAAAAGAGCAGTGCTGGGGAAGTGACTATTACTATGTACTAGAAGCAGCATGCTATCTGGCTGAGCATACTGCTGGGCACTTGGAGCAGCCTCCACAGAGGGTGAAGGACCACAGGACTTACCTGGCATAACATGTCCTGTTACTAAAACCTAGGGGGATGTACTGTAAATTTCTGGCTGTATTACAGGATACAATCTGACTGGGAAGCAGCATCAAGGCAGCTCAGCTGTGGCAGAGGACCCCTTACAAAGCACTTGGTGTGATCTGAACTCAGCAGAGGTGCCATAAGGAGATAGGACATCCAGGAGGTCACCAGCCAAAGTAAGGCCACTCATTCTCTGCAGGTCATTATGAGGGTCCAGAATTGTTACTTGCCAGTGGCCACTCTCTTGTGGTGGTCGCTAGGGTGGTGCAGGTCTCTGGAGAAAAACGCTGCCCAAGTGTCCCACACTAGGTCATCTCCAAGGCCAAGGGAGCCCAGCTTCACCAGGCTGAAAAGGAAGACCCTGGCTGTGGACTTTGTGATCCCCGCAGCCTTTCGCAACTCCCTGAGGGATCTGCTGGGTCTGTTTCCTGCAGGGGCAGCAGGCACCAACTTCCAGGCCACCTCTAGCTTGGCCCTAGACTGTGGACCTCTGGTGGAGTCCTTGGCTGAGCGTGTTGGAAACCAACACCAACATGGACATCTCAAGAAAGGGCAGCAGCTGTCCTCTCGGCCGCAGCCAGCGCTGCTCTCCAAGGTGCTGAAAGCTGGAACCTTGAAAAGTCTACGCAGATCTAAGCAGCTCCTGCTGGAAGTGGGACCAGACCTGGTCAGGGATGGATGTGGGGTTGGGTGGCAACCAAAGACACTGGAGGATGGCAAGAACCTGAGCAACGAGGGTCAACGGGAGGACCTTCCAAGTTCTGCTTTGAAGAGGAGACTGGAGTTCAACCTGACCGAGCTGTTTAGCTGGTGGTTAGAGTCTAAGGAAGGCAGGCTAAGGATCAGGCTCATGCCCCACAGGTCTGCAGCTTTCCCCGGCAGCGAGGAGACCTTATCTGCAGCCCTGGGTGCATCTCAGCCAAGGCTGATGTTCCAGATTCTCCGCAAGGGTAAGTGATACTCCTTGATGCATGCACTGTCTTACTTACCATGTATCGCAGTCTTCCTGGAAATAAAGCCTTGTATTTCATTATAAATAGAAAGGTGGAGGCTTTACTCTTTAAGTGGTTTTGGCTTTAGTTAGGTGCAGTAAAAGGAAGCATGTGCTGCATGCACAAGATTATATCTGCATTGTATACAGCAGCTGTCAGTAGATAATGTGCCTGCAGTGCAAACTTTGCTGTTAATTAACTGCAAGAAGTTTAACTCTTTAGGGAGACGTCTATGGCGAGGTAGCCTGTTTGGCGAGCTACTGTAGTAACATGCAATGTCCTAACTGTGCACCTGTTACTCAGATCCTCCATATTTGCCATTACTGCATATTAGTTTGCAGTCTGGAAGGTTCCCAATTGATTGCCACAAATGAATTATTATTATTATTATTATTATTATTATTATTATTATTATTATTATTATTATTATTATTATTGTTCTATTATTATTATTATTATTACTATTATTATTGTTATTTTATTATTATTACTGTTCTATTATTATTATTATTTATTTTTATTGTTCTATTATTATTATTAATATTATTATTATTACTGTTGTTATTTTATTATTATTACGGTTAGATTATTATTATTATTATTATTATTATTATAATATACGTGATGCTAAAAATTGTTTAATCTGTAATTAATATTTGATTACATGTAAACATCACTCAGAAGCTGTGAATGTATAGGTGGAAAAAAAAACTTCAGTACTCATTAGGAACATTTCTGTAGTCTGATAAATCATCCACCACTTACCGTTAGATTTTATGGATATTACAAGTCATCTCAGAGACACCTAGGGAGTTATACCTTTATATGGTCATGGAACCCTCAGAGACTTATTTTAGTTATTATCCCAAACATTATTGTATGCCCTGACTTGTTCTGTTATTGCACAGCACTGATGGCACTTTTCCTCTTTGCCCTCACCTTACATGTTAATTCCTGCTGTCCTGAGTTGTAATGTAATATCTGGTGCCTGTTTGCAGGGAGCTGACAGTGGGTTTGGAATTGGGCTGTGATGACTCAGTTGTGCTGTACTACAACATCCATGACACAAAGAGAGGAAAGGGGGCTCCCAAAAGCAGCAGGGTGAATGAGGTGCTGCTCAGTGTGCCATGGTATTGAGTTGCTGATGTTTGATGATACTTCTTTGCTAGTTTATGCTGCATGCATCATACAGATATACAGTATGCATAAATATACTGTACAGTAGAGGTATCTAGCTTTTTATCTATTAGGAAAATACTTGATTGCTGATACTGTCTACTATGTACTGAGGTACTCCAAACTGTCACATTATGAAACATTTCATGTCCTGAACCACAGACAACTTTAGACATGTTCTGCTGCTAAATAGTTACATTGTGGTCCTATTATGTTATATTTGTTAGTTTATTTTGTTACTCAGAAACTGCAATATTAATGTGAGTATTTGAATGCTTATCAATGAGCCTAATCTTGTCCTAATCACTTGCACTGCAATGTACACAGAGCTTTCTGTCACTAAGTCTGTGTATTCCTCTGCGCTTGATGTTATTTATATTACTGCAATGTGCTGATAGGTTTTAGTCTGCGGATTTGGTTTAGGTCATGTAGGATTTTGTGAAATTCGTGTAATATGATTTATGAAAGAGACTCTGTTCTGCATGCAGTATGCTGATAGCAAATGACAGAATAGTCATCTTTCTGCAAGTGGCCACATGTATAGTTCAGTGCCTCTAGGGGGCGCTCTCAACAAGAGGATTAAACCTGCAATCTGCGAGTTCTTACAGGGTACACCAATCACCTTTAGTTGTTTCAGTCACTGGAAATTCTGTCCATGCCAAGTAACTATATATAATGCACATAGTAATGTGAGTCAACAAAAATATACTACAAGAAAAATTATTAAAAAAAAATATATATATTTTTATGCTTCTTTCCTTGAGTGACAGCAATGGGCAACCTATGATGATGATGTTAGTAGTAGTAGTAGCAAAATAAAACAATGTTTTAAGTACCATATTAATAACTCATTATTTTTTTTGACATTTCATACACTTAAGAGCAGCTGCAGTAATATATGATTACCGCTAGTACAGTACTGTATGTGAAAATTAAATGCAGATTATTCTGAGTTAGCCTTAAAATACACAAATGGTACACACTGATATTCCTGTGATTGGTGAGGGACATATATCATACATACATATACGTCCATCTCTACAGATGGTGCACGTGGTAGTATACATCCATCTCTACAGATGGTGCACGTGGTAGCATACATCCATCTCTACAGATGGTGCACATGGTAGTTATACATCCATCTCTACAGATGGTGCATGTGGTAGCATACATCCATCTCTTCAGATGGTGCATGTGATAATATACATCCATCTCTACTGATAGTGCACGTGGTAGTATACATCCATCTCTACTGATAGTGCACGTGGTAGTATACATACATCTCTACAGATGATCCACATGGTAGTATACCTCCATGTCTACAGATGGTGCTCATGGTAGTATACCTCCATCTCTACAGATGGTGCTCATGGTAGTATACCTCCATCTCTACAGATGGTGCTCATGGTAGTATACTTCCATCTTTACATATGGTGCTCATGGTAGTATACATCCATCTCTACAGATGGTGCACGTGGTAGTATACCTCCATGTCTACAGATGGTGCTCATGGTAGTATACCTCCATCTCTACATATGGTGCTCATGGTAGTATACCTCCATCTCTACAGATGGTGCACATGGTAATATACGTCCATCTCTACTGATAGTGCATGTGGTAGCATACATCCATCTCTACAGATGGTGTAGGTGGTAGTATACATACATCTCTACAGATGGTGCTGTGCACGTGGTAGATGGTGCTGTGCACGTGGTAGTATACATCCATTGCTACAGATGGTGCACGTGGTAGTATACATCCATCTCTACAGATAGTGCCCGTGGTAATATATGTCCATCTCTACTGATAGTGCACATGGCTGTATACATGAGCAGAAAAGTAACATATAGATGCATGTGTATCAAACATTCTAAAGAGGACAAGTGGAAGTGTTGCCCATAGCAATCAATTAGCCTCTGACTATAATTTTTTTGAGCACACTCGATAAACTGATAGCTAGAAGCTGATTTGTTGCTATGGGCTAGTTCTCCATCTGCCTTTTTAGAAGGTTTGATACAAATCCCTCATAGAGCCGATGGGCTTCTTTACACAGAACATCAAGTAACATCCGCCCCTAACCTTACTCAGAAATTGCTAACCTCGTTGCACGCAGTAAGTACCGAAACTGCGAATGCCGTCGCAGTGGCTAATAGATGCACGCCCATGCAACTGCGTTCAAACGGACAGGCACGCCTGCGTTTTTCTGACCACTTCCCCGTCACCACCCCCAAATACTGACCTCCCATCACTCACTCTGCGATGGCTTTGTGTGAGCTGCGTGATGGCAGTGCAATCACAATTCTGTGGATGTGTACGTGCGATGCATACGCTTGCGCAGTACGCAACATTCGCCCATCTGTGTACGCTATCACCATAGCGATCTGTAGTGTGTACTTGTCTCCATAAGAGAGAATAGGAGGTATCACTTCTGATCTCTGGCTTACCCTGTAAATAAAATAATTATGTAAGAAGGCTGCTTATGTTACACACTTTATAAGGGAGTTACAAAGTGCTATAGGACAGATGATTAAATTGTGGGGAGGGGGGAAGCTACTGACAAATGTGGGTATAAGGGTCATGTACTTCATCTATTATGTTATTAATATTATTATTAATCCAGGATCTGCATCGTTGTGGGTGGATACGTTATACACTATATATCCGCGTTCTATGCTAATACTGAGTTCAACTTAATTCATAGTAGTGATAGTGGTACGGTCGCTATATAATGCACCATTTACATGTTATATAGGATGTGCATTATTTAGCTGGGTGGGGATGTCCCAACAAATACAGGGTATTTGTACCCTGACGTCATCAGTTACTGTCCAACGTCATTCCTTACTATCTACGTGGGCATAGAGGGGTTAATATAAACCTGTGGCAAGCGAAGCGAGCCCACAAGGGGACAAGTTTCTTCTTTTGGTGGCCTTTACGGCCATGGAACCGCACTTCCGCCCTCATTCACGTCATTTCCAGGTACAAATACTGAAGGGGATCTATACACTACCCAACATACAGGAGCTGACTCTGAGTTAGCACAATATACGGTAACAAATTGTTATTTTGAATATGCCTCAATTAATAATATTTCTCTGCACTTAACATTTACTTTTTAGTTTAAAATTAAAGTGTGTGTGTCTCATGCATTTGTCCTGTTGGCAGAAGATATTTATTAACTTTCAGGCATTTAATTAATCACTCTGAAAATTAACATGCGGTGGAAGCCCTCTGGGTGATAGACATTCGCGCATGGGAGTGTAGGCAGTTCCGCCAAGGATCGTCAAAGATCCTAGGAGGGAAAATGTCGGACAAAGATCTCCCTTCAATGAGAATAAATAACGTCTCTTCCAATCAGTTTTGGGTAGAGATTATTGGACCTTTCACCTATTGTACCTTTAACCTGTGTGCATGTCAATTACCTCAAGTTACTGTGGGGTCTATTTACTAAGCAGTGTTAGGAGACAGAGTGAAAAGTGATAAGAATGTGATAAGGTGCCAGCCAATCAGCTCCCAACTGTCATCTCACAGGCTGTGTTTGAAAAATGACAATTGGGAGCTGATTGGCTGGCACCTTATCACTTTTCACTCTGTCTCCTAACACTGCTTAGTAAATAGACCCCTGTTTATTAAACAGTAGGACAATAACCATGTCTTATTCAGTAATTTTTAGAACTTAAGCCCCAACAAACTGTAAGATGAATAACATTGGTACATGTTCTGCCTCTTTTTTCCACCACTAACCGGCCGCCTATGGCAGGTGCATCTGGCGAAATAGACATATTACATTTAGGGGGATGAGCTATGAAAACTTTTTATTGATGATTTTTTTCATTGGTCACGGTGCTGGTTTCTTCCAGGTGACAACCACAAGGTTGGCAGGGGCAAATTCAGGATTTCTAGGGTTTCCAAATGCTTGATATTGGAGCGAGCGTGGCCAGTCCATGAAGAGGGCATAATTAGCACTTAAACAGCTATAATATGTGTCATACAAAGTGCAGTGTATGTCATAATTCCAACATATGCAGGGCCAGCTATCATAGATAACTCATTAGATGCGGCAGTAGGGCCATCCTGCCTGAGCTGAATGTTTTTATTTCAACTGTGGGCACCATTCCAGAGCATGGGAGCAAGTCCGGAAGTTTGGGGGAGCTGAATAAGAACCTAGCACTGCCCTGGACATACAGTATATGTATGCATTGGTTTCCTTGTGCACTGGATAGTGTATGTTATTCAGTATTAATAATTATCCCTATAGATGGTCTATGGTAGTGCACCCCTAACAATGCATGTTTTCCAGATCTTCTAGTTGATGCACAGGTGTAATCATTACTGGTTGTGGTAATTATTTTATTTGTGATACTGAGATCTTTAAAACATGTAGCTCTAGTAAAATTGAATAATATACTGTTTAGGGATGAGTGGTATGGATTCTGTGGAATCCGAACATAGGGGATCTGAGTCCACTCGCCTGACTCGGATCTCACTTCAAGGCTGAACGTCATCCTCCCAACGTCGGATTCTCGCGAGACTTGGTTCTATATAAGGCACCGTTTGTTACCTGGCACACATGCTGCGCACTGCTCTGCAGTAAGGTGGCTGTGTGAAGACTCCAGACTAGTGGCTGTGCTGTTAAGTGACTGTAGGGGGCACACTGCACGCTGATGTATGCTGCTCTACTCTGCTAATTAAAGTGGCTGTGTCCAAAGACTCACAAGTGGCTGTGCTGTTAAGTGACTGTGTATAGGGGGCACACCGCATACTGATGTATGCTGCGCTACTCTGCTGATTAAAGTGGTTGTATCCAGACTGACACGTGGCTGTGTGTACAAGGCATGCTGATATATGCTGCGCTGTACACATGCCCATCTGCTCCAGTGTAAAAAGAAAACTAACTAACTAACCAGCCAGCTCATTTCATCCTTTGGCCAATAATGGTGAAAACAATATTGTGAGCTGTGATGTGGTCTAAATTTACTGTAAATAACTGGAAATTAATGTTATTGAGGTAAATAATACTCTAGAGACTAAAAAAAAAAAAATGTGATTTTAACTTTTTTGTAAATTTTTGTAACAAATCCAAATACAAAACCAGTCACGGCGGTTTGGCAAATCCAAATCCAAAGCCAGACAATGAATCAGAGCCAAATCCAGCAAAAATGGTCCAGCGCACATCTCTAATTCTGTTATTGTGGTATAATGGTATATGGTGTGGGCTGGGGAGGGGGGATTCCAGGCAACCGGAAACCCCCTGTGTTTGCCTATGGCTGGGGTTACTAGTAGAGACAAATCACGTCATGACAACACCCGCATCACCCGCAATGAGAGGAGCCGTCCCTGCTGGTTCTAGTTAGATCCAGTCAGTGACAGCATCTACGCGGGAGTTGTGCCCAGCGGCCAGCGTGAAGAGAGGTAAGTACTGCACAGGGGAGTGGGGCCTGTTCTATCCTGGGAGGGGGCACGGCATAAGGGGCATCGCTGGGGGCACTACTAGGGGCATTAATGGGGCACAGCATAAGGGGCACTACTAGCGGAACTGCATAAGGGGCACTACTGGGGGCACTGCATAAGGGGCTCTAATACTGGAGGAACTGTATAAGGGGCATTACTGGGGGCACTGCATAAGAGGCACTACTGGGGCACTGCATAATGGCACTACTGGGGGTACTGCATAAGGGGCTCTAATACACAGGGCATTGAATAAGGGGCACTACTGTGGGCGCTGCATAAGGGGCATTACTGGGGGCACTGCATAAGGGGCACTACTGGGGGCACTGCATAATGGACACTACTGGGGGAACTGGGGCTCTAATACAGGGGGCATTGCATAAGGGGCTCTTATAAAGGGGGCATTGCATAAGGGGCTCTTATACAGGGGGCATTGCATAATGGGCACAACTACAGTGGCATTGCATAAGGGGCACTGCATTGGTTTTTATTAAAAATAACCCTTTCAAAATTGCATATAAGACTTTTTTTTTTTCTTGCGGCCCACACACTCTTAGACCTTGAATATCCGGCCCGGTTGGTATTTTGAGTTTGACGTGTCTGACCTAGATCATCAGGGGTCTTGTTTATCAGATGCTGCCTTGACATAAAATGACAACAATCATCAATGATTTTCGTACAATGACTTCGGCAGGGGACGTATGTGAGAGTTTTGCTATTGCCAGCATCCCTGGGGGGAACCAGGGAAAAACGTGGGTTGAAACGGCAGAAAAATAACTAAACAGACCAGCTCTGCCCATTATTCAGGTCTTTGCTGGAGGTTAAACGTAGAGTGATGCAGGGCAGATCTTAGCTGTATGGCTGAGCGAGAACTACTGTGCTGGGATTAGAAATAATTGGATCTGTCTAATGTGCTGTTTAGTGGATTCAATCAAAATATTGAGTTTTCAGTTCAGGACGCTCCTGATGTGAAGATTTAAAAGTGACGACCCATGGACCATGAACTCAACAGCAAGAGATTATATAAATGCAGAAAATGAACTGGTGAAGTTTTCTCAAGCATTTGTGTGTAAAAAATAAATACATTTATTCTACTTACTATACCATTAAAAAATTATGTTACTGACAGCAAGTAATAAATATATATTAGATTTTTTTTTATGATACTGTATGCTCTAGTTAAAAAGTTATTAAACTTTTATTAACTTAGAGCCTGATCCACTGCCGATCGCAACTGCAATTACATTAGCGATTAGGCACGCATTCTCACTGTGTTAGTATGCTAATCCCAGAGCCGTAGCTAGACTTTTTGGTGCCCTGTGCCAGAGAGAGCATTGCCCCCCCCCATTTTTTAAATAGGGACACAAGATGCATTGCACCTGAAAAAGGGCCATGGCCTCATAGGGAAGGGCCAAGGAAGAGATAGGGGAGGCCAATAGATGCTGGGGATAAAAGAAGAGGAAGCTACAAGTGGGAATGATAATAAACAGGAAAATTGACAGGCTCAAACAGCGCCCCCTACCCTGCGGTCGCACCACCCTAGTTACGGCTCTGGTTAATCCATTGCAATTGCAATGCCGCCACAGCATAACATAAGGATGCCCACTTTACCTTACACACATCCGTAATGTTTAGCAAGACTGCGAAACCATCGGTAACATGGAGTACCATCGCAGCCTCACGCACCCTTGCACAAGCTCTGACCTTACTCAGGAATTGCTAACTTAATCGCAAGCAGTGAAAGGCCAAGCTGCGTATGGCATCGCAATGACCTGCGTTTTATCGACCACCACCCACCCGTTACCTCCCACAAACGGCGCTTCCTGTGAAATCACTCTGCGATGGGTCTGCATAGTCAATGCGATCGCAGTCCCGTTTGCAGTGGCCGGTTCATGCATTTGCATGTGAAGGACGAAACAATCGGACGATTGCGTGCATAATGGCAGTTGCGATCGGTAATGAATCACACCCTTAGTTACTTGTTAACTTTTTAAAAGGATGTATCAGAGGCTTTTTATTAGATTATGGTTTCCGTGTGCAGACGTTTGGGGGCCCTCCTGCCTAAAATATGGCGCTTGCGAATTAGTCTATTGCGCATTCGCACAAGGCAATAAGGCACTGCAACAGTATCTTAGCTATTTTCTGTGCTAGTGCCATATTTTCGGTGATTTTTCTGAAAATCACCTGAAAAACATGGATTGGTTGGGCCACCGAGCTATGGATGCAGGTGTGCGGTGCCCGTTATAGATATACCACTGGCATGTATGTATCATGTAAAGGACAATGCTTAGGTTGTTTTAATATGTTACACCGATGGGGTAATTTAGGAACTGGAATTATGCATAGAGATATACAACATAAACCCGATTCTTTCCCTGGTGTGGCATTATGTGTCTGTTTTATTTCAAAAACAAGCACATGGGGTAGGTCGCTAAAATGATGTTGTGAGAATAGTGAGAAAATGTGCTGTATAATTTATACGTCTCCGTAATGTATGGGGATGGCATGGCACATCAAGTCTGTGCTGTACGCACGCAGGGCTGTAAAGAGCAGGGATGGGCCCAGGTACTGCCGTGGGCGTGACCAAATCATGGTGATGAGGCAATGCCCCCTACAAAAAAAAAAACACTACACTATGCCCGTGGTGCCGCGTACCCCTCGTATCACAACATGCAGACACAGAGAAGGGAAAGATGATGTATAAAGAAGGTGAAAAGAGAAAAAAGAGAAAAGACTCCAAATTGGGGCACACATCTTCATATGAAATAGGGATCTATTTAGTAAGCAGTGTTAGGAGACAGAGTGAAAAGTGATAAGAAAGTGATAAGGTGCCAGCCAATCAGCTCCCAACTGTAATTTTTCAAACACAGGCTGTGAGATGACAGTTGGGAGCTGATTGGCTGGCACCTTATCACTTTCTTATCACTTTTCACTCTGTCTCCTAACACTGCTTAGTAAATAGACCCCTAAATTTTATTGGTGCTCATTAAAATTAGAAACGGCCTTATACACACCTTTCAAGACTATACGATATATAATTGTAGCTGCAAAATTATAATGTAAATGAGCAAATCTCCATTGAGGAGATCCACTGATAATTCCAGTAAATAACACCTATATATACCTTTTATAACATCCCTAATGGGAATAGCTGCAATATGTGAATTCTATCAGATTATACGATGTATAGTTCACAGAATGATTTGTAGGCTTACATACAACATGTAGTGTGGTACAAGGTAATTACAAAGACATATTATACAATCCGCAATTCACATAGCTATCCTCAAATCCCAAGGGATCTGTAACATTAATATCAATAAGTACTGGCACAGTGAAGAAAGATAAGTTGCTTCTGCTTTTAATGCCTGTTCACACCTGTTACCCCCTGTTGCTACGAGCAGCGCAGGGAGTCCTGGCGGCCGGCACTAATGAGAGAGCAGTAAAAAGAGGAAGAAAGTACCTGTCGCTATGTCTCCCCTGGATCGTGGTTTCCGTGGTGCGGGGGTTCAGAGTGCGCACTGTGGAACCCCCCAGCAGACTGACCGACGCACGTTTCACCAGGGCTTTGTCAAGGAAGCTCGAGGCTGTCTGTATAAGCCGGGATTAAATAGCACCGGCTACTTATTGATAGGTTGTGCTGACACGATTGGCAGTTGTACCTGCCAATCCACAAATGGAACAGCGGAGGGGAATCACCTGTTGATGTCATAGCCACATCATCTGCAGTGTAATTACAGCTTGCCAGAAAACAGCTGAATTGTAGCAATACAATTCACAGTCAGTAATAGCGATCACACTTGTTTCAATGAATATGTAGAGGAATTGCCACATTCATACAGTCTATTATTGTTCAAACTTCAAAGCCTTTGATATGAATGATATTGTATATTGTACTGAAATAAAATAAAATTAGACATTTTAACTCGTGATATTCATATTCTGAATATTGTCAGGATCGAGTTATATGACCTTAGGAGCTCATTCAGACCCGCTCGCTAGATGCGTTTGCTCGCTCCCTATGTATGCAAATCCAGCGCACGCCCAGCAAGGCAGGCGATCGCACGGCAAGGCATTACAACGCCCCCTATATCTTGACGTGCGATCACTTAGTGTATGCAGCCGCCCACCAGCCATTCTTAAGACGCCCACTTGCGCACATCATCTCCTGGAAGTGCTTGTAAAACATTGGTACATCGAGTACCATCGGATGCGATCGCAGCGCTTGAGGTTGACTATACCCTGCCGCAAAAAGCTCTGCGATCACTTCAGAGTAAAATCCCACCAAGTGACGTGTCCTATGATGCTGCCTTTGAACTATGCACGCCTTCGAAATGGCATTGAAACACTGGCACGCCTGCGTTTGCACCTCCACTCCCCCGTTACCAGTACCCAGCCCCTGTTACCACTCACAAACGGCTTCTCCTGCCACTCATTCTGCTGGGCTGTCTATGCGCAGCAAGCAAACGCATCCTGATCTCTCGCACTGATTTGCGCACGCGCATTGCGATGCATACGAATGCGCAGAAAGCGACTATGGGCCAGCTACGAGCGTTCGTATCATAGCGAGCGGGTCTGAATCAGATCCTTAGTTCAATAACAGTCACAGTACTCCATCCATATAGGATTAATATATAAGGTTTGATTCACTTTTTATCAAAGATCGGCGTGCTTCCAATATAGAGTCACAATATTAATGCTATGAATTATATAGCCTGATTATACCGAGGGATCCCCTTATATCTTTTCACAAATGGTTCATTCCTTTAGGACCGTAATTAAAACAAACTGATGCTGATCAGAGGCAGCAGCCTCCACGGACCCTCCACATACCAGCACATAGCAGAATGTGTGGGGGTCTCCTTCAAGCTACACGGAGCCTACCCCCCCAGCCACACAGAGCCTACCCCCTCTCCCAACTCCACCCCCCAAGCCACTCAGAGCCTGCCTTCCCTTTCCCAAGCCTCACAGAGCTCTACTGTCTCCATCCTCGCCCCTGATTACTCACCTCCTGATTCCGGCAGAACTGCTTGCTGCTCCCCTTATCAGCATCACATATGTGTCATGTGACGCCAATGAGGGGACTCGGGAGTCGCTCTGCCCTGTATGTAGCAGCACTGACTGTGCTGCTGCATGCAGTAGAACACAGTTGAGCCCCCATCTGGGAACAGGTGTCACTGGACACCTGTTCTTGGCAGTATCACACCTACCCTGTGTGGGTGCCCTGGGGCGGCTGCCCCTGTCACCCCCCTTAATCCAGCCCTGCTTATACTCTGGGGAGCACAGGCGTTTTTAGAGAGGAGAGGGCCATCCCCCGTCATGGGCTCCCTCCTCTCACCCCAGCGGCCCAGCAGCTGACTGACGCCTGGCTATCCACCGCAGAATCAGTAGACTCTGGGCACTAGAGTGCACCCAGAGTCTACTTCAAATGTGGGAATCGGAAGTGAAATGGCGCGGCCGCCATTTTACTGGCGATTTCCTCACAGCATATGTGCAAAACACTGGAAAAATGGCAACTTTGGCCATATTCCAGAGTTTTGAGCAGTGCTGAGAGACCCGACATGGGACCTCGGAGAGGTAAGTTTAAGATAATATGGGTGCAGGGTGTGCAGTGCGGGCCCTCCCTGGACCCAGGGTCCCGTGAGCACTGCACACCCTTCATCCATTATAAATACATCCCTGCTGGGAAGTCCTAAGGGCTCTATTTATTATAATTATTTTTACTAAAATAAAGTGAAAAATTGTGTTTTCACACCCTTTTCACATTATTTTAGAATCACCTAAAGTTACTTTGGAGTAGAATTTGTAAAATTCTACTCCAAAGTAATTTGTAAAATTCTACTCCAAGCCCTAATTATCACATATTTTTAGTAATCAGATCACATTTCCCATAATTGTAATGGGAAATGCGATCTGCCTGGTAGTTACAAAAAATAAATTATCAAAAAAATCCTGGGGAAAGCCCTGTGATAATAACGCCACCTGGAGGTGGTGTTATGCAGGGTCTCCCCCGGTTACCGGATTCCTGCTCTGCTCTAACAGGCATAGTGGAGCCCAGATACGGCCCCAGTGATCAGCTGTGTGCTCTAAACTGATCACTGCTAAGATAAAAAAAATAGTAAATAAAAAAATAACTTACCTGGAAGATCATCAGCTGACCAGGGAGATCATCAGCTGACCAGGGAGATCATCAGCTGACCGGGTCACAGTGCAGGATGGGAGACCAGCTGACCGGAGCCACACAGGACATAACCGGAGGTAAGTGTAATTAAAGGGGGGGTTGCATGGGTCGCGATCGCGGTGGGGCATAGCGGCAGCCGGTCGGCGCATGCGCGGGCACTTGTCACAGTATTTTTTGTGAAAAATACAGTGATAAGGCTGCGGAGGCGATTCTCAGGGACAGAGCTTTATCGCAAGCTCTGTCCATGCTAGGGATTTTTAGTAAACTGTGATATTGGCCGAATTCGCAATTCGAATTCAGTCGGTAATATCACTCTACAATCTGCATTCTAAATGCGGATTGTAGTAAATAGACCCCTAGGGTGTTGCAAAATTGTAACATTCATAAATACAAGTTGTTATGCAGTGCAGTGATCTGCTGATGTATGTACTGTATACTGCTGAGAGTCCTCAGAGTCAGGAAAATGTTATCCTGTACTGTATGTACTAACATATTATGGGGAGTGCAGTGAATTAGCTGATTCTCTCTTTGGCCCATGGAGTCCCATGGCTTCACCCCCGCACACTGCGAGAGGCACCGTTCAGTTTCTCTAAGTGTCTCCACTGGAATTACAGCAACGTTAACGTGTATATGTAATTTAAAAAAAAATTAAATGTGCAGCACTTCATAAAGCTCAACTTATTATAAAGCAATGTAACATCTACTGGACTAGCAGCATATTATTTATCAACATAATATTGAGATATAAATGCGTAACTGCAACAAGTAAATAAATTCCAACTCTGCCTCGTCCAGAACTGAACTTCAAGAGACTGTTAATTTAATTAAAATTGGGCAATAAATGCTGAGCAGGAATAGATATTTTCACATCAGTATGAATCTTTCAAAGCACTGATTAAAGTCAAATAAATGTCAGATCTTCCAGTAGGAGGAGAGGCCTGATTATAGCCCCAGAATGTTCCCTACAGTTTGCGTATTTCTGAGAGCGGAGGAACAGACTGTTCAGGAATGAGCGGTAACTTGTGGATTGAATTCTCAGTGTGTTTATTACATACCTGTAGAGATTAGTTTGATTGTATTAGTCAATGCAGTGGTGCACTGATTTTGACCTACTATATACAGTATGCACTGAGGAATTTATGTTTTTAAACATAATTAACCCTCCTATGGGTTATCAATGCATATTTACGGCATATAACCCCGAAAACACCCATTTTTAGAGGGTAGCCACATGAATTAAATATCCCCAGAATTTATGTACAGTTGAACGCGGGAGACCGCAAAAGCAGCCACCCTATATTGCTAAGTTTACCAATCTCCATTCTGGAGCTTTTCCCCAGCTGCTAATGCCATATGAAGGCTCTTCTGCTCCACAGGAGGTGTCTATCCTCCCTGAGCTCGCCTTATGGGCTACTCTATGCAGAAGATCCTTGCAATTCTTAGTTTATTAGTGCCGCCAATAATGGCGCTAATAAATTATAATGATTGGGTCTAAGACCCAATAATAAATATGCTCCTATGTATATGTGATATCCCTGGCTCTGACAGGAGCCAATGGACCTTGCAGTATAGGAGGCTACCATCAGGTGGAGCCTTTATGCACCAAACTAAGACAAGTCAGCAACAGGTTGGGATGTGTTCGGCATCCCTGGCGTTTAGGATGCCGATGCTTACATTACCGGCACCGGAATACTGACACCAGTCAGAATCCTGGTGCCAGTAGTCGGGATACCGAAGGTAAGTAGCGGGGTTGGGGGGAGGGTTAGGGTAAAGCACTAGGGGGAGGGTTAGGCACTAAAGGGGGAGGGTTAGGTTTAGGGTGCAGGGAGGGGGAGGTTAGGTTCAGGCACGGGGGGGTTAGGGTTAGGCACCAAAGAGTGAGGGTTAGGGTAGGGAGAGGGGGAGGGTTAGCATACCGACCAATAAGTGTCGGTATGTTAACCCTGTCGTGATACCGTCATCGGGATTCTGACCGCCAGGATCACGACTGTCTGTATTTCATACCGATTCCAACAGGACAGTGTGCTTGTGGTTGCACATGCTCAGTTGAGACCGGGAGATGCCAAAGGGTGGAGTGTAGAGTGGGGTGAGCTGCTGCAGGTCTGCTGTGAGAGACAAAAGACTGGGCAAAGTGTTATCGCTTAACTGATAAGGTGACAGAAGCCACTGAATACCCATTGATGGTGCACTGAGTGACTGCTGCAGAAGCGCCAACTGTCACCAAGAGCCAGAGACAGTGTGTCAGCACTGGGAGTTGCAGTTGACATTCAGGGAGGCTGTAAGTGAGTAAAAGAGCGGTCTGAGAGCTACTGAGAACTGTTGAAGAGCTTTTGCGAGAGTGTGTGAGAGATACTGAGGATTATCTGCAGATACTGAGAATTGCTAAGAGATACTGAGATCTGCTATATTTCAAGTACTGTGTAATCCTGACTTGTGTCAGAGTTAACAGAGTGGTGATTTTAATCTTAACGAAACAGTCCCTGAGTTTGTCGGTGTAAAGAACAGCAGCCATGTTCTGCGAATATTGAGTTGAGTTAGAGAGCACTTTGGGACTGAGTTATTGCTACTATGCAGTGGTGAAGACAATTCGGATATATTGCAAGTGGAACTGTGTTTATTGTGCTTTGTCGTCGGGAAAAAAACACAGCTATTACTCTCTGGAATCGAGAAAGAACAGCATTAGATGCTAATCTTATCTTAAATCTTAAATACTTGCATGTTATAGGTCAGTGATTGTCCAGCAACAGAATACTCCAATGACAGAACTTTGGCCCTGATTCAGACCCACTCGCGAGCGGCTGTCCGCTCGCAAGTGGTTCGATGGTCTGCACTGCGCATGCGCACGACGGAGGGAGCTCCGTCGTGCACATGCGCGAGACGCGACGAGCGAAAGACTTTCCTTCGCTCGTAGTGTCTGATCGAAGGGGGCGTGCTGTCGATGTTGATTGACAGCACACCCCCTTTGGTGGGCGTGCCGGGGGCGTGCCTGTCAGACGGAGGCGTTCCCAAGGGAACGCCTACCGTCAGAAGCCGGCCCCACTGACATCACTAGTGATGTCAGTGGGAGTGATTTTGGCTCTGATAGAGCCAAAATCACTCCTGGCCTTGCGGTTGAGAAACTCAACCGCAGGCTTCTGCTCGCAGTGGCGATGGTCATGATGGTCAAGACCATCGCGACCATCATCCTGCACGCTCGTATATGCTGTGGGTGGTGACTCACAGCTATACGAGCGTCCAGGAGGACGCTCCATATTTATGGAGGTGGGCCCTGATTCAGAGCGAGCGCTCTGGTCAGAGCGTCCGGCTCTGAATCAGGGCCCTTGTGTGCACTTTAGAGTAAAGAATAATAAAAAGCGCTGCTGATTGGAGGCCCTCTACCTTAGTGGTTTTGAACACAATTTAATATAACATACAAATGGCCATATATAAAACACACATTTGTCTTCTATATGGCCATTTGTACGTTATATTAAATTGTATTCCAAACCACTAAGGTAGAGGGCCTCCAATCAGCAGCGCTTTTTATTATTCTTTTTTCTTGTTTTTTACTGTTAAGAGGTATGGCAATTACCTCTATTAAGAAGCTGCAGCATAGATTGGTTAGTAAGATTGATATCTCCATATTCAGATCAGGCTCCTAGGTGTGTGTATTTTGGTGTTTGTTCTGACGATCACTTTAGAGTAAATACTGAACAGTGTTGAGGTTTTTGCTAAATATGCTGAGTAATAATCCGTCTTGCTACTGTATAACTGTATATTCATGTTATGCAAAGGTTAATGTGTGTTTAAAGTAGGGATGTGCAGGCTCGGTTCTACTCGGTTCCGTTCGGTTTTTTTTACCGAATCTTATTGGCTATCCAAAACTCGTGACAGCTGAAACCCAATAAGATTCGGGAAAAAAAACAGAACGGAACCGAGTAGAACCGAGCCTGCACATCCCTAGTTTAAAGCATACATAGTATATTGAGACAACTGAAAAATTGCCCTTTTCCTAGTTATAACCAAAGAGGTGCTGCCGAAGCAAAGACTAAGAAGCCCGTTTTTCTATTGGAAAAAGTTATTGCCTATTCACTACTATATTACTAACAACAGTGTTGAAATTGCTATATTCCCTTTTGTGCTTCAATCTCTTGTCATTTGTAGGGTGATCATTATTCTCATACAGTTACCTGTCCTAGATCTATGTCCTCCTACCCCCCTTTGATAAAGCTACTTGATTATTCTATTTACCAAGGCTGCCATGTTATGTCATGTTACTGTGTGTATGGGGCTGGCCTCTCTGCTACAGCCTGAGGTGGATAAAGCTTGTGGAGTCATTACCAAGGATGTCCCATTATGTCATGTTACTGTGTGTATGGGGCTAGCCTCTCTGCTACAGCCTGAGGTGGATAAAGCTTGTGGAGTCATTACCAAGGATGTCCCATTATATCATGTTACTGTGTGTATGGGGCTAGCCTCTCTGCTACAGCCTGAGGTGGATAAAGCTTGTGGAGTCATTACCAAGGATGTCCCATTATGTCATGTTACTGTGTGTATGGGGCTAGCCTCTCTGCTACAGCCTGAGGTGGATAAAGCTTGTGGAGTCATTACCAAGGATGTCCCATTATGTCATGTTACTGTGTGTATGGGGCTAGCCTCTCTGCTACAGCCTGAGGTGGATAAAGCTTGTGGAGTCATTACCAAGGCTGTCATGTTATGTCATGTTACTGTGTGTAAGGGACTGGCCTCTCTGCTAGGGATGTAGTTTGGAAGCCGTTGGTGTAAATCCCGACCGCCGGCTTCCAGGCGTTCTAATCCCGGTGTGGTACTAATAACAGGCATCTAAATCTAGACACCTGTCATTAACCAGATGCCGGAAGACCAACGCCTGGCATCCCGATCGGTGATGCCGGGGCGCCGGGCGCGGACAGCCATGGGGGGGTAAGGTTTAGGGCTCCCGGGGGGACTTAGGGTTGGGCACCCCCCCGGTAGGTTAGGGTTAGGCAAGGGGAAGGGGGGTTAGGGTAAGGCACCCCTGGGGAAAGGTTAGGCTTAGGCACCCCCGGGGGACTTAGGTTTAGGCACTTAGAGGGGGGATTAGGGTTAGGCACTTGGGGGGGAGGTTAGGGTTAGGCACCCCTAAGGGAGGGTTAGGGTTAGGGGGGTGAATTAGGTTAGTGATACTTACCTTAGGGATGATCAGAATTTTCACCCTTGCCGGGCTGCCTCTGTTGGGATTTGAACCTACTACACCCCTCTGCTACAGCCTGAGGTGGATACAGCTTGTGGAGTCATTACCAAGGCTGTCATGTTATGTCATGTTACTGTGTGTATGGGGCTGGCCTCTCTGCTACAGCCTGAGGTGGATTACACTTGTGGAGTCAGTACCAAGGATGTCACATTATGTCATGTTACTGTGTGTATGGGACTAGCCTCTCTGCTACAGCCTGAGGTGGATAAAGCTTGTGGAGTCAAGGCTGTCACATTATGCCATGTTACTGTGTGTATGGGGTTGGCCTCTCTGCTACAGCCTGAGGTGGATGAAGCTTGTGGAGTCATTACCAAAGCTGTCACATTATACATTTTACTGTGTGTATGGGGCTAGCCTCTCTGCTACAGCCTTAGGTGGTTAAAGCTTGTGGAGTCAAGGCTGTCACATTATGTCATGTTACTGTGTGTATGGGACTAGCCTCTCTGCTACAGCCTGAGGTGGATAAAGCTTGTGGAGTCAAGGCTGTCACATTATGCCATGTTACTGTGTGTATGGGGTTGGCCTCTCTGCTACAGCCTGAGGTGGATGAAGCTTGTGGAGTCAAGGCTGTCACATTATGCCATGTTACTGTGTGTATGGGGCTGGCCTCTCTGCTACAGCCTGAGGTGGATAAAGCTTGTGGAGTCATTACCAAGGCTGCCACATTATGTCATGTTACTGTGTGTATGGGACTGGCCTCTCTGCTACAGCCTGAGGTGGATAAAGCTTGTGGAGTCAAGGATGTCACATTATGCCATGTTACTGTGTGTATAGGGTTGGCCTCTCTGCTACAGCCTGAGGTGGATAAAGCTTGTGGGGTCATTACCAAGGCTGTCATGTTATGTCATGTTACTGTGTGTATGGGGTTGGCCTCTCTGCTACAGCCTGAGGTGGATAAAGCTTGTGGAGTCATTACCAAAGCTTCCATATTATGCCATGTTACTGTGTGTATGGGGCTGGCCTCTCTGCTATTGATGTACCGTGCCAAGATTTTTGGGCCTTGGTACATAGACGAGGCCGCAGACCTGCATTAGGCTATTGTTACATATCTAATTAAAATCATGTGCAAGCTGCATTTTCCTCATGATTTTAGGAGAAAGAGGCCTGACGCGTACCCCCCAGGAAATCCGTGTTTGCTGGTACATGTAGAAAGCATTGGGAGTCTTCATGACCTTTTCTCAATCCTTTTATTATTGTCCATCTTTGACTAACAGGCTGCTCAGTACAGCACAGTGTCATTGGCAATGTTTATTAACCAGCCACCTGCTACAGGCATCACGCAGGATGTTGAGCAGGAACTTCTTCTGAGAAGTATTATCTCCCCATCTACCCGCTGTGCCTGAAATGAGTTGGGCACAATCCCAACAACAACGTACATAAAGTACTGTAAATAATGCGATAATCGTCCAACTGCATTTTCCAGCCGATTTGATAAAGATCCAATGGACTGGAAAAGGATTACGCAGGGCTCAGTCCCAGCTCACACTGGGAGGCAGGAGAAATACATATAGGGTAGAAAGAGACGTTCTACGAGAACAAATGCAATTAACACCCCTTATCTGATGACTATAAGGAAGAGTCCTGCACTCTTAGGATTTCAAAATTCCAAACCTAATTAATTATTATATTCATTAGTTACTAAACCTAATAATCTTCAGGACACTTTAACAGTCCCTTAAAAACAACATTTACAGATAGCAACCAGAGGATAAAAACTCGATATCAGGGCCATAACCAGGCTTTTCTGTGCCCTGTGCCAGCCATGCACTCTCCTCCCCACCCAGTGCATGACACGTGGAGAGGGCGGGGCTGGCAGCCCCGGTATTTACAGCTTTGACCAGGAGGGCTCTTAGAACTGTTGGGTGCCTGCCTGGACGCTCCATCTGCAGAGTGCTGCTAGCCAGATGCACGGGATGTGGGTGAGAGGCAGTACAGGGCACTGTGCTGTGGCCCCACTCGCACACCCTTAGTTACGGCATTGCTCAACACCGCTCTACATGATAGATCACATGATCCGGACCGTATCATAGTCACAGTAGTCTTGGGCTCACATAGTGACTAGGGAGCTGTGACCGGGGGCGGGAATGGGTGCGGATTTGTGGGCAGTGACCGTGAATGCGACTGTTTGCGAGGCCAGTAAATCTGCATCGGAAGACGCAGATGCTTGCCTTGACACTCACAGAAAATGGGGCTGACACGCCCCCGTTTTCTGGAAACACAGGCAGAGCCGCTCCGCCCCTGCACCGAAACGGCGCCAGCACGTCAATCATGCTGTGACTTACAATCTCGCAAGACTTGTTCTGCACATGCTCAGAATTCGGATAAATCTGAGTCACGGTTTTGATCTTCCCGCGGTTCGGAGTTCAGATTTTAAATCTGAATTTCCGGTTTTGGATTGCAAAAAGTGCATGATTTCAGCTGTTTTAAAAATGTTTTATCAATTTAAAAAAATAAATATGTATATATGGAAATGGGGGGATATATATATATATATATATATATATAGATCCAGGGGCGTATCTATAATAAGTGCAGGGGGGCCCACACTGCACACCCATATTTTTAATACTTACCCCTCTGGAGTGGTGGAGTGCCACGTCGGTGTTATCAGCGCTGTAAAAATCGTCTGGAAAATGGCCACCATGGCCATTTTCCAGCATTTTGCACATGCACAGTAGGGAAATCAATGAGAATGTGGATGCCCAGAGTCTACTTCTGCAGCACTGCACTCAGTGCGCCTTGACGGCCGCCAGAGAGAGAGGAGGGGGCCCTGAACTGAGACTGCACACGGGACCCCTCCTCTCTTAATACGCCACTGTATAGATCCAAAACCAAAACACTTGAGGGAAGTTTTGCTAAACCAAAACGTGAAGATGAAACCAAAACCAAAACAAAGGGGTCAGCACACATCTCTACTGTGCATGCACCTTGTCCGACATATGTAAGTTAGAGCATTTACAAACAATTCTGTTGATTCTTAACAACTCAGAGTGGGCGACTCAGTCCTTGCACAGTCAGATGCACACAGAGCCAGCCCCATAGTCTTACGATTGCTGTTGTGACCATGTTACGAGCGACTCAGAATCAGGCCCTACAGCATAATGTACAATTGCTATATAAGATTTTGCATTTGCAGCAAATCGCGTCGTCAAGCTCCTGGACCCAGGGCAGTTACTTATGGTGCATGAGCGGGTGTTGTTGCACAGAGAGCAGGATCCTGTGTGCCCCACCTTCTCTGCCCCACAGCCCTTGCTCCTGGCTAGCAGGGTGCCTAGAACCAAGGCCTGCTCAAGGCACGATCGACCAGTGCGGTCGAACAAGGGTGCCACTACATGGATGGTGCACCCCTCCCAACCATTCCTGATTTCAGCGAGACAGTCCAGTTTTTCGGGCACTGCCCCGCTGTTCCACCCGCAGAGCGAAGTGTCCCACATGCAGTCGGGAGGTTGGGCATCTCCACTGCCGCAGCTGTGCAGCGGTGCCGGCCTCGGAAAAGAGAAATGGATGCCGCAGCTCAGGAAGAGGGCTGGAGGCAGCCCAGCTACTGACGTAGTGCTGGGCTTGCCCCCAGTCTGACATTAATTGGAGGCAGCACATACAGGCACATCCCCAAATAATGTCATTCAGGGAGCGTTGCCTATGGTAATTAGGTCACGCCCCCTATTTTTGGACGTGCACGGCTTAGCCGCACGCAGATAACGGGTGCCTAAGTCCCATTCTGCACAAGGCGCAGCTCTCCCTGGAGGCGGCACTGCCTAGAATGCCACCCTGCAGTCAGTATTGGATACTCTGGGCATGCACCCTGCCATCTATATAGCCGCTCGGAGTGTCCTCAGGACACTCCGGGCAGTGCTGCACTTCTCAGTGCTGGTGGTCCCGACCCCTCTGTCTGACAATACGATGTCATGTGCTTAGGGAACGGGGCCAGCACAGGGAGCTTTGGGGCCTTGTTATGGAACTGCCTGGACCACCCATTTTACTGGTAAAGTGGATCCAGGTGGTAGGTCTACTCTCCCAGGAATCCAGTAGAGCTCTCCGAAATTCAGTAGGTAAATATGAAGACCCTTAGCGCAGCACCCAACCCTGAGTTAGAAAGTGGTCTAGCCTTATATTTAGCAAAAACAAAGTGTAAAACATCCCTATATTTTAGGCAAAGCCACACATTCTGCATTACAATAGGGATTACCCCCCTGGCTGATGTGTGTCCAGTCCTCCTGCACAAGGCTTGTTTGCGGCACGTCTTAGGTGTCCCACGTCTCTGCATCCACTTACTCCCGTTGTATGGAAATGAAATGTAGAGTTACTCCGCCGGGCCGGCTGCACCATTTCTGAGTGACAGCTCAGTAGAGGAATCTTCATGCACCAGTCAGTTCAATCTGCATTATCACAGGGCCATTAACAAATTACTTGAAAGTGTTGGAAGGTTTTTTTTTTCTTTCAAACAAGTGTTGTCTATAAAACACAGGCCAATCATTCTCTTCCTGTAAGAGATTATCCATTAGTGCCTGATGGATGTCAGACACTGACACATAAAACAAAGACATCTTTCCATTTTGTGTTGGAATTAGAACTGGATGTACAATTATTAATAATTGAAGAAAAAGGTTTATATACCACGCACATGAAAGGATTAAAGGATGGCTCCACCTCATCTTCACTTTATAGGGGTCGTAAGGGAAGCTGAATAACCGCAGGCCCACCTACCCTATTTTTGTGCAATACCGTAGCTTGCGTTCTTTTTGGATGCGCAAAAGCCGGTGCTGCATGTAACCCAGTGGAGAGTGACGGCCGGGTACGATAGGAAGCTGAGCCAGTCACTCTGCCCTTCCCTGTTCTGGCCATGGTGGAGCCAGGAATGAAGCCCCTTTGTCATAGTTGGTCACTTAGTGGATCCCTATTGGCACCCCTGCCACATGCAGACATGATATTTGTTTTGGTCATGGACCAATATATTTAAATGAACTTCGTGGCCTGGAAATTAAACATTTGGGGAAACATTCTCAGTACAGATGAGGGGTCTGTTTTTTTGTTCTTTTTTTCTGAAATCTGAGCATACCTGACTTTGGGGATTCTGAGAAGAAATGAGACACGGCTCGGGTCTTCCCACCAAGTTTGGTTTTCAAAATGTGGCAAATCATAATTTTCCTGGATATCTTAGATCTTGTGTGCTTATAATTGCATATGAGAGCCAGTCCCTTGGGATCAGGTGCCATTTCACACAGGAGAGTGTATGGAGAGGTCATTAGAGACGCCGGCGGACTAAATACCAACGCTGGAAACCTGAACCATCAGGATCCCTACTGGGGCTGGTAAGTACCCTCCCCTCTCCCCCCAAACCTCCCCTTAGTGATGCCTAACCCCGACCTCCCACCCGGTGGTGCCTAACCCTAACCTTCTCCCTGTGATGCCTAAACCTAACCCCCCTGCACCCTAAACCTAACCCTTACAAGGTGGTGCCTAACCGTAACCTCCCCCTTGTGGTGCCGACACCTAACCCCCCCTCCCTGCACCCTAAACCTAACTCTCTCAGGGTGGTGCCTAACCCTAAAACTAACCCCGGGGGTTCCCTAACCTAACCCTCCCTTTCCCCCTATGTGGGTAAGCGCTTACACTGCCCAGTTTACCTTCATTCGGGAAGCCGTCTGTCTAGATTCCAGAATCAGATTTTGATGCCTGTTTTTAGTCCCGTGTCAGGATTTAGACACCGGGATTTAGTCAGATGGCTTCCCAGCCATCTGCATTTTTACTGCATCCCTATCTATCTATGCTGCACTATATATTGTCACTTGTGTATGAGGGCAGACACAGTGTGATCAAGCTTAGCTCTCCAAAAATAATGTGCTGTGTCTAAATGAGCTCCACCCCAAAATCTAGGTATTTTATAATGGAATAGTGTGTGTTTTTGAGAGGCAGCATATATTACTGTACTTATTGTGGCCGTGTCCCCTGAAAAGTACAAAATAGACATTTTTTCTTTTGTCAGAAATTAATCTCAAGTCTTTTATAATTCAATTAAATCATAATTCAAGAGTGTTTTGAGAGGCAGCATTTATTATTTTTAATGGGTGTGGTTGTGAGGCAGCGCATATCACTGTACTTACTGGGTGTGGTCATGTCGAATTCAGTTGCACCCCAAAAATAATAAAAGTGCAAAAATAGAATTTTTTTTCTAGTTTAAAAAATAAATCTAAAGTCTTTTATAATTTCATTAAATCATATTTCAAAAGGGTGTTTTGAGAGGCAGCGCATATTACTGTACTTACTGGTTGTGGCCATGTCCAATTTAGCTGCACCCTAAAAATAATAAAAGTGCAAAAATATCTAATCTTGGTATCAAAAAATATCTCTAGTCTTTTAATAAAACTGCATGGTAAAGGTAGCATTCCCTCATTTCCTTATTTAATTGTATGTTCACTTGGTTTGGTGGCAGTTAAATAAAATTATTTATCAAAATCTGGAAAATCATATAAAATACAGTAATAACAAGCAGTCCAATATCAGCTACCAGCAGCATGGATAAATAAATACCAGCGCATGCAATCTCCACTGCCAAAACTTTTATCGTCAATCTCCTTATTAATGATCAGTAGTAGTTCTGCATCAGTGGCATCACAAGTGGGGTGCGGGCCGCACCCAGGTGTCACCCATCGAGAGGTGACACCAAAGTGCAGACTCCCCCTTAGTGACAGGAGCCGGGTGCTGCACTGTAGAATTATGTGCAGCACTCGGCTCCTATCACAGTGAGGGAGCCAGCACTACAAGTACACTGGTCCCTGGAGGCAGCCTGCACCTCCGAATCCCCCGGAGAGACTAAAACTGGGATTGGGGTGCGTGGCCCCACCCCCTCTCATGAGGTCATGAGGCCACGCACCTTGTCAGGAGGCTACACACCATTTTTCCCGGGGTGGGGTGATGCTGTGCACACTGTCCGCCCCTACCGCAACTGGGTGCATCAACTGGGTGGGTGTGTCACCTTCAGCAGCAGTAGTATATGACACACAACGCCAGCTCATTCACAGGCAGGCTACTCTCAGTGTTACTGGCTTTACTAAGAGACATATCAGTGTTTTTCTGTTTGAAAAAATCAGGGGTGTGATAGCTTACCCTGCTAAGAATCTCCTCAGAATTTGTCATTTCTGATAACACAAATAAAATTATACAAGCATAACAACTAGGTGAATTTCAATACATACCATGTTTTGCACAATAAACTTGGTGGTTATTATTAGTTTTAGATGACAGGCTGGAAATGCTGGATGTGGCTTGTAAAATTTCTGCCCATTTTCAGCATTCAGCCACTGCATGTAGAAAATTGCAGCAGCTGCCATTCCACAAACTGTAGCAAGAGGTACTGTAGTAATAAGGTGGAGTTCCATCCTTTATATGCTTTAGCGACTGGAGGAACAGCAACAAACCATCATGACATACACATCAAGCCATGAGATAGATAGAGGGAGGACATGGTACATAACGCAGGACACTGGAGAATACTCTTGGTTTTATGTAAGCTACTGAAACTACTGAAACTATTTGAAATTGTAACCAATGAAGTGAGCTCAGACACTGTCAACCTGAGTCAGGTCATACCCTTAATTAAACTATTGGAAAAGCAGCTAGAGAAGCAGAAGGAAGAGATGAAATGAAGCAATTCCATTGGGTATGTTGGACTTGTAGATCAAGTGACTTATTTGCTTCACCAGGACAAAAGGGTTTGCAACATTGTGGATATGAATAACTACATTTTGGCAATCATTCTTAATCCTAAACATTAAGTCCTATGTATTGTCTTTCTTTCCAACTGACACAGATCTTAAGAGATGCAAAGTCCTCCTTTTGATTAAGTTGTCAGCTCAAGTGGCATATGACATCTCCTGCTTTAATTTTCATGCAAATGCTGCTCCCAGGCAAAAACTGACCATTTACAAGGGACTCATTGGTGATGATGATGAGTCTACTCAGGGCACCAAAGTGAAACATTATGACATCTGGTCAGGCTTAAAAAAATAGCCCATATATCTTGAGACCTGTAGCGTGCCTCAGTCTGATACAGTAGGCATCAATAGAATGGTGGAGGATTACCTTAAAGATAATGTACAAAATAGCACCTCACACAGCCCCTTTGAATACTGGGATAAAAAAAGACAATTTGGAGCCCCTTGTACACTGGCTATGGTGTACTTAAGCTGCCCATCCTCCAATGTGTACATGTAAAGAGTGTTTCTCATTCTGGGGCTTGGTGCATATGAGAAATGCAATCAAACCCACGAAAACTGCCTTTTTGGAGGTTTGACCGCATTTCTGGATTTAATGCATTCTGCCCCAGGAGAGAACAGTGGTAAATGTGCCTGGGTTACACTAGGAGAGAACAGTAGTATATGTGCCAGAGTTACACCAGGAGAGAACAGTAGTATATGTGCCTGGGTTGCACCAGGAGAGAACAGTAGTATATGTGCCAGAGTTACACCAGGAGAGAACAGTAGTATATGTGCCTGGGTTGCACCAGGAGAGAACAGTAGTATATGTGCCTGTGTTATACCAGGAGAGAACAGTAGTATATGCGCCTGGGTTGCACCAGGAGAGAACCGTAGTATATGTGCCTGTGTTATACCAGGAGAGAACAGTAGTATATGCGCCTGGGTTACACCAGGAGAGAACAGTAGTATATGTGCCTGGGTTACACCAGGAGAGAGCAATAGTATATGTGCCTGGGATACATCAGGACAGAACAGTAGTATATGAGCCTGGGTTACACCAGGAGAGAGCAATTGTATATGAGCCTGGGTTTCACCAGGAGAGAACCGTAGTATATGTGCCTGGGTTACACCAGGAGAGAACAGTAGTATATGTGCCTGGGTTACACCAGGAGAGAACAATAGTATATGTGCATGGGTTACACCAGGAGAGAGCAATAGTATATGTGCCTGGGATACATCAGGAGAGAACAGTAGTACATGCGCCTGGGTTACACCATTAGAGAGCAATTGTATATGAGCCTGGGTTTCACCAGGAGAGAACTGTAGTATATGTGCCTGGGTTACACCAGGAGAGAACAGTAGTATATGTGCCTGGGTTACACCAGGAGAGAGCAATAGTATATGTGCCTGGGATACATCAGGAGAGGACAGTAGTATATGTGCCTGGGTTACACCAGGAGAGAACAGTAGTATATGTGCCTGGGATACATCAGGAGAGGACAGTAGTATATGTGCCTGGGAAACATCAGGAGAGGACAATCGTACAGTATTTCTGACTGGGTTACTGTAGCAGATTTGGCTGCACAATAATATAGTAGTAAATGCTAGACTTACAGTACACTTCATATACACTATAGCACCTGTGCGGACAGTTTAATTCATAACTTAAAAAGTCACATTCACTATGTAAAAGAAAAATAGACCAAGATAAAATTAAAGTTTTTATTAAGTCCAAATTAATACACACAACCATTACCTTGTCCATTAAAATATGAAATGGAATTATGCTTTGCCAACTTAAATATATTCCTGCCACACTGCGTAGGGTATAAATGATACTGTAGTGACTGTTAGAAGGGTTCCTTAAACTATATCAACCAAAGACCCAGGCGTAATCCATTCAGTGTGTCAATCAAGCATTGCACTGGTATAATAGCAATGTTACTTCCTTTATTCATTGCTTTCTTTAAAATCCATTGAAATGTTTCAAATATAATTGTATTCTTCAAAGATAAATGCACATGGTTTATATTAGCTCAGAATTCCACTTTCACTGATTATAATTTCAATCGAGTCAGTCTCAGGAACTTGAACATGATTATAGAATTAATTCTTCGACACGAACATGATTCAAAAATGTTCTATGTAAACAGAATTTTAAAGCAATCAAAAAACACATCTTTAAATCACAAGACAATTCATCTGTGTAAAAAAAAAAAACCTGTAATAAAATAAAAATAATGAAAAAAAAATATATAGTTCTCGGAGTAAATACATTTGGAGATGCCAAAAAGTTATCTTGCATAGATTAATTAGAGGCAGGGCTGGTTATACACTAAGTAGAGCCAAGGGTGAGAATTTCCTTTGGTGCCCCCCCCCCTATATAAGGTTGCAGCCCATTGTCAAGGGACCCCAAATTCCCCTTGATTTTATTTCCTACATACACACAGATTTGCAGTATATTATTGCTAGCGCCGATAACAAAAGTCTTTCGAATTTTTTTTTTTTAATTTAAGAATTAAAAAATTAACAAAAACTAAAAACATTTATCTAAACTTTATTAAATGATGTATATTTAATATATAAATATAGCAGAAAAATGGGTGAGTAGGAATTGGTGACAGAACTCAGCACAAGCATGATACATTGTTCAGTCAGTAGCTGTATCGGCTGGCATAGTGACTAGGATATAGGACATAGATGGTCCCAGCCAACTGAATGCGGCTGTGCCCCCAGACCATAACACTCTGGGCAATAGCCCTGCCAGCCCACCCCTTGAACTGCCCCTGATTAGAGGGAACAGAGGGGGCGGCTGTGTATTGGGGAGAGTGAGTGAAGAGGGGGCTGTTTATTGGGGAGATTGGGTGGAGTAAGGGACTGTGCATTGGTGTGTGGGTGAAGAGGAGTGAGGAGGCTGTGTATTAGAGTGCATGGAGTGAGGAGGCTGTGTATTGGGGAGAGTGCATGGAGTGAGGAGGGTGTGTATTGGAGAGAGTGCATGGAGTGAGGAGGCTGTGTGTTGGGGAGAGTGCGTGGAGAGAGGAGGTTGTGTGTTGGGGAGAGTGCGTGGAGTGAGGAGGGTGTGTGTTGGGGAGACTGCGTGGAGAGAGGAGGCTGTGTATTGGGGAGAGTGCGCGGAGGGAGGAGGCTGTGTGTTGGGGAGAGTGCGAGGAGAGAGGAGGCTGTGTGTTGGGGAGAGTGCACGGAGTGAGGAGGCTTTGTATTGGGGAGAGTGCATGGAGTGAGGAGGGTGTGTATTGGAGAGAGTGCATGGAGTGAGAAGGCTGTGTGTTGGGGAGAGTGCGTGGAGAGAGGAGGTTGTGTGTTGGGGAGAGTGCGTGGAGTGAGGAGGGTGTGTGTTGGGGAGACTGCGTGGAGAGAGGAGGCTGTGTATTGGGGAGAGTGCGTGGAAGGATCAGGCTGTGTGTTGGGGAGAGTGCATGGAGTGAGGAGGCTGTGTGTGTTGGGGAGACTGTGTGGAGAGAGGAGGTTGTGTGTTGGGGAGAGTGCATGGAGTGAGGAGGGTGTGTGTTGGGGAGACTGCGTGGAGAGAGGAGGCTGTGTATTGGGGAGAGTGCGAGGAGGGATCAGGCTGTGTGTTGGGGAGAGTGCATGGAGTGAGGAGGCTCTGTGTTGGGGAGAGTGCGTGGAGTGGGGAGGCTGTGTGTTGGGGAGAGTGCGTGGAAAGAGGAGGCTGTGTGTTGGGGAGAGTGCGTGGAGTGAGGAGGGTGTGTGTTGGGGAGAGTGCGTGGAGAGAGGAGGCTGTGTGTTGGTGAGAGTGCGTGGAGAGAGAGTAGGATGTGTATTGGGCAGAGTCTGTGGAGTGAGGAGGCTGTGTGTTGGGGAGAGTGCGTGGAGTGAGGAGGCTGTTGGGGAGAGTCCATGGAGTGAGGAGGCTGTGTGTTGGGGAGAGTGCACGGAGTGAGCAGGATGTGTGTTGGGGAGAGTGCGTGGAGTGAGGAGGCTGTGTGTTGGGGAGAGTGCGCGGAGTGAGGAGGCTGTGTGTTGGGGAGAGTGCGCAGAGGAAGGAGGCTGTGTGTTGGGGAGAGTGCGCCGAGAGAAGAGGCTGTGTGTTGGGGAGAGTGCGGGGAGTGAGGAGGCTGTGTGTTGTGGAGAGTGCGTGGAGTGAGGAGGTTGTGTGTTGGGGAGAGTGCGTGGAGTGAGGAGGGTGTGTGTTGGCGACAGTGCATGAAGTGAGGAGGCTGTGTGTTGGGGAGAGTGCGTGGAGTGAGGAGGCTGTGTGTTTGGGAGAGTGCATGGACTGAGGAGGCTGTGTGTTGGGGAGAGTGCGTGGAGTGAAGAGGCTGTGTGTTGGGGAGAGTGCATGGAGTGAGAAGGCTGTGTGTTGGGGAGAGTGCACGGAGTGAGAAGGCTGTGTGTTGGGGAGAGTGCGCGGAGTTAGGAGGCTGTGTGTTGGGGAGAGTGCACGGAGTGAGGAGGCTGTGTGTTGGGGAGAGTGCGCCGAGAGAAGAGGCTGTGTGTTGGGGAGAGTGCGCGGAGTGAGGAGGCTGTGTGTTTGGGAGAGTGCACGGAGTGAGGATGGTGTGTGTTGGGGAGAGTGCGTGGAGTGAGGAGGCTGTGTGTTGGGGAGAGTGCGTGGAGAGAGGAGGAGAGGAGGCTGTGTGTTGGGGAGAGTGCGTGGAGAGAGGAGGTTGTGTGCTGGGGAGAGTGCGTGGAGTGAGGAGGCTGTGTGTTGGGGAGACTGCGAGGAGAGAGGAGGCTGTGTATTGGGGAGAGTGCGTGGAGTGAGGAGGCTGTGTGTTGGGGAGAGTGCGTGGAGAGAGGAGGCTGTGTTGGGGAGAGTGCGTGGAGAGAGGAGGTTGTGTGTTGGGGAGAGTGCGTGGAGTGAGGAGGGTGTGTGTTGGGGAGACTGCGTGGAGAGAGGAGGCTGTGTATTGGGGAGAGTGCGCGGAGGGAGGAGGCTGTGTGTTGGGGAGAGTGCGCGGAGAGAGGAGGCTGTGTGTTGGGGAGAGTGCGCGTAGTGAGGAGGCTGTGTGTTGGGGAGAGTGCGCGGAGTGAGGATGGTGTGTGTTGGGGAGAGTGCGTGGAGTGAGGAGGCTGTGTGTTGGGGAGAGTGCATGGAGAGAGGAGGCTGTGTGTTGGGGAGAGTGCGTGGAGAGAGGAGGTTGTGTGTTGGGGAGAGTGCGTGGAGTGAGGAGGCTGTGTGTTGGGGAGAGTGCGCAGAGGGAGGAGGCTGTGTGTTGGGGAGAGTGCGCCGAGAGAAGAGGCTCTGTGTTGGGGAGAGTGCATGGAGTGAGGAGGCTGTGTGCTGGGGAGAGTGCGCGGAGTGAGGAGGCTGTGTGTTGGGGAGAGTGCGTGGAGAGAGGAGGTTGTGTGTTGGGGAGAGTGCGTGGAGTGAGGAGGCTGTGTGTTGGGGAGAGTGCGCGGAGGGAGGAGGCTGTGTGTTGGGGAGAGTGCGCCGAGAGAAGAGGCTGTGTGTTGGGGAGAGTGCATGGAGTGAGGAGGCTGTGTGCTGGGGAGAGTGCACGGACTGAGCAGGCTGTGTGTTGGGGAGAGTGCTCGGAGTGAGGAGGCTGTGTGTTGGGGAGAGTGCGCGGAGTGAAGAGGCTGTGTGTTGGGGAGAGTGCGCCGAGAGAAGAGGCTGTGTGTTGGGGAGAGTGCGCCGAGAGAAGAGGCTGTGTGTTGGGGAGAGTGCGTGGAGAGAGGAGGCTGTGTATTGGGGAGAGTGCGCGGAGAGAGGAGGCTGTGTGTTGGGGAGAGTGCGCGGAGAGAGGAGGCTGTGTGTTGGGGAGAGTGCGCGGAGTGAGGAGGCTGTGTGTTGGGGAGAGTGCGCGGAGTGAGGATGGTGTGTGTTGGAGAGAGTGCGTGGAGTGAGGAGGCTGTGTGTTGGGGAGAGTGCGTGGAGAGAGGAGGCTGTGTGTTGGGGAGAGTGCGTGAAGAGAGGAGGTTGTGTGTTGGGGAGAGTGCGTGGAGTGAGGAGGCTGTGTGTTGGGGAGAGTGCGCAGAGGGAGGAGGCTGTGTGTTGGGGAGAGTGCGCGGAGAGAAGAGGCTGTGTGTTGGGGAGAGTGCATGGAGTGAGGAGGCTGTGTGCTGGGGAGAGTGCGCGGATTGAGGAGGCTGTGTGTTGGGGAGAGTGCGTGGAGTGAGGAGGTTGTGTGTTGGGGAGAGTGCGTGGAGTGAGGAGGGTGTGTGTTGGGGAGAGTGCGCGGAGGGAGGAGGCTGTGTGTTGGGGAGAGTGCGCCGAGAGAAGAGGCTGTGTGTTTGGGAGAGTGCGCGGAGTGAGGAGGCTGTGTGTTGGGGTGAGTGCGTGGAGTGAAGAGGCTGTGTGTTGGGGAGAGTGCGTGGAGTGAGGAGGCTGTGTGTTGGGGAGAGTGCACGGAGTGAGCAGGCTGTGTGTTGGGGAGAGTGCGCGGAGTGAGGAGGCTGTGTGTTGGGGAGAGTGCGCGGAGGGAGGAGGCTGTGTGTTGGGGAGAGTGCGCCGAGAGAAGAGGCTGTGTGTTTGGGAGAGTGCGCAGAGTGAGGAGGCTGTGTGTTGGGGAGAGTGCGCGGAGTGAGGATGGTGTGTGTTGGGGAGAGTGCGTGGAGTGAGGAGGCTGTGTGTTGGGGAGAGTGCGTGGAGAGAGGAGGCTGTGTGTTGGGGAGAGTGCGTGGAGAGAGGAGGTTGTGTGTTGGGGAGAGTGCGTGGAGTGAGGAGGCTGTGTGTTGGGGAGAGTGCGCGGAGTGAGGAGGCTGTGTTGGGGAGAGTGCGCGGAGGGAGGAGGCTGTGTGTTGGGGAGAGAGCGCCGAGAGAAGAGGCTGTGTGTCTGGGAGAGTGCGCGGAGTGAGGAGGCTGTGTGTTGGGGAGAGTGCGCGGAGTGAGGATGGTGTGTGTTGGGGAGAGTGCGTGGAGTGAGGAGGCTGTGTGTTGGGGAGAGTGCATGGAGAGAGGAGGCTGTGTGTTGGGGAGAGTGCGTGGAGAGAGGAGGTTGTGTGTTGGGGAGAGTGCGTGGAGTGAGGAGGCTGTGTGTTGGGGAGACTGCGAGGAGAGAGGAGGCTGTGTATTGGGGAGAGTGCGTGGAGTGAGGAGGCTGTGTGCTGGGGAGAGTGCACGGACTGAGCAGGCTGTGTGTTGGGGAGAGTGCTCGGAGTGAGGAGGCTGTGTGTTGGGGAGAGTGCGCGGAGTGAAGAGGCTGTGTGTTGGGGAGAGTGCGCCGAGAGAAGAGGCTGTGTGTTGGGGAGAGTGCGCCGAGAGAAGAGGCTGTGTGTTGGGGAGAGTGCGTGGAGAGAGGAGGCTGTGTATTGGGGAGAGTGCGCGGAGAGAGGAGGCTGTGTGTTGGGGAGAGTGCGCGGAGAGAGGAGGCTGTGTGTTGGGGAGAGTGCGCGGAGTGAGGAGGCTGTGTGTTGGGGAGAGTGCGCGGAGTGAGGATGGTGTGTGTTGGAGAGAGTGCGTGGAGTGAGGAGGCTGTGTGTTGGGGAGAGTGCGTGGAGAGAGGAGGCTGTGTGTTGGGGAGAGTGCGTGAAGAGAGGAGGTTGTGTGTTGGGGAGAGTGCGTGGAGTGAGGAGGCTGTGTGTTGGGGAGAGTGCGCAGAGGGAGGAGGCTGTGTGTTGGGGAGAGTGCGCGGAGAGAAGAGGCTGTGTGTTGGGGAGAGTGCATGGAGTGAGGAGGCTGTGTGCTGGGGAGAGTGCGCGGATTGAGGAGGCTGTGTGTTGGGGAGAGTGCGTGGAGTGAGGAGGTTGTGTGTTGGGGAGAGTGCGTGGAGTGAGGAGGGTGTGTGTTGGGGAGAGTGCGCGGAGGGAGGAGGCTGTGTGTTGGGGAGAGTGCGCCGAGAGAAGAGGCTGTGTGTTTGGGAGAGTGCGCGGAGTGAGGAGGCTGTGTGTTGGGGTGAGTGCGTGGAGTGAAGAGGCTGTGTGTTGGGGAGAGTGCGTGGAGTGAGGAGGCTGTGTGTTGGGGAGAGTGCACGGAGTGAGCAGGCTGTGTGTTGGGGAGAGTGCGCGGAGTGAGGAGGCTGTGTGTTGGGGAGAGTGCGCGGAGGGAGGAGGCTGTGTGTTGGGGAGAGTGCGCCGAGAGAAGAGGCTGTGTGTTTGGGAGAGTGCGCGGAGTGAGGAGGCTGTGTGTTGGGGAGAGTGCGCGGAGTGAGGATGGTGTGTGTTGGGGAGAGTGCGTGGAGTGAGGAGGCTGTGTGTTGGGGAGAGTGCGTGGAGAGAGGAGGCTGTGTGTTGGGGAGAGTGCGTGGAGAGAGGAGGTTGTGTGTTGGGGAGAGTGCGTGGAGTGAGGAGGCTGTGTGTTGGGGAGAGTGCGTGGAGTGAGGAGGCTGTGTTGGGGAGAGTGCGCGGAGGGAGGAGGCTGTGTGTTGGGGAGAGAGCGCCGAGAGAAGAGGCTGTGTGTCTGGGAGAGTGCGCGGAGTGAGGAGGCTGTGTGTTGGGGAGAGTGCGCGGAGTGAGGATGGTGTGTGTTGGGGAGAGTGCGTGGAGTGAGGAGGCTGTGTGTTGGGGAGAGTGCATGGAGAGAGGAGGCTGTGTGTTGGGGAGAGTGCGTGGAGAGAGGAGGTTGTGTGTTGGGGAGAGTGCGTGGAGTGAGGAGGCTGTGTGTTGGGGAGACTGCGAGGAGAGAGGAGGCTGTGTATTGGGGAGAGTGCGTGGAGTGAGGAGGCTGTGTGTTGGGGAGCATGCGTGGAGAGAGGAGGCTGTGTTGGGGAGAGTGCGTGGATAGAGGAGGTTGTGTGTTGGGGCGAGTGCGTGGAGTGAGGAGGGTGTGTGTTGGGGAGACTGCGTGGAGAGAGGAGGCTGTGTATTGGGGAGAGTGCGCGGAGGGAGGAGGCTGTGTGTTGGGGAGAGTGCGCGGAGTGAGGAGGCTGTGTGTTGGGGAGAGTGCGTGGAGTGAGGAGGTTGTGTGTTGGGGAGAGTGCGTGGAGTGAGTAGGGTGTGTGTTGGCGACAGTGCATGAAGTGAGGAGGCTGTGTGTTGGGGCGAGTGCGTGGAGTGAGGAGGCTGTGTGTTGGGGAGAGTGCGCCGAGAGAAGAGGCTGTGTGTTGGGGAGAGTGCATGGAGTGAGGAGGCTGTGTGCTGGGGAGAGTGCGCGGAGAGAGGAGGCTGTGTGTTGGGGAGAGTGCGTGGAGAGAGGAGGTTGTGTGTTGGGGAGAGTGCGTGGAGTGAGGAGGCTGTGTGTTGGGGAGAGTGCGCGGAGGGAGGAGGCTGTGTGTTGGGGAGAGTGCACCGAGAGAAGAGGCTGTGTGTTGGGGAGAGTGCATGGAGTGAGGAGGCTGTGTGCTGGGGAGAGTGCACGGACTGAGCAGGCTGTGTGTTGGGGAGAGTGCGCGGAGTGAGGAGGCTGTGTGTTGGGGAGAGTGCGCGGAGTGAAGAGGCTGTGTGTTGGGGAGAGTGCGCCGAGAGAAGAGGCTGTGTGTTGGGGAGAGTGCGCCGAGAGAAGAGGCTGTGTGTTGGGGAGAGTGCGTGGAGAGAGGAGGCTGTGTATTGGGGAGAGTGCGCGGAGAGAGGAGGCTGTGTGTTGGGGAGAGTGCGCGGAGAGAGGAGGCTGTGTGTTGGGGAGAGTGCGCGGAGTGAGGAGGCTGTGTGTTGGGGAGAGTGCGCGGAGTGAGGATGGTGTGTGTTGGAGAGAGTGCGTGGAGTGAGGAGGCTGTGTGTTGGGGAGAGTGCGTGGAGAGAGGAGGCTGTGTGTTGGGGAGAGTGCGTGGAGAGAGGAGGTTGTGTGTTGGGGAGAGTGCGTGGAGTGAGGAGGCTGTGTGTTGGGGAGAGTGCGCAGAGGGAGGAGGCTGTGTGTTGGGGAGAGTGCGCGGAGAGAAGAGGCTGTGTGTTGGGGAGAGTGCATGGAGTGAGGAGACTGTGTGCTGGGGAGAGTGCGCGGATTGAGGAGGCTGTGTGTTGGGGAGAGTGCGTGGAGTGAGGAGGTTGTGTGTTGGGGAGAGTGCGTGGAGTGAGGAGGGTGTGTGTTGGCGACAGTGCATGAAGTGAGGAGGCTGTGTGTTGGGGAGAGTGCGTGGAGTGAGGAGGCTCTGTGTTTGGGAGAGTGCATGGACTGAGGAGGCTATGTGTTGGGGAGAGTGCGTGGAGTGAAGAGGCTGTGTGTTGGGGAGAGTGCGTGGAGTGAGGAGGCTGTGTGTTGGGGAGAGTGCACGGAGTGAGCAGGCTGTGTGTTGGGGAGAGTGCGCGGAGTGAGGAGGCTGTGTGTTGGGGAGAGTGCGCGGAGTGAGGAGGCTGTGTGTTGGGGAGAGTGCGCGGAGGGAGGAGGCTGTGTGTTGGGGAGAGTGCGCCGAGAGAAGAGGCTGTGTGTTTGGGAGAGTGCGCGGAGTGAGGAGGCTGTGTGTTGGGGAGAGTGCGCGGAGTGAGGATGGTGTGTGTTGGGGAGAGTGCGTGGAGTGAGGAGGCTGTGTGTTGGGGAGAGTGCGTGGAGAGAGGAGGCTGTGTGTTGGGGAGAGTGCGTGGAGAGAGGAGGTTGTGTGTTGGGGAGAGTGCGTGGAGTGAGGAGGCTGTGTGTTGGGGAGAGTGCGCGGAGTGAGGAGGCTGTGTTGGGGAGAGTGCGCGGAGGGAGGAGGCTGTGTGTTGGGGAGAGAGCGCCGAGAGAAGAGGCTGTGTGTTTGGGAGAGTGCGCGGAGTGAGGAGGCTGTGTGTTGGGGAGAGTGCGCGAAGTGAGGATGGTGTGTGTTGGGGAGAGTGCGTGGAGTGAGGAGGCTGTGTGTTGGGGAGAGTGCGTGGAGAGAGGAGGCTGTGTGTTGGGGAGAGTGCGTGGAGAGAGGAGGTTGTGTGTTGGGGAGAGTGCGTGGAGTGAGGAGGCTGTGTGTTGGGGAGACTGCGAGGAGAGAGGAGGCTGTGTATTGGGGAGAGTGCGTGGAGTGAGGAGGCTGTGTGTTGGGGAGCATGCGTGGAGAGAGGAGGCTGTGTTGGGGAGAGTGCGTGGAGAGAGGAGGTTGTGTGTTGGGGCGAGTGCGTGGAGTGAGGAGGGTGTGTGTTGGGGAGACTGCGTGGAGAGAGGAGGCTGTGTATTGGGGAAAGTGCGCGGAGGGAGGAGGCTGTGTGTTGGGGAGAGTGCGCGGAGTGAGGAGGCTGTGTGTTGGGGAGAGTGCGTGGAGTGAGGAGGTTGTGTGTTGGGGACAGTGCGTGGAGTGAGTAGGGTGTGTGTTGGCGACAGTGCATGAAGTGAGGAGGCTGTGTGTTGGGGCGAGTGCGTGGAGTGAGGAGGCTGTGTGTTTGGGAGAGTGCATGGACTGAGGAGGCTGTGTGTTGGGGAGAGTGCGTGGAGTGAAGAGGCTGTGTGTTGGGGAGAGTGCGTGGAGTGAGGAGGCTGTGTGTTGGGGAGAGTGCACGGAGTGAGCAGGCTGTGTGAAGGGGAGAGTGCGCGGAGTGAGGAGGCTGTGTGTTGGGGAGAGTGCGCGGAGTGAGGAGGCTGTGTGTTGGGGAGAGTGCGCGGAGGGAGGAGGCTGTGTGTTGGGGAGAGTGCGCCGAGAGAAGAGGCTGTGTGCTTGGGAGAGTGCACGGAGTGAGGAGGCTGTGTGTTGGGGAGAGTGCGCGGAGTGAGGATGGTGTGTGTTGGGGAGAGTGCGTGGAGTGAGGAGGCTGTGTGTTGGGGAGAGTGCGTGGAGAGAGGAGGCTGTGTGTTGGGGATAGTGCGTGGAGAGGAGGTTGTGTGTTGGGGAGAGTGCGTGGAGTGAGGAGGCTGTGTGTTGGGGAGAGTGCGCGGAGTGAGGAGGCTGTGTGTTGGGGAGAGTGCGCGGAGGGAGGAGGCTGTGTGTTGGGGAGAGTGCGCCGAGAGAAGAGGCTGTGTGTTTGGGAGAGTGCGCGGAGAGAGGAGGCTGTGTGTTGGGGAGAGTGCGCGGAGTGAGGATGGTGTGTGTTGGGGAGAGTGCGTGGAGTGAGGAGGCTGTGTGTTGGGGAGAGTGCGTGGAGAGAGGAGGCTGTGTGTTGGCGAGAGTGCGTGGAGAGAGGAGGTTGTGTGTTGGGGAGAGTGCGTGGAGTGAGGAGGCTGTGTGTTGGGGAGACTGCGAGGAGAGAGGAGGCTGTGTATTGGGGAGAGGGCGTGGAGTGAGGAGGCTGTGTGTTGGGGAGAGTGTGTGGAGAGAGGAGGCTGTGTTGGGGAGAGTGCGTGGAGAGAGGAGGTTGTGTATTGGGGAGAGTGCGTGGAGTGAGGAGGGTGTGTGTTGGGGAGACTGCGTGGAGAGAGGAGGCTGTGTATTGGGGAGAGTGCGCGGAGGGAGGAGGCTGTGTGTTGGGGAGAGTGCGCGGAGAGAGGAGGCTGTGTGTTGGGGAGAGTGCGCGGAGTGAGGAGGCTGTGTGTTGGGGAGAGTGCGCGGAGTGAGGATGGTGTGTGTTGGGGAGAGTGCGTGGAGTGAGGAGGCTGTGTGTTGGGGAGAGTGCGTGGAGAGAGGAGGCTGTGTTTTGGGGAGAGTGCGTGGAGAGAGGAGGTTGTGTGTTGGGGAGAGTGCGTGGAGTGAGGAGGCTGTGTGTTGGGGAGACTGCGTGGAGAGAGGAGGCTGTGTATTGGGGAGAGTGCGTGGAGAGAGGAGGCTGTGTGTTGGGGAGAGTGCGTGGAGAGTGGAGGTTGTGTGTTGGGGAGAGTGCGTGGAGTGAGGAGGGTGTGTGTTGGGGAGACTGTGTGGAGAGAGGAGGCTGTGTATTGGGGAGAGTGCGTGGAGTGAGGAGGGTGTGTGTTGGGGAGACTGCGTGGAGAGAGGAGACTGACCTTTTTGCCCGCAGTGAGTACTCAGGCTACGTATGCAATTGCAATTGCTAATTTATACATGCCCATGCAACAGTGTTCAAACTGACAGACACACCTTTGTTTCTCAGACAACCCCCCTGTCACCACCCCCAAATGCTCACTGCCTGTCAATCACTCTGCGATGGCTCTACGTGGTCTCATTGATCGCAGTGGTGCCTTCGCGAGAGCGCTCTGCTATGCATGTGCAGTACGCAACAATCGGCCATCTCAGTACGTCAGTACTTGCGTCACAAGGGGCATGCGGTCTGCACCCGGCTGTCACTCACCGAGGGGTGACACCAAGGTGCAGACACCCCCTCACTGATAGGAGCCGGGTGCTGCACTGTAGCATTAAGTGCAGCACTCGGCTCCTGACACTGAGGGAGCTGGCACTGCACACAGGTATCTCCTGCACCCCCCCCACATACACACACACACTCTTCCCCCCAAGTAATAGGCCCCTTTTCGACAGCGCGCGCAGCGCCCCTCTTCGCCCCGGGTGACACCGCGGGGAGGGACGCCACTGTGCTTATGCTTTAGCAATAGCGATCTGTAATGGATCAGGCCCCAAATCTCTTACAACATATTTCTTGCACGACCGTAATGGCCAAATTGGGGGCAACACAACAAATCAGGTGCCTGGGAAATAACATGACGCAGTCGCTGTGTTTGTGGATGGATGATACCTCACAGCAAATCGTAATTGTATCATTAGCTGGGAAAAAGATATCCCCCTCCCTTTATAGTCCTAACAATGTGTAGAGAATCCAGGAGGAAAGTGTAATAAGAGCGTCTGTACGCTGCGCTGAATTCGTGTCACTCTCTGGTAGATTGGGGGCACGGAGCGGCTCCAACATCCTATTAACCTTTGGTTAGGGTTCTCCACAAATACGAGGAAACAGAAGGAATTTCAGATGATTTTTCTAAGAACTGTTCATCTTCACCGGGTTCATTTAGTGACTGATGCCAGTCTGAAATAACATAGACTCAAAAGTATGGTACAGTATACAGTATATAGCAGGCATGAAAATTATAATCAGCACAAGGCATCTGGGAGCTGATAGAGAATAGAATATACGCACAATTCCGGCTTTCCGCAGCTCATCTCGCACTCTGCATGTGAGAAAAATAGCCACACGCCGGTACCGGCCATGCAGAGTGTTGCACGTATTGGATGCTAATGCCGTTTTACGCTGCACAACCGCGGCTTTATGCTAATACTGCAGCTAATGCAGTGGCGTAAGTTCATCCCATACGTCCGGAGGCAAGTTATAATTTGATGCCCATCATCACAGCCACTGACACTGTAATGTAGTAATTCGCATGCAGACAGGCTATAGATAGACAAAGGCAGCAGCTGATGGTCTGACATGGAGCTCTCCACTAGTGTATGGTGGCTTCTCAGGTGCCGGGAAGAGGTGCCATGTATTGGGCGGCCGTGACGGTACACTCCGGGTACATAGTTACAGCCCCAAGTGGGATGAATATGTTGTGGACAATGGAGGAGGTGCCCCTTCAGAGTTGGAACCCGGTGGCAGGCGCCTCCATTGTCTCCAACAGTTCTGCCCTTGAGCTAATGGGATTCGTACAGAGACACCCACTGCATGCGGCACTAATACCCATCGGATCATCAGCCGCACCTTCGGTCATTGCACCAGCCTGATGGAGGCACAGACTGTTTGTCTCAACATGTGCACTGGAATCTGTGCAACTGCGGTAAAAGTCACAGTCTCCGACCACGACACGTCCACATTCGTTCTGCGTCCCCTAGCGGTAACCATTAGGACACATGCACAGTGCGGATCGGATACATCATGCGCAAACTGACAACAGCGTCTACCTCTGAACAGGCAGAATGGCGGCGTGATGGGGGTGTTCCCACATAGACAAAGTCTAGTGATTGGCGCAACTGCGGACTATGCTTAAGCAAATAAACGCCTTTTTGGAAGCGTATATGTTGCAGCTAGTATTGGGCAGGTGTATATACACTAAAGATGTACGGTTCAGTACTCCACAAATCCGAATCCACCTGAATTTCATGAATCTGGACAGATCTGAGCCACGTTACTGTCCTGATCTCCTTAGGTGATCCAAATAGATCCGAGTCACATTTCTGATCTCCCTGCAGTTCGGATTTTAAATCTGAATTTCATGTGTTGGAATGCAAAAATTTCATGACTATAACTAACTTTAAAAACTTTTATCAATTTTTTTTTTTTTTTTAAACCCAGATCCAAAACCAAAACTGAAGCACCTGAGGGTGGTGAATCCAGATCCAAAACCAAAACACGAGGGTCAGCGCACATCTCTAGTATATACTCACTGATAATGATGACTTGCAGCAAACCAGGCGCATACAGCATGCTACAGACGCGGGTGCAGGCACGTCTCCCGATGTGTACAGCCCTGCATGTTGGTGAATGCACCCATTTTATCATACACGTTTTCTTTTTTAGCAATGTTTGCCCAATTTACCTCCAACTCTATGTTCCCTGGATATTTGTAGTTTCATTCATCAACTACATCACTTATTTTTAAGTGATGCTTTCTGCAATGCAGAAAAAATACAATGGATATTAATAGGTCCTCATAGAACTTGCACTCAAAAATGTGTCCTTCACTACAATAAATTAAGGGCTATGCCTGATCCCGACCACTAGGTGGTGCCGTGACACATCACCTGGGAATCGGTATGAAATACTGCCGGCCGCATGGTTCGATTCGCAGCAGCGCCTGGCCGACAACAGCAGAGTTCCCGGCAGCGGAAGCCCGACAACGCTGGAAATCCCGATCGTGGATAGGTAAGTACTAACCTAACCCCCTAACCCTCCTTAGGGATGCCTAACCCTAATCCCCCCTACAAGTGCCTAACCCTAATCCCCCTGTAAGTGCCTAACCCTAACCCCCCCTTCCCCGCTCCCTAAACCTAAGTCCCCCGGGAGGGTGCCTAACCCTAACCCTCCCTCCCCTAACCTAACCCTCCCGGGGGGGTGCCTATCCCGAAGTCCCCCCAGGGTGCCCTAAACCTAACCCCCCCGTGCGCGGCTGTCCGCTTGCGGCGCCCGGCATCCCTTCGATCGGGATGCCGGGCGCCTGTCTCCCAGCCTCGGGGAAATGTTAGGCGTCTACATCTAGATGCCCAGCATTTCATCCTTCCCCGGGATATGACAGTCGGGAAGCCGGCTGACGGTATTAAGGCAGCCGGCTTCCCGATTGTATACTGTCACCTGTACTGCATGCCCTAGGCCAGGGCCTACACCAGTGATTCTTATCCCACACTGAGGGCCTGATCCAGCAAGGATCGTAATTGCAAAGCTGCACGCAGGCAGATATGGTAATGCAGTTTGAGGCATCACGCCTCCTGTGCATTACTGAGCTGCGTTGTCCAACGCAGCATCGGATAATCTGAGTAACATTGGCCAGCTGCGGTAACCCATGGGGGCTGGCCGCCGCAGTTGAGAGGAAGAGGCCAGGAAATCTCTGTCAGCCGATGGAGATCCTGGCCTCTTCTAATATTGCTGCCCTAGTTCAGGAGACTAATATAGTCAGATATCGTTTTTATGACTCTAAAAGATGATACACAGTAACTGTTATAATTGTATGACTCTACAAGAAGATACACAGTCACTGTTATAATTGTATGACTCTAAAAGATGATACACAGTAACTGTTATAATTGTATGACTCTAATAGATGATACACAGTCACTGTTATAATTTTATGACTCTAAAAGATGATACACAGTCACTGTTATAATTTTATGACTCTACAAGAAGATACACAGTCACTGTTATAATTGTATGACTCTAAAAGATGATACACAGTAACTGTTATAATTTTATGACTCTAAAAGATGATACACAGTCACTGTTATAATTTTATGACTCTACAAGAAGATACACAGTAACTGTTATAATGTTATGGCTCTAAAAGATGATACACAGTTACTGTTATAATGTTATGGCTCTAAAAGATGATACACAGTAACTGTTGTAATATCGACTCCTAAAGGAAGAATTTATCCTGGATATAATTGCCAGGACCTACGGAGTTGGCTTGTAGCCGGCTCTATACCCCAAAGTGGTTACTCACCGCTAATTTTCCAGGTGATGTTATTCAATGTGGGTGCTAGCAGAGCTGGCTTGTGCCTGCTGTTTAGGCTCCGGTGTGAGAAGTCACCGCTTGCCCCGGCCATCACTCCTGTACCAACGGGGCCGAGATCACTCTCCGCGCCGCACTCACGAACTGAAAGACCGGTGTCCTCCTGTATTTACAGCGGTAACGCACTGACTTGTGTCTCCCAGCAGCGGCTTTAGAAAGACAGTATCCACTGGTTCCTCTTGTAGAAAAAAGGTTTCAGATATATCTCTGCAACATACTGGTAGTATGAAGCAGCAAAGTTTGTAAATGTCCCAATCAAACCTCCTGACATGGTTCTTCCGATAAAACTGATTTAACCAAAGGAAATACAGTAGGTATGCATGGCCTGCCGGCTCCCGCTGTCCACTTGTAAAAAACTATACAGTAAATAACAATGAAAACTCCGAGACACAACCCCCTGTACCCTTTTATTACTCACTTATATTCCAAACACCCATGTAGGCATATTCAACCTATTCATTGCTTGGCATAAGAATCACATAATATCCCACTAAATTTGTTCTGCCGAAAACACTGGCAACATTGATGGGTTATATAATTTCTTGACAGGTATGTTTGACAAATATGAGACAGGTATATGGGCCTGATTCAGAGCCGCTCGTAAGCAGCCGCTTGTTCGCTCCGAGCGATGTTCGCACATCTGCGCATGCGTATGGGTCGTAATGCGCATGCGCCAACCAGTCAGTGCGGTCGTAAAACGTGTGTTTGCAAAATTGCGAGTGCCTGCTAATTTGAGTGACAGGATGAGGCGTTTGTGGGTGGTAACAGGGGAAGGTGCTTGAAAACAGGGAGTGGAGATCCGAACGCAGGTGTGCAAACGGTCAAAACGGGCGTTTTAAGGGTGTGCATAATTAACAAAGCAGCGTTATCTACCACGTCACTTGGTTGTTTCTTAGCCTGAACTGTTCGCATGATTGCGGTAGGAAAATCCAACCACAAGCACTGCGAGCAGTTCAGACGCCTTTCGATGTACTCGATTAATCTAATAAATAGCGGAGATGACGTAGGATGCGAGCGGCCAGGGGGCGTCTTTACAAAATAGCGAGCGCATGTTTCGCTCGCTCGCTCAGACATAGAGGCTTCAACAGACCGCAAAGAGCGAGCGCTCAATTTAAATAGCCGGCCCCTTTTTCTGAATGAGCGAGCGCAAATAGCGTCTGGCTCTGAATCAGGCCCTATGTCATTTCTATTAAACCGAATTGTTAACTCTGATTGGTCAGAGTGTGAAAAAAGCTGATTGGTTAGAACCCATGTGGGTGTGTCTTTTCTCACGCTCTGTCCAATTGAATCGGTGAATTGTGAGACATTTGCTGTGTTGCAATGTAGGAAGAAAATGAAACGAGTTCTAATTGCTTTCAACGCACAACTTTTAAAATAACATTTAGAATGTCTTTGTTGGGATCCATGTCTTATTTGTTCAGTATTTGATAGTCGGTAGAAAGTCTAGACATTAACCTGTGTGATTACCTCTTTTGCTGTCGCATGTTATGTGATGTGCTTTTCATAGAACTGTGCCGTCTCTCATTGGCCAGGATTTACACACTTTTGTGTGGTGTGTGGTGCATTCTGAGTTCATGTATCATGCTTAAAAAAATGTCACAATACATGATCAAATTTCACTATAATTTAAACAAAGTTCAAAGATGCGTTACACTCAATTCTCCGTTCTGCCAATGCGTGGGTTGGGCGATCCAAAGTCCAACATGTTGGGCGATCTCGATTAGCTGATTCCGACACAAAAATGATCAGAATTGGCGAGTCAGGAATTTTTGACATCTTGGATTTTGCCGATCTCTCAAAAAATCGCCTGATCAGATCGGCATTGAGGAATTGGGGTTTGTCCCAATATATGTATGACCCGCATTAATCACTGGAATAAATTAATTTCAAAACCACAATCAGTGATATGAGGGGATACATAAGATGAGACTTGGCTTTTTTCCTAACAATAATTACTCAGAGATAAGAGACAACCCTTGATTGGCTGGCCGTCTATTAAGTAGGCGGGCACCCACTTATGTTGGTTAGGGAAGCTCTGAATTACATTTGATCAAGACAAGAAAAAGAGTGTGGGTTAGTAAGTCAGGATACCATATGCTACAAAAAAAATTAAAGCACAGTAGGTGTGCCCAGTAATATAACATATTATAGGGGACAGTAAAATGCATTCAGTAGTATGGGGACACTTATTTCAAATATATACAGGGAGATTGGAGAGAGATAAAGTGGAGGTAGATAAAGTACAAACCAGTCAGCTCCTAACTTTCATTTTACAGGCTGTGTTTGAAAAATGACCATTAGGAGCTGATTGGTTGGTACTTTATCTCTGTCCACTTTATCTCAGCCCAAGGCTTAGCACATTGGGCCTGATTCATAGCCACTCGTAGGCGGCAGCTCGTTCGCTCCGAGCGACGTTTGCCCAACTGCGCATGCGTACGGATCGTTATACGCATGCGCGAACCAGTCAGTGTGGCCGAAATTCATGTGCTCGCAAAATAGCGAATGCCTGATAATTTGATGACAGAATGAGGCGTATGTGGGTGGTAACAGGGGAAGGTGCTTGAAAACGGGGAGTGGAGATCCGATCGCAGGCGTGCTTAAAGGTCAAAACGGGCGTTTTATGGGTGTGCATATTTAAAACGGCAGCATCATTGACCACGTCACTGGGTTTTTTTTAAGCCAGAACTGCTCGCAAAATTGTGGTAGCAAAAACCAACCACAAGAATATCGAGCAGCTCATACCCTGTTCGATGTACTCGATTAATCTAATAAATAGCGGACATGACGTAGGATGCGAGCGGCCAGGGGGCGTAGTTTCCCAAAAAACGACCGCAAGTTTTGTTAGCTCGTTCAGACCTAGAGGCGTCAACAGACCGCAAACAGCGAACGGTTCATTTGAATAGCCACCCCTATTTTCTGGACGAGCGAGCGCAAATAGCGTCCGGCTCTGAATCAGGCCCATAGACCCCTGTGTGCTAAGTGTGTGACAGTACAAAATTCAAATACGGGAGCCACACCAACTGCCACTGAATGCTGGCCGGCAGTGTTTGGCTGCATTTGGGGTGGCAGTTGGTGTGGTTCCCCTGTTTGAATTTTGGACTGCACTGTAGCCCCACCCCTGGAGCCACCACTGTCTGTCACACACTTACCACCTTTGGAATAAAATTGACGATCTAGAAAACCGTCAGATTAGTAGGTTTCCCAGAAACTGTAAAAGGCCCTGCTTTATCAAGCTTTGTGCATAACACTTTGCCAGAATTACTGGGCATACAATCTGAATGTCGTGACTTAGGGCCCGATACATAGCGCTCGCTAGCGGGTCGATGGCTGGGCAGTGCGCACACTGCGCATGGGCGAGCCCCGTAGCAAGTGAATTTTCACTCGCTGCGGGACTCACTACAAGGAACGCCTGCTGTTTGTGGGTGACCTTACGTGCATCACCCATGAGTTCAGTTCCACTACTACCATCACGTGGATCAGTATATATCCTGGAGTAACTGAAAGTTTTCGGAGTTTACTGCCGAGAACAAGCACCATCTTCAAACAGTGTTTGTTCTTGAATCCTTCTCCTTCCTATGGGAAGGAGATCCGGGGATGAGAAGAGCGAACCCACTGCCGCCTCCTCACTCCGTCCCGGCGGCTTTGCGCACGTTGCCAGGATGACGGGGAGCAGGTAAGTACCACAGCTACAGAAGTAGCTGCGATACTTTCCACAGGGACATCTGCTTTTCGGAGCAGGTGTCCCCTCTACTGGAGCAATGATGAATTGCTCCGGAGTCACGCTTCTCTCGTGAGTTGGACACTAAAATATCCCTCGCAGCGAGTTCAAAACTTCATCATCGGAGGCCATATGGACTTTGATGATGAATAGGCCCCATAGAGAGCTATCTGCCCCACTGGCAAGGCGTATACTTGTTGCTGCCCACCAAACGCTTTCAAGAATAGACTATATTCTTGTTCCCCATAGCTTATTTCCCAGGGTAACTGGTGCTGAAATTGAAACGATTACAATTTCTCACCATGCTCTGCTTTGGCTTGAATCACAGACTCCCAGGGAAATTTGGAAGCCTCGTCTCTGGTGCTTTCCTTGTCACTTTTCTCAGTCCCTGAAATTCTGTAATAGAGTAAATTCTGCATGGGAGCAGTGGCGTAACTAGGGCAGGGCGAGCGGGGTGCGTGCCCTGGGCGCCGTTGGACCAGCGGCGCGGGGGGGCGCCGCTGCCCACGGTACCGGCCCGAACTAGTTAGCCAGTGTAGCGCCGACCGCAATGAGTGCGGTCAGCGCTACACATTTACACAGGACCGGCGCTAGGCTTCCAGCGCCGGTCCTGTGCTGCACACCTGAGCCCGTTCCCTCCCCGAGCGCTTTCCCAATAGTGCTAGGAGGCAGGATCAGGCTGTGCATAACACACGCATCGCCGCCAGAGATGCGTGTGTTAAACAGTAGCCAATGAGAGTCAGATAGACTCTCATTGACTGCTGCAGCACCCACTGCAAGAGCCGGACGGTCCTGCAGTGGGTAATGGGACTGACGTCATGACGTCTGTCCCATAATGCTGAGCACGCCAGCCCGGGCGGGAGCGGCGTCGCGAGCAGGACCAGGAGCAGAGATTCAGGTAAGTATAAGTATATTTTTATATATATATTTATTTATTTTTTTAACCTATCTGCACAACGGGGGAAGGGGGTGGCTACTACTGGGGGGACCTCTACTAGCGGAGGGGTAGCTACTACTGGGGGCGCCATTGGGAGGACCTCTACTGGGGGGGGCTACTCTACTGGGGACTACTACTTGGGGGGGAAACTACCACTGGGGGCATTATAAAAGGGGCCTACTACTAGAGGCACTGCACTCGGGGGACCACTACTGTGGGCAATAGGAAGGGCCACTACAGGGGGCACTGGATAGGGGTGCCTGCATAAGGGGACCACTACTGGGAAAACTGCATGGGGGGGACTACTGCTGGGGGCACTATATAAAGGGCACTGCATAGGGGCGGGGGACTACTAATGGGGGCAGCATATAAAGGGCACTGCATAAGGGGATACCGCTACTGGGCGCACTGCATTGTGGGGACTGCTACTGGGGGCACTGCATAAGGGGGAACACTACATGGGGCACTGCATTTGGGGGGGCCACTACTGGGGGTACTGAGTACGGGAAACTAATTGGGGGCTGTATAAGGGGGACCACTACTGGGGATACTGTATAAGGGGCACTACTATGGGCCTGCATAAGAGGGACCACAACTGCATACTGGGGGTACTGTATAAGGGGTACTACTAGGGTTAAAGTGCATATGGATAGGAATGTTCAGCGTGAAAATAAAGGGGTGTGTCATGTTGACACGCCCCATTTTTAAGTGACCATGCCCATTTTTTTTCACATCTCGGGGTGTTTAGGGGGGGGGCTCCCTTTTCAAATTTGCCCTGGGCTCCAAATACCCTAGTTACGCCACTGCATGGGAGGAATGTCGACTTAGTAACATTGATCACGTAGATAGTGACCATATCCTTTTCTGGCAGACAGCAAAATTGGCGATAAGAGGAAATATTATATCTTATGTCACAGCTACAAAAAAAAAACACTCTGGGCGAGATGCATCAAGGGTAAAAATGCGGTCAAACCCCGAAAATGCGGGTTTGACCTTATTTTCCATAAGCACCAAGCCCTTGAGTGCGATGCGCTCTGGGACTTGGATGCGGTGGGTAACGCCATCTTCCTGATGGCGTTACCCATAGAAGCCTATGGGCTTCTCTCCGCCGAGTGCCGATAGAGGGATCCAATTGGATCCCCCACATACCCCAGCACCCAATGCGTGGCGCAGAAGGACGCCGGAGGGGCTTCTAGGTCATAGACTCGGAAGTCCCTTCACCACAAAGGGCCGCTCTTACCGACAGAGCATTCCTTTGAGGGATCGTCATGCATCCCGCCCTCTTTGTCTTATCAGACCCTACAGCAAGCCTTGACAGATACCTACCAGGCTTTTAAGCAATATTCTAATCCTACAACAAAAGAGGGTTATCTATTAGCTAAGACTCACTTTGAAGAGTTTTTACAAATCATGGACGATCGATATCTATTCTCTGTAAATTATAGTTTTCATAAATTGGGGAACAAAACCGGCAAATTATTGACAAACCTCCCCCCCACCTCCCCCCTCAGAACCCCAGGACCTTTCTTCTCCCCCCACCTAATAATGACACCTTGCCTTGTATCTCTACTTGGGAAACCATCTCTCTCCAACAGGTACCGCCAGATTTAATTTCAGGCCTGATTGCTCCGATCACTTTAATTGAAGTTCAAGGGGCCATTAAACATCTGGAGAAAGCAAAGGCACCAGGACCAGACGGTTATTCCAGAGATTTTTACCAAATCCTGGCTCCCAGAAGAGGCATTACTCACAGTTCTTAATTCTATTATCTCACGCAACTTTATCCCATTATATATTAATTCAGCTGTTATAAAGGTCCTCCCCAAACCTGATCAAGACCATTCTCTTCCCAGCTCTTATAGGCCTATTTCTTTGCTGAACCTTGATTACAAACTACTAACAAAAATTGTAGCTGATCGCTGAAAAATTATTTTACCCCATGTAATTCACAAAGTCCAGACAGGTTTCATCTGGGGTCGCCACTCAGTTGCTAATGTTACAAAAATCATCTCGGGTACTCAATACTTACATTCAGTCAATGGATTATCTCCTGGGGCCTTGCTGGCACTAGATGCAGAGAAGGCCTTTGATTTAGTTACCTGGTCTCACCTTTTCACTACTCTATGTAAACTTGGCTTGCTCTCAGAGTTCATTCAATTCATATGCACCTTATATGTCGGGTCTTCTTCTCAAATAATTTGTAATGGGGTCCTTTCCTCCCCGCTCCCCATTTGCAGAGGTACCAGGCAGGGTTGTCACCGCTCCCTTTTATTTGCTTTGGCCATCAAGCCATTAGCAGTAGCCTTACGCGCCTCTACTCTAGTTAGCCTTGTTCGCTGATGACCTAATTCTAATTTTAACCAACCCTGACTCATCTATCCCAGCAGCTATAGACATTATCAACTAATTTGGCACATTCTCAAGCTATAAGATAAACATTTCTAAATCTGAGGTTCTACCCATTAGTGGTCCTACCCAATCATTTTGAAAATCTTCTAAGCTAGCTTTCTTCCACATAGCCTCTGATAAAATTAAATACCTGGGTATACAAATCACATTTAATGTAAGTTCCATATACAAAGAAATTTTTTCTGCAATACTCTCCAAATTGATTTCCCTAATGGACAATTGGATTTCTTTACCTTTATCTTTACTTGGTCGAATAGCGGTGATTAAGAGTATAATTTTTCCCAAAAATTTCTATAACATGAAGATGCTCCCTGCAGCTCTTTCGGCATCAGATATTCAAAACTTAAAAAAGCAATGTCTTGTTTCCTCTGGAAAAACAAACGCTCTAGAATTTCCTTGACCAAATTACAATCCCTAAAAACCAGTGGTGCATTAGGAGCTCCAGACTTGCTTTTATACTAATTGTTAGTCTTTTTTAGATATATATGTGATTGGCTATTAAACATACAGTATCTATCTATACCAGGGGTAGCCAACCCTGGTCCTCGAGAGCTCCCAACAGTGCATGTTTTCCAGGTCTCCTCACAGAATCACAAGTGAAATAATTAGCTCCACCTGTGGACCTTTTCAAATGTGTTAGTGAGTAATGAATACACCTGTGCACCAGCTAGGTGGTCTGGAAAGCATGAACTGTTAGTAACTCTCGAGGACCGAGGTTGGTTACCCCTGATCTATACTGATAGAGACCTTGATTTAGCACTATTCGACCCATATGCACCAGCCCCCCTGCTACACTCTAAATCTAAGGACATTCCTAAGAATATTGCTAGTAATATTTTATGTAAAGATACTTATTTAGCTTGGGTGAAAATAAATATGAAACTCCACAGCAATCACTGTACAGTAGCTCCCCATTTACCCCTCTTTGGGGCAACTCTTCATCCCCACCCTACCTGTCTAACTCCACCTTCCTACTTTAGAGGGATAAAGGACTCCCTTGCACTTCAAAAGTTTTCGACCCAGGAGGCAACCTATACTCCTTTCAAGAATTACAACAGATATATCACATCCCTAATCGACATTTTTGTATGTTACTACAAGTGAGACATTATGTATCATCTCTGGACAAGACCACATGTAGCCCTCTATCCCTCGACTCAATATCTTATTAAGGGCCTGATTCAGAGCCGGTCGCTATTTGCGGTCGTTCGTTCAAAAAAAAGGGATGGCTATTCAAATGAACCATTCGCTCTTTGTGGTCTGTTCACGCCTCTAGGTCTGAACGAGCGAACAAAACTTGCGGTCGTTTTTTGGGAAACTACGCCCCCTGGCCGCTCGCATCCTACGTCATGTCCGCTATTTATTAGATTAATCGAGTACATCGACCAGCGTATGAACTGCTCGCTATTCTTGTGGTTGGTTTTTGCTACCACAATTTTGCGAGCAGTTCTGGCTATAAAATAACCCAGTGACGTGGTCAATGACGCAGCTGTTTTAATTATGCACACCCATAAAACGCCCGTTTTGACCTTTAAACACGCCTGCGTTCTGATCTCCTCCCCGTTTTCAAGCACCTTCCCCTGTTACCACCCACATACGCCTCTTTCTGTCACTCAAATTATCAGGCATTCGCTATTTTGCGAGCACATGAATTTCGACCACACTGACTGGTTTGCGCATGCGTATAACGATCCTTACGAATGCGCAGTTGGGCAAACATCGCTCGGAACGAACGAGCGGCCGCTTACGAGCAGGTCTGAATCAGGCCCTAAGACTGGTAACCCAATCTTCATACCATACCAAATATTTGTATTCTTTACTTTGGAACAATAAACCTAGTTCACATTTAAACAAAGTATATGAGTCATGGAAATCTGATATCCCAGACTTGTCCTCAATCTCAGATCTAATGTTCCACTATGAAACTACTTTGAAATGGATCCAATCGGCATATATCCAAGAGGTACATATCCGAACCATTCACAGATCTTAAATTTCTCCAGCACAATGGAAACACATGATTCCTAATGAGCCAGGAAACTATATAAAATGTCACCTCTGCCAAGTTTTTTCATTGTTTCTGGGAATGTGGAAAGGTGAGAAAATTTTGGCATAAAGTGGTTAGTTTTATTAACCATTCGTTTCCTCTAAGGCTTATACCAGACCCATTGGCTTGCCTCTGTGCTAAATTCCACAACTGGGATTTTGGACAACAAAAACAAGTTTTATCCCCTATTATCACTAGTTTTATCACTATATGAAAAAAATATGAGATATGGTAAGAACTTACCCTTGTTATCTCTATTTCTACGAAGTCCATAGGGTTCCACAGGATACCTTGGGGTATAGGTGTGACGTCAGTCGCAGGGCACCAAAGAGTTAAGCTTTCAGCCTCCCAGGATGCACTAGGTCCCCCTCCTATACCCCGCCCCCAGGCCAAGGCACCTCAGTTAGTTACCAAGCCATAGGCCGGAGGAGGAGAAGGAAGAGAGAGAACAAAGATCTGGACACATACAAGAATCACATTCTCACCAGAGGGAGACGGAAAACCGGTGACCAGAGCAAAGCCCATCTGCAGCACAGGTGCGACAGGGCGGGAGTCCTGTGGAACCCTATGGACTTCGTAGAAATAGAGATAACAAGGGTAAGTTCTTACCATATCTCATATTTTCTACTTCAGGGTCCATAGGGTATCCACAGGATACCTTGGGGATGTCCCAAAGCAGTATCCTTTAAGGGTGGGGACGCTCCTGTGCAGAAAGGAGAATCCGCCGCCCGAAGGAAGCATCCTGAGAGGCGAAGGTGTCAAACCTGTAATACCTCACGAAGGTATGGACAGAAGACCACGTAGCAGCCTTGCAGATCTGAACTGCCGAGGCACCACGTCAAGCTGCCCACGAAGGACCCACAGACCTAGTGGAATGAGCCTTCAGAGAAGGAGGGACCGGTAGGCCTTCATGAAGATAAGCTTCAGAAATAGCCATACGGATCCAGGCTGCCAAAGTTTGCTTTGAAGCAGGCCAACCCTTTTTACAGAAGCCATAGAGGACAACAAAGCGTCCGACTTCCTAAACAAAGAAGTGCGGTCCACATAAGTCCTTAAGGCCCGCACAACATCCAAAGAGGCCTCACCCACGGAAAGACCCGGTGAGTTAAAGGCCGGAACAACTATTTCCTCGTTAACCTGAAACTGGGAAACAACTTTGGGGAGAAACTCGGGCCGAGTGCGGAGCACTGCCCTGTTCCCATGAAAAAAAAACCAAGAAAGGGGGTCTACAAGAAAGAGCCCCTAACTCAGAAACACGTCTGGCTGAAGCAACGGCCAGAAGGAAAACAGTCTTAGCTGTTAGCCATTTAATATCCACTGAGCCCAGTGGTTCAAACGGCGGTCCTTGGAGAGTCCTCAGGACCACAGCCAAATCCCAAGGCGCCACAGGTGGAACAAAGGGCGGCTGAATACGGAGAACACCTTGCATAAAGGTGCGCACATCCGGGATTGTAGCAATCCTACGGTGAAACCAGACAGATAGGGCCGAAACCTGTACCTTCAAAGAAGCAAGGCGAAGCCCATGATCTAGTCCCGCTTGCAGGAAGGCGAGAATCCGAGACAGACGAAACTCCCGCGGTGCATAACCTCTCGGTCGACACCACTGGAAGAACGTATGCCACACGCGATGGTATATCCTCGCGGAAGACGGTTTCCGAGCTCGTAACATGGTACACAGCATAGAGCTGGCAAACCCCCAGGACCTCAGCATGGCCGTCTCAACAGCCACGCCGCCAAAGACAGCCGAGTCAGGTCCGGGTGAAGACAAGGACCCTGAGACAGAAGGTCCGGTCGTAGCGGCAACCGCAGAGGACTGTCCACGGACAGACCCTGAAGGTCTGAGAACCAGTGCCGTCTGGGCCACGCGGGAGCTATCAACAGGAGCGTCCCTCCTTCCTGTTTGAATTTCCGGATTACCCGTGGAAGAAGGGAGACCGGAGGGAACAGGTATGCGAACCTGAACGTCCACCGGACGGACAGAGCATCCACCAGAGACGCCCCTTCGTCTCTTGTGCGAGACCCGTACACCGGCAACTTGTTGTTGTGCCGGGACGCCATGAGGTCGATTTCTGGAAGACCCCACCTGTCCACCAGTAGTTGAAAAACGTCCGGGTGCAGGGACCATTCCCCTGGATGAACGTCCTGGCGACTTAGAAAGTCCGCCTCCCAATTTAGCACTCCCGGGATGAAGACCGCTGATATGGCCGGAAGATTGCGCTCCGCCCAAACCAGGATCCGAGAGACCTCTACGAGAGCCGCCCGACTGCGAGTTCCTCCTTGCCTGTTTATGTAGGCCACGGTGGTAGCATTGTCCGACTGGACCTGCACCGGGTGACCCTGGAGAAACCGCTGTGCCTGCAGGAGAGCATTGAAGACCGCACGGAGTTCCAAGATATTTATTGGAAGCTCCGCTTCTGTCGGTGTCCACCTGCCCTGGAACAAGTGTGGACCCGAAACTGCTCCCCAGCCCCGAAGACTGGCGTCCGTTGTCAACAGGACCCAATTTGGAACCCAGAACGGACGTCCCTTGTTGAGGTGGGTCATCTTTAACCACCACGCAAGGGACAGGCGAACCTCCGGGGTGAGCACAATCGTCTGGAACTTCAGAGACTGAGGCAGCCCGTTCCACTTGGACAGGATCAGGTGCTGCAGAGGTCTAGAGTGAAACTGGGCGTATTCCACCATGTCGAACACCGACACCATGGAGCCCAGTAACCTCATCGCCGAGTGTAAGGACACCCGGCGGCTGTGCAGACAACTGCGCACCCTTGACTGTAAAGCAGAGATCTTGTCCTCCGTCACGAAGATCCTTTGCTGTCCCGAGTCCAATAAGGCTCCAAGATGCAGAATCCTCCGAGACGGGATTAGAGTGGACTTCTGCCAGTTAATTAGCCAGCCGTGCCGTTGCAGCAGTGCAATGGTCAGGTCCAAGTGGTGTAACAGGAGCTCTGGAGATCCTGCCACCAATAACAGGTCGTCCAAGTACGGCAACATGCGGACTCCTTGCAGCCGCAGAGAAGCCGCCATGACCGCCATAGCGTCCTGTATGTCCAATGACACCATGTAGTCCCCAGGTTCCAGCGCCAGAATGATGGACCGTAGGGTCTCCATCCGAAACTTCGGGACCCGCAAAGACTTGTTGAGTGCTTTGAGGTTGAGAATCGGACGATATGACCCATTGGGTTTCTGTACCAAAAATAGATTTGAATAGAAACCCTGGCCCCTCTGGGAGAATGGAACAGGCACTATAACTCCAGCCTGGAGCATAGTGTGCAATACCTTCCGCAGCTCCGTAGCCTTGTTCCGGTCTGATGGTAGACCCGTGGTGAAGAATCGAGCCGGGGGTCTGTGCCGGAAGGAGAGGGCGTACCCGTGAGAGACCACCTCCAGAACCCAAGTGTCTGTCGTAGTGAACGACCAACACCGGGAGAACTGCAGCAGGCGGCCTCCCACCCTGGGATCCCCCAAGGGGAGACCCGGACCGTCAGGCCGCAGGCTTGTCATCTGGCTTGGGGGCCGGACGTCTGGTACTCCATGCCTGTTTCCGGGGCTTGCCCGATTTCTTAGGGCCAGCCTGTCGAGGAAACGACTGTGGTTTGGGCCTGCCCTGGGCCCTAGATGACCGAAAGGACGATGGTCCAGAACCAGAAGGAGCAGCGGCCGACGGGAGACAAGCAGATTTGGCTGCCGCCAGCGTGGCCACAATCTTATCCAGATCCGGACCGAAGAGAACTTCTCCGGTAAACGGCAACGCTTCCAGACCTTTCTTGGATCTGCGTCCGCCTTCCAGGATCGCAGCCACAAGGTGCGACGAGCAGCTACCGCTGCTGAAGAAATTCTAGACACCAGAGTACTAATGTCTAGAGCCGCCTCGTTGATGTAGGTGGCCGAATCACGGAGATTGCCAATCAACTCCGCTTGTTCGGCCGGACAGTCGGATTCAAAAGAAGCCTCTAATGAATCCGCCCAGCGCTCCATCGCTCTGGCAACCCAGCAAATGGCCATAGCCGGCCGTGCTGCCCCCCCTGCAAGGGAATAAGCGGACTTCAGGCAGATTTCTACCTTGCGGTCCGTAGCATCCTTAAGGGAGGACATGGATGGCATCGGCAATGTGGCACTACGGACAAGACGGGTCACGTGAGAATCCACCTGTGGAGGGGATTCACACTTAGCAAAATAATTATCCGCGAACGGATAAGCCACCGCCAGGCGTCTCTGCGGCTGGTATCTTTTGCCAGGTTGTTTCCACGCCTCCTCTAAATGGTCCACCAACTGACCCGAAAGAGGAAAGACTGTGGCATCGCCCTTCACATCTTTGAAAAAGGCATACTTAGATTTAGCCGCTGGGGGAACTTCGTCCTCAATCACCAAGGCTGTGCGGACCACCCGAATAAGTCCAGGAATATATACTTTGGACTTAGCATCAGCGTCCTTAGTATGGAAAGGTTCCTGATCGTAAGGATCCAGAATCTCCCCATCATCAGACGTCCCTTCGTCATCCTCATAAGGAGCGGACAGAGACGCCACCGGCCTTTTATGAGGCCGCATCACAGACTCCCCTTGCAATACATCCGACAAGTGCTGTAAAGAACTCGTCAGGGAGTTAACCCACGCTGGCTCCTGAGAACCCGGGAGCGGGGAAATAGGGAGACTGTGGGGTACCACCAATTGTCATGGGAACCCCTGCATGGGTGACGACACCACAGACTGCTGGGACAAACCCATCGGAGTAAACGCGGGCTGCGGAGCTAACTGGCCCACTAAAGCTGTTAACGCCTGAGCGAAACAAGCCCAGGGCGGCTCCTGTACCGGTGCTGTAACCGTAATAGGCCGCGCCATGGACAACACTGCCGGCAAAGGCCCTCCGCGCTACCCTCCCCCTCCGCTAACGGTACTTTGCACGTGGTACACTGTAGCCGGAGGGGAAAATCACTTTCAGACATGATGGCACCACGTATGTGACCTCTCTCACCAATTAAGTATTAAATAGGCGAGAGACCACCCTGCAGCACCGCACCGCAAGGGCTTTAGCAGAAAGAACAGGGACAGTAATAAAGCTGACAGTTTAGTGAAGAATAGTTACAGGCAGCGCTAGCACAGTCACATACAATGCAGAGAAATAACAATTCCTGCACTAACAGCGCTGATCACTCAACTACACAGACACAGGGCCTGGTAGGACACAGCGCTGCATACACAGACCTGAGCCACAGCGGAGGAGAGGTATGCGGGGGGACCCAGACCACGATGCTTCCTTCCAGACTTCCAGCAGCGTTCACCATGCGTTGCAGAGAAGATGGCCGCCGAGGAGCAGAGAGAAGCTGGCCTGGGGGAGGAGCGCTGACACAGGACCAGTCAGCACAGTGCAGAGAGGGCTGTGTGCAGCGGGGGAGGCGCCGGCTGTGAGACAGGGAAGGCGCGCTCCCCTGGCATGCATTTAACCCCTGGGACGCCGCAGCGCTACCGCTCTGCTGCGGTCCGCTGTCCCAGGGGGTAGTGGAAGCGCAGGTTGGTCGCCTGGCTCCACGCTGCAGCCAGTCCCCAGGGAGCCCCCTGCCTGGGGACTTAGGACCATGTGATCAGCGGGGACCCACCGCGGGACCCCGCTGCTTACCTCTGTCCCCCTTGAATCCGGCCATGGTCCGGAGCATCTGGGGTCACCGCTAGCTGTGACCCCAGACGCCCACCAGCATCCCCGGATCAGTACCGGCGTTCTGGTACCGGCGGGGTGTAGGGAAGACAGCATGGACGTCAGGACTGACTGTCCATGCTGTTCATCCAGTTGTGCAGCCACAGCTGCATGAAGAATAAGCTTCAGGGGCTCTTCTAGCCCCCACTCCAACAGGTGCACCCGACTCCGGCCGGGCACCAAACTAAACTGAGGTGCCTTGGCCTGGGGGCGGGGTATAGGAGGGGGACCTAGTGCATCCTGGGAGGCTGAAAGCTTAACTCTTTGGTGCCCTGCGACTGACGTCACACCTATACCCCAAGGTATCCTGTGGATACCCTATGGACCCTGAAGTAGAAAAATTAAATTGATTCACTCGACCTCAAAGTCAGCTCCCCCTCTTAATGAAGTTAAAGTGAAGATGTTGCAGTTTTTGTACTTCGATAGGCGTTCTACGCTACCTGATATAAATAATAAAGTTGAAAGGTTTTACAAAAAATGGGGTTTATACATTGATACCTTGGACAGACAAACTCAACATGAGATATCGAAAATCTTTGGGCACGATTCAATTCAGCGCGATGTAAATAGCGCCGGGAGATAGCTCCCAGAGCTATTCAATTCATCGCGCTGTTAGGTCGGGGAAGGCTCGTTATTGCGCCTTAAACAGGGTGCTTAGGCGCGATAACGGGCATTCCCCGACCTAACTTCCCGGCGCGAGGCTGTTTTCCCGGCGCTAAGGGCAGAAAACAGCCTCGCGCTGGGACTTTTGTTGGATTTCTTCTCTCATCCCCGGAGGGATGAGAGAAGAAATCATTAGTCGGACTTGTCAGCGTGGTGTATTGAATAGCTCCGGGAGCTCACTCCGGGAGCAATTTACATCGCGCTGAATAGAATCGAGCCCTTTGAATCTACTGATTGCTATTTGTTACGCCAACTCACTTAACCTTGAAATTATTTTTATAAAAATCTCTGGATGTCTACATTAATACTATGCCTAAGCAAGATTTCAATCACTTGTTTACATTTTTTATAGTCAGTCGCTGATCACCTCTAACCTAATGTGTTTCCCTTTGTCCACCCTACCTTACCCCATTTAATATTTACAGTTTGTGATATTTCAACCATTTTCTTCCTATTTTATATTTTATATTGTGATGTTCGTCAATCTCTTTATTGAAAAAATTCAACAAAATTCTACAACTACAGGGGCACACAATTTATTGCGATAAATATAGAGCAAAGCTAGGAGGTACAATGATGGTTTCCCCTAAACTGCATGCGAACTTTGTACATTGTCGGTGATTTGAATTTCCACTAACAAATCACTGTATAGTGTATTGAGTCATAAAGTTCCTTTGATACATAGGGAGAGATGTATCAAACAGTGAAAAGAGGGGGGAAGTGGACAAGTGGAGAAGTTGTCCACCGCTGCTGATCACTCCTTGATACATCTCCCCAATAATCCTCATTTCAAAAATATCCATATAAAAACAGGAAAAAGAAGAAGACACAAGAGACTCTTATGGAGATGAAGCAAAAAAAACAAAAGAAAAACAAGAAGAGTATTAAAAATGAGGGAGTGTCAGTGGAGATCCGAACGCAGGCGTGCCAAACGGTCAAAACGGGCGTTTTAAGGGTGTGCATAATTAACAAAGCAGCGTCATCGACCACGTCACTTGGTTGTTTCTTAGCCTGAACTGTTCGCATGATTGCGGTAGGAAAATCCAACCACAAGCACTGCGAGCAGTTCAGACGCCTTTCGATGTACTCGATTAATCTAATAAATAGCGGAGATGACGTAGGATGCGAGCGGCCAGGGGGCGTCTTTACAAAATAGCGAGCGCATGTTTCGTTCGCTCGCTCAGACATAGAGGCATCAACAAACCACAAAGAGCGAGCGCTCAATTTAAATAGCCGGCCCCTTTTTCTGAACGAGCGAGCGCAAATAGCGTCCGGCTCTGAATCAGGCCCTGTGTTTGAAAAATGGCAGTTAGTAGCTGATTGGCTGGTACCTTATCACGCTTATAAAGCTTAGTAAATAAAGCTTAGTAAATAGACCCCTATGCCTTTAAACCGGGACACTCATGACTTACACAGGTTCTGGGGCTGGCTGACTTCAAGTCTGCATCTCACCTGGTTTTAATCAGCCACATAACCTGTGTAATTCATGAGTTTCCCAGTTTAAAGGGATAGTATGGTAAGCCTACCCAATAGTACATGACAAAGTCAAAGACAGAATAATACTTAAGCATTCCAGGGTTAGGGCTGGCAGCAAACAAGCATGGTCATACAAAAAAACATTGGTCAGAATAAGGAAAACAACAAAACAATAAATATAACCGGGTCAACAGCGAGTAGATCTCGGGGGCACAGGTCACCACACCAAGACAGGAACTACAGTATCACAGATGTGGAAGTACCACCAGGCAGGCTAGTTAAACTTGGCTGAACCAACAGGTTGAGCACTGTAATTCAGACCAGCACCACTTTTCCTGGGGTGGTCAGGGCACCACACTGATAAGAGAACTGTAGTGGGGTTTCCCTAACAGTCGGTACTCTACGACCAGATCAGGAATGACGTCAGTGTGCAAAGTCAACCCCTGGCTGCTAAATATAATATATAAATTAGCCAATGGAGGTCAGGTAATACAACGGGGGACCTTCAGAAGCTATATACACATCTTGGTCCTCTTTCTGAGTTGGACGCTGTGGCGTCTTTGCAGGTATTGCTTCTGCGACTTTACACCAATACCGCTACAAGCCCTTCGCCCGTGTACAGCCATGCGTCTGCACGTTCAAAGTCTGAGACACCCAGTTTGCGCATCTTCAGACTTTTAGCAACATTGCGTCCATCTTAAAATTAGGCCCCTTGTGTGGCAAAGGAGTACAATGAGAAGCCGATGCTGCAAGTGGACTCTGGGCCTGATTCAGAGCTGGACGCTATTTGTGGACGATCATTCTGAAAAAGGGGCCGGATATTTAAATAGAGAGCTCGCTCTTTGCGGTCTTTTGACGCCTCTATGTCTGAACGAGTGAACGAAACATGCGCTCGCTATTTTGTAAAGACGCCCCCTGGCCGCTCGCATCATACGTCATCTCCGATATTTATTAGATTAATCGAGTACATCGAAAGGCGTATGAACTGCTCGCTATTCTTGTGGTAGCATTTTCCTACCGCAATCATGCGAGCAGTTCAGGCTAAAAGACAACCAAGTGACGTGGCCAATGACACTGCTTTGTTAATTATGCACACCCTTAAAACACCCGTTTTGACTGTTTGGCACGCCTGCGTTCGGATCTCCACTCCCCGTTTTCAAGCACCTTCCCCTGTTACCACCCACAAACGCCTCATCCGGTCACTCAAATTAGCAGGCATTCGCTATTTTGCGAGCACACGATATCCGACTGCACTGACTGGTTGGCGCATGCGCATTACAATCCATACGCATGCGCAGATGTGTGAACATTGCTCGGAGCGAACGAGCAGCTGCTTACAGGCGGCTCTGAATCAGGCCCTCTTTGTGGACTCCATTCTAATGAACCGTTTATCAGTTTAATATCATTATTTATTTTTGTTTACGCGGTTGGCTTTTGGCGAAAAACGCAAGTTACACCATTTTCTAGACTACATAAAGATCGCTTCGTAGGATCCAAAATGTGCTTGATTCAATCCATAAAGCCTGGTTTCCGCCACCCCCGGGTAAACAGGGGAAATAATCACAGTGGTTCCGCACTTCCATTCATTTCCGATCATTTTTCTTAATAAATAATAATCTAAAATGAAATGCCCATGGCCATGGTATGTGACTGGATACATACATACTGATCATGTGAAAAGTCACAATTCTTCTTTAAACCAGACGTACTGTAGTTCATTGAAAATTTCTATAATCATATTTATATTCAACATGTCACCAGTTGGCGTCCTTAGAGCGTCTCAATTATACATTTCAGTGTGAGCAACTCACAGAGCAATGTTGCTTTGCGCTTTTAACCGGCAGTCCCTCGCTGAGGTTCATTGAGCACCGATGTCATGAAAACCATTCTAACGAGTTCGTCATCTCGCTCATAGACTGACAGCTCGTAATAATTACGTGCGCTGTTCTGAATTTTACTGCCAGAATTGCTAGATCGGGATGAGGTTAAAGCGCGATGTACTGTTATCTCAGTGCTCCTTATTAAAGGGCCGCATTCAGATCTGGACGCAGAGCCGATATTTACTGAGACATTGTTAGCCATTGCGCACGTGGATAAGGCGCACTGTGCCCTCGCAGGGATAGAATTGCGAATACTGTATGCTCAATCAGAGCAGAGGATTCACTCGCAAAGCGAGTGCCAGGTAGTCAGCATTTGGATGAATTAATGGGGGGTGGATAGAAAGATGCAGGCGCGTCAGGACCATTTAAACACCATTTTCTGGGCGTGCATAAATTAGCCGCTGTGTCCTTGCTCGCAGCAGGAGAGCCTCTGTGTGTCTGGAGACCGGCTGTGTCTGCGGCAGCTTAGACTTACTCAGAAGGCTGGTGGCCGCATGACCTGCGGTCGATGTTTCCAGTTTTGTGGGTGATGATTTCAGTGGGCGTCTCTAAACACTGGCAAATTAGCATATTTTCGCCATTGCGAATCCATGAGAGATCGCAGCTGAGATGGCATTTGCGTCCACATCAAAAGCTTTAAGCTGCATACACACACAACGATTTTGTTACCAACGATTTTCTGTCAGATTATCTGTCAGATTTTTTAAAGTGTAATGAACGATTTTTTTGAACTACAAACGATTTTTGCATATTCCCTTACTGAAAATCGTTGAGTTGGTCAGTCTGATTGAACTACAAACTACAAATGTGAACACGCATGAACGATAATCGTTCATCGTTTTAACTCAGAAAGTGAACGATTTTTTCAACGATTGAACTATGAACGATATCGTTAACGATAGTCGTTCAAAAAATCGTTGTGTGTGTATGCAGCTTAAGTGTTAATCCCTATTTAATAGCTATTTAAACCTTTTACTTACATATTTATAGGTAACTATGGCTGTTCCTAATAGTCTGAGAAAGGCCCTTGGTCATGATAGTCCCTATGGGGGCATGTCCATCACCACCAATGACCAAAGTCCCCCTTGCCCTTTCCTAATGACTTGTGCCCACTGAAGAGGCACCCATCAGTAGGATACACCAACCATGCAGGTCCAGCAACAGGGGGTAAATGGGGGATGCCTGTACTGGGCCCTGAGGTTCCGAGGGGCTCTGAATCTTCGATGGTCCCAAAAATCTTAGGGAACAGCAATTGTCTATATACTGTAGTAGCTCAATTAAATTTAGAATTGTGCCAACCGACAGCACAATAATAAGAAACAACTAAAACGAAAAGTACCCCCCCCCTCCATGGTAACCCCTGCGAAGTAGCATCCAGTGCAAATGCGCAGGAATGATACATGACGCTATGGCGACGGCACCATTACGGGCAGCGCCAGCGCTTCTTGGTCCCTGCTGCCATGACCGCATAGGAGGAGCTGAGAGAAATGTGGAACAGGCGCCGTGTTCCCCCCAACCCTCCTCCCCTCCGCTCACCTCCCTGTCCCCCGCCTACCTTGCCGCTGCAGCCACCTCCGGCTCTGGCACTGTGTTCTCTCGGCATTTATTTTTTTTTCTAAACTTTACTGTGTTCTGCCGGGAGAACATAGTGTCAGAGCAGCAGCCAGAGCCGGAGGAGGGACCAGGGAGCAACAGAGCGAACGGAGGAGGACCTGCCCAGCCGACAGCAGGTAAATGTAACCCGGTGTATGCCACCCCAGAGTGGCGTATAGATTAGTAACACCATCAAATTCCGAAAAAACATAATTTTTGGAATTTGATGAATAGCCTAATTTCTACATCCCTATACTAATGTACTAATGTACTAATGTACTAATGTATGGGGAGTGTGGAAATTAACGCAGACGGACTTAACCAGGAGATATCAGTGAAATCTCCTGTGTTAAGTGTCTTCATGAAAACTAAAATAATGGTAATTAAGGAAAATGTCCTTAAAAACGTTATTTTAGTATTGATGAATGGGCCCCATAGACATGTTGGCCATGGAGAAAATAATCGATTGGTTTATTGCCTGCAGTGCTAGCCCTTAGAGGAATGGATGTGCGGGGGGGTCAGGCAGAGACATCAGTGGACCAGGCCCCAAGATTTCTGTTGCTGGCTCAGTAAGTAGCCGGGCGATGATGGGACAGTCCCTAACTTAGGCCAAACCCGCTGCAAAACCGCCACAAAGCCGCCATCAAAACACATTTTAAATTAGAATAGAACAGGGCTGTCATTTAGAAACCGCTGCAAACCACCACCAAATCCCCGGGGTTTCGAACAGAATAGAACCCGCCGTCAAACCGCGACCAAACCGCCGGGGTTTAGAACCCGCCTCTTGGTAAATTTTGCCCAAAGACTTAACAAAAGCAGCCAATTGGATACTGGGTTTCATTAGTCTGGGTAAAGCAAATATCTGATTGGTCCCTATGTTTACTTCCCATTAAGTTCTTGTAAAAACAATAAGTAGAACTAACGCTGCAACCATTGGTAATGAGGCCATTAGCGCGTAACCTTCCCTGTCCTGTAATGTATGCCCAGATAGAGGCGTCTATGTCGAGACACAGGAGTACATCCTTCATTATTACCCATTTCTCCCTGAGTATCTGCAGAGAAACTGATTAACGCAGAATTATATTGTCAATAATGTCACTTCGCCTAATTAGTAGCAGAGATTTATTTTCAATTAACTGACAGAGATTTATGGTGTATCGGGTAACCCAATGTAACTCCACGGGCGCAATGAAAATGATGCTAATCTCAGCACAAGTGTTTTACTGATACTTAGAAATATTTATTGGTTAAATAACGGAAACACATTTACTAAACAGTCCTCAGGCGCCTTTACCAAGGTTTAAAAAGACAGCGAAATGCAAGATTTCAGATGCTTGTCTCTAAATGTAAAAGATATAGGAAAATGAGGATCATCACAGGGGGCACATATGGTATTTTCATGAGCACCTGCCCAGTTTTGATCTATGTATTTCATATTATACACATACATTAGTATATACAGAAATATGGTATTTACAAACCCTACCCTAGAATAGTTTACAGACGGTAATAGACAGATTTCATGGATTTGTTCTGCATTACATTTTAATGGTCAGTTACTGTACAATATTTGTTGTTTTATTACACTCCCTCCACCCAATAAACATTTCTCAGTCTCTTGGCAACTACATCCCTACGATGGTGGCAATTGTGCCACTGATTGGACTGTTTGAAAGTGCTTCAATGAGGTGAACTTGATCCCAGAAATGTCAGAACCAGTGTTACACCCGCCATCTGTACCTACCAGTCTGCTAGGAGGACTAGGGATGGTCATCGGTAACCAGTAGTACACCCACCATCTGTACCTACCAGTCTGCTAGGAGGACTAGGGATGGTCATTGTACCTACCAGTCTGCTAGGAGGACTAGGGATGGTCATCGGTAACCAGTAGTACACCCACCATCTGTACCTACCAGTCTGCTAGGAGGACTAGGGATGGTCATCGGTAACCAGTAGTACACCCACCATCTGTACCTACCAGTCTGCTAGGAGGACTAGGGATGGATGGTCATCGGTAACCAGTACTTTGGAACCATCACTGTTTTCAGCCTGATGCTGATAGTTTTGGCATCCTATTCCAGTATGGTTGCCACCATCACTTGCCATCTTCCAATGTGTGTTCTCTCGATGTGTGGTGAAGTAATACATGCGCAAACCAGCTCTCTCTTCTGCACCTGCGTACGACTGTACTGTAGATGGTTCGAGCCATCCAAGGGTTTAGAAACTTTGGCGACATTCTATTGTTAGGCGTGTAATGATGATGATGGCAAAAATTTAACCATTCAATGTTACCCGTCAAATGGCCATCCCAGGGTGGACGATTGTTTCTGGGCCCTAATTGCGCTATAAGGTCTGATGATGCCGTTTATGAAGCCTGGGTCTACAAATCGTTTTCTGTGGCAATTACAGGATATACCTCACATCTCCGATTCCCACGCGACATGTGGATTCTTGCCGGTCACCCGCTACACCTCATACATCTCACCTTTTTTGTGGCTTCGTAATTGCATTATAACAGCATACAAAGGGGTCTATGTACTGAACCTTGGAGAGAGATAAAGTTTACGAAGATAAGGTACTAACTAATCAGCTCCTAACCGCCATGTTACAGGCTGTTTGAAAAATGACAGTTAGGAGCTGATTGGTTGGTACTTTATCTACCTCCAAGGCTTAGTACATAGACCCCATAGTCACTTAGGGCCTGATTCAGAGGTGGATACAGCTGCATCCGCAACTGCGTATTTTTACGCAACTGCGTCCACGTCCTTGTGCCCATGCCGCGACTGATTCTCAGCCTACTGTGAGACCCACTGGCAGCAGCGTTATTCTATAACGCACGTACTAAGACGCACCAACGTCGCACCATCGGTTGCAACATTGAAGATTGCAGCTACCCAATTTCACAGTGTGGACATGGCCGCTGTGATTGGCTAGCTAACCCCCTGTTACTTCCCTGAAACATCGACTGAAATTGCATCTCTCTGCGCGCAGTTTCGATCTGCGGTAACCATCAGGTGTATGTGCAGTGTGACTCGAACAATTGCTCAAACTGAAAACATTGTCCGCTTCCGAGCAGCATCGACATTTTGCGCACCTCAGTATCAGGTCTTAGGCACTTTGAATTCGCATTTTTGTCGCAAAGGAAGAATATCAAGTCGAGATTAAGCATAATGACGGCAAGTGGCGCGATGCATGGAGCCGCTCGCTCGTATCAGCCCATTTGCCTTTTTAGCATCTCAGTCGCACACAGCAGTTGCACGCAGTGCGGCGCCAGTCTCCAGATTACCCGTACATTGTACTTTTGGCGCACTAGTGATGCGAATAAGATGCATATTTTGTGAAAAATGTGTGGGGGATGCATGGCGCGGCATAGTCACAAAATCTGCGGTGTGGCGCAATTTGAGGTTAGGTGTATGTGGAAGAAAAATAAATGAGGATGAAGTTCTGCGTTCTCCTGTCATTAGTTGATGTGAGAATCAGAGCTTTCGGTTGGCAGCAACAAGACAATAATTTCTACGCCGGATAAAACATATATTTTCTTTTTGTACCAGACTTTCTGGTAATTCTAAAAATGTAAACGTAATAGTTTCTTGTAAATGTGATCTATTTTTGCTGTTTTCATTGAACAGGTTAATTTATTCCTAATGCTGGGCATACATTACCAGATAAAATGCCTGCCAGCCCGCAGATATCACGGGCATACACTGGGCGGGATGCACTAACATAGTGCGCTACTTATGCGATCAGTACAGCAAAAGACAGCTCTTCCGATAAGAGCTGTCCTTTGCGATCCGCGCCGCCCCGTGGACTTCCCAGTTTATGACCCGGGAGTTCATCTGCGCATGCGCAGAGTGACGTGGCAGCCGCGGGGCATGCTGGGAGGGATCCCATCAAATCCCTCATACCAGCCCGATGCGGTAGAAGCCCATAGGCTTCTATAGGGTAACGCCAGCAAAAGCTTTTGCTGGCATTACCCTCCGCATCGGAACCCAGGCGGCCACACCTTAGTGCATATGGAAAATGCTGTAAAGCCCCGGCAACGGGGTTTTCATCGCATTTTCCAATTAGTGCATCTCGCCCACTGTGATACGTTTCACAGTGTATTAGCCCCGATATCTGTGTTCCACCGCCGGGGAGGAGACATTTCACTGTTCCTTTCCTATGAAGGAACAGGGGAAATGTCTACCTGTCGGCCTCGGATGGGCATACAGTAGATTGCCTGATGCTGCCGACATTTTAACTTGCAGATATCGCTGGACGATTCGGCATTCCTGACTGATCGATATTTAACCCTCGGTCGGCCACACACACTACAATTATCGGAGCGATCCGCGGATATTGGGCGGATCGCCCCGATAATTGTAGAGTGTATGACCAGCATAAGACATTTTAAGCACTGTCAGATCTGTCTTATGTTTCTTTTTAATTGATCTAAATAATTGTACTTTTTCCATTTTATATATATATATATATTTCAGGACTCGACAAATCCTGGGTCGCCAGATTTTACAAATACTGTAAATACTACAAATAAAGCTAACTGTAAACAAAAGCGTCAACAGCATGTAAGGGAGACTAGTTCACGGGCCAAGCCACCATGCTCACGAGCGGCTACTGAGCCTGCCCGGCCTGACAGAGTTGCTGCAGGACCACTTGATTGGTCTTCTGCCAGAGGCCGCAGGGTCTGAAGGTCTTGGCTGGCTGCAGGGTGGTGCTGGAGCTGCCGCTGCTCCTCGGGCTCACACCTGCGGAATCAACTTTACAGGGAACCCATGCAGACCGAGCCCAACGGGTTGGAGGAAGAGGAGGACTCCAGCTTTGAAAGTGTCTGATACCCCTCCCAGCTTCCACAGCGTTAGGTAGATAAACCTGCAATCCTGTAGTTCCCCTACAAAATATCTCTCCCTGTTGCATTGACTTAACTGTCAGGGGAAAGTCTCTATGGCATACATGCCTACCCTCCCGGTTTTCGCGGGAGGCTCCCGATTTTTCGGGTAACCCCCCGCACCCCCGGAAGGGTAGGCACCTCTCCCGCATTCTGCCCACTTCCTAATGAAGTGGGCAGAATGGGGAGAACTTCTGCGGCAATCGCGGGTCCCTGTGTAGAGGGCGGGGCTTTAAGACACGATTCTTCATGAATCGTGTCATTTAGCCCCACCCCTGATTTAAATATGCACCAATCGCGGCAATTTGCCACGGAGGGGGCGGGGCTTAATGCCGTGAATCGTTTGGCCCCGCCCCCGTCGGGACCCAGCTGCTTCTCCTCCCCAAGTTCTCCCGGGGAGGAGATTTAAAAGGTAGGCAAGTATGCTCTATGGTGGTATGGGGTTCCAACCAATTGATGGTTTTTGCAACTGCACTTGAGGATACATTCAAAGTTCTTGAAATTTTCCTTATCGACTGACCTTCATGTCTTAAAGTAATGATGGACTGTCGTTTCTCTTTACTGAGTTGAGTTTTTGGTGCCATAATATGGATTACAACAGTAGTCAAATAGTGTCCACTGTGTACTAACCCTACCTGTGCACAACACAACTGATGGTCTCAAACACATTATGGGGGGTAATCAATATGGGAGCGAAAAGTCTGTGCTGGACTTTTTGCTCCTCATCGGCGGCTTTCCGGGAATAAAGTATCAGGCGCGTACCCGCTTTATCCAATTCAATTAGGAAGTGGCGGAAAGGTAAGTATCGGAAAAAATTTGGGAACTTTTGGGAAATGTCCCTGGGTTCCCCCTAAAGATGTCCAGACATGGGGGTTCACTATGGGTACCCCCATTTTAGCCTGCTGAAGGAAGTCGGGGATTGTAATAGCCACGGCAGGTGCATAAATGCGGCTATTGAAGAAGTGGTGAAGAATAGCACTTTTTTTTTTTTTTTTTTTAAATAACTTGTTCCATCAAATTTGGGGTATATGAAAATGGGGGTAAGCATATTTTAAAGTCCCTAAAATTATTTGTAAAAATTCTTAAAAAATGCACCTGCCGCTACTCCAGCAATGAAGAAAACACCTGCCGCATGTAAGGGAATCCCTGTGGATTTAATTTGGTTTTTCTTTATGTATGTCTGGTTTTTTTTTTGTTTGTTTTTTTTTTGCACCCCAAATTTAAAGGTCATTTTTTGGGATGTCCCTTCTTTTTTTTTTTTTTTGACACATATCTTTTCTAGGGGACATTCCCAGTGGTGCAGGATATTTTTTTAAGCCTGCACCCCTAAACACCAATTCTGCAATTTTTTTCGCCAGCAAAAGGCTGGTGAAAACTTATCCCCGTTTTTTTTCAATGACTTTTCGCACTGGCGAAAAGTCAATGTAATTGAATACAGGGATAATTGAAATAGGTGAAAATTACGTCATCGGCGATAAAATATCGCCGATAACGACTTTTCGCCTCAAATTAAATACTGCCCTAAAAAGGCAAGTAATTCCACAGATTGACTCCTGACAAGACACACCTGTTAATTCAAAACCATTCCAGGAGACTACCTCTTGAAACTGACTGAGAGAATGCCAAGAGTGTGCAAAGCCGTCATCCAAGCAAAAGGGGGGTACTTTGAGGAATCTAAAATATAAAACATATTTTGATTTGTTTAACACTTTTTTGTTTACAACATAATTCCATATGTGTCTTCGGTATTAATCTACTATGTTGAAAATAATTTAAATGAACAAAAACCATTGAATGAGAAGGTGTGTCCAAACTTTTGACTGGTACTGTATGTGGTGTCACAATGGGCGTGTGAGCCCATTGTGGCACCACATACAGGGGACACCATCCGAGGGGGTGGTGGTACCATACCAGGTGACAGCATCCGAGAGGGTGACAGCCAAATAGCAGAGCTGCTGTGCGATTTGTGTCACCCCCTCGGATGGTGTCACCGAGCGGCTAGCAGCAAAGACAGATCACGCGGCCATGTACACCTCATCCTTTACACACACCCCTGTGGCTGGAGAGGTTGGGGGCTTCCCAACTCAGGTGGCGTGGCAAGTACTCAGGTGCTGCACCGCATGTCACCACCCGGTATGATGCCGCTGTGTATGTATACAATTTTCTATAGAATGTGCAGTAAAGATTTTCTTAACAATAGTAATAAGTAAATGCCCTTCAATATATAGAAATATTAATCGATAATGTTTATATGTAGACAGATGAGGGGAACGTTATAAAAAGTCGTATTACTACAGTTCTTTGTAGATATCAGTAACCAAATAATTAGCACTTAGCACTGGTAGAAAACATGAAGAAGCTTCTGGGGGTAACACAGAGATGGGCGCTATTACAGTAGCGGATATGTATTTTGTCGCGGTCGCTACTCCTTCTGTATTGTAATATCTCGGCCAATGGTCATCCTATTGAGATGCCCACCGACTATTGCGCAAATCTGCCGATGTGCGTTAAAAGGTGCACTATCAGCACACTATCGGACATGGCACCTGTCCTATGACAGACACAGAATGTCCGACTTAACGCTCATGTATGGTAGCCAACCCCCCCTCCCAGTTACCACTCAGAAACCCCCATCGAAATAATATGGATCCCTCTTGGACACATGCTCATAGGGAAACCATCGCCCACTTGCGCCTGATGGCATTTCTGTTCCCACCTCTGAATCATCCTCTCATTATGTGGGATCCTAATGCCCCCATTCCCTTCTTCAAATCATGTCACTGCCCCTGTCACATACAGCCCTGTCCTCACATATCACTCATCTCCTGCTGCTGGGGGACGCTGCTCCTTCCACTATATAATTCTCAGTCTGTGACTTCCTGCTGCCTCCATTCCCCTCCTCACATCATGTCACTGCCCCCGTCAGATGCAGCCCTGTCCTTACTAACACATCACTCATCTCCTGATATACTCTGTGCTGCTGGGGGATCCTGCTCCTCCCACTATATAACTCTCAGTCTGTGACTTCCTGCTGCCTCCATTCCCCTCCTCACATCATGTCACTGCCCCTGTCACATACAGCCCTGTCCTCACTAACACATCACTCATCTCCTGATATACTCTGTGCTGCTGGGGATCCTGCTCCTCCCACTATATAACTATCAGTCTGTGACTTCCTGCTGCCTCCATTCCCCTCCTCACATCATGTCACTGGCCCTGTCACATGCAGCCCTGTCCTCACTAATACATCCCTCATCTCCTGATATACTCTGTGCTGCTGGGGGACCCTGCTCCTCCCACTATATAACTCTCAGTCTGTGACGTCCTGCTGCCTCCATTCCCCTCCTCACATCATGTCACTGCCCTCGTCACATACAGCCCTGTCCTCACTAACACATCACTCATCTCCTGATATACTCTGTACTGCTGGGGGACCCTGCTCGCTCCTCCCACTATATAACTCTCAGTCTGTGACGTCCTGCTGCCTCCATTCCCCTCCTCACATCATGTCACTGCCCCTGTCACATACAGCTCTGTCCTCACTAACACATCCCTCATCTACTGATATACTCTGTGCTGCTGGGGACCCTGCTCCTTTCACTATATAACTCTCATTCTATGGCTCCCTACTGAGGGAGCTCTGAGGCACATAAAGGGGCATGAGGGGGCTCCGTCATTAATGACATATAAAGGGGCATGAGGGGGCTCTGTCATTAGTGACATATAAAGGGGCATGAGGGGGCTCTGTCATTAGTGACATATAAAGGGGCATGAGGGGGCTCTGAGGCACAGAAAGGGGCATGAGGGGGCTCTGAGGAACATAAAGGGGCATGAAAGGACTCTAAGGCACATAAAGGGACATGAGGGGGCTCTGTCATTAGTGACATATAAAGGGGCATGAGGGGGCTCTGAGGCACATAAAGGGGCATGAGGGGGCTCTGAGGAACATAAAGGGGCATGAAAGGACTCTAAGGCACATAAAGGGACATGAGGGGGCTCTGTCATTAGTGACATATAAAGGGGCATGAGGGGGCTCTGAGGCACATAAAGGGGCATGAGGGGCTTTTTATTAGAGTATTAACAAAAAAAGGCCTAAAATCTGACAAATGAAATGGTTGTAACCGAATCACAGTTTTAGCCCCACCCCTTTTCACGCCCCCTGTCCATGCCCCCTGTCTATGCGGAATTGGTATGAAATACCGGTTCGATTCCGGGCAACGCCTGGCTGACAACAGCAGAGTTCCCGGCAGCGGAAGCCCGACTGCGCTGGAAATCCTGATCGTGGATAGGTAAGTACAAACTAACCTAATCTAACCCCCTAACCCTCCTTAGGGGTGCCTAACCCTAACCTCCCCCCCAAGTGCCTAACCCTAACCCCCCCCTTCCTCGCTGCCTAAACCTAAGTCTCCCGAGGGGGTGCCTAACCCTAAGTCCCCCCCGGGGGTGCCTAACCCTAACCCTCCCTCCCCCTAGCCTAACCCTAACCCTCCCTCCCACTAGCCTAACCCTAACCCTCCCAGGGGGTGCCTTGCCCTAAGTTCCCCCGGGTGCCCTAAACCTAACCCTCCACCCCGGCTGTCCATTCGCGGTTTTCCGGCGTCGGGGAAATGTCAGGTGTCTACATCTAGACGCCCGGCATTTCATCTCTCGCCGGGATATGACAGTCGGGAAGCCGGCTGCTGGTATTAAGGCAGCCGGCTTCCCGATTGTATACCGTCCATGCCCCCTGTTCAGGAATTTGAAAATGAAAAGGAGGTAACGCTACATGCAGTCCGACCCTTACTAACATATCACTCATCTCCTGACGTGAAGATTCAAATAAGTTAATTGGTAACCAGATGTTCTATCCCCGCCCACTTTAAGAAAGGAAATACACAGACAAACAAGAGAAGAAACTATATTAAAAAAATATATATATATATTAGGGGTGAGCAGGTTTGGATTTCTGAAATCCGAACCCCCCTGATCCGAGGCCGATCCGAGTCAGGCTCGACTTTTCCCGCCTGACTCGGATCTGAAATCGAGGCAAAACTTCATCATCCCGCCTTCCGGGTCTCGCGGGTTTTGGATTCTAAATAAGGTACCCGCGTCGGCGCCATTTTCTCACTCGGCTGTGGACAGTGAAGAGGGAGAGTGGGAGTTAGGGCTGGCTGGGCTGTGTAGTCTAGTGTAGTGTTGTAGTGTAGTGTAGTGCAGTGTAGTGTTGTGCTGTGTTGTGCTGCGCTGTTCTGCTGTTGTCCATAGGGGCTGTGTCCACTCCTCCAAAGTCCATAGGGGCTGGCTGGACTGTGTTGTGCAGTCAGTTGTCCATAGGGGCTGTGTCCACTCCAAAGTCCTGTGCAGAGTCCCAGTCCTAAAGGGGTGCTGTAGTGTTGTCCAGGGGGTGCTCTGTCCATCAGGGGTGCTCCCCCCAAGTGCAAAAAAATATATTTTTTTTCTGTGTTTGTGAATTGTGTGCACAGTAGCCGCACGTGCATCAACAAAGTAGTGCCAAGCGTGCGCCTGTGTCATAAGTAAAGAGCCAGATGGGTTGTCCATTAAAGAGTGCTGTAACCCCCAAAGTGCACTCCAAACAAAATAAAAAATATTTTCTGTGTTTGTGAATTGTGTGCACTGTGGCTGCACGTGCATCAACAAAGGAGCAGCGCCAAGCGTGCGCCTGTGTCCCATTAGTAAAGGGCCGGCTGGCTTGTCTGTTAAAGGGTGCTGTAACCCCCAAAGTACACTCGAAACAAAATAAAAAAATATTTTCTGTGTTTGTGAATTGTGTGCACTGTGGCTGCACATGCATCAACAAAGGAGCAGCGCCAAGCGTGCGCCTGTGTCCCATTAGTAAAGGGCCAGCTGGCTTGTCCGTTAAAGGGTGCTGTAACCCCCAAAGTACACTCCAAACAAAAAAAATATATTTTCTGTGTTTGTGAATTGTGTGCACTGTGGCTGCACGTGCATCAACAAAGGAGCAGCGCCAAGCGTGCGCCTGTGTCCCATAAGTAAAGAGCCGGCTGGCTCATTTCTTAAAGGGTGGTGTAACCCACAAAGTGCACTACTCTCCAGCAAAAATAAAAAAATATTTTCTGTGTTTGTGTGCGCTTTAGCCGCACGTATATATCAATATAACATAAATGGAGGACCAAACTTTCTCCGATAAAAATAAAATAGGGAAAGATCAAGAACCACTTCCTCCTAGTGCTGTTGCTGCTGCTGGGAGTTGTTCATCATCCCAGAGAGGAAGCAGGAACACCACTACTTTTACTAAACAATTGACCCTCCAACAGTCCCTAGCGAGGAGGATGAAGTATGACAGCAGTCATCCTGAAGCAAAACGTATAACTGAGGCCTTGACTGCTATGTTGGTGTTATACGTGCGTCCGGTATCCACCATTAGTGCAGTGGGATTTAGACAATTGTTGGAGGTAGTGTGTCTCCGGTTCCAAATCCCGTCTAGATTCCACCTGCATCCTCAAAGCAGCAGCGACAAGCGTGCGTCTGTCTGTTAAAGGGTGGTGTAACCCTCAAAGTGCGCTCCACAAAAAATAAAAAATAAAAATTTTTCCTGTCTTTGTGAATTGTGTGGGCTGTAGCCGCACCTGCATCCTCAAAGCAGCAGCGACAAGCGTGCGTCTGTCTGTTAAAGGATTACATCGGTGACAGCATCCAAGTAGGCATGTCAGACAGTCCGTACATGTACTGGCAGGAAAAAGAGGCAATTTGGAGGCCCCTGTACAAACTGGCTCTATTTTACCTGAGTTGCCCACCCTCCAGTGTGCACTCCGAAAGAGTGTTTAGTGCAGCCGGGAACCTTGTCAGGAAAAGGCGTAGGAGGTTGCTTCCACAAAATGTGGAGAAGATGTTCATAAAAATGAATTATCAACTCTTCCAGGGAGACCAGCCTCCAGAACGTACAGAGGGACCTGTGGTGGTGGATTCCAGTGGGGACGAATTAATACTCTGTGAGGATGAGGATGTACACAACACCGAAGAGGGTGAGGAATCGGTGGATAAGGAGGATGAGGACTACATCTTGCCTCCGTAGAGCCAGTTTGTGCAGGGACAGATTAATTGCCAGCTTGTTTTGTGGGGGCCCAAACGAACCAATCATTTCAGCCACAGTCGTGTGGCAGACCCTGGCGCTGAAATGACTGGTTTGTTAAAGTGTGCATGTCCTGTTTATACAACATAAGGGTGGGTCGGAGGGCCCAAGGACAATGCCATCTTGCACCTCTTTTTTTTCTTTGCATTATGTACTGTTTGGGGCCTAGTTTTTCAAACTGCCATCCTGTCTGCCACTGCAGTTTCACGCCTAGATGGGTCACGTGTTTGTGCCGCCCACTCGTATCTCTTAGCATAGTCATCCAGCTACCTCGGTGCAAACTTTTGGACATAAAAACACTATTGTGAGGTGTTCAGAATAGACTGGAAATGAGTGGAAATGAAGGTTATTGAGGTTAATAATAGCATAGGAGCAGAAAAATCAACACATTCTGTGATTTTAGCTGTTTTTATGCTTTTTTTAAAAAAAAATACAGATCCAAAACACAAAACCCAGAACCCAAAACACCGAAGGGTGGTCCAGATCCAAAACACGAAGAAAGATCCAGATCCAAAACCAAAACACAAAACACGAAAAGGGGCCTGTGCACACCCCTAATATATATATATATATATATATATATATATATATAGTCAGATGCACCTTAATAGTAGCGTTATCAGCTGTGGCTGTTATTTGGCTTTTCTAGATCACAAGCCGCGGTGAGTGTATATAATGAACATTACCGGTGAGAAAAACAGAAAATATTTCTGCAATGTCCGTGATTTCATTCCCTGGAATCAGTGATAAGTGGTGTAAAATGTTAAACATGAATAGACCTCCCCCTGAACAGCTTGGGACGCCGTCAATTACTGTCCAGGTTAATTGATACTCTTATATTAATTTGAAACCAATTACTGAAAAAAAGTGTCATTTAAATTTGGGCAATTATTCAATGGCTCTGTCCTAATTACCCAGACGAGCCTGTGAATGACAAGAACCGCTGTGGCAGAATCCAGTCTATTCACATATTCATATTCTACAAAGTATTTACTGAAATTGATCCTGTTATAAACAAAATTAAGAAAGATTCTTAGCAGTAAACAGTCACATCTGCATAAATCAGCAGCTATTTATTATTCCTCCTGATATTTCCCATATAGGGGAGAATCCAATTAGCCACAATAACCCGTTTTTCTCCGAGAAGTTTTCACCGGTGAAATATTTTCTCCAAAAATGGTTATCAGGCTATCCTTATATTCGCGGTTTTCGCATATGCGAAAAGAGGAATATTAATTATCGGAAATTATTTTTCACCAAGGGCCTGGGATGAAAGGGGGCGTGACCTATTAGCAGGAGTCCTGGCCGCGCAGCCATAAAAAAAAGGTGCGTCACTGTGCGCTGGGGAGGGGGGCGCTGTAAGCCCCTCAGCCCGGCAGAAGTCCAGCTCCCTCCACAGCTAGAGAAGACTGCTGCTGCTGCCCCTCCAACAAGCCCTGGCCCGGATAATTCGTACCTGCCCCCACCCCTTTTGGCGCCCCTGTTCACTACCAGGGCCGTAACTAGGGTGGTGCGACCTGTGTCACGGCACAGGGCAACGCAGGACAGGGGGCGCTGTTTGGGCCTGTCAATTCTCATGTTTATTATCATTCTCACTTGTAGCTTCCTCTTCTTTCATCCCCAGCAGCTCCTGGCCTCCCCTATCTCTTCACTGGCCCTTCCCCACGAGGCAATGGCTCTTTTTTGGGTGCATGCCTTATGTCCCTATTTAAAAAATGGGGGGCGCCAATGCTCTTTCTGACTCAGGGCACCAAAAAGTCTACTTACGACTCTGTTCACCACCTCTGAGCAGGTAAAAAATAGTGCAAAACCCCTATTTTCGGCTAACAATGTCTGGACTTGGTGCAGAACCACTGGGGCACCTTCCTTACTGACTATTTAGGCAAAAAATATTTTTAATTACTTCATTTAGCAAATAATGACATGTAATTTTTGGGGTGAAAAAGTAAAAAGTGTTGGAAAATGGGTGCAAAGTAGTGGGACAGGTATATGGGGGGCTGTATGGATGGGACAGGTGTTTTAAACAGTATGCAGTCGGGAAGTCGGCGGACCTAATCCTGACAGCCGGCTTCCCGACTGTCATATCCCGGCAAGGGTCTAAAGACAGGTGTCGATATGTCGACGCCTGTCATTAGACATAGGCTGGGAGCCCGACGCCCGTCATCCCGATCGAAGGGACGCCGGGCGCCAAGTGCGGATAGCTGTGGGGGGGGTAGGGTTAGGTTTAGGGTTCCCGGTGGGGATTTAGGGTTAGGCACCCCCCGGGAGGTTAGGTTTAGGCTAGGGGGAGGGGGGGTTAGCGTTAGGCACCCCCAGGGGGGACTTAGGGTTAGGCATCCCCCCGGGGGACTTAGGTTTAGGCGGCGGGAAAGGGGGGGTTTGGTTTAGGCACTTAGTGGGGGGATTAGGGTTAGGCATTGGGGGGGAGGTTAGGGTTAGGCACCCCTAAGGGAGGGTTAGGGTTTGGGGGTAGAAATAGGTTAGACAATACTTACCTTTGACGATCGGGATTTCCTCCTCTGCTGGGTTGCCGCTGTAGGGATTCCAAACGCCGGGCATGGGTCCGGTGGTAAATCATACCAATTCCTTTTAAACATTGCTGGTGCAAGTGACAGATGGATTTTTTTTTTTAAATGCCCTATAATGACACAAAAACATACTTACACCCATTTTAATGTACTCCTAATTTAACTACAGCATTTATTTTGACCAAATGTTGCTTTCTATAAATTTTTCACTGTTGGAGAAAAATGTATGTAACAGCCATTTGACACAATGTAAGAACCCCAAAGCCTTGGATTATGGCCCCTGACACACTGTTATACCATACCTAGCTTAGTTTACCTTTTTGGGGGGGTACAGGCTGATTTCCCCATTTTCCCCTCTACTTATTCACCTGTCATCCATGCAAGAATTATCATACAAATTGATTATCTCGGTTTTGCAATAGGATAGCACGATAAACGGGAGCCCACAAACACGCGATAAGCGGCAAATTTGGGCGAATGGTCTGAAAAGTTTTCTCCAGAGAAAACTTATCGTTATGGCAGCTAATTGGATACCCCCCCTAAGGCCGCATCCACCAAAATATTCTCCACCACACACACATTGCAACAGTCCCACTTTTATGTGGTACTTTCATCACACAACGTGGCTTACCAACGCAGAGGAGTTACTGTGGACAAATGCACGTTGTGGGGCACTGTGTCACCTGGGCAGGCCTTGGGTGTGGCCTATAGTGTAAAAGAAAAAATAAATAAATGCACTAATTATGGGTCTGGGTGTGGGAGTGACACGAGTCAGACAGATCTTGCGGATTTCAGTGTACTGCCCATGCGCCAAAGTAATAAATCGACTCTTGTGCTGGATCAGGTGTGCGTGCGCGAATGGAGATCTCTAAGGTGTGCCGACTGATCCATCAGTCAATGGACCACACTGGTGAAAAGGGTTTTTCTGGGTGGTACCTAGACCATCTTGTGGGAGTGTCATGAAAAGGTTGTGGGCGTGTCATGAAAAGGTTGTGGGCGTGTCATGAAAAGGTTGTGGGCGTGTAAGCCAGCTTCTGTGCTTGATCATACAGTAGCGTTCGGATGGAAATTCACACCTGCTTAAGATAGATCTGTGAACCCACTATGGGGAAGCTCAGAATCATAATCAATAATGATGTGGGAATTTAGGGGTTCCGAGTCGAATCGAGTCCGAAGTCATAATCACTTTGGGGTACCGAGTCGAAACAAGACCCGGTTCGGATCTTCTCGCTGTTCGGACTAAAAAAAAAAGCCGAACTGGATTGTACGCGTTAATATATCAAAATTACATAATTTTAGCTGTTTTTATTAACAAAAATGAAATACAGATCCAAAAGCAAAACACAAAGATGAATACGGATCCAAAACCAAAACACGAGGGGTCGGCGCACCTCATTCAACCTGTATCTCTAGCATGCTGACACAAAATATACATTATAGTCATGCTCAAAAGCCAAATCCAATTACTGAATAAATATATCAATTGTGCTGTTATTAGTACTATTCTGCCGGGGATCCGAGCACTCACCAGGTCTGCTCATCTCTTCCCCTGGACGGTAGTAATCAGGCCGAGTCTCCTAGGACCCACTGAGTCCTGATATCTACTGGGGCCCAATAGCTTTCTGGAGCAGGATAGGAGAGCAGTGTATTCAGTGGTAACGCGCTCCCTTGAGCTACACGATACCCAGAGCAACTGCTGTATTCTCTTAAGTGTCACCAGTCTGCGTAAACGTGACTTTATGCAAATGCCTGCTGCCCTCTCATACAGATCTCCCATGTATTCCTTCTCCGCAGCCGTGTGATTGCAAACATAACATTTGCCATTCAATTCTGGTACAATGTGATTAGCCTTGTAGACAGTATGCTGACAGGATGGAATGGCAGTCTGTAAATGCCATCTCCAAGAGGGGGTGTAGCTGGCGTCTTGTAGCCGTTCTTCTGACAGTAAATATTTAGGAACCTAGAGAGTGATTGGGATAAAATGACAGAGGATGCCCTGGAAGTCGCTTTGTCACCCAGTGTAACACAGTCCAACGATAAACAGAACTCTGCTTAGGGGTCTATTTACTAAGCAGTGTTAGGAGACAGAGTGAAAAGTGATAAGAAAGTGATAAGGTGCCAGCCAATCAGCTCCCACCTGTCATCTCACAGGTTGTGTTTGAAAAATGACACTTGGGAGCTGATTGGCTGGCACCTTATCACTTTTCACTCTGTCTCCTAACACTGCTTAGTAAATAGACCCCTTATTCATTTTTAACTGTCTTCTCTCATCATATATTCTCATTATCACAAATATCCCACAGAACTACTGTACATATAAATAACTAGCTCAAATCACTATATAGCATCCCCATCATCAAACATATCCCAATATGCAGCATCATGTAAGCTGGGGTGCCAGATGAGGGGGGAGGGGTGTTTAGGGATAGAGTATGGGGTCTCAGGCTTGTAAAATAGACACAGCCATACCAAGGGTGCTGCGAAGAGAGGGGGATGGGCGGAAACCCAGAAGAGCAGAGGAGGTGTAACCACGATACTCAGCAATGCAACAACCACACCCCCTGAGGCGTGTGCCGGCATGCACCATTAGTACATTCACAGCCAAGGGGTAGAACCGTGCTCCCTCCATGGACCACACCCACCAAGGACCTGCCCAAATTCTCTGTGGCCCCAGACATGCCCCAACACTGTATTGTTACACCCCTTTCAGCAACATCTCTGGACGGGGACCAAAATTCCCAACATCATAGAGTCATGCCCCCCCCTCATACCAGAGCCTGAAATGGCGGATGGCAGAAATACATATATATCAGCTTTCCGACTCAATATACATTGTCATTGCAGTCTCTCGGAGTAATACTGTAACATTATGCCCAAACACCACATGAATGCAGAGTGGAGACATATGTAGTGAAGGTCCGCCATTGTTTGGGATTGTAAATCACCACAAATTCATGAACAACCTTACACACAGCACCAAAGGCATATGACAGACTGTGCAACCACATGGACCAACAAACACATGACAGCGCATAATGACGGCAACAAATACAGGGCCTGATTCAGACCCACTCGCGAGCGGCTGTCGGCTCGCAAGTGGGTCGATGTTCTGCATTGAGCATGCGCACGACGGAGGGAGCTCCGTCATGCGCATGCGCCAGACGCGACGAGCGAAGGACTTTCCTTCGCTCGTTGTGTCTGATCAAAGGGGGCGTGCTGTCGATGTTGATTGACAGCACGCCCCCTTTGGTGGGCGTGCCGGGGGCGTGCCTCCCTGACGGGGGCGTTCCTAAGGGAACGCCTACCGTCAGAAGCCGGCCCACTGACATCACTAGTGATGTCAGTGGGAGTGATTTTGGGTCTGATATGGCCAAAATCACTCCGGGCCTTGCGGTTGAAAACTTCAACCGCAGGCTCCGGCTCGCAGTTTCGATGGTCGCGATGGTCAAGACCATCGCGGCCATCAAATTGCACGCTCGTATAGGCTGTGGGTGGTGACCCACAGCTATACGAGCGTCCAGGAGGACGCTCCATAGTTATGGAGGACGGCCCTCATTCAGAGCGTGTGCTCTGCTCAGAGCGTACGGCTCTGAATGAGGGCCACAGAGTATTATACTCATCTGCCTTACCTAAACCACCCTTTATAGTTGGAACTCTGGGCTTGCTGCAGTGTGGGGCACTTTGCCTATGACACTCAGCAGCTTATCTCAGGGCCGGCTTTAGGGGTGTTCGACCTGAGCAGTTAAATAGGGGCGCCACCCATAGAGGGCGCACCCTTCCCCAACATCCCGATTTTGTACTGTCCCGCTGGTCCACCCGTGGGCCGAAGTGACCCACGAGTGGTCAAATCGTGGGGTAGGGGATCCCGGAGTCTGAATGGATGCTGCGCGCATGCACGCGGCGTCCATTCAGTGCCGTGAGATGGCTGGGGGAAGCCTAGCTAGTGAGGCTCCCCCCAGCCTGACGTTATTTGGATGCGTGCCATGCGGGCACGCCCCTCAGATAACGTCACACAAGGAGGTGTGGCCTATTGTAATTAGGCCATGCCCCCAATTTTGGTCAGGAGCGCTCGGAGATAAGAGATAAAAAGCGCAGAGCACTCGGCCAGCACAGGGCACTATTAGCCCTGGAGCCGGCCCTGGCTTATCTTCATATGTCTGAGTATGGAATAGCCATCGGCCATCGACAGTTAAGAAACATTGATGTTTAACTACCGATGGTTGATGGTTTTTGCCATCGATGGCAGACCAGGACCCGATGTTTTTTCTCTAATTCCTAATATCAAGGGGCTTAGCCCCGCCTCCCAAGTCCCGCTAAGCCCCACCCCTGATGTTGATTTGCGCCCCCAGCAGTGGTGACCATCGAGGCTTGTAAGGCCATGGATGGTAATCGCCGATGGTGATCATTGAATGGCAGCCCACCGATGGCCATCCTTATGTCTGAGTAATACCATGTGACCTGGGTATCGGTTTCTGGGAGTTGTAGTTGTGCTTCTGATATACTGTAACATTATGCGCAAACACTACAACTCCCAGCCTGGGCTGGCAGCAGCCGAATCTTGCAAGGTTTAAGATTCGATCATGTGCAAATAGAATTGTTCCTTGCTTTTAGAGCCAAGGAGCGCAGGCAATTCTAAGTCACTCTGTGGATAAAGTCGCTTATGTCAAAACTGGGATTTGTTGTGTTAACCTGAGCCCAAACTGCTTATTCCTACCTTGTAAACGGCAGGGGCACTGAGAGGTGGAGGGGAGCACATACTAATTATTTGGGCCCAGGCTTGTTGGAGGGGCTCAGCAGTGGCCCAGGTACGCCACCCCCGAATACTTACCTGTCAGTGGCAGCAGCCTTTCTCCCTACCCCTGCACACGCTGCTCTGTGCTGAGCGCTCGCAACAGGGTCAATGTTTGCCCACTGGGCATGCGCACGACGGAGCCGGCTCCGTCGTGCACATGCGCGAGACACGGCTAGCGACGGGTGCTCCGTCGCTCCGGGTCTCGCACCAAAGGGGGCGAGCTGTCTATGGTGATTGACAGCTCGCCCCATTTGGTAGGCGTGGCCGGGCGGTGGCTTCACAAACGGAGGCGTTCCCAAGCGAACGCCTGCCGTTTGTGGGCGGCCCCACTGACATCACCAGTGATGTCAGTGGGAGAGCTTCCGGCTCTATTAGAGCCGGAAGCTCTCTGGGGTTTGCGGCCACGAGACCCTACCACAAGGGTCTCGTCGCAAGCCCGATGGTCGTGATGGTCTTGACCATCGCAACCATCAACCTGGCCGCTCGCTATAACTGTGGGTGGTTACCCACAGCTATGCGAGCAGCCAGGAGGCCGCTCCAAAAAAAAAAACGCCCTGATTCAGAGCGAGCGCTCGTTCAGAGCCTCCGTCTCTGAATCAGGCCAAGAGAGTATTCTTCTATAAATACCTTCAAGTATACAGTAAATATATGCAGGTGGAATCAGAGTATTTAAATTTTATATATGTCATGACAACCTTAACATCTCACTATTCCCTGCCCCTAACACCTGTCACAGTTCTTTCTGATCCACAAAGTTCCATCAGAGTTTTATGATTAGTGTTGTTGACAATATGCTGGCAAGATTGAATGTCAGCCTGGAAATGCCATATCCAAGAGGGGATCTAGCTGGCGTCTTATAGTCTTTCATCTGACAGTAAAGATTCAGGAAAATACAGAGTGATTGTCACATGTGAGAGGAGGGAATCACAGCGGATTCCGCTCACATCTCCGAGGAGGAAGCACAGGCATGTAAAGTTCTCTTCCATTGCTATATAATATAATATAATACACTATATATGTAACAAAATGTTCATTCTTGGGTAGTACGTGCTGTTTCTTACTTGTTTATGTCTCAGAAATATGGAAAATGGTATTTATTCCCCTCAAACTTTGCTTTGGTGACCGGGACATCTTATTCTTACCTGTTTCAGATGAGAAAAGAGCAAATTAGAATTTTCTTTTACACAATAAATGTGAGAAAAACAAATCAATGCACATGTCTCCTGCTACATCTTTGCCGCTGAGGCGACTTGCTGTGGCATGCATGCCGCGAGTTGCATGCCCGCGAATGAGCGCGGGCATCTCATCCGCTCCCGAGATCCATAGGATTGCATGGTGTGAACGCTGCAGCGGTCTGGCATACTGTATCGGACGCACACGTGGGAAGTCACATGCCGCATCAGCGGCAAAGATGTAGAAGGATACATCTGTATGTATGAAATTTAACATATCTAGTGAATTAAAATCGTCCCCCAGATGTAGTCTCCCATCATGTTCTCATTATACTGTCCTTGGTAACGGCATTCAAACTCCAGTATATCCCGGTGGAAGCGCTTGTCTTGCTCCTCCGAGTCTGCTCCCATGTTCTCCTTGAATTTCTCAAGATGAGCATCAAGAATATGGACTTTAAGGACGTCCTGCACCCCATTGTGCCGAAGTTAGTCATCAAAGTCTCAACCAACGCCATGTAGTTTTCGGCCTTGTGATTACCCAGGAGGAAGCCCCGAAGCACTGCCATAAAGGTGCTCCTAGCAGCTCCCTCCTTCTGAGCGAGCATTGGGAATTCCTTGCACTGCAGGATTTTATTATTATGTGGTCTCACAAAAACACAAGCTTTGATCTTTGCCTCAGGCAGCTTAGGGAAGAAGTTTTGATGGTACAGTACTTGAAGGCTGAATATGAAAATAAACCAGTTATATCAGATAAAAATAATACCTTTTTTAATTAATAAAAATAAATTGTAAACATATATAAACAACATACATCATTGGCCAATGAGACACTTCTAAAAGATATACATTATATTGTAACAATCAATGAAAAAACACTGTAACAAAGATCATGAATTGCTTAAAACACCACAGAGACTTTGTACCAGCCAGCAGGTGAATGCTATTAACTTTTAACACTGGTGATTAGCTTCCCAAACTTGTGCTAAATATTATCTTGTGGTCTGTACTAGATCCAAGCACAAAGGAGTAAAAAGTCTAAATGAACTTCACAGTTTAAATGTTCCTCTCTTTGTATATATATATATATATATATATATATAATATATATATATCTTGATGAAGGAATTAATTCCAATAAAAAGTGGCACAATCTTGCTGCAGATTGCACGCAGGATATTTTTGAGAATTAAACTGTTCCATATACTGGTAAATATAAACTCTTACGATTAGCCTCCAGGTTCTAACCGCCTTCTGGCAGGGACCTCTTGCTCAAACTCAGGGCCTGATTCAGAGCCGCTCTTAAGCGGCCGCTCGTTCGCTCCGAGCGATGTTCGCACATCTCCGCATGCATATGGGTCGTAATGCGCATGCGCCAACCAGTCAGTGCGGTCGGAAATCGAGCGCTCGCAAAATAGCGAGTGCCTGCTAATTTGAGTGACAGGATGAGGCGTTTGTGGGTGGTAACAGGGGAAGGTGCTTGAAAACGGGGAGTGGAGATCCGAACGCAGGCGTGCCAAACGGTCAAAACGGGCGTTTTAAGGGTGTGCATAATTAACAAAGCAGCGTCATCGACGGTTGTTTCTTAGCCTGAACTGTTCGCATGATTGCGGTAGGAAAATCCTACCACAAGCACTGCGAGCAGTTCAGACGCCTTTCGATGTACTCGATTAATCAAATAAATAATGGAGATGACGTAGGATGCGAGTGGCCAGGGGGCGTCTTTACAAAATAGCGAGCGCATGTTTCGTTCGCTCGCTCAGACATAGAGGCGTCAACAGACCACAAAGAGCGAGCGCTCAATTTAAATATCCGGCCCCTTTTTCTGAACGAGCGAGCGCAAATAGCATCCGGCTCTGAATCAGGCCCTCAGTCCCGGCTTGTGACAACCCGTGATAGACCACTTGAATGGAATGGCCTGGGTGTCCTACGGTAGCAGGAAACAAATCCCCAACTCCGCTGGGTCTGTTTGCGGCGGTCACTCTCCGCGCTGCAGCTCGCCTAATGCTTTCTAGCAGTGCGCAGCCTGTCCACGTGGCATCCGTGGATGTCCGTGATACCCGGCAAGGGTATGTTTGGTGAGATGATGCGGTCTTGTAAGACAATAATTACTCAGCCTCTCCGCTGTGTCAGGATTTTCTATAGCAGCTGGATAATTATCCAAAGAGAGGTAAAAGTAATACTGGACAAAAAAGTATCTCACAAAGGTACTCAATGACCACTGATGTAGTAACTGACGCGTTTCTTCCCATCAGGATTTCTTCAGAGTGGTTTTTCTTTGCTTTTTTCTTAAGGCTAGCAACCATAACAGCAGCGTGGCACACCTGCTATATTATTAATAACAATTATATATAGATATATGTTACATTCATATAGATCTGGGTTCTTTTTGCAGCGCAACTGGCTAGATTCTTGTTATACAGTACTTGAAGGTTGCTGAATCCTTATCTCGAGCTCTAAAAAATTATTTCATAAGGCCCAACTTGATGTATAGTGGAGGCATCAGCACCTTCGTGAAGTCCACCAGTGGATCCCACTTGACGTTATTCGTCCCCAAACAGAACTGAGGGCCTGCTCCAGCATGGATCGCAATTGCAACCACGTATGCAAATCGGCCGATGGTGTGTACTGTGCATGCACTGCACGTGCGCTATGATCGCACTGTGATCACGCATGCACATAGGAATCCATCGCAGAGTGAGTGACAGGCCAGGAATGTCTAGGGGTGGTGACGGGGGAGTGGTTGGAGAAACGCAGGCGTGCCTGTCTGTGTGTACGCTGTTGCTTGGGCGTGCATAAATTAGCTACTGCGGCGGCATACGCAGCTTGTGTACTCACTGCGTGCGACGAGACTTGCAACTTCTGAGACAGGTCAGAGCTGCTGTAATTGTGCATGACGGACCGATGTTCCTCGATGTTACCGATGTGCACGCAGGACTGCGAGTTATTACGGATGTGAGAAAGCGGTAGTGGACGTCTCTATGCTGGCTGAGCGATGGCAGACATTAGCATATTCCGGCAGCAGCACTGCGTGAGATTACGGAGCTGCAATCGCATTTGCAATCCCTGCTGAATCAGGCCCTCTGTGCGCTGTGGACAGTGTCGTCGGCTGTAGTGCGCCTTGTTGTCCCTGCTGTTCCAAAGGCAAAGAAAGCAGAGACATTTGGTAAAACCGCCTTGGATACCCATTAGGAGTTCCACCATTTTGAAGACAGCTGATCCCCGGTGACCTTACCGTTCCCACAGACTCCCGGCAATATGAAGCAGCATTTGGAGGTACGGTCAGTGTTATTGGGCTCCCCTCTGGCAGAGTTGCAATGCTCTGCAGCCACCACGTTGCAAGCGCACTGAAGTATCAGAAATGTCCTGAAAAATAAGAACATTTAAAATATCTCTGACCAGGTCACAAAATCCTAGTTTGTGGGGAATCATTGGCATTTTCTATACTGTTGTGACATAGGGCCTGATTCAGAGCCGCTCGTAAGAGGCCGCTCGTTCGCTCCGAGCGATGTTTGCCCAACTGCGCATACGTACGGATCGTAATACGCATGCGCGAACCAGTCAGTGCGGCCGAAATTCATGTGCTCGCAAAATAGCGAATGCCTGATAATTTGAGTGACAGAAAGAGGCGTATGTGGGTGGTAACAGGGGAAGGTGCTTGAAATCGGAGAGTGGAGATCCGAACGCAGGCGTGCTTAAAGGTCAAAACGGGCGTTTTATGGGTGTGCATAATTAATACAGCAGCGTCATTGTGCACGTCACTGGGTTATTTTATAGCCAGAACTGCTCGCAAAATTGTGGTAGCAAAAACCAACCATAAGAATAGCGAGCAGTTCATACGCTGGTCGATGTACTCGATTAATCTAATAAATAGCGGACATGACGTAGGATGCGAGCGGCCAGGGGGCGTAGTTTCCCAAAAAATGACCGCAAGTTTTGTTCGCTCGTTCAGACCTAGAGGCGTGAACAGACCGCAAACAGCGAACGGTTCATTTGAATAGCCACCCCTATTTTCTGGACGAGCGAGCGCTAATTGCGTCAGGCTCTGAATCAGGCCCATAGGCAATTAGGAAATAACATTTCAAACACAAGGACAGACTAAACTATAAAATTTGTTACAAGTAATTACTACTGTAATTAGTTAACTTAAGAGCTCTATATAGTTACCGGAACTCTTGGAGTTAATTCCTTACTCGCACTAGGCAGATAGAAAATAACCTTTGGTTGATTTTTGTGGTTCAATACAAATTATACATTTAAATGTAAATGATCTGTGATGCATATTTTACAGCGCGCTCTGTAGGGGAGGAGGATTTGCATATATTCCTTCTATCGGAAATAATATTTGTATATATAAAAGCTGCAATAAAAAATCTGGGTAAGACATATTTGCCTATCCTTCACAGCTGGGAGCATCTTGAAAATCTGGTGCTGCCAGAACCAGGGGGTCGATGATGCGATTTGTGATGAATCACATCATTGTAGCCCCGCACCAGCTTTACGGTGCCATTAATATCGTCATTGAATAGTGGGGGACGTGGCCAAAAAGACGCATTCATGCCACCGCTGCCCTCCTATGCCACGCCACGCCTTCTCACTCCCCCCTGCTGTGCTGACCTAACTGTCGTCTCCCGGAGGGGGCAGCCAGAATGTCGACAAGTATAGAGTAAGACCTTCAAGATTTATCAGGGGTGCCGAAAGGTGTTATGTGTGTGGGGGAGTACAGAATATCCAGGCCTGGACAGTGGATACAGTGCAAAGTGTGGCCACGTCCCTCCAACACATGGCCACGCACCATAGGACCCCCCATGTAGCCCAGCACACATCAGTGTAAGCTGGGCTGAGGAGACACTGCTGCTGCTGACAGGTAAGGGGGGGGCAAACCTGGGCCCCCGCCAGGCTCCTCCTCTATCAAGCCCGGGCCCTGGTAATTAATACCCCCCCCCCCTCTCTGTGCCCCTAGCCATAGTTCACGCTAAAACTTTGTGTACAAAAGTGCAATAATCTACATTTCAAATAATACATATCCAACATATGAAATAAGGAATATTACTTTTAATGAGCTGAGCAGGTAAGTAAGGACTCAGGGCCTGATTCAGCGCCGCTCGCTAGATGCGATCGCTCGCACGATGCGTATGCAAATTGCGTAGGCAGTGCTATTGCACAGCAATGCATTAGCACGCCCAGTATTTCTTAGACAGCAATCACATAGTGTATGCAGACACCCACCAGCCTGTTTTAAGACGCCTACTTGTGCATGTCATGTCCAGGAAGTGTATGCAACCATCGGTACATCGATAGCTATTGTAGCGCTTGAGGTTGACCATACCCTGCCGCAAGCACTGCGAGCACTTCAGTGTAAATACAAGCCAGGTGATGTGCACTATGATGCTGTCTTATAATTATGCGCACCTCTAACACGCCGTTGAGATGCTCTGGCACGCCTGCGTTTGCACCTCCACTCCCCCGTTATTAATGGCCAGCCCCTGTTACCACCTACAAACGGCTTCTCCTGTCACTCACTCTGCTGGGCTGTCTATGCGCAGCGAGCTAATTCATTGTGAACTTTCGCTAAGGTATGCGCACGCGCACAATGCATACACACTGCGTACCATCGGCACCAGAGTATGCATCTTAGCGAGCGGGTCTGAATGAGCTCCTCAGTATTTACTTACACATACCGAAGTGTTAGGCGACAGCCATTTACAAACAGTCCAGTGACTAAGGGGTCAATTTACTAAGGCTTGGGTGGAGATGAAGTGAACGGAGATAAAGTACCAGCCAATCAGCTCCTAACTGGCATGTCACAGGCTGTGTTTGAAAAATGACAGTTAGGTGCTGGTTGGTTGGTACGTTATCTCATTTTACTCTAGCTCCACCCAAGGCTTAGTAAATAGACCCCTTAAGCTAGGTACACGATAGGTCGTCCCACCGTCCGAATGGCCGATTTGGTAACCTATACACACTTACCAAATCTCCCCAGGTCTCATCTGATTATTTTCAATATCACAACAGTTGTCCTATAAACTTTCTATTGATGTACAGCCAGGGCCGAATTAAGATTTGTGGGGGCCCAGGGCAAATAATTTGTGGGGTCCCCTATCAATATAATTACATTATGCCACACAGTGGACCTCATTCAGAGCCGGTCGCACAGAGCGTGCGGTCGGTCTGAATGAGGGGAGGACCTCTTGAATTTTCAAGACGTCCTCCTTTGCAGTGGTAAGGCTGTGGGTTAACACCCACAGCCTTACGACCGCCTAAGGTGATGGTCGCGATGGTCAAGACCATCGCGACCATAGGGGCTTACGACGAGACCCTAGGGTAGGGTCTCCCTTGTTGTAAGCCCCGGAGAGCTTTCGGCTCTGTCTGAGCCGGAATCTCTCCACTGACATCACTAGTGATGTCAGTGGGGCCGCCCCCAAACGGTAGGCGTTCCCATGGGAACGCCCCCGTTTGGGCTGCCACCCCCCCCCGGCCCGCCTTCCAAACGGGGCGAGCTGTCAATCAACATCGACAGCTCGCCCCCTTTGGAAAGAGACCCGCTACGACCGGCGCTGTCGGTCGTAGCGGGTCTCACGCATGCGCATGACGGCTACGGCGCCGTCGTGTGCATGCTCTGTGGGGGGCCATCGACCCGGTCTGAGCGCATCGGCGCTATCGACCGGGTCTGAATGACCCCCAGTGTCCCCATTATGCCACAGTGGCTAGTATAAACATTATACCAAACACTGTCACACAGTATGCCACACAATGTCTTGATATTATGCCACACACTGCCCATAGTATGTCACACAATGCCCCCAGTATTAATATTATACCCCACAGTGCCACCACTATGACACACAATGCCCCCAGTATTATTATTCCCCACAGTGCCCCCTCCAGAATAAATACTGAACCCCAGTATTAAATATTAGGCCCCCAGTATTAATATTATGTCTCCAGTATTAATAGTATGCCCACACTGCCTTTTCTAGTATTAATATTATGCCCCACAGTGCCCCCTCCAGAATTATTATTATGCTCTGCAGTGCCCCAATATTAAATGTTATGCCTGACAGTGCCCCCTACAGAATAATATACCCAGTAATATTATGTCCCACAATACCCCCAGTAATAATATTGTGCCCTTTCCAGAAATAAATTCATGTCCCCCCCAATAAATATTATGCCCCATCCAGAATTAATATTATGTCCCGCAGTAATAATACACAATGCCTTCACTATGTCATATAATACCCCCAGTATTATTCCCCCCCAAGTACCCCCAGTATTATGTCCACAGTGCTTTCTGTAATATAATTATGCCCCCAGTATTAAAAATCATAGTGCCATCTCCAGAATTAATATATAACATATATATGCCTCCCAGTATATGCCCACAGGGGCCCTGCTGTATTACTTTTATCCCCACAGTACACCACAACTACAGAGCCCCCAAGTACTTACCTTTTGTGGCGGGCTCTTCCGATGATAGGCAGACGTCCAGGACGGGCTGCCGCTGCTTATGAATGCACAGTGCATACAGAGCAGCTTCTGAGTACCTTAAGCGTCGCGGACGTGATGTCACGCTTAAGGGACTCGGGAGCCGCTCGGTATGCATGTACCTTCAGCAGCAGCTGCAAAATCACAGCGCCAGCCTTGTGAGGGACCGTCTGAGACGGCAGCTGCTCTCAGCCATCGGTGGTTCAGATCAATCCTGTGTGGGGGCCCCTTGTGTGTGGGCCCCAGGACGACCGCCCCTGTCGCCCTGCCGTTAATCCGGCCCTGTGTACAGCAGAGATGGGGAACCTCCTGCCCGGGGCCTTATAAGGCCCTCGGATTCATTTGGGCTGGCCCTCTGAGCTTTTTTCTGCTAGCCTCATCTGGCTATCAGGGTGCCTAAAATGGCGTCCTGCAGCCAGAATCTATGCAGCAGCGCCGCCTTGAGCATCCCTAGGATGCTACAGACTGTCACACCGCTGCCCTTACAGCTCCCTGGAGCATCCTCAGGATGCTCCGGGCATTGCTGTAATCACCAGCTATTGTGGCCCCGCCCTTCAGTGACTTCACACTGAAGGGGGTGTGGCCTGCACCAGGCCCGCAAATAATGTTATATATATCAAAATGGCCCTCGGCAGAAAAAACGTTCCCCATCCCTAATGTACAGTAACAGCTGGTGGTGCATAATTGTATATCTCCTCCAACCTCCTGTGCCGGTGTGACCATTAGGCATCTTTTGGCAGCTGCCCAGGGCATCAGTACCTGGGGGGCAACACCTGAGGCCATCCTTATTCTCAGGGCCGTAACTAGGGTAGTGCGACTAGTGCCGTGGCACAGGGCACCGCAGGGCAGGAGGTGCTGTTCGGGTTTACCGATTTTCCTGTTTATTATCATTCTCACTTGTAGCTTCCTCTTCTTTTATCCCCGGCATCTCCTGGCCTCCCCTATCTCTTCCCCGGCCCTGTCCCATGAGGCCATGGCCCTTTTTCAGGTGCACTATCTTATGACCCTATTTAAAAAATGGGGGAGGGGCGCGCCGATGCTCTCTCTGGTACAGGGCACCAAAAAGTCTACTTACGTCTCTGCTTATTCTCCTCAGTTCTACTCCCAGCATTTTTGCGAGCCAAGCAATTTTCATCTGTCAATGTGATCTTTTTTTTTTCTGAAATAGATGCAGCAAAAATTAATATATTTTAAAAAAAAGGAAAAATGTTATGGAGGGTGCAGGGTCGTTAGGGAAAGATTTGCCCTGGCGCCAAGATTCCTTGGACCAACCCTACTAACTACAAAACGAGAGTGTTTTATATATGTTAATGTACAAATGTACATCTAATCATGTTACAGATTGGCAATTGCAATGCAGCTATAACCGTCAGTAAACTGTACACAGTAAACAGTTCTACCTCCGCAGCCAAATATTTCCATAAAACAAATCCAATATGCAGCTTTTAATTTGTGTAAAAGGCTGCGGAGGATCAGGATAAAACAATACATTGCAGCATTCCAGTAATAGTCATTATATAACTTGTGGATGCAATTAACTAATTGTATCTTCTTTTCTTCTGTATCATCAAGAATTCATTATTTGACTTGTATAGAACTTTTGTGCCTCAACTGACTTTATTCTGGGCCTGATTACTGGATAGGGGTTTGCCCAGAAATTAGTTTTACATTCATTAATTAAACAGAGGATTCTGGAGATTACATATGTCTAAAGTCCTATTTTACATCCAGTGTACTACAGTGGGTGAGATGCACTAAGACTTGGGGGCCTATTCATCATTGGAGGCCGTATGGCCCCCCGATGATTAAGTATTGATCTCGTTGCGAGGGATACTTAAGTATCCAACTCACAGCGGGGGGAAACTTGACACCGGAGCAAGTCATCATTGCTCCGGTGCGGGGGCAGCTGCTCTGAAAAGCAGCTGTCCCCAAGGTTAGTATCGCAGCTACAGAAGTAGCTGCGTTACTTACCTCTTCCCCATTGGCACGGCTACGCATGCGTGACCCGGGGTCACGCATGTGCAAAGCCGCCGAGAAAGTAGCGAGGAGGCGGCGGAGGGATCCAGTCGGATCCCTCTTCGCTTCTCCGGAATTCCTTCCCGTAGGAAGGAGTGGGATCCGAGAACAAGCGTTGTCTGAGGATGGCGCTTGTTCTCGGAAGCAAACTCGTTTCCTGAATATCAGGTGGTCCTTCCGGACCCCTGATGATGAATGGCCCGGTAACTACAATATGCATGGTTACCGGGCCATTTATTGATGATGAATAGGCCCCTTGGAGAGTAGGGAAGCCAATCCCGCCTCATTTTCTTCAGTCCTGGGATTCCTGGGATACCCGGCATTGAGCTGAAAGCTGCATGACACTTTCGGTCACACGATGACTTGACTCACCTCCAGTCCAGACTGAAGAACAGCAGGCTTCAGCAAGTTTTGCAGAGTGCAGGGCCAGCCCAGGCAGCAGCAGACACCGACTCTCGTCCCTCCCGACTCCCCCCGCCATGGTCCTCTCACAGCAGCCAGCGAGTGAGAGTGTCAGCAGCCAGCAGTCACCCTCCGCTTAGCAATAGCCGGCCACCCACAGCAGACTCCACAGTGCGGGCAGGCGCAGCTGTATAAGGGGCAGGCTGATGTCACATGTGTCTGAGCCGGTGGAACTAGTGCTCGGCGGCTGCCTGTGCTGAAGAAAGATACGCAGCCTGCCGCAACTTAATCCCGAAAATCCAGGGAGTGGAGGCTCCAATCCCAGAATCCAAGTCTCAGTGTTTTTTACACTAAAAACCAGGATTCTGCCCATCTAAAACTCGGGATTGGCTTTCCTATTGGAGAGTGATAAAGTGGAGAGAGATAAAGTACCAACCAACCAGCTCCTGTAATTTTTCAAATACAGCCTGTAAACTGACAGGAGCTGATTGGTTGGTACTTTATCACTCTAAACTTTTTTGGAAAAGTGGAAGTTAGCATAGCTCCTGAGGAGCTGCCTAATACTGAGTGCACACTGGCCGACATATCTGCTCACAGTCACATCGCGTCGGCTAGGCAGCACAGCCAACGCCCAATATCTCTGCAGATCCAGTATTAGTGCATCGTGCTGTGTGTATGGATGGTCACCCGCCCGCCCATACACTTGCCGATGATTGACGGCTGAACTGGGCTGGCACATGTAAATGCACGCCCAGTTGTGACGTCAATCACGACACATGTAACCGCAAGACCCCATCCATACGCTTGGTCAAACAGCTGTCATCATCATAAGTCATCATTATAAGTGCACAACTGGACCAGCCCTAAGCTTGGTGCAAAAAAATCTGTCTTAAAAAAAAAAACAAGCCTAGCTTCTCATATGTACAAGCCAGTAATGTCACCAGGCCTGGAGTTTCATCGACACGCCCATAATAAATATGGCATGCAAACGTCACTACCCATTTACGCCCATTCAGCTGCATACGGCTCTCAATCTCCTGTAATTGCAGACGCTCAGCTCCAGAACATACGCAGTGCGAAAACACACAAGATACGTCTGCAAAAGCTGATGCCTCGGCCCCTAGGCGTGTATGGGACTTTGCAGACCGAAGGCATCGATTCTGAAAGTGGCTGTAATTCCTAATTGCCTACTACCCCGATTCGGCCGGGAGGCTCCCGAAAATGGTGTGGCACTCCCGCCCCCCCGGGTAAGCAGGAAAGCCTCCCGGCCCTGTCTATTGTTTCAATATGCGGAGTGTGACCTTCCTCAGAGCTCTCTGTCTCTCCCTCTCTCTCCCACTAGCTGTGTAACTGGCTATTAGTGAATCCAGTTAAAAAGAAAAAAAAAATCTAAATAAAATCACCATAAATCTCCATAATAAAAAGAGAGGATTCATCGTCCAAACTCCCTCATCCAGTAATTGGAGATTTTATTCTGAAAATCAAGAGTATAGCATAGTAGGGATTTTGAGTGCTTTTTGGCTATTTTAAAAAATTGAGATTCACCAGAGTTTTATGTGAAAAGTTATTCAAATATAATAGGAATTATCTTCCTGGAACATAGTTAGAGTAGATTCCCTGCTATCTTTCTGTTCCTCTTATATTTATATTTCACTGGTGTTTTGCTTGTTCTCTTTGCTGTAGCACAGAAAGACATTTTCTACTTACTACATTTTGGCTCTATTCAACACAGATGAGCAACATTTTTAAAACCGAGTCCACTATCCCAGGCAGGGGCGTTTCTAGACACGGCCGCCGGGCCCCCTCCTCTCCGCCCCTGCAGCGCACTGAGCTGTGCGCGGCCAGCGCCGGAGTTATAGACTCTGGGCACTAGAGTGTGCCCAGAGTCTATAGTGTCTGCACAGGCCACCGGGAAAATGGCCGTGGCGGCCATTTCCCATGTACTGCGCGTATGACGGGAAAATGGGCGTCGCGGCCATTTTCCAGATGTTTTACAGCGCCGGACCCCCGCGCCGACGTGGGACTCCGGAGAGGTAAGTAATATTATGGGTGCAGGGTGTGCTGTGCGGTGCGGGGCCCCCCTGGACCCAGTGGCCCGCGTTCCCCGCACACCCTGCATTATAGGTACGCCCCTGCATCCCAGCCCTATCCATAGACTAAAATTTTTATGAAATGCAGAATTCCCACTGGACAATACAGAGAGGAGTGCCAAGAGGGGGGGGGGTGAGCAGCTACTAATTACCCAGACCTGGGCTTGATAAAGGGGGCTGATGGGGGCCCAAGTCTTCTGCCTGCCCCTCCTCCCTTACTTGTCAGTGACAGCAGCTTGTGTCTCCCCAGCCCAGCGCACACTGCTATGTGCTGGGCTGCGGCGAAACCAGGGTTAAGCAGCAGTCTTCTTTGGCTGTGCAGGGGGGGAGCGATAACACAGATCACCCCACCCCCTCCAGCATTTGCCTCTGTGGAGTGCACTGTGCCAATAATATATTTTCTACTTTATTTGCAAGAAGGCGTGAAGAAGACTTCATACATTGGGCCATGACCCCCGAAAAGTACAAAGGCCCGGCACAGCCCTTTATGGCCCTGAGGGAGAATGGACATTCTGGGTTGATGGGAAATGTGTAATCATTGCAATGCTACATCCAGCCAGTAAGTGTCACCAAAGAGCGTTTTCTGTTGCTCCCTCCTGCAGACCTGTCTGCTTTGTAGGTTAGTTCAGGGAAAGTTTTGTAAGGCAAACTCGGGCGCATCTCAAAGTGGGCGTGGCTGACATACAGTCTACACTGTGATTGTACCGAATTTACACATGGACACCCCTAAGCTAGCTCTCCAACTCAAAGTACAAGTTGTACACACATTGAAGGTACAGATTTATGCAACTCGTATTTTAATATGGCCCAAATGGATTTACTGTGCATCCAACTTTTAGTGTGCTTTATAGTGTAACATTTCTGTGGCTCATACTGTTCTATGTGATTTTTTTATTATTATTTGTTTCTGCCAGTGCCGCTGTATATAACATGTACGGTGCTAAATTAGTGATAATATTGTTACACCAGTGTAGTACAGTACACATGTGGATAAAGCCTAATGTGCTACAGATTATTATTTCTAACTCTGATTTAACTTTAGTAAGATTGCGGGCCAGATACAGAGGTGGACGCAGAAGCGCACGCAGTGGCGGCTAATGGCGGTCGCCCCCCTGCGACTTTATGCTAGTGCCGCTACACAGCCCTTCCCTTGTGTATGTCCTGTGGCCGAATGTGCAAGGACTGAGGCGCCCACTTTCAATGCCCAGACACGCGGTAATACCGATTGGTGCGTGTGTAATCGCAGTTGTGATCCTTACTGAATCAGGCCCTAAGTCAGGACTGGGATCGGATTCACCAGAATGGAACCGCACAGGATTCACCAGAATGGAACCGCACAGGATTCACCGGAATGGAACTGCACTGGATTCACCGGAATGGAACCGCACAGGATTCACCAGAATGGAACTGCACTGGATTCACCGGAATGGAACCGCACAGGATTCACTGGAATGGAACCAGACAGGATTCACCGGAATAGAACCGGACAGGATTCACCAAAATGGAACCGAGAAGACTCACCGGAATGGAACTGGACAGGATTCACCTGCATAGAAACGGACTTAGAAACTGGAGCCAGCAGCGCAGCGAGATGGGAATCTGCACTGAGGATGACAAAGGATACTGCAGGAACTCCAATTGTGTCTCACAGCTAGGCTAAAGACAACATTGCACTGGCAACTGGGTCTTTGCTGGGAACTTTCTTAAATACCCCAGGCTAGCCAAGGATTGGGTGCTGAAGTCAGGTGAAAGCAAATGTGGATTCTGTTGGCTGCAAGGAAGTCACCTGACTAGAAACAACATGGCTGTGCCCAGGAAGTGGAGCCGGTGGGAGAGTATACACGTGGGACGCCGGTGAAACAGTGACATGGCTGCCTGTAGAAAGAAGCAGGACGCTGTCACTGGTAAGACACTACGGGTAAGGCACCTGCCAGCAGTGAGTCAGGACATCAGGACGCGCCGTGGCTGCAGATGAGAGAGGAAGCCGAGATCCCCCACCATGCCAGAACATCCTCCTAATAGGCAAGTGGAGGGTCTGACACTGGGGTCTCTGGCTAGGGTTGTGACAAAACTTGTCTTGATAAACTCATGATCTGTATCCAATGGTACCAATATAAAAATATAACATACAATGGATTTACGATCTCCAATCGATTTCTAAAGCTGCATACACACACAACGATTTTCTGAACGATTTTCTGTCAGGTTATCTGTCAGATTTTTTATAGTGTAATGAACGATTTTTTTTTAACTACAAATGATTTTTGTAACTTCCCTTAATGAAAATCGTTCAGTTGGTCAGTCAAAATGAACTACTAACGGAACTCACATGAACGATAATCGTTCATCGTTATAATTCAGAAACTGAACGATTGAACGTCAACGCCGTTGTTATAGTTAAATCGTTCAAGAAATCGTTACATGTGTATGCACCTTAAGACTTCTTTATATGTCTTTTTAGGTGACAGCCAAAGATAATTCTCAGGTCAGCATTGGGAAACAGTGTTTCCCCCACCTGGGCATCTGTGTGATGCTCTGAGCAGCATCAAACGTCTTATAATACTGCTTTTAGACCAAAATTCCGGGTCTGACCTGGAGGTTGGAACAGGGTTCCAATCGGGCTCAGACCCGGAATTTCCCCCGCGCAAACCCAGGATATTCCCGAGCCGCCGCCGTTCACACCGGTCTGCAGAGACCCGGCTTTTCCGGCGTTGAAGTGGACGCTTGGAGATGACGTCATCTCCAAGTGCCACTGAAGCCAGCCAATCGGTAGGTATGCGGCACGATCCAGGTCACCGTGACCAGGATCATGCCGTTTACACTGCAGGGTTTCACGGGTTATTCCCGTGTTAACACCTGCTAGTTACCTGGGTTGGATTGCCGGGTCACTCGACCCAGGAATCCAACCCTTCCCCCTTTTACACCAAGGAGCTACCCGGGTTAGCTCTGGTGTAAAAGGGGTATCAGACAGTGATTGTTAACACTGGTCCTCAAGTACACGCAACAACAGGTTATATTTTCTGGATGTCTTTAATCATGCACAGGTGAGTAATCTATTTTGCTGGGTCAGTAATTATCCCACCTGTTTCCACAGACAGAAATCCCGAAAATATGACCTGTTGGTAGTACTTGAAGATAAGTTGAGAACCACACTGCTGTATGACAAAGAAAGATTAATAAAAGTGGTTTTCATTTGAGGTTTGTGTTAAGGTGAAGTTTAATTAAAGATAATTTAATGAATATAGCTTTATCCCCATTAGGGCACATCGTTAGGTCAATACACTTCATCTAATTAACCTGGAAAAAGGCCTTTTGCTGCTGTTGCAGATGTGAGATTTACTCCACAGCTTTCTAGGCATAAAATATTAGATGAAGCCCCTTAATAAGATCCACTTGGAGGGCATGACCCTGTGTAAAGCCTTCGTGTGACTTCATGCAACAGACACAATCAATAACATCACCGTGAAGGTTGCCGCACTTTAATCAGGAAATAAGCCAATCTCTATAATAAGCTATTAGAGAGGATTCTTCACACAATTCCGCTCATTCCTAAATAAAGAGGAGATATATAAATACGGGCAGCACTTCACAGTGCAACATCAGTGTCTTAAAGAGCCTTTAAGCCCACTCAGCTGTTAAGCGATTGGCCTCAATGAGGTTTTGCTCTTAATGTATTGTGTTAGGACTCCATTAAGCATTTCTGACAGGCCTGTTACAGGAGCAGCTGTGAATATAGAGCTAGGTAAGGTGTGTAAATGCAGCTGACGGTGGTTTTATAGATGTAAAGTGGACGCAGTTTTTGAGGTTTTGGATCTGGGTTGTTTTTTGTTTTTTTTATTATTATAAAAACTTTTTTAAAACAGCTAAAATCATGTAATTTTTGCAATCCAAAACCCGAAATTCGGATTTAAAATCCGAATTCTGAACCGCGGGAAGGTCAGAACCGCGACTCGGATTTATCCGGATCTCCTCAGGAGGTCAGAACTGCGACTTAAACCTGTCTGGATTCCAGAAAATCTGGTGGATTTAGATTTCTGGAGAACCGAAATGCAAATATATATATGTTAATATTGAATCTGCAATGCCAACATTATGCCAATATGTATACAAATGAGGTGTTTTTCTTTCAACCTCCAAACTGAGAAGAACCCGGTGGGTCTCACTGCAATAACACCACCAGTTCCATTGTATTTTAGTGGTATCAACAGCAATGGGCAATGCAGCTGGGATGCAATTGCAGAGTTCGGGTAATATATAAGTAGGATTTTAATTAGGGTTACCTGTTTGTCCATGTAATTCTTGGGGATGTAGTTACTATGCCTACAGCTGGGATGCCGACTCTCGAAATCCCAGCTCCCGAATCCCCACTGCCCTCCAGAAGACCAGCACCGGAATCCCGATCGTAAGTATAGCGGGCCGGTTAGGTCTTAGCTGTGCGGGTGGGTGTGGAGGTGGGGGGTTTAGGTGTCACAAAGGGGGTTATGGTTAGGCTACGGGGGGGGTATGGGTTAGGCCCCACTGGGGGAGGGTTTAGGGTTAGGCCCTAAGGGGGATGGTTAGGTTTAGGCACTAATAGGGAGGGACCAGCCAGATCGGCAGAACAGAGGGCGTGGCCGGAAAAAGGGGGCGTGGCTGGGCAGGCTGAGGGCAGTTTGCGGGTGTGACAGGGGGCGGGGCCACGTGATCGCATAATTTTGGCCCCGCCCCCGCTACACAATGCCGAAAAAACAGGCATTGTGAAGCAGGGGGCGTGGCCAAAATGACGCGAATCACGTCAGCGCCCCCCCGCTGCGGGGGTTTAACAGGTACTGGCGGGGGGGAGACGGGGGATCGGCGGCAGGCGGGAGGCTTGCCTGCCTTTCCGGGGGGGCGGGAGCTGCACCTGTTTATCAGGAGGCTCCCGCCCGAATCGGGAGGGTAGGCAACCCTGAGTATAGCAGTGAGCGGTGTATTATGGCCAAAGGGCCTATTTATTAAATAATATTTGCAAGCTATCCCCCTAAAACACCCATTTTCGGGGGTATGCGCAAAGATTGAGGATCTCCTGGATGTACCACGGGGGACTGCAGCATACTGTATATCTCCGATTTCTGCTGCAGGCCCCCCATTTCCCACAGCAGCAGCAGCCCGGCCCATAGGCTTACCCCCAGCAGCTTATGCCATTGTTAGATGGGGTTAGCCCATTGTAGCCTAGTGGGGGCCAGACCACATACATTAATAACTGTGCCCCTAAGGATCAAGTGGGAATTCCATGCTACATTGTGATAGATGTTGCTTTCCTTTGACTAGCTGGGGACATTAAGGTTAAGGGGTTGAGTTACTAAGCAGTGTTAGGAGACAGAGTGAAAAGTGATAAGGTACCAGCCAATCAGCTCCTAACTGTCATTTTTCAAACACAGCCTGTGAGAAGACAGTTAGGAGCTGATTGGCTGGCACCTTATCACTTTTCACTCTGTCTCCTAACACTGCTTAGTAACTAGGGGGGAGATGTATTAACGGCAAAAAATGCGGTAAAACCCCCGAAAATGCAGTTTTCGGGGGTTTTACCGTATTCCCCGTATGTATTAAGCAGCAGAATGCAGCGCATTCTGCTGCTTCGCGTCGCTAGGTAATGCCACCTTCAGGTGGCGTTACCCAATAGAAGCCTATGGGCTTCTTAACGCGACGCTCGGGGCTGGGAGGGATCCGACTGGATCCCTCCCATGAGCCCCCGCGGCCCGCGTCCTTCTGTGCATGCGCAGAAGGACTTCTGGGTGTTCAACCCGGAAGCCCCTCTGCCCAGCAGCATCGCAAAGGACAGCTCTCATCGAGAGAGCTGTCCTTTGCGAAATCCTTGGTACATACAGCGGTAATGAACCGCGTTATGTACGCAAAGTCAAGGGGGATGTACCGCATCGGCAATGTCGCCGTTAATACATCTCCCCCTTTACCCCTTAATCACTCTGCCACAATACCTGTTCTCCATCATTAGGTAGGGTCAGCACTCACAAGGAAGAGAATGTGCTTTAACCGTGTTTACGGCCGGGACGTAATCGTTGCTGAATAGGAGGCGGCAGATCCTGTACCTGACGGGATCATTCTGATATCAGGTGCCCTAGAATCATCTCTGACTTCTCATAGGCCAACGACAGGATATGGGATATGGTCACAGTGATTCTGAGCGTGTGACAGGTCATAAACAAGATGTAACATTGTATCGATTTGTAAAGCATTGATCATTGTTCTGTATAATTACAGGCTGTTATTATGAGCATTATGTTTACAGTCTGACATTCATACTATACTCGCCTAGTCTCTGGGAATGGAGTGTCTGGGAGCAGCATGCCCCTGCGTCTCTATCTACCTGTCTCATCATGTGTGCCTCTACCTCCTCCCTCTATGTGCGCTTCTTATTTCTCCCCATGTGAGCCTTTGCTTCCCCCAATGTGTGCCTCCAGTCTTACCCCTCCCCATGTGTGTCTGCCTCCTCTCCATAAGTGCTTTTACCTCTTCCCCCCATGTGTGCCTCTGCTCCACGCCCCGTGTGTGCCTCTGCTCCACGCCCCGTGTGTGCCTCTGCTCCACGCCCCATGTGTGCCCCTGCCCCCTCTCCTCATGTGTGCCCCTGCCCCCTCTCCTCATGTGTGCCCCTGCCCCCTCTCCTCATGTGTGCCCCTGCCCCCTCTCCTCATGTGTGCCCCTGCCCCCTCTCCTCATGTGTGACCCTGCCCCCTCTCCTCATGTGTGACCCTGCCCGATATGGCCATAGGTGGCTCTGCCCCCTTCTGAAGTGTTTCTGCCATTACTCCCCATATCTGCCTCTGCCCTCCATCACCATGTTGGTCTATGCTTCCCTTCCTATGTATATCTATGAACCCCCATGACATGAGTGCTTCTGCCCGCTCCCCTTGTGTGCCTCAGGCCAGCCTCCCATGTGTGCCTCTGTTTCCCACTCAGGGCTGTAATTAGCTATAGGCAACCGGGTGTCGTCGTACAGAGCGGGTGTTGTCGTAACCCCCCCTCCCCCACTCCGACCTTGCTTCTTGCTGGCAACGGCACCTTGAAACCAGGATTGCTGCTGCAGCACCTCCGAAGCACCCTGCGGGCACCCTATGCAGGCAGGCCTCCTGAGAGCTGCGGCGGGCCCGGGTAAAAGGGGGCATGGCCTAATTGAGGTCGGCGTGGCCACGGCCCCTTTGAGGAGAAAACAAAACAAAAAAACAGGTTGTGCATCGCGGGAGGGGGGCGCTCTGAGCCCCCTCAGCCTGGCACATAACCAGTGGTGGGCGCGATTGCTCCCCTCACAGGCATAGGAGACTGCTGTGGCTGCTTCTTAGCACCCGCGAGCAGTCTCCCAGTGCAGCCCAGCACACAGCAGCGTGTGCTGGGCTGCCGTCATGTAAGAGAGGGGGAGGAGTGGCTGCCGGGCCCCTCCAGCAAGCCCGGGCCCAGGTAATTTGTACCTGCTCCCTCCCCTCTCGGCGCCCCTGCATGCAGGGACCCTGCACAGTATATGCAGTTGATTGGGCGTGCTGAGGACGCCTGGTCAATGCTGCACTTACTGGAGCAGTCGGTCATGTCCCCATTCTGCTCAACGTAAATGACCTCATGCGTGCAAAGTCATGACATCAAGCACTCAGTGGGCGGGGCCATCACAGGGCGCATCGGGATGTAGTTATTGGACCACCGGACGAGATGCCGCCGGTCTAAATGCCAATGGTTCAAGACCGACACTGGACTTAAGATAGGTGTCTAAATACTGATGCCTATGTTACTCCCGATGCCGGAATTCTGACAGATGCCAGCCCGAACGAGGTAAGCCCGGGGCATCTTAGGAGTTAGCCACGGGGAGGGGGTTCATTTTAGGCACCCCCAGGGGGACTTAGGGTTATTAACCTCCTGGGGTGGGTTAGGGATAGGCTAGGGAAAGGAGGGTTTAGGCGCCACTGGGGGGAGGTTAAGGTTAGGCAACCCCCGGCAGAGTTGGGTTTAGGGTGCAGGAAGGGGGGTTAAATTTAGGCAACCCCGGGGGGACTTAGGGATAGGCACCACCCCGGGAGTTTTAGGGTTAGGCACCACCAAGGGAGGGTTAGGGGGGTGGGGGAGAGGGGAGGGTCAGGGGGTGGAGAGGGGAGGGATGGACACTTACCAGCCGGCATCGGGCTTTCCTCCTGTCAGGCTTTTAAAGTTGGGATTTGAATTGCCGTATTTCAATCCCATGCCGGTGCGCCTGTGCTCTGTAAAACACTCTCTCATGACACTGTAACGATAGTGCTTTCCGTAACAGGACACACCATCTCGCGCCACTCATGCGAGAGCAAAGTAATGACACATCTGTACGACCATTTGTAAGCGTTACCTGTAGTCCTGGGCTAATTAGTCAAGTAAAGTCTGCACTAGTTTCCATTCTCAATAAACAATTTAGTGGTTCCCATTTAAAGTCTGCATATAGTTAGAGCACATTTGCCTAATGTTTGATATAGTTTAACTGAGCCATTCATCTCATATTGACAAGTGTCTAAGAGCGGCATTACTTTTAGTAACAGAATACATTATATCAAATTGAAATGTAAATGAGCAACGTATTGCAGGAGAGCTTTCAACTACAGTACATAAAATGTTACAAACACACCGCTTCAATTATATTTTACAAAACCTAATGTTGTCAAATGGGAATATTATCAAATTTGCATTGCTGATATTATTTTTTTGTTTTATTTATGTTTTTGCGTTTTGGTAACAGGCAGCTGTCGGAGAACGGCATTTGCGTACCCTCCGTACCGTATGTAATGAGAAACTCCAGGACGGCTGCTTGTAACTGTCTTTCTTATCTTCTCGCTCCACAAATAACCGCAAACAATGGTAACATTTATAATGTAATTATAATAAAATGATGAAAAATGAAAATACATGAAAACAGGGGACAGAATACAAAAACAATCCCAAAGTTCCAAGCAATGAAACATTAGGGAGAGAATTAAATTCATCTTAATGGGCCGCAGCAATGTTTGGCGGCACACGTACAATGAAGGGGGTGGGACCGTGACAACCTGTATGATAGCAGCACAGAGGATTTCAGCGCAACAGTCAGGCCCATATTTAGCATTGAGCAGAGTAGACGGGTTGGGTACTGGGCAGAGCCTTAATAAGACTTTTTGGTGCCCTGTGCCAGAAAGAGCATTGGCGCCCCCCTCATTTTTCAAAGGGACATAATGCACCCAGAAAAGGGCCATGGCTTCATGGGGAAGGGCCAGGGAAGAGATAGGAGAGGCCAGGAGATGCTGGGGATGAAATAAGAGGAAGCTACAAGCAAGAATGATAATAAACAGAAATTTGACAGGCCCAAACAGCGGCCCCTGACCTGTGGTGCCCTGTTCGATAGCACCGGCCGCACTACCCTAGCTACGGCCCTGGTACTGGGTGCCGGAGCTCAGGATCCGGGTTGTCAGAATCTCGATGCCGGCATCCTGACAGGGTTAGCATACTTGTTGGTGGGTATGCTAACCCTTCCCCTCTCCCTACCCTAACCCTCCCCCACCCCCCTACTGCCTAAGCCTAAACCGTGATCTTCCCCCTAGTGCCTAACCGTAACCCCTAACCCTCCCTTCCTTGTGCCTGAAACTAACCTCCCCCTAGTGCCTATACCTAACCTCCCCCTCCCCACACCCTATACCTAACCCTCCCCCCTAGTGCCTAACCCTGACCTTCCCCTTAGTGCCTAACCCTAACCGCTAAACCTAACCCTCCCCCTAACTCCAAACCCACTACTTACTCTCTGTATTCTGAGATGTGTTGAGAATCCTATCCCGGTAATGTAAGCGCCAGCATCCCTGACCGCCTGGACAGGGCCGGCTCTAGGGGTGTTCAACTAGTGCAGTCGAACAGGGGCACCACCCGTAGAGGGCGCACCCCTCCCCAACATCCAGATTTCAGCGGGACCGTACTGGCTGTTCCACCCGTGGGCCGAAGTGGCCCATGGGTGGTCAAATCAGGAGGTTGGGGACCCCCACCGCCGCAGCTGTGCGGCGGTCCCGGACCCCGGAGTCTGAATGGATGCTGCGTGCATGCGTACGGCATCCATTTAGTGACGGGAGAGGGCTGGGTGAAGCCCAGCTAGTGAGGCTCCCCCCAGCCTGACGTTATTTGGAGGCATGCCAACGGGCACGCCCCCAAATAACATCACGTAGGGGGCATGGCCTATGGTAATTAGGCAACGTCCCCAATTTTCGATCGTGCGCCGCGACGCCGCACGCAATGTAGGGGAGCACTATAGAGAGACGGCACAGGGTGCTCCCGCCCCTGGAGCCGCCCTGCGCTGGGATACAGTACAAATCCCGAGTAGACATGTGCCTTGGGACAGGATAGTCCGACATCAGGGACTTAACTAGGTATTTGAAGGATCCACAGCAAAAGTTTGTAAGAGCCCCTATGTACCACCCAATGGTGAAAATTGTTTATAACACATGCAACTTTGACAAAGAAAATGGGCCCCCCTTCAGCCCTGGGCCCCATAGTAGCTGCACCCCTTACACCTAAGGTGGTTACACCCATTCATGTACCCTTCTAAGTTTTTATTTAATAGCCAAACTTTGTCCACATATAAAAACTGAATTGAGAAAATCCGTAGTGATATAGGTTCAAGGAGCATATTTATCTATTAATGGGTCTTAAACGCGATAATTATAATTTCTTATCACAGCGGCAATAAGAAAGTAAGGTTCGCTCGTATGTATTAAAGAACACCCACAGAGACAGAGGACCTCATTCAGAGTCGATCGCTTGCTGCAAGCGATCGCTCTGACTGAGAGTGGCCGCTTACTTTTTTTTAAGTGCCGCCTCCTGGTCGATCGCTTGCGATCGACCATCAGGGCTTGTGACGAGACCCTAAGGTTGGGTCTCGTCAACCGCAAGCCCCAGGGAGCTTCCTGCTCTGATCGAGCAGGAAACTCCCCACTGACATCATTGCTGATATCAGTGGGGCCGCCCCCAAACGGCAAGCGTTCTGTCAGGAACGCCTCCGTTTGGCCGGCCACCCCCCCTGCCCGCCTCCCAAACGGGGCGAGCTGTCACTCACAATCGACAGCTCGCCCCCTTTGGTGCGAGACCCATAGCGACTGAGCGCCCGTCGCTAGCCGGGTCTCGCACATGCACACATCGGAGCCGGCTCCGATGTACGCATGCCAAGTGGGGAAACATCGACCCCGGTTGCGAGCGCTCAGCGCTTGCGACCGGGTCTGAATGAGACCCAGAGTCTCTGCTTTTGCCATCACTTCACTTCTCCTTCATGAGCCGTGCGCACTACTGTGAATGCGCGGTCTGCAGACCACACATGCACGAGTGGAGAGTACTGGGGAGGGATCCTATGGATCGCCAAAAATGAGGGAGGGATCCCACAGTTAATGCTGCAAAATAAACAAACCTTTTGCGATCGAAAACGTAGGACTTGTATGTACATTCAAAGATACTTAATATTTGCAGTTACTCCCCCTAAATCACCTGCAATTATTAATTAATAACCAGTCCCTAAATGAGGTCAGGAAATTTTAAACTAACCAATTGGAGGATAATTATAACTAAAGGTGCATACACACACAACAATTTTTTGAACGATTATCGATAACGATATCGTTCAATCGTTGAAAAAATCGTTCACTTTCTGAGTTAAAACGATGAACGATTATCGTTCATGCGCGTTCACTTTTGTAGTTCAGTCAGACTGACCAACTCAACGATTTTCAGTAAGGGAATATGCAAAAATCGTTTGTAGTTCAAAAAAATCGTTCATTACATTTAGTAAATGAACGATTTTACTAAACGATTTTCATTTTTCCATTGAAAAAATGAACAAAAATCGTTTACTAAAATCGTTCATTTACTAAATCGTTGTGTGTGTATGCAGCTTTAGAAATAATCTAAATAGAGATGAATAGTTCGGTTTTGTCTCTCAATTATGTTCGGTTCTCTAAAATGGCATCATATTGGCTACCCGGCTCTCACGTGTTTTGGATGGCCAATAAGATAAATCCGAAGTAATCCGAATGTGCGCTAATGTGTTAAAAAGAACCAAGTCAAAACCGAACCGTTCATCTCTAAACATTAAAAGAATTTCCAACTTTAAGTAGCCACTGTACTAAGAACCTAAGATCCTGGAAAAGATTAGATTAAAAGTAAGTTAAAAGGAAAATGTTATTAATATTAAGGATTACCGTTTTCTGCTGTCCCCTGAACAGCACTGTTCTTGGCACATGTCTAGTTTGTTTATATGGTAGTGCCCCCAGAAGTAATCCCCCCCTGGTAGTGCCTCCAGAAGTATCCCCCCTGGTAGTGCCCCCAGTAGTCCTAATAAAAATAAAAAACAACACTTACCTGAAACCCCGCTCCTGGTCCCGCCGCTACTATCAGCTCCTCCGGCCGCTTTGCATTATGGGAGAGACATCGTCATGACGTCCCTCCCATTACCCACTGCGGGAGCCGGAAGATGGCTCCCGCAGTGGGAGCTGATTACAGTCGGTTGCTGATTACAACAAACACACAGCTGCCGGCTCCGGCGGCTGTGTGTTTGGCAGTGTGTAGTGCTGACCGAACTCCGTCCGGTCAGCGCTACACACGCGGTGCAGCTGTGTCACAGAGACACAGTCTGCACCGCGGCCCGCAGTGTACGCTACTCAGCTGCGTACTATGCGGGCATGACTCGAGTATAAGCTGAGGGGGGGGGCTTTTTCAGCACAAAAAATGTGCTGAAAAACTCGGCTTATTCTCGAGTATATACGGTGACAAGAAAATAAATAATGCATTCAGTCAAGAGAAATGTTATATATAAAGAGAAAATATGATTCTTTCCCTTTGCAATTACTCAGGAATTTTTATTACAATAATTGCCCATTTTTCAAGTGGAATATAGCACGGTTACGTGGAGACTGAAAACCGACATAAAGGGAATGTGACGCACTTTGAAGGATTAACCGTCAGTGTTAAAATATAAACCCTGCTCAAAAAAGCCTTTTAAATCATTATTTTAAATAGTAAATCTATTTAGCGGACAGTGATGTATAAAAAGTATATTCAAGTTTTTATTTGTAACTTTTAGCTTTAACAACAATCGAACAGTGTAACGTACAGACATGGAACACAAAGGGCCAGCTCACTCGCTGGTGACCACGGGGCCTATTTATTAACATTATATTTACTAAAATAAAGTGAAAAAGTGTTTTATTTTAGTATCACATAAATTTACTAAAGGGCAATTGGAGTAGAATTCACAAAATTCTACTCCAAGCCCTAATTATCACATATTTAGCAGATCGCATTTCCCATAATTGTAATGGGAAATGTGATCTGGCCAAAGTTACTAAAAATAAATTGTGAAAAAATACTAGGACAAGCCCTGTGATAATAACGCCACCAGGAGGTGGCGTTATCCATGGTTTCCCCCGGTTCCTGGACTCCTGCTCTGCTCTAATAGGCAGAGCAGAGCCGGAGGCCGGCCCCAGTGATCACCTGTGTGGTCTAGACAGACCAAAAGCTGATCACTGCTAGAATAAATAAAAAAAAAAAAACACTTACCTGCATCCAGGGTGCTCCGCACTTGGTGAGGTCTTCCGATGTGTTCTGGGGCTCCGGTCAGCCGGTCTTCCGGCTCCTGCACTGTGACCCTGGTCATCAGCTGTTACATAGAACAGCTGACCGGGATCTCAGTGCAGGATGGAGACCAGCTGACTGGTGCCCCGGAAGACATCACCGAACACTGATCACCAGAGGTAAGTGAAAGTGCCGGGGGAAAGAGCAATCGCGGGGGGTAGGGGGGGGGTTTATGGTGTAGCCGGCCGGCACATGCGAGGCACCTTCTCACGGTATGTTTTGCAAAAAATACAATGATAAGGCAGTAGATGGGATTCGCAGGGACAGAGCTTTATCGCAAGCTCTGTCCCTGCAGGGGATTTTTGATAAATACCTGTGATATTACGATTTTAGGCAAAAATATCACACTACAATCTGCATTTCAGATACGGATTGTAGTAAATAGGGCCCATGAAAGTGTAAGGGGTAAATTTACTAAGATGGGAGTTCTATTTAAGAAGTGATGTTGCCCATAACAACCAATCAGATTCTACTTCTCATTTAGCTAGCACCTTCTAGAAGATAATACCTGGAATCTGATTGGTTGCTATGGGCAACATCACTTCTTAAATATAACTCCCATCTTAGTAAATTTACCCCTATGGTGGAGATGCTCAAGTTTCTAGCTAGCATTTATTACGAACATATTGTACATTCTATAAAATGATAGGTAGAAGCTGATTGGTCTCTTTAAGGGGTAAATAAACTAAGTAGTGCTTTTCAAAGCCATTGCACCTGCAACGGTTTTGACCACTGGGTTTAAAAAATCAGTAGTAATATTAAATAGAAAACATGCCTCAGTTTGAATTTAATATTATTGGCCCTTCGAATCCAGCAGCCAAAATCACCGAAGACGCAGTGACTTCCAAAAGCAACGCTTAGAAAATTTACACCCAAGTCAGACTTGCCTACTTTTGAAAAAGCATTTCAGGGAGATTGTGATAGCAGCACCTATGAGCGCGGCGGTAATGTGGGCGTGTACAGCTACATCTGAGGGGCGTTTCATAAAATTGATTTACATCCACATGTAAATGAGCCCCAAAGCAGCTAGTAACATCTACTTGTTGATGAAAACACACTGATACTTCTCAGAAAATAAATGTAGGCATAGGGATCATTGGGGGTCATTCAGACCCACTCGCGAGCGGCAGTACGCTCGCAAGTGGGTCGATGTTCCCCACTGCGCATGCGCACGACGGAGGGAGCTCCGTCGTGCGCGAGACCCGGCGAGCGACGGGCTTCCCATCGCTCCGGGTCTCGCACCAAAGGGGGCGTGCTGTCGATGTTGATTGACAGCACGCCCCCTTTGGTGGGCGTGCCTGCTAGACGGAGGCGTTCCCATGGGAACGCCTACCGTCTGAAGCCGGCCCCACTGACATCACTAGTGATGTCAGTGGGAGTGATTTTGGCTCTGATAGAGCCAAAATCAGTCCAGGGCTTGTGGCTGGGAAACCCGACCGCAGGGTTTCCTTCGCAAGTCCGATGGTCGCGATGGTCAAGACCATCGCGACCATCTTGTTGGACGCTCGTATATGCTGTGGGTGGTGACCCACAGCTATACGAGCGTACAGGAGGACGCTCCATTTTAATGGCGGAGGGCCCTGATTCAGAGTGAGCGCTCTGGTCAGAGCGTCCGGCTCTGAATCAGGCCCATTGTGCCTTATAACCAATACAGGGAAATTATATACTAATGATCCCATTTGAATGTATATAGCTCTGCTTCTTCTTTTATATAACAGTGTCATAAGGTGACATGAGGGAGATTGGTAGACTCTTCAGGGAGACAGGGAGATTGCTGCTATTTCAGGGAGTTTCCATGACAATGAGGGAGAGTTGGCAAGTATGACCCAAGTTAGTTTCTAAAAATACCCTCACACTTCAGACTCTTGGGCACATTTCTGGAGAACCTCTACAGATGTATATATCTTAATTTGCAAATTAAGGGAGCACACAACTTAAAAACTCTGTATATATATAAAATTATATTATTCAACTTGACTGAGTGCCAAAAGTCATGGGATAGATGCCTAGTACCATGTAGAACCTCTCTAGCTCAGCGAAGTGCGGCAACTAGGGTCCAATAAGAAACGTCATGAACCCAGGTGAGGCACTGTGGGGGCGATTCAGACCCGGACGCTAAGCCGTGATCGCTTGCATCCAAAAGGGGCCGGGTATGCAAATTCCGCTATCCCACTGTCTGGTGTAAGGACGCCCTCTATGTCTTAGAGAGCGACGGCAGAGTGAGCGCACGCCGGTATAAAGACGCCCACTTTTCTTTCTTAGCACACGTCATCTCCAGGAAGTGTATGATTAATCAGAACCATCGGAGCTGCGCGCAGCGCTTGAGGTAGACCCTACCCCGCCGCAAGCACTGCGATCACTGCAGGCTGAAATACAACCAAGTAACGTGTACAATGACGCTTCCATGCTAATTACGCACACACATAAAACCCCGTTTTGACAGCCAGACACGCCTTCCTTTTGGCAGCACCAATCCCTTGTTCACAAGCACCTTCCCCTGTTACCACCCACAAACGGCACATTCTGTCACTCAAAGTAGCGTCCAGTCTGTGTAGTATGAGCGCACGATTCCCGATCACAGTGACTGGTTCGTGCATGCGTATATTGCCGCATACGAATGCGTAGACAGGCGACAATCTCTCATAGCGTGCGTCCGCGGCTTAGCGACTGGGTCTGAATCAGGCCCCAAGTCTCCCAAACGTGTAAATCCACACTATGCCCGGTAGCTCTGTGTTCCACACTCCTGTAACGAGCGGCTCCAGCACTGCTCAAAGTCACTGGAGACGTCCAGTAGGGTAATGGCAATAACCACACTGCACACCGCTCGGTGAGGAAGAACACTGGTGTCCTGAGTCTCCCGATAGCGAGCTCACCTTGTGCTGTTCAAAGCCGGCAGTGCGTCCCGAACAGCCAATGTTGTATTTTTGGGGTTTGTTGTAAAGCAGTCCAGCCCGCTATTGTAGTGACAGGCTTGCCTACCCTCCCGATTTGGCCGGGAGCCTCCTGAATATCGGGTGCCACGCCCGGCCCCCCAGAAAGGCAGATAAGCCTCCCAGCATCCACCAACCCTCCCGACCTCCCCTCAGTATACACTAGAAATACCCACAGCGGGGGGGAGGGGGGGGGTGACGCGATACGCGCTGATTCGCATAATTGTGGCCCCGCCCCCTGCTTCACAATGCTGAAAGTAACGGCATTGTGAAAAGGGGGTGGGGCCACAATGATGCGATCACGCGGCCCCACCCTGGCTGCACCCCCAATGTGTCATAACTGTCCGGACATGCCCCCCCGCTGTTAGCTGACAATCAGCTCCCTCCCGGAAGGAGGTTAGCCAATTGTCGGCAAGTATGTGATAATAAGTAATAAAGACGTGTTAGGCTTGCTGGATGGATTTTAGGCTTGACTCCTGTAGGTGAAAAACGGCAAAGCCTGACGCGTTTCCCCATGGCTCCTTCCATACTTCACATAAGGTTAGCCCCATCCCTCCATACAAGCCCTCAAATTCCCTGTATTCTCTCTCCATCCTGCCTACCTCACTAGGATGTGGGTGGAATGTGGATGATCCACCTACCTGAAAAATTGTGAACCTCCTGCAACTTTCGGGAGAGTACGCAGGTATGTGTGTCTATAATGGGTGCAGGGCGTGTAGTGTGGCCCTCCCTGTACCCAGGTGTCCATGTGCACCGCACACCCTGCACCCCATATTATATTATACTCTCTCTCTGGAGTCCCGCGTCAGCTGGAACTACAGACAGAAATCACCAGAGATTTGTGCATACGCAATAGCAAGTGTCCTATGGCAGGCGCAATTTCTCTGTATGACCATGGCGTTCTGTGTCAGCGCTAGATGTAGTCACTATCAGCACCATGCCCATGACACGACCGCACCTGTCTAACCACCCTCCTGTTAGCTCCCAGTAGGGAGAGACTGGGAGGTTCCTGGGCTGCAGTGATCCCTTCCAGGACCTCTGCAAGCCAAATACCGGTGCCACTGATGCAGGGACAGTACTACCCATTTGGTTTTGAACCCTCTTGCACACCCTAATTACGGCCCAAATAAAACGTTAGACAGTTCCGTTATTTAATCTCTTATCACTTCTAGTAGCTGAAAGAATTGATGCTGGTTTGGGATGTAGTCAGGAAGCCAGCGGTCGAAATGCCTACCGGCGGTTTCCCGAAGTGAAATCCCGGCATGGGACTAATGATAGGCATCTAAATACCAACGCCTATCATTAGCCCCATGCCAAAATCCCGATGCCCGGCATACCGAACGTAGGTAATCTGGGCACCGGGAGGTCATAGCCGCGGGGTGGGGTTAGGTTTAGGGACTCCCGGGGGGTCTTAGGGTTTGGCACCCCCCGGGAGGGTTAGGGGTCAGGCTAGGGGAAGGGGGAGTTAGCGTCAGGCACCCCCAGAGGGAGTTAAGTTTAGCCCCCCCCTCCCCCCGGGAGGGTTAGGTTTATGGTGCGGAGAGGGGGGTGGGTTAGGTTTAGGCACCCCTGGGGGGAGGTTGGGGTTAGGCACCCCTAAGGGAGGGTTAGGGGTCTTACTTACCTCTGTCGGGATCTGCATGTGCCGGCCTTCCAGCGTCTGTATTTCATCCACCAGGCTTAGGTCCGGCGGTAATTCATACTGATCCCCCTGCTTTAAGGACAAGAATTTAGAAGGATCTTAAATAGACGCCTCCGTGATGCCACTAATGCCAAGTGCCAGCTGCATTCACCAAGTCTCACTTATATCACTGGTTTCTAGGGAAAGGCCAGACCACATTCCCATGGCTATCTGTGAGATCCCCATGGGTGTGAAGACCACAGGTGCTCTGTACCTGTAGGTGTTGTCTGTCTCCTATTTCACTGCAGCTTACGTTGTATAGTTATTCTTGGCACATCTGTAAAAAACTTAACTTTGCGTTGTCACAGTCTGATGTAAATTGCTTTTGCTGCCAGCGTACAGTGATTATTACAGATGGCAGAGTATATTCTTTCGGAGGCGCGTGCTTATATCAACTGCACATCTTTTGGAATGTTGGCTGTCTTGCTGTGCGAGCTTATCGTCCGGTGCTATTACTCTAACGGCCCATGTTGTCTTCTAGATTGTGTTTATTTCCTTCTGTTTTATACGCCTGTGGTTTTAAAACCTACCCTTTCCGAAATCGACAGCACTTAGTTTAGACAAGCAATACCTTTCTCACCGAGAGTATAATATAGGACGCTTGGGGATTTCTCTCTGACAGAAAAAAAAACAACTCAAAACTTTTTTGAGTCATGTTCATGGGTAAAGAAATGGCTTTGCGTAGAAATGAAAAGAAAAACTGTTTTAAAAAGAAAATACACTATGTAGGCAAAAGTGATCGGACACCTTCCACGTTTCAGCTGGTTTGGCATGTGTTGAAAAGTTGATGTAATGCATGGTCACAATAAGTATAGAGATGTTCCCGATAACTCTGTGCTCCCTACATTGTGGCAGTTCTGCGGAAACAACGAATGTGTCTATCAGGACGACAATGCCACCTGTCATGTTTCCAGGGCGACGCTGGACTGGTATACAGAAAATTCGATAACTACTCAGAGTCCAGATCTTAACCCCAATGAGAACCTCTGGGGTGAACTGGAGTGACGGGTGCATTCTAGGCTGACTCGACCTTCCTCAGTGTCACAGTTGGTCACTGTACTTAAGGCGGAATGGCAAAACATACCGCCTGCTGTTGACCAAGAACTTGTGGCCAGTTTGCCAAGAAGGGTGTCTGCAAGTATCACTGCACGTGGTGGACCTGTACTGACGTTAATAATAAAATCTCATTGATCTATTTGCAGTCAGTGTCCAATCACTTTTGTCTACATGGTGTAAATTTGCCTCATTACACAGTTGGATGTGAAATTTCTCCTGTGCTTTGGGCCTTCCAGATTATCAGGCAGTCCTCTTATTCACCTGTTTATTGATCAACCACTGCCAGGCCCCCAATGTAGATTCGGGACGCTGTCCACTCACCATACCTCCCAACAGTCCAGATTTCTGCTGGAGAGACACAGACATAGGGGGCTTGATTCTGTCTTGGATGCTGTGGAGCTGTTTTTCTTCTGTGCATACATCTATGTCGTACTGTGCTGGAGAGACACAGACATAGAGGACTTGATTCTGTCTTGAATACTGTGGAGCTATGTTTTTCTTCTGTGCATACAGTACATCTATATTACACTGCGCTGGAGAGACACGGACATAGGGGACTTGATTCTTTCTTGAATGCTGTGGAGCTATGTTTTTCTTCTGTGCATACATCTATGCTGCACTGCGCTTGTGGCCAGTGTCCGAGTTGCGATTGAGGCGCCCATGGAGACTGAAATGTTTTGAAAATGTAGTGGACATTCCTGGACGGTAACAGGTACAGTAGGAAATTATCGGTGAACTGCGCATGAATTGAAATGCAAATGTGCCAAGCCCTCACTGTGATTTCGCACGTACCTTCAGTGATCGCAGTGTGATTGACAGGAAGGCACCATTTGGTGGAGGAAACAGGGGAGTAATTGGCAAATCGCATGTGGGTCGGTGCCCATTGGGGGCGGGTGACAGCAGGCGTCTGCCATCCCCTACGCACATAAGATGGCTCCAGTGACTCAGTCCAGTATCCCATTCTGCATCACCATAGGGTTACACACATGGCCGATAAACAGAGAACCTGTGTATGGGCTGTGAATGTGTACGTAGTTGTGGTGCTGTTTGTGCTGGCTGTGGTGGGTGTCTCAGTACTGTTAGGGGAGGGTGCTGTTTGTGTTGGCTGTGGTGGGTGTCTCAGTACTGTTAGAGGAGGGTGCTGTTTGTGCTGGCTGTGGTGGGTGGCTCAGTACTGTTAGGGAAGGGTGCTTTTTGTGTTGAGTGTCTCAGTACTGTTAGGGGAGGGTGCTGTTTGTGCTGGCTGTGGTGGGTGTCTCAGTACTGTTAGGGGAGGGTGCTGTTTGTGCTGGCTGTGCTGGGTGTCTCAGTACTGTTAGGGGAGGGTGCTGTTTGTGCTGATTGTGGTGGGTGTCTCAGTACTGTTAGGGGAGGGTGCTATTTGTGCTGGCTGTGGTGGGTGTCTCAGTCCTTTTAGAGGAGGGTGCTGTTTGTGCTGGGTGTCTCAGTACTGTTAGGGGAGGGTGCTGTATGTGTTGGCTGTGGTGGGTGTCTCAGTACTGATAGGGGAGGGTGCTGTATGTGCTGGCTGTGGTGGGTGTCTCAGTACTGTTAGGGGAGGGTGCTGTATGTGCTGGCTGTTGTGGGTGTCTCAGTCCTGTTAGGGGAGGGTGCTGTTTGTGCTGGCTGTGGTGGGTGTCTCAGTACTGATAGGGGAGGGTGCTGTTTGTGCTGAATGTGGTGGGTGTCTCAGTACTGTTAGGGGAGGGTGCTGTATGTGCTGGCTGTTGTGGGTGTCCCAGTCCTGTTAGCGGAGGGTGCTGTTTGTGCTAGCTGTGGTGGGTGTCTCAGTACTGTTAGGGGAGGGTGCTGTTTGTGCTGGCTGTGGTGGGTGTCTCAGTCCTGTTAGGGGAGGGTGCTGTTTTGTGCTGGCTATGGTGGGTGGCTCAGTACTGTTAGAGGAAGGTGCTGTTTGTGCTGGCTGTGCTGGGTGTCTCAGTACTGTTAGGGGAGGGTGCTGTTTGTGCTGGCTGTGGTGGGTGTCTCAGTACTGATAGGGGAGGGTGCTGTTTGTGCTGAATGTGGTGGGTGTCTCAGTACTGTTAGGGGAGGGTGCTGTATGTGCTGGCTGTTGTGGGTGTCTCAGTCCTGTTAGGGGAGGGTGCTGTTTGTGCTAGCTGTGGTGGGTGTCTCAGTACTGTTAAGGGAGGGTGCTGTTTGTGCTGGCTGTGGTGGGTGTCTCAGTCCTGTTAGGGGAGGGTGTTGTTTTGTGCTGGCTATGGTGGGTGGCTCAGTACTGTTAGAGGAAGGTGCTGTTTGTGCTGGCTGTGCTGGGTGTCTCAGTACTGTTAGGGGAGGGTGCTGTTTGTGCTGGCTGTGGTGGGTGTCTCAGTACTGTTAGGGGAGGGTGCTGTATGTGCTGGCTGTGGTGGGTGGCTCAGTACTGTTAGGGGAGGGTGCTTTTTGTGTTGAGTGTCTCAGTACTGTTAGGGGAGGGTGCTGTATGTGCTGATTGTGGTGGGTGTCTCAGTACTGATAGGGGAGGGTGCTGTTTGTGCTGGCTGTGGTGGGTGTCTCAGTACTGTTAGGGGAGGGTGCTGTTTGTGCTGGCTGTGGTGGGTGTCTCAGTACTGTTAGGGGAGGGTGCTGTTTGTGCTGGCTGTGGTGGGTGTCTCAGTACTGTTAGGGGAGGGTGCTGTTTGTTCTGGCTGTGGTGGGTGTCTCAGTACTGTTAGGGGAGGGTGCTGTATGTGCTGGCTGTGGTGGGTGTCTCAGTACTGTTAGGGGAGGGTGCTGTATGTGCTGGCTGTGGTGGGTGTCTCAGTACTGTTAGGGGAGGGTGCTGTATGTGCTGGCTGTGGTGGGTGTCTCAGTCCTGTTAGGGGAGGGTGCTGTATGTGCTGGCTGTGGTGGGTGTCTCAGTACTGTTAGGGGAGGGTGCTGTTTGTGTTGGCTGTGGTGGGTGTCTCAGTACTGTTAGGGGAAGGTGCTGTATGTGCTGGCTGTGGTGGGTGTCTCAGTACTGTTAGGGGAGAGTGCTGTATGTGTTGGCTGTGGTGGGTCTCTCAGTACTGATAGGGGAGGGTGCTGTATGTGCTGGCTGTGGTTGGTGTCTGAGTACTGATAGGGGAGGGTGCTGTATGTGCTGGCTGTGGTTGGTGTCTCAGTACTGTTAGGGGAGAGTGCTGTATGTGCTGGCTGTGGTGGGTGTCTCAGTACTGATAGGGGAGGGTGCTGTTTGTGCTGGCTGTGGTGGGTGTCTCAGTACTGTTAGGGGAGGGTGCTGTATGTGCTGGCTGTGGTGGGTGTCTCAGTACTGTTAGGGGAGGTGCTGTTTGTGCTGATTGTGGTGGGTGTCTCAGTACTGTTAGGGGAGGGTGCTGTTTGTGCCGATTGTGGTGGGTGTCTCAGTACTGTTAGGGGAGGGTGCTGTATGTGCTGAATGTGGTGGGTGTCTCAGTACTGTTAGGGGAGAGTGCTGTATGTGCTGGCTGTGGTGGGTGTCTCAGTACTGTTAAGGGAGGGTGCTGTATGTGCTGGCTGTGGTGGGTGTCTCAGTACTGTTAGGGGAGGGTGCTGTATGTGCTGGCTGTGGTGGGTGTCTCAGTACTGTTAGGGGAGGTGCTGTTTGTGCTGGCTGTGGTGGGTGTCTCAGTACTGTTAGGGGAGGGTGCTGTTTGTGTTGGCTGTGGTGGGTGTCTCAGTACTGTTAGGGGAAGGTGCTGTATGTGCTGAATGTGGTGGGTGTCTCAGTACTGTTAGGGGAGAGTGCTGGCTGTGGTGGGTGTCTCAGTACTGTTAAGGGAGGGTGCTGTATGTGCTGGCTGTGGTGGGTGTCTCAGTACTGTTAGGGGAGGGTGCTGTATGTGCTGGCTGTGGTGGGTGTCTCAGTCCTGTTAGGGGAGGGTGCTGTATGTGCCGATTGTGGTGGGTGTCTCAGTACTGTTAGGGGAGGGTGCTGTATGTGCTGAATGTGGTGGGTGTCTCAGTACTGTTACGGGAGAGTGCTGTATGTGCTGGCTGTGGTGGGTGTCTCAGTACTGTTAAGGGAGGGTGCTGTATGTGCTGGCTGTGGTGGGTGTCTCAGTACTGTTAGGGGAGGGTGCTGTATGTGCTGGCTGTGGTGGGTGTCTCAGTCCTGTTAGGGGAGGGTGCTGTATGTGCTGGCTGTGGTGGGTGTCTCAGTACTGTTAGGGGAGGGTGCTGTTTGTGTTGGCTGTGGTGGGTGTCTCAGTACTGTTAGGGGAAGGTGCTGTATGTGCTGGCTGTGGTGGGTGTCTCAGTACTGTTAGGGGAGAGTGCTGTATGTGTTGGCTGTGGTGGGTCTCTCAGTACTGATAGGGGAGGGTGCTGTATGTGCTGGCTGTGGTTGGTGTCTGAGTACTGATAGGGGAGGGTGCTGTATGTGCTGGCTGTGGTTGGTGTCTCAGTACTGTTAGGGGAGAGTGCTGTATGTGCTGGCTGTGGTGGGTGTCTCAGTACTGATAGGGGAGGGTGCTGTTTGTGCTGGCTGTGGTGGGTGTCTCAGTACTGTTAGGGGAGGGTGCTGTATGTGCTGGCTGTGGTGGGTGTCTCAGTACTATTAGGGGAGGTGCTGTTTGTGCTGGCTGTGCTGGGTGTCTCAGTACTGTTAGGGGAGGGTGCTGTATGTGCTGAATGTGGTGGGTGTCTCAGTACTGTTAGGGGAGGGTGCTGTTTGTGCTGAATGTGGTGGGTGTCTCAGTACTGTTAGGGGAGAGTGCTGTATGTGCTGGCTGTGGTGGGTGTCTCAGTACTGTTAGGGGAGGGTGCTGTATGTGCTTGCTGTGGTGGGTGTCTCACTACTGTTAGGGGAGGGTGCTGTATGTGTTGGCTGTGGTGGGTGTCTCAGTACTGTTAGAGGACGGTGCTGTATGTGCTGAATGTGGTGGGTGTCTCAGTACTGTCAGGGGAGGGTGCTGTATGTGCTGAATGTGGTGGGTGTACTGTTTGCGGTGGGTTCTGTTTGCAAACAATCACTGCTCAGGAACATACGAAATCACAGCTGCAATAGCAACACCGTACATCTCTGAATCAGTCTTGCTAAATATTATGGACATGTGTAAGGTAAAGTGGGCGTCCTTATGTTGTGCTGCGGCAGCATAGCGATCACAATGGATTAGCATACTATCGCAGTGCGTAATTGCTATTGCATTCGCAGTTACCATCTGTAGTGGATCAGGCCCAGAAACACACCGGCGCTCACATAGGAGGCCGTACCATATAGAGAATCTGGACCTGCTATAGGGCACGTACAAGTTTCAATGGTGCATCCGATGGTTGCGCCTACAGACGTACCAAGCAGTATTCCAACTACAGTCAGTGGGCGTCTCAGTCCTTGCATATTCAGACGCATGGATGTAGCAAAAAGTCGCAAACATGGTCTCCGCTATATCCGACTGAGAATCGCCCCCAGAATGAGTTTACTAAAAAAAATTTTTTTTTTAAAAAAGCACTTACCTGCATCAGAAATATATGCTCCAGGTTTACGTAACGCATACGTAAGATACAATTATAAACATGTTTAAAAACACGAGAGATGTGCGCAGACCCCCATGTTTTGGTTTTAAATCATCGACGTGTTTCGATTTTGGCTTTGGCAAAACCACCCTCAAGTGTTTTGGTTCGGTTATGATTTTGGATTTCTTTTAAAATTGAAAAACAGCTAAAATCATGTAACTTGGACCTGTTTTTGTTCCTATACTATTAACATTAATAGCATTCATTTCCAGTCAATTTAGATCACCTCACAGCACCTGAAATCACAAGGGAGGGACTTAAATAAAACTCCAAAATACGCATAGATCCGGTTATTAGATCCGAGTTCTGGACTTGGCGAGAAGACCCGACTCAGGACTTGGTTATACTCAGAACCCCAAAGAGATCGGAGCCGAGACTCTTTATGTGCGCTCTGGCCCTCATTCAGAGCCGCTCGCAAAAAGCGAGTGACCAGGTGATGGTCGCGATGAATGACCCTTGCGGTAGGGTCTCATCTACCGCAAGCCCCAGGTAGCTTCCTGCTCTAACAGAACAGGAAGCTCCCTACTGACATCACTGGTGATGTCAGTAGGGCCGCCTACAAACGGCAGGCGTTCCTCCAGGAACGCCTCCGTTTGTCCGGCCACCCCCCACCCCGCTTACAAAACGGGGTGAGCTGTCAATCAACATCGTCAGCCGCCCCGTTTGTAGCGAGCCCCGGAGCGAGAGAAATCCAGACAGATTCAAGTCGCGATTCGATCTTCCGTGGTTCCTAAATTTGGAGTTTAAATCCGAATTTTGGGTTTTGGATTGAAAAAAATTACATGATTTTAGCAGTTTTTGAAAACTTTTTATCAATTTAAAAGAAAACAAAATAACCCAGATACATAAAAACCTAACCAAAGCCAAAACACGAAGATGAATCAAGAGCCAAAACACAGGGGTTTGCGCACATCTCTAAAAAGCACCTATTACCTACAGCTGTGAATGCACAATTAGAATTTGCGAGTTATTGCTAGTGACCCTCATGCACCCACAATTGTTATGGCTTTGACATGTACAGTATATATACATTGCCGTGCAGGTTTGCATTTGTTCATACTATACTCAGATTGCGTTACAACTACCCCTTCACTCCTCCACCTCTCCAGTGATTGTACCATATTTTGCTATTAAACTGTTGCCGTTTTAAACTTCTGGACTTAAACACGCTGAGAAACAGCATCTGTTGCAAGCCACCTCTTAGTAAATAAACCCCACTTTATCTAAAGATCTCCTGTTCTTGTGAATCACATTTTTCTGCGCTGTAACACAGCGGTGATTGCGCATTAAGGGACTGATTCTGAGTTGGGAGCAAAGCAAAAAAAAGCAAATAACTTGGTAACTGCAACAAACTGTGCTGCAATGTAAGGGGTGCCAGGGCCATAACTAGGGTGGTGTGACATGTGCCACGGCACAGGACACTGCAGGGCAGGGGCTGCCTACCCAAGCACCTTCAGTCACATCCTCTTTTATTTAACACACACATTTCAAAATACTTCATACCCAGGACTCAAACCCATCACCTCTCACATGGCAGTAAGACACCTTACACATGGAGCTAGCTGCCCCACAATTTCTGATGGCAGCCCATGAGGCCACACCCTTTTTTCTGGCATATGTCTTATGTCCCTAATTGAAAAATGGGGGGTGCCTATGTTCTTTCTGGCCCGGAGTACCAAAAAGTCTAGTTATGGTTCTGAGGGGTGCAAATACTTTGACATGCAGGGTAAATACTGCCTGCTATTAGATGTAGCTTACAAATGCTGGACAGCTTTAATTTTACACAGCAAATTAGATCTGAGTTTGGACACACCCCTCCCAAATCGAAATCTCTCTGCACCTTTTACATCTGCCCAACCTGCAGTGCAGCATGGTGCAAAGTGACTTGCTTTTTATTTTGCATCTCACCTCAGCATCAGGCCCTAAGTGCAAGGCACCCAAGAGAGTTTTGTGGCCCTGGCTATAGAGAGGCGTGGCCTAGTGGGTGGGTATGTTTCTGCAGCGGCACTGGCACACCACCTTGGGGCCGTGGCTTCTCCTACCTGGCAGGTTGGTGTACTGTACTTTGACCCCCGTTGCCCCTTTGATTAGGTTCTACAGGCTCACTGATGGATTTCCCACTAGGCATGGAGGCTTCAGCTTCGGGACCAATCTGTCCTGGCCATTATGAAGGTTACGGAACTCGAGCAGGCTGCACTTACTGTATGTAGTGCCACTCTGTATCTGTGACAGGTGGCCTTGAATAAACACAGCCGGCTCTAGGTTCACCCTCGTCATGATGGTCAGGGGCGGCTGTGGCTGGTCCCAAAGCCGAAGCCTCCAGGACACAGCAAGTAGACCCAACCTCTCTGCACACACAATAACGTGCCAATAATGTTTTGCCGAGGGGCTGCCTGACCGTTAAATCCACCACTGTACAATCTTCCAGGGTCTTTTACAGAAGTGCAAAAATTGCAGCTCTGCATTGTGAATGCCATCATGTGTAAACTAAATCATTGCCCAATACTTGCACCTCTCCCTCCAGTGCTGTGAGAACCTGGTGTTTCCTCCCCGTGTACCTCTAAAACTGACACCAGGTGATGTGTAGTTGGCACCGAGTCTTCTCCAACATCTCTTGCTGTTTACAATTGCAGTGATTCATCCCCCCATGAAAATGAATTACTGCTAATGACACAGGCTATTGTCTTAATAGTGTGTATCAGACAGCGTGAACATTGCAGGTGCTCCCTTTACTTCTGTACTTTATCTTTTTAGGGATCTGTTTTGTACAGAATATTTTAAGCTACAACTCGCTTGTTTCCATTAGCTTAGACTAATGCAATAAAGGTGACTATTCATGAAAATGTCAGAGTCTCCATTTAGCCAGGAACGGAAAGTATTAATGCATATACCTTGCTGGCATCGGCAGAAATTATCTATAATTCTCTGCAGGGCCACTCAGGCACTCTCTATTAACTCCCTAATTATTATACTGTAAGCAGTGTGCAGAGGGGGAAATTGGCAATAACCGGGTTGAGTGGAAGTCAATATATCTCTAGAAATGTGACACAGATATGTGAATACTTAAATAGTTATTCTATCACCATGGATCCTTAAACCATTCAAATGGTAATGGTCATGGGGGGTAAATTTACTAACCCTTAGTTTTGCATCATTTTCAAAACCGAAGGACACCGATGGGTATCGACGGTGCGTTTGTGTCTAAAAAAGGTGTATTTACTATTCATCAGGTTTTAGTGTCAATTAAAACCGACGGCGATGTTGGTCGGTTTTTGCTGGCGTTCTGTCCGTTAAGTCCGTCTGTTTTGTCATTTCCAATGGAAACCAAAGACAAACAGAAATAACAGAAAAAACATCCAAAAACAGACCAAAAACCGACCAACACTTCCAACAATATCTATTCTATCTATCTATCTATCTATATATCAATCAAATATCTATCTATCTATCTATCTATCTATCTATCTATCTATCTATCTATCTCATATCTATCAAATATATATCTATGTCATATCTATCTAACCCCCCTTTTACCACTAAAGGGACACCAGGGGGTAAATTTACTAAAGTTCAATTTTGTTTTCTGTTCGATTTTGCATTCAATTTGGTTTCGATTTTTTTTAAAAAAAAAAGGATTTATTAAAGGCAAAATCAAATGTCAAATCGAACAGAAAAAGGAATTTGAAATTACATCGAATTTCTGAAAACATCGATGTTTTCACATAGAGGACTATAGGATCTCTTCATTTACTAACATTCGATTTGTAAATCGAATGAAAAACTAACTCAAACTCGAACTGAAAATCCCCAAATGAATAGAAGAACGTCATGCATTCGTTTTCAGCATGAGCAGTTTGATTTCACACAGATGCATGCATACATCAGGGAGATGCATGCATGTATCTTACTGTAACAAGCTTGGAAAGAGTTAATGTTAAAAAAAAAAAATTATGTGGGGTCCCCCCCAAAATACACAACCAGCCCCAGACTTTCCATAGCCAGTTGTGTAAGTACAGGGAAAAAATTGAGTAGGGCTCCCCTTGTACTTAGCACAACCAGCACCAGGCTCTGATCCGGTTCTGGAATTACAGGGGATAAAATGCGTAGGGTTCCCCTGCAATTTCACATGACTGCATCCCGTTCTAAATATCGGAAGAGCTCTGCCTCTGTGACTCCTTATTTCATATAGATATATGCAGGCTTGCCTACCCTCCCGATTTGGTCGGGAGCCTCCCGAATATTGGGTGCCGCTTCCGACCCCCCGGAAAGGCAGGCAAGCCTCCCGGCTGCCGCCTGCCCCCTGGACTACTACTAGAAACCCTGATGCCTGATGATGTGATTCACGCTGAATCGCGTCATCGTGGCTCCGCCCCCTGCTTCACAATGCCTTTCTTTTTGGCATTGTGAAGAGGGGGCGGGGCCACAATGATGCTATCGTGCGGTCACGCCCTTGGTCCCACCCCCAAAACGTAGTCATAGCCCAGCCACACACCCCGCTGTATGCAGATATTCAGCTCCCTCCCGGAAGGAGGGAGCTGAATGTCGGCAAATATGGATATATGTGAAGCCGTATGCTGTATAATAAGGTCTCTATACTGGGATAGATACGTGTTGCGCAGCTAGATAATTGTGTGAAGGCTTGTCACACTTATGCTGGCCATACGCTAGTATGACCAGCATAAGATAAGATTCATCTTAAGATTCTCCTTGAACTCCCCGGCATCCCCGGCCACACGATTGACACACGATGTACATACGATCTTACGATACGATAGTTTAGGAGGGAAGGTCTTCAAAATGTCACCGAAATGATGCCGGTCAGACGCACGATGCATCGCATGCACAAACACATGGCACAATCTGCATACGATAACGATAGATATGATGGGCTGCACATCTGATCATACGATATGTTTTTTAAGAGCGGCGGGAGCGTGCATCGGATCATATCCTACCTAAAAAACACACGATTCATCATACGACGTGTCGAAAATCGGCCTGAAATCGCACTAGTGTAAGGCCAGCATTACACTGTTCAGCGCCACTATCTCCAATAACAATATCCTGCCTTCTAGTGTTGGCCAATCAGTACATGGTGATTCTTACTACCGGCTGCCCACTCGCCCCAGGGAAAGCTTCTAGAAGCTGCTTCCTTTAACTTCTTCCCTGGGAGCTACTGACCATTTGTTGCTCTCACAGCTCCCGCTGTGACAGGCTTCCTCTTTGGCTCCACCTCCCTGTGCCTGGCAGGGCACAGGGGGCAGTGGGCACCCAAGTTAGGGAACTCCTGACTAACTGCTAACTGCTGCTGATAGCTGTTATACAGTACCCCTCTCTTCAAACGGACCCTCTTTTCCTGACAGGAACCAATTCACTCCTACATGTATCACTCCGCCCATTCTTCTACAGTGTGTAACCCATACATTGGGGCTTATTTTTACCTCTTTTAGAGCCCATACTAAGGTTTACATACACAATACATTACTCAAATATACATTTCGTGCATTACCTACATCTATATACATAGTTTTACCTCACACCTTTTACATTTATTATTATTGCATACAATTATGCGTACACTACTTCTTTTAACCCTTAACCAGGGTTACACATATATACAGTATATTAATATATATACTGTGTGTATGTATGTGTGTATATATATATATATTTAGTATTTGGAAAAGAAGACAATCAAGTGGGACTTTAGGGTAAAACTTATCTGATGGAAAATACATTTTGGCCATTACATCACAGTTAATGAGAGGTTCAGGAACTGACTTCCTGCTGAAAATAAGCCCTGCTGGTAGGAGAGTTGACTTTTGAGAGCAGTCTGGTGAGTAATATAGTGATTTCTGAAACATGTCTTTTTGTGTGTACTGTAGTTTTGTCTTAGCTAAAAGTTTTTTTTGTTAGCTGTGGATTTTCTTTCTGTCTTCATTTCTGTGTTTATTTGTGTGCACCATTGGTGTGTTTGCGATGAGTGTAGCGCAGGGTTGCCTACCTTTAATATTCTCTTCCCGGGAGAAGCCCGGGTAAGAGAAGCAGCAGGGGGCCGACGGGGCTTGATGATTCGCGTCATTAAGCCCCGCCCCCTCGCGGTAAAATTGCCGCGATTGGGCACAATTTACATAGGGGGCGGGGCCAAATGCTGTGATTCATGCAGAATCACAGCTTAAGCCCCGCCCCCTTCACGGAGACCCGCGATTGCCGCGGGTGTTCTCCTAGTTCTGCCCACTTCACTAGGAAGTGGGCAGAATGCGGGGGAAATGCCTACCCTTCCAGGGGTGCGGGGCGTTACCCGAAAAATCGGGAGCCTCCCGCGAAAACCGGGAGGGTAGGCATGTATGGTGTAGCGTCAGTGTAGGTTTTCTTTTTCTATGTTTGTCTTATTTTCTATTAATTTAGATGGAGGATGAGAGGAAAAGGAGGAGAGATGAGGATAGGGAGGGTGAGGTAGAGGAGCCAGCGCAGGAGGAGGAGCATGAGTCAGATGCAGAGGAGGAGAGGGAGGCAGCTAAAGCCAAGTCTGGACATAATGTAGGATTTTGTTTCGAGAATAATGTGGATCTATTGTACACATTAGTGCCAAATTATGAGCTCCTTTTTGGTGAGGCAGGCTTCACACACTCCATGCAGGCATGGACAGCGGCAGTGGAGACTGTGAATGGTGTCGGCCATTTCAAGAGGAGCAGGTCCCAGTGTGGTCAGCGCTTCTCTGACATCAAGCGCAAAGTGAAAGCGAAGATGGCAGAGGAGCGCAGGTGGCCTATGCCCAATGTGTGTGCAGAGGAGTAGCGTAGAACCATGGCGCCCAGAGAAAGTGCATGTTATAGCGGCCCCCGCCCTGTACTGAATGGTGCCAGTGGGGTATGGCCAGCCTGCGGGTGGAATACTGAAGTGAAGAGAATAACAGCAAACAGTAACAGTATCACGCTGGGGCATGGAGGTCCTATTGAGGGAATGGACATTGGGGTAGATGTATGAAACAGTGAAAAAAGAGTAGAGAAGTGTGCCAGCGGAGAAGTTGCCCATGGCAACCAATCAGCTTTGAGGTTGCATTTACAAGTACAGTCTATAAAATAATAGGTAAAAGCTGATTGGTTGCCATGGGTAACTTCTCCACTAGCACACTTCTCTACTCTTTTCTTTTATAATTGAAGTGGACTTTATCTCTGATGTGTAACTTTTAAGTCCTTTGAATAAATGAGGAGAGGAGGAGGGAGGGGATCAAAGAGGAGAGGGGAGAGGAAATTGCAGATCAGAGAGGGGAGGTGACAGAAGCCAATAAGAAAGGAGAGGGGAAGGGCAAAGCCAATCAGCGAGGGCCAGGGACAGAAGCCAATAAGAAAAGGAGAGGAGAGCGGTGGTGACAGAAGCCAATAAGAAAGGAGTGGACAGGGGTAAAGAGCTGATCACAGGATAGAGAGGGGAGGGAATTAAAGAGGTGAGAAGTGAATGTAATCAAACTGACAGGAAAGGGGAGGTGGCAGAAGATGATCACAGAGGAGGGAGGGCCGGAGGGGAGGCAATCTGGGCAGCTTGAGGGAGCATAAAATGTAGAAACGGATCTCAGGTCCGTAACTTATTTAGGATATAGAGAAAATAAACCGAGATAAAACTAACAGGCGGCCGTCATACTGTGCAGTGCCCCATGAATTCAGGAATCCTGGATGGTGCCCTCTGTCCATTTTGGCGGCAGGAGCTCATGCTCCACTGGAACCACCCTCCTTACTCCCCTGTGAGTGTGCATTCTATAGCTCCAAGGACATTAGGCATACCTGTAAGACTACAACAAAAAACTACAGTACCTTTAGTTCATGCCACTGTGACTCCTGGCTGGGAAAGCAGATGTAGGTATAGGACAGGGTCTTCAGGGCTACCATGACCTGTGTGAGAAGGCGGCTGGACTGATATAACCTTTTGGTGGAACCAGGGTGGTTTCCTATAAGTGTCACTGGATTATGAAATGAATGGTCATTCCACACATGTGTCCTCAGCCAGGATGTTGGGTTTGTTATACCCCTTTCAGACATCTCGAGATTCCCGGGAATTTGGCCTGCCTCAGTCAAATTCCCGGGTAGTCGTGTCTGTCTGAAAGGTACCTACCCGGGAACAAGTTCCCGGGTAGCAGCCCCTTCAATCGACCAGGGTTAAGTCCCGGGAAATAACCCTGCTTCTGTCCGAATGGTGCTACCCAGGAATTTACTACTCCCGGGCAGCAACAAGCAGCTTTGACATGGAGTTGACAGTGCAGAGCATCCTATAGGACGCTCAGCGATGCTGCTTTGAGTTGACAGCACAGAGCGTCCTATAGGCTGCTCACCACCCCCAGCGCCGGCCGGCTGTGTACAGAGAACCCCTGGCGGACGGTGTGGACACCCGCTGGCGGGTTTCTGCCACAGCGGGCCGCCTGCCATGCCGGTCGCTGTGTTAGAGAAACAGGACCCCAGCCGGACGCCGGGAACACCCGCGCTGGAGACCGCCGACTGGTCCCAGCCATAGAGGGCCACCCGCACTCCCGCTAGACCATCAGGGAATTAATAGAAATTTTAAAAAAATAATACTAATTTAAAAAATAAAAAAAAAATCTGCATTATGATTGGCCGGCTTCCAGCAGCTGAATGATGACATCATCATCAGCCAGAGAGGGGATAGGCTAGAAGGAGCAGATGGCAGAGAAGAGGCAGGTAAGGAGAAAAACCCTGCTCTTGTCTGAAAGGGGTCTACCTGGGAATTTTCCCGGGTAGACACTTTAGTGTGAAAAGGGGGTCTCGACCAAATACCCGGGAATTTGCACTGGAGAAATTTCCAGGTCTGAGCAGGAAATTTCCCGGGTTGTATATCTGAAAGGGGTATCAGTGACAGGGGCTTTCTGAACGTGAGCATTGGCATTGCGTGCACACCCAAATCAGGCCCGTAGGGCGTTCTTTTAGCATATCACTAAGCAATTATCTTTTTGTTTTGATGGTCACTCAATTAGTGTAAACACATTAACTTTTATTGTCTATTTGTCTTGACTTTGAGGCTAACAAATCCATGTGTTATTTTTTTCTCACATTGCTTTTATTGTTCTATAATTCTTTTATCGAAAGTATAACATGAACATATATAATCGCACAGGAGCAATTTCATCTCGCCATAGCCCCCTGCATCTCACTACAGCCCCTTGCATCTCACCACAGCCCCCTGCATCTCACCACAGCTCTCAGCATCTCACCACAGCCCCCTGCATCTCACCACAGCCCCATGCATTTCACCACAATCCCCTGCATTTCACCACAGCCCCCTGCATCTCACCAGCGTCACCACAACCCCCACTGCTGATGCCCTGCAGCTGGCTTTGGCTCGGCCACAGGGATGTGCTAGGAAGAGCTGGACGATCAATGATGAGAGCTTTGTATTGCATCTACTGTAAGCATTATCAGCAGCATGTCCCTGGGGCTGGGGCACCTGTGCAAATTACTTAGCCTCCATGCACATTCCTCCCCAGCTGCTGAACATGGTGATGAGCAATCTCTTCTTTGCACAATATACTCTCTACTACCTGGGCTTCCTATTGAGCTTACCCACCTTGGTGCCCCTGTCCAAGAACAGAGCTGACTTCCATGGGTAGTGCCTCCTGTTCACCGAGGGCGTGAGAGGGAACATCATGCTGGAGAAGGAGCACTTCATGGTGGCAGGGCCGTAGCTAGGGTAGTGCGGCCGGTGCCATCGCACAGGGCACCACAGGTCAGGGGGCGATGTTTGGGCCTGTCAAATTTCTGTTTATTATCATTCTTGCTTGTAGCTTCCTCTTATTTCATCCCCAGCATCTCCTGGCCTCTCCTCACTCTTCCCTGGCCTTTCCCCATGAAGCCATGGCCCTTTTTTGGGTGCATTATGTCCCTTTGAAAAATGAGGGGGGCGTCAATGCTCTTTCTGGCACAGGGCACCAAAAAGTCTAGATACGACTCTGCATGGTGGAGTTGTGGTGGCCAGAGTCCATCTGCAGCTTCAGTGTTGTTCTGATGGTAATGTTTTATGATTTGATGGTGGCGATCTGATGTTTGCCACCATCAAAAGGAAATCATTTGATGGTGTTCAGATGGTGTTTTTTTTTTATTAATTCCTGATAACTATACCTTCCTTGGCTTCTTTCTGACTACTGTGTCTGCATCAGGGCATCTTCATGAGTTTGTTGGAGGCTGTCTCTCACTCTCTGTCTGCCTCAGACGTGACCCTGCTCAGTCCCTGACTCCCTTCTCTCTTTAGGTTGCTGTTAAGCAACAGGGCACATTGCTATCTCTGCTTGGCTCTCACTGTTTCAGCACCATGACCAGCTCCTACACAGCAGCTTGGTGCAAGATTTTATTTCTGTGACTTTGCTTCACTAAGATCATCACTACCGGCTCCCTTTTGTCGCAGATGAATGGTTCATACACTTAAACATTCGTCGACCAATGTTGTATAACACAGTGAAAACCACGTCAAAATCCGTCCAGTTGTTCAAGAGATTAGCCCGAATGAACAGCCAGACCCCTAAACCGGGTACTTTATTTTATATATAGAGAGATTAGGAACATGCTTCACCTGCAACTTATAGACACTGATATTTATGCCGAGGATTCACAGCTATAAAGTTATCATTTCTGTCCTCATCTGTCCAAATGTAATGAAAAATGAAATACTTCTAGCTACAGAACTGACCTATTCCTGACTATTGTACATGTCACACAGTGGATGAAAGGTGGATGCTTTTGTCTGTAAATAAACTCACTCGCGCCCAGTAAATGTGCCTTAAGCTCATAGGCAAGGCACCTGAATAATAATGTCTGGCTCAGCAACAATAGTGTCTAATGTACAACCTGTCACAGCAGATTCTATCTGCCCTGTGGTTGAACCTCACGGATGTCATCATGACAGTAAGGAAAGGTAATAGGTCTCAATAATCCATAATTGCATACTTTATAATTTTTTTATGGTTAACTTTAATGTTAGCAGTACGTTTCCCCGCGACAGCTCTTGGGACGTAAATTCTTTGTTCATCTGGAAGTCTTGTGGAATATGAGTCAGGGCGCTTATCAGCTCGGATGTTCTGTTCTCGGAAGAGCAAAGGATGAACTGTGAACCCGAGTGTTCCATAACCTGAATTTCCAGAGATATATAGGGGCCCTATTTAGTAACCGCCTCGTAGAGTAGAAAATGGCTTTAATAGAAAAGTATTGTGCTTAAAGGATAAGATTTTGGTGTGGCCTGGGACCCGGACCACGTGGTCAAGATGGGCTTAATCCCTTGTTATGCTACTCCATCTTCATAAAGTAAATTTAAATATATAGATATAAAAAAAAAATGTATTTAACTATCATTTGGATTACCCTGCAGGCTTGGGGTGAGCTAACTTCCTGACTGCATGGCTGTACTTGAGAGCTGCACTTTACATGCATGGACTGTGCACTTCTAGGGGTGTATATCCGAGGTATTTTGTATTATAAGGCTTTGCCATTTGGGACAGATTGTTCCTAGGACATTCTCGCATAGGAAGTATTAATGTCAATGACTGTATCCTGAGATTAACAAAAGGCCTACATGTAATGTTAATTTAAAGCACTTTCTTCCAAATGCACTCAAAGGGGTATCCTGTGTATCTCTGTGTAACTGGTACAGCAGGTATACTTGAGAAAGTTATATGCTAATTCTATTATTGTTTAAACCACATAGATACTTTAATACTGTTTGGTAGGAATGCAATTGACCAGTTTCTGTGAAATGTACAGTAAAGGGGCCTATCCACTAGGCGACCTGAAAGTCGGAACGACTAGCGTTCAGACCTTCAGGTCGCCGATGTGCGGTGCCCGCACTGAATCGTGTTCACTGAACGTCATTCAGTGCAGGAGCCCGACCTCCTGTAACTGAACATGTCGAACCTGACGATCATCATCAGGTTGATGGGCATGTTCAGTAGATAGTCGGGGTCGGCAAGGACCCAGCGTGCAAGTGCATCTCTGGTCCTTGCCGGCTATCCATTACATGACTTTCTGTACGATGCGACCAAAACCTCCTGGTCATGTAATGGATAGGCCCTTTAAGTTAGATTTTGGGCAGGATTACAACCTGCTGTATTGTGTCATCTTACTATATAAAGGGATGATTTGTTCTGTAATAGATAGTGTATCCCTCTGGCCATCCAGAGAGATTTGTACTTCTGAGGAATATCTATATGCTCTGATTGTCCCAAACACCTTCAGCAAGCCTCTTATCTTTCCAAAAACATTTGAGCAACACATTTGTAACCTTAAGACGCTTGCATCTGCTTGTATCCTGTGACTACCAGAGTCACACCAAATGCCCAGTATTCTCCCAAGACATTTCTGATATTGTGCATCTCGATCGTAATTAGCGCCTTCGTGCGTACTCACTATGTTGCGCATGCGCCATAGCAGTTTTCAGGAATTTTCGCATTTGCATAATTACAAACAAATTGCTCAACTCTGATATGTGAGCATGTGCTATGTACACTTTATTCTGTTGGGTGGAGGTCTCCATTATCTTATGCCCACACTACCACCCCTTAGTCAGTATATTATTGAGCAAAAGATTAATAATAGAAATAAAGATATACTGTATATAGCCGAAAAGTGAAATCCAACGTGTACTGTAAGGTTTAATTGACAAGAATATTAATGCTCCTCTTTGTGCTTGATCTCTACAGCTGCAAAAGTGAAGTATGGTAATTGTTATTGCTAGTTACAGCCAGGCGCACAGGCATGACCTCTCTCCGTAGAAATTTCATCAACCACTTTACTCTTGTGACTGTCTTTGTACCCAAACTTTTTATCAAATCGAAAAGACAAGATGCTGCAGTAGCTTTGTAAAACTTAAAAACTCTATCCCCGTGTCTGGGCATTGTAATTGTGTAAAAATTGTACACGTTACATATTACTTTATAATGTCAGATTTAGGGTAAATTATTATATTACAGGGTACGAAGATCCCTGGCGATGTCCACATTTTCATTTCAATCTACAGGGGAAATTGCCCGAAGTGGATGTACGTAGCTGAAGAGATGGTCCCAATGTAAAATGTACAGTATATGTTCTATATTATCACATAATTGCCTTACATCTAAACTGTCACCAGGGCTGCTGATAGCTCTGCCGGGCCCCAGTACTGAGAGAGGGCATGGCCAACTTGGGGAGGTGTGGCCAGACCCCCTCTGTCACAACCGGACACTAGGGACACTTCTGTTGAGTCCAAGAACCGGGTGGTTAAGGTGGTAGAGCAGTAACTGTTTTCCTATTTGGCTAGACCTGCCCAGAGGCGTGGAGTCTAACCCACTTGGTGGTCTTCACCAGTGATCCCTCCTATTGAGATTTGAGTTGAGCCGCACCAAGCGTGCAGGCCGCGGCCCTCTGAACAGGTACCTGAGAGTGACAGAAGACAGGAATACAATACTAGAGAATAACACTGAGAATTATTGGAAAATGTAATAACACTGGGAGTTACTAAAAGCTGTTGTAACACTGGAGATTACTAGCAATGAGACAAACTGGGATTTAGTAGAAATGAGATGGCACTGGGAAACACTGGAAATGGAGTGGTACTGGAAATGCTGGAAATGAACCAGATGCCGGCTTGCTCTGGGAGACATGGGAGATCCTGAGACTGACTTGCTGTAATGAAATACAGAGATGTGGACACAGGAGTGTACTGAGAATTGCTAGAGATCCAGATGCTGACTTGCACTGAGAAACAGAGGGAAATGTGGACACAGGCATGTACTGAGAATTGCTAGAGATCCAGATGCTGACTCGCTCTGAGAAAGACAGGAAAAGAGCTGGACATGTAACACAAGAAAATCAACATGAGAAGGGAAACTCAGAATACTGGTAATCAGCTTAACAGCTGAAACATGTAACACAAGGAGAGAGCTGGACAGCACACCTGAATTCAACATAAGAGCAAATACATTCAGCAAGAAAAGCGGAACTGCACACTGGAGAGAGAATCACTGGAATTCACTGGAAGTTGAAAACAACAGGGAGCCTGGAGTGAAGTAAAAGTACTCAGTCTCTGGAACACTGAAGATTTGAAGTACATGAGGAAATGAAGTTGATCAGGCAACTTCCTGTTCCTGGAGTCAAACCTAAATACCCCTAGGCAGTTGGTCATTGGATCAGAGGATCAGCTGAGTGACCTCAGGACTACCATTGGGAGAGACTAGTCAGGTGATATGGACCAACATGGCTGCACCCATGCCCGCTACAACAGGAATCAGGATGCACGCAATGTAAGCCCTAGCAGAACCCAGGGAGAATACTCACCTCCACTCATCTCCACTGCCAGCGACTGAACACCTAAGCCCAAGGACACCGGCATGGAGGTGAGCAGCGGTCGATACCAGGCTGCATCCTGACACCCTCCTTACAAAAATACAATGGCCTCGCGCACCGCACAAGAGATGCCAGTTTGCGGGAGGAGGGGCTCAATCGCTCCCCCTCCCCTCACACATCACACAGGGAGAGAGAGGACTGACTGCTGCTGCAGCGTTTGTGCTAGGCTGGGGAGAGAGGCTGCTGCAGCAGCAGTCAGTCATCTCTCTCCCTGCCCAAAGTACTGGATCGGGGCAGGGGTTGCAGGACCCGGACCCCCGCCGGCCCCCTCCAACAGGAAAAGAGCACCAGCTCCCCACCCCACTCAGCACTACTGCCTGTCACTTGTGGCTTAGTTGTCCAATGGCCATCGTGATAATATTGCCAGGTGCATTAAAAAATTTAAAAAATTCCGGCATGAGCCCATGGCAAAAGCTGTAAAATGTTTTGGGTTATTAAGGAGTATTGGCATATATAATGAGTGAATGGTGTGCAGTGCACACGGGCCCACACCACACCCCTGCACCTATATAATTAAACTTGCCTCTCCAAAATTAGACGTCTGCTGGCGCTGCAGACAGTATTCACCAGGAAAATGGCGCAGCGGGCATTATCCTGGAGATTTGTGCATGCACTAGAGAATGGTCTCCAGGAGCTGGGCACCATTAACCCGGAGACCTGCGCATGTGCGGTAGACTCTGGTAAAAAAGCTAAAGTCTACTTCGCTGCAGGATAGGAGGGGGCCTGCACATAGGCTGCACACGGACCCCCTCCTTTCTTAAACCGTCTCTGTTAAGGTATAAAACATTACAGATATGAAGAGGTTATACACAGTCATGTCACATTATTATGACCACAAGCTAATTGCCAGAGTAACCACCGTGTGCCGCATGAACAGCAGCTAGACAGGATGGGAGTGATTTAATCAGGTGCTGGTAGGCTGACACAGGTATCTGGAGCCATGCTGACTGCAGTGCGTCCCACAGCTGCTGGAGGGTTCGTGGTGGAGTATCCATAGAGAGATGTAGCCCCACAGATGCTCAATTGGGTTTAAGTCCAGGGAATTAGGGGGCCAGGGAAGTACTTCAAAGTCTTGGTCATGCTCGTCCAACTACTGTCGGACATTTCTAGATATGTCTCATTGTCTTGCTGGAAGATCCCATCCGCCTCAGGGAAGACAATCAGCATGTATGGGTGTAGGTGCTCTGCAAGGATGGATTCATGACCAAATTGGTTGAGGGTGTCTTCCACATGGGTGATTGGGCCCAGAGAATGCCATGAAAACATTCCCCAGACCATAAAGCTGCCACCACCAGCTTGTGTTCTACCAGCAGTGGTTGCAGGGTGTTTGTTCTCTGATGTTTCTCATCTCAAACGTCAACCTCCATCCGTTCGATGAAGCAGAAGACATGACTCATCAGAGAAGGCAACCCTTCGCCAATCAACGGAGGTTCAATTCCGATACAGGTGTGAAAATTTCAGCCTTTTCCGCCGATGCACCTATCAGTGCAGCGACCATCTGTTTGCTTTGAGGCCCCATATGTAGCAGGGTTCACTGAACTGTCAGTTTAGACACACGTCAGGTGGCCCCCAGGTTCAGTTTTTGCTCCAGCTGTCGTTCACTTCTCACATGAATGGCACGTGGTGCTCTGCAGTTGCCACGTCGGTTTTTCGCAATGGTGCCATGTGTCCAGTCATGGTACACCTTCACCACAGCAGCACGCGAACACTTCACAAACTGCGCTGTTTCAGTAATACTGCCACCCTTGGCCTGAAAGCAAATAATCATCCCTTTTTGCAACTCGGATAAATCGCCCCTATTACCTATGACAGCAACGAGTGATATAATTATTATTATTATTATCCTTTATTTATATGGCGCCACAAGTGTTCCGCAGCGCCTTACATAGTACATAGAACTAATAAGTGAACAAGAAACAAGTAACTTGCAGTACATTACAGTGCAGGACAAGGACACGATTTATATACATTGCAGCCGGGAGTTGGCAGTCACGTGTCCCTTATCGTGAGTAAAGAGAAGCACATGAGGGAAGAGGTCCCTGCTCATGAGAGCTTACATTCTAAAGAGGAGGGGCTGACAGACAGGTGTGACACAGAAGGGGACGATAAGGAGGAAAGAACATGAGGTGGATTAGGATAAGTGCTGGAAGGCCTTGATGAAGTAGTGGGGTCTTGAGAGCCCGTTGAAGATTTGTAGAGAGGTGGAGAGTCGGAGAGGGAGAGAGTTCCAAAGGTAGGGAGCAGCACGAGCAAAATCTTGGATGCGGGAGTGGGAGGAAGTAATCAGTTGGCAAGAGGCGGCATGCATTTGTTGAGCGAAGTGGGCGGGCGGGAGTGTGAAGGGAGAGAAGGGCAGAAATGTATGCGGGAGAGGATTTGGAGAGGGCTTTGTAGGCGAGTGTAAGAACCTTGAATTGGCATCTGATGGGGAAGGGGAGCCAGTGTAGGGCTTGAAGGAGAGGGGAAGCAGATGTAGAACGTCTGGAGAGCAAGATGAGCCCAGCAGCAGCATTGAGAACCGATTGTAGTGGAGAGAGGTGAGAGTCTGTATGTGTGTAGATAGCCTATCACACACCTTATATACCCACCAAGTCAGCACATGGCACGTGACGTACTTCATGGGCTACAAGCTGCCAACAGCAAATGTAGGAGATGGTCATAATAATGTGACTCAACTGTGTATTTGGAGCAGTTGGCATCTACGCAGTTACTGTACCTACTTAGGAACTGTCTCTTTAAACATTCTCCTTTAGTACAGACGAAGGAAAGTGGGACCATAATGTCAGTGGTGAATTAAGCTCTGTAAAATATGCATAGCATTAAAGGGAAAAAAAAAATCATATTTCTTTTATTAATAGATGATCAGTGCTGGAGATTGTGCAGATGAAATGTTGCCTCCGGCTACTGTACAGAGATAAGTGTGATATCTCCTTATTAAAAGCCACTTTAACCACTTCCTTCAGTTACTCTCACAAATAAATCGAGGCACATTATATGTATTGATACGAGTGATGGCTCATCGCCCATGTTAATGACATCTTAACAATGAGAGGATCAGATGCAGCCCTCTAAACGTCTTGGCGGCCGTATTGATTGGCTGATCGCACAAAGGCTTATTATCATAGTGTTTAACTTGTATTGGAGAGAATCTATAGCAGTGTATGTGAGGCTTCATTGGAACAAGTCTGACGTTCATCTCTGGGTTATTTTATTTTAATTTTACACCATTATTTTTACTTCCTTTTGTGTGTGGCTGGAGAGCAATGACAATCCAGACAGAGCTGCGAAATTATTGTGATTGCAGTACTTTAGTTGTTTTTTTTGTTTTGTTAGAGGATAAAATTTCAGGCAAGCAACAACAATAAGAAAAAGTTTCTCACCGGCTCATCTGTATACATTGGAGATGGACAAGTCTCCCGGGCAGCGGGGCAGAAGGAAATGTCAGATGTTTTTCTTAAGGTTTTAGCCAAAGCTTTCTTTCCCCCATTGAGTCCAGTTTATTTAAAAAGTTTGAAGTTTAAATGTTCAAAAATATTTTTTTGTGAATGCCGAGATGTTCACTCGGGAGTTACTGCAAAAACAGTCCTATTTTCACTTTTTGTAAGGAATATAATCAATGGTCTGATCATCGCATAAATGTTCTGAGGGCCAACTGCTTCTCATTGTTCTTACCACTAGATAAATATCGTTTTTTGGTTCACACCTATCTGGGGAGCACTTTTCATCCTTAGGGGGAAATTTACTGAACTTTGAGTTGTATCTGCCGTCCATCAACGGTTTTGACCTCTAAACTGCTGGATTTATCACTAAAGCTGCATACACACACAACGATTTTGTTACCAATGATTTAATGAACGATTTTCTGTCAGATTATCTGTCAGATTTTTTTAAAGTGTAATGAACGATTTATTTGAACTACAAACGATTTTTGCATATTCCATTTATGAAAATCGTTGAGTTAACAAGTCTGACTGAAAAACAAACTACAAACGTGAACGCGTATGAACGATTATCGTTCATCGTTTGACTCAGAAAGTGAAAGATTTTTTTCAGACGATAATCTTTAAACGATATCGTTTAATGATAATCGTTCAAAAAATCATTGTGTGTGTATGCAGCTTTAGTGGTTTGGAGGGTGCTTTAAAATCTGCCGGTAATACATGTCGAATTTCAAATGTCAAATTTCCTGACGGATTAGTGGAATTCGCCGGCGGTTTACAGGAAGTCTCCATTAATGGGGCAGGGATCTCTCCTCTTCCCATACACTGTTAAAAATTTATGTGTTTTCTAAAATTAGTAAAACGCCCCAATAAATTGCCTGCTATTATAAAGAATAATGTGATCCCTGTTAAATTCATATTAAGTATTGTGCCCTCATTATATTAATAATAATTATTATTATTATTGTCCTTTATATATGACGCCACAAGGGGTCCACAGCACCATACAAGTATTTAAACAGATACAGTATAAACAAAACAAGAACAAAGTGACTTACAGAACATTGCAGGACATTGACAAGGTTTATAAGTTGTCCATTAATTTATTGCAATTAACACTTGTATATAAACCATTAAGCTAGCTTAATACTAATAAATAACGACAAAGACACCACTGCATTGGTTTAAAGATCAACATTATTTATTTATTATAATTAATTTTAATTCAACAAGGGTGGCAAAGAAGATGACGCTACCAAACACCAGCTCTAGCCAATTGACTCTCTTAAAAAATTGGGGGGGGGACTAAAACGCCCTCCCTCTATAACGGCATAACCTGCACTGTGCAGGACTCACCACCCTTTACTATGGCACAGTGTAGACGCTCCGTAACGCCCGCTGTCCTCCCGCAGGGGTTGGACATACCCGCCGTCTTTCAAAGGGGTAAGTGCCCCACAACGAGCACTTATGCCACATGTGGCCGTTGGCTAGTAGCGCCTTCTTAACTTTTCTTAAAGGTTAGTAAGACAAACAAACAGATAACTTTAAAAGCTTTACTTCCAAACTGAAAAGAGGCTGTACCATATTCAAATCTCTCCTTAAATAGCCCCTTCAAAGGTATACGCCCCAAACCCCACTCATAGGCCAAATCCTATGACCAATCAATACCAATGTACCAATTAATCTACCTAGCAACAGGTTCCTAACCTCTAACCGATTACAAAAAATTAGACCACTTATATTGCTTTGTTCTCATGGAAACCATATAAGCAGCAGATGCTATATTTGCCAACTCTCCCTCATTGTCAGGGAGACTCCCTGAAATAGCAGCAATCTCCCTGTCTCCCTGAAGAGTCTACCAATCTGTCTCATTGCACCTTACCCCCATTATGAAGCTGATATGTAAAAGAAAAAACAGAGGCCCTGATTCAGAGCCGGATGCTCTGACAGAGTGCTTGCTCTGAATCAGGGCCGTCCCTGCTCCTTTTTGGAGCGGCCTCCTGGCCGCTCGCATAGCTGTGGGTGACCACCCACAGCTATAGAGAGCGGCCACAATGATGGTTGACCATCACGACCATCAGGCTTGCGACGAGACCGTGCGGTAGGGTCTCGCTGCCGCAAGCCCTGGAGCGCTTTTGGCTCTATCAGAGCCAAAATCACTCCCACTGACATCACTAGTGATGTCAGTAGGGCTGGCCCCAGATGGTAGGCGTTCCCATGGGAACGCCTCCGTCTGGGCAGCCACGCCCCCGGCACGCCCACCAAAGGGGGCGTGCTGTTAATCACCATCGACAGCATGCCCCCTTTGGTGCGAGACCCATAACGACGGCTTGGCCATCTTTATTCGGGTCTTGCGCATGCGCACGACGGAGCCAGCTCCCTCGTACGCATGCGCACTTGGGCAACATCGAACCGCTTGCGAGCGCTCAGTGCTCGCGAGTGGGTCTGAATTAGGCCCAGAGATCTATACATTCAAATGGGATCATTAGAATAATTTCCCTGCATTGGTTATAAGGCACAATGATCCCTATGGTTACATGTATTTTCTGAGAAGTATCAGTGTGTTTTCATCAACAAGTTGATCTTACTAACTGCTTTGGGGCTCATTTACATGTGGATGTAAGTCAGTATTATGACACGCCCCTCAGATGCAGTGCACGCCCACTTTACTGCCGCGCTCATAGGTGCTGCTTTCACACTCTCCCTGAAATGCTTTTTCAAAAGTAGGCAAAGGGCCTGATTCAGAGCCGGACGCAATTAGCACTCGCTCGTCCAGAAAATAGGGGTGGCTATTCAAATGAACCGTTCGCTCTTTGCGGTCTGTTCACGCCTCTAGGTCTGAACGAGCGAACAAAACTTGCGGTCGTTTTTTGGAAAAATACGCCCCCTGGCCGCTCGCATCCTACGTCATGTCCGCTATTTATTAGATTAATCGAGTACATCGACCAGCGTATGAACTGCTCGCTATTCTTGGGGTTGGTTTTTGCTACCACAATCTTGCGAGCAGTTCTGGCTATAAAATAACCCAGTGCCGTGGTCAATGACGCTGCTGTTGTAATTATGCACACCCATAAAACGCCCGTTTTGACCTTTTGGCACGCCTGCGTTCTTAATTCCACTCCCCGTTTTCAAGCACCTTCCCCTGTTACCACCCACATACGCCTCATCCTGTCACTCAAAGTAGCAGGCATTCGCTATATAGCGAACAAACGATTTTCGGCCACACTGACTGGTTCGCGCATGCGTATTATAAACCGTACGCATGCGCAGAAGTGCGACTATCGCTCGGAACGAGCGTACTGCCGCTTACGAGCGGCTCTGAATCAGGCCCAAAGTATGCATGATGCCATGCACTAATACCTTGTTCACCTAAATAACCCCCAAAAATGATATTAACAAGGCTCATCTATATTACTAGAAAAACACATCTCAGTCTGTAGCTTGGTTTCCAATCTGAAATTATTGTTACAGAAACACACTTATATCGTCACTGGCAAGCAGGCAATAATATTATATTACGCTGCAGATTGTATTTTTTTGGTTTATTTTTCAGAATTTAGAATGTGCTGTTAGAACACAGGATTGCACATCAGTATGCCTTTAACCTGCAGAGAAAAACAAATTGAATTGGTTGTTTCTCTATCCTTACAGGTCTTTAGGATTTTGGTAATCATCTTGCCTCTGAGTGAATATAGGTCTTGCAAATCCTGTATTCATTTCCACAACTCCATATGTATTAGAAGAAGAGGTATTACGACCGGTGTATACTTACTGACTCCCCAGAGAGGGGACGAGGTCGGCTCATCACGTCTCTTTAGACCCCGTTGTGGCAAAACGCAGGAAGGGGCTGAAAGGACACGATTTGAATAATTTTAGCGGTATGCACTCCCTACAGACCAACAATTTCCCTCATTATCTCCCCATTCTGCACACTTCACAGCAAAGTGGGCAGGATGTTGCAGATGCACCCACTCTTCTGGGGTCTTCCCAAAAAATCAGGAGTCTCCCGAACCTTCCAGGAGAGGAGATAAGTATGGGCTGCTTCCAAATAGGAACCAATAATTTATGATACAGGTTGTAAGGGTATCCCATACTTGCCGACAATCCGCTCCCTGCTTCCGGGAGGGAGCTGATTGTCAGCTAACAGCGGGGGGCGTGTCTGGACATTTATCTCACATTGGGGGCGGAGCCGCGGGCAGGGCCACACGATTGCATCATCGTGGCCCCGCCCCCTCTTCATAATGCCGCTATTTTCGGCATTGTGAAGCAGGGGGCAGGGCCAAGGTGACGCGATTCAGCGCAAATTGTGTCACCACCCCCCACCGCTGCGTGGGTTTCTAGTTTATTCTGGGGGGAGGTAGGGATGGTTGGTGGCTTCCGGGAGGCTTGCCTGCCTTTCCGGGGGGCCGGGAGGAGCACCCGAATATCGGGTGTCTCCCGGCATAATTGGAGGGTAGGCAAGCCTGAGGTATCCTCATCTGCAGCCAAGCAGAATGGTGCTTCCCAACAGGCTTCAAAGCAGCATACTGCATGTGTGCAGCTATAATGAGTGCAGGGTGTGCGGTGCACACGGGCCCCTGGGACCCCGGTGGTCCACAATGCACACCCTGTACTCATTCCATATACTTATATGCCAGCACCATTTTCAGAGAAGTCTGCGCATGCTCAGCAGAGAAAGTCCTGCGAAAATTACATCTGTGCCATTTTTCCAGAGATTTGCGCACGCGCAGTAGACTCTGGCGTTTATATTTGGTGCATGCGCCGGTAGAGGGGGAGGGACCCTGCAAAGAAGCTGCACACTGGCCTCCTCCTGCCTTAAGTCGCCCCCCGGCAAACATAGGCCCTCATTCAGACCCACTCGCAAGCGGGCGCACGTACGTTAGGCGTACGTACAAAATTATTTAAATTCAATGGCTCGCTCGTATTTTCTTTCGCATCTAAAATTCCTCCCTAAACTCAGGCGACCCCTCCTCTAACTAACGAGCGTGCGAAATAGCGAGCGTACATCCCCGAAATGGCTTGAAGGGAACGCACGCACAAGTGAAACCGGAAGTGGCCTTGTCAGATGTCGATTACCTGCTCCTTTATTCTGCCTACCTCCCTCAATCGTATCATGCCAATCAATGTATCAATTAGCTTAATTGTTTTTTTTTTTTCAACACAATGCAAGAAACTTTACTCTTGTCCGTGTTTGTGTTTACCCGCAGAATACGTACGGATGGAACATTCGCTTTTATTGTTCAAAAAACATGTGAACCACAATTAAACAATTGTTCTATTGCTGTGGATCCTCGCATATTTTCCGGGGTTCATTTCTTTATTTAAATTTGCAAACGCATGTCACTGCATCAAGCCTATCATAACTCTCCAGAGATTTCTGGCCCTGTTGAACACATGACTCATACACTAACCAATAAAATTGCTCCTGTTAATTTTCAAAATACATTAGCCAATCAGAAATTTATTGCACACTTTATCAAAAATGTTTTGTATGAAAAACTCCATTGCCATCATGAGAGCCTCCGCATTCACCAGGCGCGAGCTGCTGGTGCTTACGGAGGTGATGGATCGCCGTATCACCAGCCAGCCTCCACCCATCACCAACCGGCAGAAGCGCTCCGCGTATGCGGAGGCACGGTCCCGCCTGCGATCCTTAGGTTCACGCCGCAACATCGGGCAGCTGGAGCGCAGGTGGTCAGACCTGCAACGGCGAACGCCCCGCTTGCTGGCATGCTTTCGCATGCAGATCCTGGAAAGTAAGTGTTATGTATTGTGGTTTTCATGTTTGTGTTTGTGGGGCAAACTGCGTGTGCATGTTTTCCTGTCTGTCCTATTTATTATTTGTCCTCATATCTGCGTGTGCATGTTTTCCTGTCTGTCCTATTTATTATTTGTCCTCATATCTGCGTGTGCATGTTTTCCTGTCTGTCCTATTTATTATTTGTCCTCATATCTGCGTGTGCATGTTTTCCTGTCTGTCCTATTTATTATTTGTCCTCATATCTGCGTGTGCATGTTTTCCTGGTCTGTCCTATTTATTATTTGTCCTCATATCTGCGTGTGCATGTTTTCCTGTCTGTCCTATTTATTATTTGTCCTCATATCTGCGTGTGCATGTTTTCCTGTCTGTCCTATTTATTATTTGTCCTCATATCTGCGTGTGCATGTTTTCCTGTCTGTCCTATTTATTATTTGTCCTCATATCTGCGTGTGCATGTTTTCCTGTCTGTCCTATTTATTATTTGTCCTCATATCTGCGTGTGCATGTTTTCCTGTCTGTCCTATTTATTATTTGTCCTCATATCTGCGTGTGCATGTTTTCCCTCTATTTCTGTTTTTTTCATTCTACTCCTTTTTGCATGTTTTTTGTTGGTGGTTTTTTTTTTTTTATTTGGGCCCCGGATTTGCCCAGAAACTAACCTCAATTTGTTTGACATATTTTAGGAGGACAGCCAAGACTACGCCGTCACCGTCCGGCCAGACGGCGTTCCCGGCCACTATCCCCAACCCCCAGCCAACACTCCACCCCAAATATTTCCCCTATACCCCACTCCTCCCCAGCCTTCCAAGACCCTCTCCCGGAACTGTCGGGCCTCCTTCCCCTCCGTCCCACTTCCCCCTCTCCTCCACCCACCCCTCTTCCAATTACCCCCTCCCCGGAGTCCGTCATTACCCCTCCCCGTTCTTTGGGGAATGAAGGCTCCTCCGAGGAAGAACATGGAGGGACTTCCGGAGCTCCCGTTTTGGCTCCCGGTATGTTTTTCTTTCTCATTTTTTTTAACCACAAAGTGTTTGTATGTAATCATGTGTCGTGCCTTTATTCGTGCTTGTTTGGTTTACTTTTGGTGATTTAGCAGTTTGCCTTTACCTCTTCCTGCTGATTTCAACATACACATATCACACCTGTGGGAATTTGTACATAGGCCTTGTATTTTTGGCAGCACCCCCTTTTTGTTTTGGTTTCTTTTTTTTAGGTTTAGGAGTGATTTCGTTGTGTTTTTGTTTTTTTAATGTGGATTCCCTATTGTTTTATTAATCCACACACTTTTCTCACCCACAGAGGAACAGAGGCGTCGACAAGAGGTGGACGAATGTGTTGGCCAGATGCGCCAACATGTCATTGGCATTCTTGTGGGCCTTGACCGGCTGTCTGGCATCCTTCGCCAGTAGTTTTTTTTGTTTATTTTCGTTTTCTAAATACATTTTTTAGTTCTAATATACGTTCTGGCTCATTCTTTTTTTCCAAAACAAAAATAGTTTTCCCTGACATAAGTAGACTGTTCCTGCAAGGATTTCCCTTTTTTAAAAGTTAGATTGTGTTTTGTATTTGTATGTTAAACAGCCACAAAAAACACATAACAGTAACAATGTCATTTCCCTTTTTGGGTGTAGTGTCAATTAGATATTTCGACATTTTACAGGTTCCTAGTTGGTGTGCAAGCTGCTTAGGCCAATCTTCCAAATCCAAAGGTTTGGACAGGCTTCCTTTTGGTGTGGGTTGGGAACCTGAAAACATATTTCAGTTTACATCAACTGGTGTCAGTACTGGATTACCCCTTAGTCAAATGTAAGGTGTGTTAACCTGGTTACACTTGCTGTTAACGTCCAAAAAAAGGAAGACCATTTCACTCTCCAAACATTTATTCACAACATAAATGAGAAATCAAAGTGGTCACTCCCAAAAAAAAAAAACAGTGATAATCTCAAATACAACACATACAAATAAAATATTTAAATAAAAAAAACAATCAAGAACTGGTTGACGAAGGACCATACCAACATGATTCCACAAACATGGCGTTGCGATATGGGTTCCAGAATATATGCCCAAAATCACCAGATCCAGGTTTGGTAAGGGTAGCAGGAAGTAGTGAGCGTTGGATTGGCAAAGATTATGTGAACAAACAGAAGATGGTGAAAAAAATAAAAATAAATTAGATGTTCGCAAACAAACACAAACACATTAGGTATAAACACTGTAGTTTTGGTCAAACTTACCTAAAAAATCTGGCCACCACATCATCGCGTATGGCCCCCCCACATACTGACCTCCGACCAACCTCGGGGGGGCCATCCTCAGGTAAGGCATCCTCTGGCTGCATTGGGACCCCACTCCTTATGGCGATGTTGTGAAATATCCCACACAGGACCACAATTTTTGACACCATATCCGGCAAATACATGAGCTCGCCACCAGAGCGGTGGAGGCATCTGAATCGGCCTTTTAAAAGGCCGATACAGCGCTCCACCACTTGCCTGGTGGCTGTAAGTGCGGAATTATACTCACTTTGTGGGCCTGGTGTGGGAGCCAAATAAGGAGTGAGCAGCCAGGACATGCAAGGGTATCCACTGTCTCCTGTGAAAAATAAGAGACAACATCAGGAACACTGTGTATCAAGCTTAACATTGTTATGTACTAAAGGTCTCCACTTACCCAGAAGCCACGCATCACCAGCTTGTAGGTTGGTTAATTTCTGCCATATCCCTGATTGCACTTCCTGGTAATTTAGCATTCAGGGACAGGATCTGGAGGGAGGCATCACATACCACCATTACATTCAGGGAGTGATAGTGTTTCCTGTTTCTAAATATTGGCTCCAGCCGTGCTGGAGGCTGAAGTGGTATGTGAGTACCATCCACAACCCCTATGATGTGTGGGAAGCCAGCTATTTGGTAAAAATTGGCCTTGGCCACACTAAGGGCACCCATATCCAAAGGCATTTGAATAAAATGATGGAGGTGCTTGAAAAGTGCCTCCATCACTGCCCTCAGGATCCGGGAAAAGGAGGATTGGGAGATGCCCGCCACTATTCCCACCGTTGTTTGAAACGATCCTGAGGCACAGAAATGTAACACCGCCATAAATTGCGTCAGTGGTGGTATTGCTGTTGGACTGTCAATTTGCCGCTCAAGATCACTTTCTATTAATGAGAGAGTGTCTATGATGATTTTGGGAGGTAGACGGTAGCGTCTTAAAACCTCATCATCGGGCATTCCAAAAAGGGTGACACGTGTTCGAAATATCTGGGGCCTTGCATGCCTACGATGCCTACGCCTGGGATGAGATTGAGGTTGGTCGGCTTCCGGGAGCATGGCCAGAACAATCCGCCCCAGATCAACCTGAAATTCAAAGATTTCAAAGTAAGGCTTTTGACCCACCCCAAAACTATATTAAAACAACTTAGCTTGATGATACCATCCATTGCTGCTTACATGCCGGGGTATTGTCATGATACGTCCAAACTGAAAATAAACACCAAAATTACTTGACACATTTTACTCTGTGCATTTTTGTTTATAAATTTTGTGCTAGACCAAAGTTAAAATATGCCAAACACCCATTTAGCAAAACCGCAAAGCGACATTTAACACAGTACATCAAAACGGGTCGAAATGTTGGCTCAAAAAGCGAAAGATAAACCACCAAAAAGTTAGAATGATTATTAAGCTGTTTAAAATGCGCTAATTAGTTCGCTAATACAAGTCACAAGAGTAACTACTAAAAATGCGCTAATTAGTTCGCTAATACAAGTCACAAGAGTAACTACTAAAAATGTGCTAATTAGTTCGCTAATACAAGATAAAAAATGGACTTACCAAGAGCAACTATCTAAGATGCAAAATCAAAAGGTCTTTGGGGTCGAAAATAAACAAAATCTAAAATAGAAAAAATTAGGGATCCAAAAATTACAAAATATACGATACACAATGAAACAACAACTGAACAAAAGTTAGACTTCACAAAACTTACCAAATCAAGAAACGAGGTCCCAAAAATATAAACCAACAAAGATAACGGAAAAAAAAACGCAAATCTAACCAACAAACGAATCTCCAACCGCCAACTCCTTTCTACGCAATCAATAAACTCCAGCCAAGATAACCTCCAACAATCCAAAAACGCCACCTCGACTTGAGACACACCAAGCCATAAATAGTGTTTCGTTTCCCGCACAAATTAAGGAGGGATCATAGGGCCGCACAATCAATGATGCGGCCGCAAAATAAGGACGCATGTATAAATACGTCACGAAAACACATTCAAATTCTGGTGTATTTCTTGTTTGGACATCAGACATGGCGACAGACCAGGGAAAAAATGCCCAAGAGTCAGGCGGTAAGTCTTTCATGCATTTTCTATCAACGATTAATTTGAAACAAAGATTAGGCAAGTTGTGATTTTGTGAATTCTGTAAATTTACACAAATAGGTGAGGAGGATGACATGGAAGAGGCTGCTGGGCCCAGTATTCCGGCCAAAGCGGGCAAAAAAAAAATTGCAGCCACATTTCACAAGAAAGGAGATGGAGGTTTTGATCCAGAAGTGTGTGGACATCCTGCCACAGGCAGACAGGAATATGAGTCTAAGCCAGAAGTGGAGAATGTGGGAAGAGGTAGCCGTTGCTGTCAATAGAGTGGGTGATTATGTCCGTCTAGCCCGGGATATCAAACAGCGGTAAGTAAACCCTTGCCCCCCCTAAAAACAAACCCCATTTTAAACCAAAGGATAATGGCTTCCATTTTTCCCCACAGATGGGGCGACTTCAAATATCGCCTAAAGCAAAAACTCGCGGACAGGGCTAGGCATGCAAGGGGGACAGGTGGGGGTCCCACCCCTGTGTCATTGGAGTTGACGGATTTAGAAGAGCTGGCACAGGGGTGTGTGCAGCCTGTGGAGGTGTTTGGCGTGTCCAACATGGATACGGACATGCCAGACTTTGCGGCTCCTCATGTTGGCCCAGGTAAGTATTGTGATGTCACCAACTCTGAAATGCTATTGTGCCAATATGTAGATTCTAATGTGACTCTTTTCTCATTTTTCCAACAGAGACACAGGCGGATGAGTCTGCTCCAGAGGGAAGCCTTGGCCGCAGAATTTCTGCTGGCTCTGCAGGGGAGGAACCAGTACATCCGGCTGAGGACCCTGCAGAAGCCAGTCCAGGGCGTGCCCCCTCGCAGGCAGTGGGCCTCCTCACAGAACTCAATTTAAAATCGGATTTCCATACGGAGATTCTGCAGAGGATGGACGCCAGTCTGATACGGGTGGCTGTGGCCCTGGAGCAAAATGCTGCGGCCAACGTGACCATTGGTCAGGCCCTGGCGGAAAATACCAGGGCCAACATCCGCATCGCCGATGCCCTGGAGCAGCTCGTTCGCCAGCACATGGTGGAGCCGACCTCCCTTTCTGCCGGAACATCAGGATCCTCCACCTCTGGCACAACATCAGCCAATCCTCCAAATGTGCCTAGCCCTGTGCCTAGTCCAGAGGCCACAACATCTGCCTCTGGACAGGCCAGCCCGATGGCATCCCGGACCCGGTCTGGCGCCCACCCTCCCCCATCCAAACGGGCGAAAAAACGGTGACAGCAATGGCGACTTTTCCCACACTCCTTCTGTGCTTGGCTCATATTCCTTTCTGGTCAAAACTTCCCTCTCCTTTCTTGTGAAATGTTTTTAATTTATTTTTGTACGTTTATGTTATCAGTTATTGATTATTTATTTTTGATAAAAAGTATCTTTGCCAGAAAAAAAGAAAACAAAATATTATGCCAATTGGTTTGTGTTTAAACAATAAATTTATGTTAAAAATCTGACATTGTATTGTGACATTATTGTACAAATGGGTTACATTTAATCCTGGCCCTAAAGGCAAAAAAGGATACCAAAAACCATTTCATTTTTTTTAAAAAAAGGCCTCTTGAAGGAACGTTTAAAAAATCACATAACGATGCAAATTCCACATTAAAAAAAAAAAGGGGAGCTAATTAAAACATGATGACATTATTGTTACAATAGGCCATAAACAACAAATTGAGGCCAAAAAAAAACCCAAAAAATGTACGCCAATTGATTGTGTAATCCTGACATTAGCAGGTATGATTTCCACCTCCGTACGGTTTTGTGCTATCCCAATAAACTGCTTTCCAAACACATACCAAGCCGGTTTTCAATACAACACTAATTGCTTTTGTGACCACCCGCGATTAATCGCTGCAACATCATGGAGTCCCGGGACGGAGGAGAAGGCCATCGCCAATGTGGTCGAGTAATCCAGACCCTAAACTGTGCGAGCATTTTGAAGGGAAAGAGGATGTTCCAGTGACGTATGTGACGGTCCGAACACATTTGACGTTCGCATCTGCTAATGTATGTACGCCCCAAAAACGCCTCGCCACGCCTGCGTTTTTCCATCTCCACCCCCGTCAACACCCAAAAACGCCCTGTTCTGTCAATCACATTTGACATGTCACTTCCTGTACGCTATTTTAGGAACGAGAGAAAAAAAGCTCGCAATCTGCCGTACGCACATGCGCAGTGTAACACCGACGCATGCGTGGTTAGTCAACATCGGAACGCAACGAGCGTACTGTTGGTAACGTGCGGCTCTGAATGAGGGCCATAAAACACACCAAAAAAAACTTAGGGCCTGATTCAGACCCGGTCACTATCTGCGTACGCTCGCTGGATGCATATGCAAATATGTCAAAGTGACACCACGGGAAGCGATCGCTCACCAGGGCATAAGCACGCCCACCATGTCTTAGCGAGCGATCAGTTTGTGCATGCGTACGCCCAATCGCACAGGCAGAGCCATCCACCAGCAACACGTCATCTCCAGGAAGTGTATTAAAACATTGGTACATCGAGCACCATCGGGTGTGAACGCAGTGCTTGCGGTTGCTTTACCCTACCACAAGCATTGCGAGGAAATCAGTGTAAAAAAAAATGTCAAGTGACGTGTACTATGACGCTGCCTGTTAATTATGCACGCCTCTAAAACGGCGTTGAAACACTCAGGCACGCCTGCGTTCGCATCTCCAACCCCCCATTATTAGTGTCCTGCCCCTGTTACCACCCACAAACGGCCTCTCCTGTCACTCATTACCCTGGGCTGCCTCTGCTGGGCGAGCGAGAGGGATGCGATCGCAGTGAGTAGTTCGCGCACGCGCAGAACGAAGCATGCGCATGCGCGTACAGAGAACATCGGGCTGCTTGCGATCGCACAGCGCGAGCGAGCGGCTCTGAATCAGGCCCTCAGACACTGATAAAGAGTCACAAACATTCTAAAATATTACAAAGCTTTTGAATAGTGTGGGTTCTGTTTCCTTTGATGTGTGTGAATTAATGACGTCGGAGTAAGTGGAGGAAGAACATTTTTACTCACTGCAGTTCAGTGAGCTAGAAACATGAAGGGATGTCCGTCGGGTTCAGAATTTTCATCCAAATTGTTTTTTATTTGAAACTAGACGAGCATCTTTTCACTTTTCAGGCCCGCTGAACTGCAGTGACATTGACTGGCGGCATTGTGTGCAGCAGCAGGTATACAAATGCTAATTTACAACAGGTGACGGTCATAGAAACAAAAAGCATAACATTCACAGCATCCAAAACATATTTCTAAATAAGATGAATTAATATTGTGCACACGTACAAAGCAAAACAGAAATAAAGAATATGGGTTAAAAATAAAAGAAACGGTACAGTTGAAGTGAGACTTTTATAGTATATATATATACTGTGACATCCGATGGTCAACATTCTGCCGACATTCACAGTCAACGATCTAGTAATGTCAACATTATGTCATTGTCGACATGTTACATGTCAACATTCTGAACATGTTGACATGTCAACATCATATAGCACACCCATTCTAGCCATGTGACTGCAAAATGGGATGTACAGTAGCCACCATATCCACAACGACAATCTTGACACTAGAAGGCCGGCATTCATTATGTCGGAATGGATAAAATGTTGACATGGTTAAAATGTTGACACCACGAAAATTTCTATATTGACAGAATGATGCCAAATAAAATGTCGACATTTGCACTAGTCTTGGGGTTAGTGTTAGGGTTACCAATCAGAGGCGCCGAAAAGGGGAGAGTCAAGTACTAGGTTGGTGGGGGCCTGGGTCTGCCGCCCACCCACCCACCCCCTTATCTGTGCCTGTGTTTTCCCAGACCAGCACACGCTGCTGTTTGCTGGGCTGAGGTGGGACCAGGGAGGCTGCTGTCACTGATCAGCAGCAGTATCCTCTGGCTGTACAGGGTGGGGGGTGGACCATCACATTGTTCGCCTACTTGCCCCTGTATCTGCCCCTGGCTGAGAGGTATATGGCGCCCCCCTGTGGAGCACGCTACCCCTTGGTCTCTGAGCACACCGCAGGGACAGGCTCGGCCTCTTCGTGTTCTATTTATCATGCAATGCAATTTTGGGTGCTAATATTGCACCCAGGTTGATTACAGATAAATGGGCCCCATATACTAAAGCTGGTCACACATTTTATTTGTTATGTTATTTATTAACAGTTTCTTATATAGCGCAGCATATTCCGTTGCGCTTTACAATTGGAACATTAACAGAACAAAACTGGGTAATAACAAACAGATATATAGGTAGGAAGGCCCTGCTCGCAAGCTTACAATCTATAGGGAAATAGACATTGATACACAAGGATAGGTATGTCATGAGGATGTGAAAGAAAGACAATGTGTGAGATGGTGTGTGGACTGTAAAAGGGGATGTAATTAGATATGGAAGCTATGAAGGTTCTGGAATCTGATAAGCTTGCCTGAAGAGGTGAGTTTTCAGGGAACGCTTGAAGGATTGGAGACTAGAGGAAAGTCTTATTGTGCGAGGTAGGTTATTCCATAGAGTGGGTGCAGCACGAAGAAAGTCCTGTAACCGTGAATGGGAGCAAGTAATGTGTGGGGATGAGAGACGCAGATCTTGTGCTGAGCGGAGAGGTCGGGTTGGGAGATATTTTGAGGTGAGTGAAGAGATGTATGTTAGTGTGGTTTGGTTAATAGCCTTATGTGTAAGTGAAAGTATTTTGTATTGAATACGGTAGAAAACCGGCAACCAATGGAGGGACTGACAGAGCGGGGCAGCAGAAGAAGAACGTTTTGCAAGGAAGATAAGCCTTGCAGCTGCATTCATAATGGATTGTAATGGTGATAGCCTTTTTTGGGAAGACCAGTAAGGAGACTATTGCAATAGTCAATGCGGGAAATAATAAGTGCATGGATTAGAGTTTTTGCAGTGTCTTGTGTGAGATATGGTCAAATTTTGGATATGTTTTTTAAATGTATGTAACATGATTTTGAGACAGATTGAATATGGGGAACAAAGGACAGTTCAGAGTCAAGGATGACACCAAGGCAGCGAGCTTGTGGGGCGGGGTGGATGGTCGAGGTATCAACATTGATAGAGAGATCAGGTTGGTAACTGTTATTGGCTGGTGGAAATATAATTAATTCTGTTTTAGAAATAGTAAGTTCAGGTGGCGAGATGACATCCAAGATGAAATGGCAGAAAGACATTCAGTGACATGGACCAATACAGATGGAGATAAATCTGGAGAGGATAGGTAGATTTGAGTATCATCCGCATACAGATGGTACTGAAATCCAAAAGAGCGGATTAGTTTGCCAAGAGAGGTGGTATAGATTGAGAATAGTAAAGGACCTAAGACAGAGCCTTTCGGTACTCCAACTGATAGAGGTAGTGAAGAGGAGGCAGAATCAGAAAAACGAACAGTAAAAGAGCGATCAGATAGGTAGGAAGAAAACTAAGAAAGAGCTGTGTCCTTAAGACCTATGAATTGTAGTGTTTGTATGAGAAGAGAGTGGTCAACAGTGTCAAAAGCAGCAGAGAGATCTAGAAGAATTAGGAGTGAGTAATGGCCTTTAGCCTTGGCAGTGACAAGATCATTTACTACCTTAGTCAGTGCTGTCTCTGTGGAGTGTTGGGAACGAAAGCCGGACTGAAGTGGGTCCAATAAGTTGTGTGAGTTAAGAAAGTGTGTGAGGCGGGTGTAGACAAGTCTCTCAAGTAGCTTGGAGGGGCATGGGAGCTGGGAGATAGGACGGTAATTTGAGAGAGTATTAGGGTCAGAATTTTGTTTTTTCAGAATGACTCCCACTGCGTGCTTGAACAGTGATGGAAAGTTGCCAGTAGAGAGAGAGAGATTACAGATTTTAGTTAGGGTTGGGATAAGCACAGGAGACAGAGCTTTGCTGATTTGTGAGGGTATAGGATCTAGAGGAGAGGTAATAGAGTAGGAGGATGAGAAGAGTGTAGTTACTTCATCTTCTTTTGTGAGATCAAATGAAGAGAATGTGCCAGAGGGTTCAGGTAGGGAATTGAGCAGGTCACTAGCTGAGGAAGAGTCTACCATTTCATTTCGGATCTTATCAATCTTGTCCCTAAAATAGGAAGCAAGATCTTGTGCACAGATAGTAGCAGGTGGTTTGGGTGATGGAGGGGTAAGAAGTAGTTTAAATGTATTAAAAAGGCACTTGGGGTTAGAAGCTTGAGCAGAGATTAGAGATTGGAAATATGTTTGTTTGGCAGTGTCCAGAGCAGTACGATAAGAGTTGTAGATAGTCTTATATGTGAGGAAGTCACTTGGAGTATGAGACTTTCGCCACTGACGTTCAACTTTACGCAAGAGTTTTTGTAGATGCCTTGTTAAGCTAGAATGCCACGGTTGATGTCTAACTCTACGTGGTGTGTGATGGGTAGCTATAGCTACTTCATCGAGGGCTTTTTCTAGAATCTGGTTTATGTGCGATGCAGCAGTCTCAGGAGAAGTGAATGTAGAAATTGGTGAAAGTTGTTGTTGTAGAGAGGTAGATAGTTGTTGAAGGTTAATGGCATTAATATTTCTACGGGGTTTAGGTTTGGTTGATTTATTTTCAATGATGTTGATGTAATGGAGGAGAGTGTGCAGGTGATAAGGTTGTGATCTGAGAGAGGGAAAGGAGCATTTGTGAAATCAGAAACTGAGCATAGTCTGGTGAATACAAGATTAAGACAGTGGCCCTCCTGATGAGTAGAGGAGTCAGTCCATTGGGAGAGGCCAAGAGAGGATGTTAAAGAGAGTAGTTTGGAGGCATGAGGAGATTGTGGACTGTCAATGGAATTGAAATCACCCATAATGATGGTAGAGATGTCTGAGGGTAGAAAGTGAGGGAGCCAGGCAGAAAAGTGTTCCAGAAATTGTTGAGATGGCCCAGGTGGGCGATAGATAACAGCAACTCGCAGAGAGAAAGGGGTGAAAGTCCTGATAGAATGTACTTCAAATGATGTAAATGTGAGTGAAGGTACCTGTGGGAGAATAGTGTATGTGAAAGATTGGGAGAGTAATATTCCTACCCCACCTCCTTTACAATTACCAGGCCTGGATGTGTGTGAGAAGTGTAGGTTACCATATATTATGAAAATGCAGCAGGGGAGACAGTGTCTGATTGTGTAAGCCATGTTTCTGTTATTGCCAGAAGGTTGAGGTTGGTTGAAATAAAGAGGTCGTGGATGGATGTTCGCTTATTGCAGACAGAACGTGCATTCCATAAGGCACATTTTAGTGACTTGGATGGTGAAGGGAGGCACGCAATCTTTATGAGGTTAGCTGGATTTATAGTTCGTTGTGGGTGTGGAATATGGGTTGGGCCTGGATTTGGTGATATGTCACCAGCTAATAGAAGCAGCAGGAGAGAGATATAAATATAATTGTTGGATTTGTCCGAAAGATTTTTATGGCGACAGGTTGTGGATGTTATTGTCAGTGTGTATAGATAAGTTAAAAGCTCATGTGTGTTCATAAGTGGTGAGAAGATTAATGAGGTAGCAATATGTACAGAAGGGTGAGCTGCAGGAAGAGTAAAGGATGTAGTAGCCTTAGAGATGATTCCATGAAGTGAGATTATAACAAGAAGTTTTTGATACATTGTCTTTTTTGTATTTGGGAAAAATTAAATTTTCTAAGTAATGGGTTTGTAATTACCTGGTCTTCAATGTTGTTCAATGTTTTTTAACTGTTATTTAACTGTTCAGAAAGCACACTTGATTTTAACCACTTAATGTGTAACCACATCAAGCTGCTACCCTCAGCAAGCTGCCCTAAGACTGAATGTTAAGAAATAGTATGCCTGATTAAGACACTAGCTTACAGCTGAGCCAATTGGTCAGATGGTTGAAATGCAGATTGATCAGTGGACATATATTGCACTAAGTTTAAGTAAACAGGCAGTATGACACTATAGACTATGCTTCAGTGATCCCCATCTAAATAAACACATGTAAAGATTATCTGTCCAACCAGCCAACTAGTTGATTGGTTGGAATGAAAATCTGGTAAGGAAAACAATCAGCAATTTGCTCCCAAACGCTGGAAAATGGACCAAAACTGTTGTTTGAACAAATAGTTTAGATCAAACATTTAACAAACTTGTCTGACGACCATTTTCATCTGTTTTCTGGCATTTAGGAGCAAATTGGTGATCATCAGTTACTCCCATAAATTACCAGATTTTCATTCCAACCAATCAATTAGTTGGCTGGTTGGATGTAAGTTGGTCTAGTGTGTGGCCAGCTTTAGAGCTATAATTGCCGACAGAGGTGGTTCACCAAGTATTTACTCTGGGTGGTATTAATGCAGTCACTTCATTTCAGATGTTTGTTCATAATTACTTTTGATAAATGCCTTAATATTTTTTTTTTTCAACACATTACTGAGTACTTTGTGTTAGTTGACGGAAATCAATTTCAAATACCCTCATCATAGTTCCATGTTGTAACACAGACAATTGTGAGAAAGCCCAAAGGTGTGAATACTTTTTGCCGCTTCTGTAGGCATATGAACATAGGGAACGATTCAGCATTGTCCGCTAACTGCATTGCAGCTGCGCCTTTTAGTGCGGCGTCAATGCAAAATTATGCTAGCGCCACTGGAGGCGTCTTGTGTAAATAGATGCCTTCTGCCATGCTTCTGTGATCCACTGCAGCGTCCGAGGATGTAGCCGTTTCATCACTTGCCTGGACATCAGCCATCTGAGTAACCCCCAGGGGGTACATTTACTAAGGTACGATTTGGTATTCAATTTTATGAATCTATAAAATTGACTGAAATCGAACTGCAAAATCCCATAGCAAATCCCTCATTTACTAATATTCGATTCTTGCATTCGATTTTAAAATCAAATTCAATTTTGGTCAATTTTAGGAAGGGATTTGATGTTCGATTTTGCATGCTCACGTACAGATCGAACGCCAAATCCCACTCAAAATCGAACTTCAAATCCCCAAATGAATAGACCTGCTTCATGCTTTCATTTTCAGCATAAGCAGGTCTGATCGACACAGATACATGCATACATCAGTGAGATCCTTGAATGCATCTTAGTGTAAAATGCTTGTTAAGTGTTAATTAAAAAAAAAACATGACGTGGGGTACCCCCTAAAACCACAACCAGCCCCGGACATTTCATAGCCAGTCCTGGTTGTGTAGTACAGGGGACAACAGATGTAGGGGTCCCCTGTATTTAGCGCAACCAGCACTGGACTCTGAGCCGGTCCTAGTTCTGGAAATACAAACGCAGGCTAATCTTTAGTAACCTTGCAGTTCTCACCATTGAAGTCAATGGTAGGAGCCTTTCATTGGCTGAGAGGTGGAGGCTCACCTCTCTCAGCCAATGAACGCTCAGCCCCAGGACTTCTAAGGGAAATGCTGCGGCTGAGGCCGTCATTCGGGAGGTACTGTCCTTAAATGATGGTATTGAGTTCGTGGGTCAGGACTTTTCATATTTTTATTTTCAGAAGACCGAGGATGCATACATGGAGAAGAGGACTGGTCCAGGTATTGTAGGCATACGTTCCAACTGTCCCACATTCAGCTGGACAGTCCCGTATTTCTGGGACTATCCCGTTGCCCCACCCGCGGGCCGCAGTGTCCAACGGTGAAAGGGTTTCCCTGGCTGAGTCATTACTCCCCCGCTAGAAATATCCAGGTGCTGGTTATGGAAATTACAGGAGAACCCTATGCATTTTTTCCCCTGTATTTCCAGAACCAGGACCGGCTCAGAGTCCAGTGCTGGTTGCGATAAATACGTCCCTACATCTTTTGTCCCATGTATTTACACAAGCAGTACTGGCAATGAAAAGTCGGGGCCTGGTTGTTCTTTTAGGGGGACGCCATGTAATTTATTATTATTTTTTTTTTAATTAACACTTAACAAGCATTTTACACTAAGATGCATGAATGCATCTCACTGATGTATGAATGCATCTATGTCAAATAGAACTGCTCATGCTAAAATCGAAAGCATGACGCTCTTCTATTCATTTGGGGATTTGAAGTTCGATTTTGATTTAGTTTTTCATTCGATTTGCAAATTGAATGTTAGTAAATTAAGGGATCCTATATCCGACTATGGGAAAACATTGATATTTTGCAGAAATTCGATTTGGAATGAAATTCAGTTTTCTGCTCGATTTGAGCTTTAGTAAATCTCCAACAGGGGCGGATTGGGCCGGGGGGCAAGGTGGAATCTGCCACCCGGGCCGGTACACTGTAAGCTATATATTGCTGCAGCTGGGAGCTAGGCAGAGAATGCTTCCCGGTCACAATATATCCAAGCGGGTGGACCGGGCAGCATTCTCTACCAGGGCTACCGGCAGCTGGTCACATGACGCTCTTCCTAGTACCTACACAGCCGCACCGCGCCGCAGTCACAGTGCACTGTACACTGTTTTGGCTGCTCGCATTGCTGATTGGTGGATGACACTGGCCATCCACCAATCACTGTAGTTGGAATATCCAAGCACTGATTGGTGGATGGCTAAGCTATCCACCAATCAGAGCGGAGACTACAAACCTGCTGGGAGAGAGATGAATCCAGAGGGGACTGCAGCAGGAGGAGAGGTAAGTGTACTGGGCCATCCACATAGACCTGAGGTCTCTTTGTAAATGGATATGTTATGGAGTGGAGGGGTGCAGTTATGGGAAATGGCTATAATTGTGGAAGGAATGGGGGGGTAATTTCTGGTCATGATTAGATTTGTGTGAGTTAGGGTGGCAGTTGTAGTCAGAGTAGGGGTAGTTCTTGTTATAATTCTGGGATGGGGTGCAGTTCTTGGACATAATTATAATTGTTGGAGGAAGTGTGTGTGTGTGTGTGTGGGGGGGGGGTGGTGGTAGGGAGACTGTAGTTCCGGTTGTGAATATATTTGTGGGATGAAGGGGCAGTTTTGTTGCAGAAATGGGGGCAGTGGCAAACGCAGGATTTCTAGCAAGTCCCGGAGTCTGAGGGAGCAGATGAAGAACCTAACACTGCCCTGGACATATACAGTATTAGTTAATGGTCTATAGCAGTACACCCCTAACAGTGCATGTTTTCCAGTTCTCCTAGTTGGTGCACAGGTGTATTTCTTACTGGCTGACACATGATCCACAGGTGGTGATGATTATTTCATATGTGATACTGAGAAGAACATGCAGCGCTAGTAACATTCTATTCTATTACTATTGTGTTTATGGTGAGGGCTGGGGAGGGGGGTTTTCAGGTAACTGGAAATCCCACTTGTGTTTGCGTATTGGGGGACAGTCCTGGCACATGATTATAATTGAGGTGTGAGTTGCTAGATCTGGAGTATTATTTTTATTCAAAAAAGAGGGGATTGTCAAATATGGTACATGATTGTACCATGTATATGATTGTAATTTCTGTAAAAAGGGCGGGGGGTGAGATCTGGGGTCTGATTTTAATTAGGAGTTATTTATTATTTATTATTATTATAAGGTGGGTGCTGTTTTGCTCAAATTGTAGAAGATTGTTTGTAAAATGTAAATAAATGTATGCTATTATACCAGTCAGTACAATAATATTCTTGTTTGTTTATACACAGAATGAATCTTAATAAAGTTTTTATGTTATTTCTTGGTTTGTGATCAATGCCAGCGCCAGGATCAGCCTGGCCTGGGACATGAAGGGCTCACAGGGGGAATGCAATGGAAGGGGCCCACTGAAGGGAGGCGGTGCAAAGCTAAAGGGGTGTGGCCAGCTGGGGGTGTGGCCAGCCAGCAGAGGAGCAGAAGTAACATTTAGAAAACATGCACAGGTCCAACAATAACGCTGAATCTGGTATTCTAGTTATAGCTTAAAACCAGGTAAGTAATAATTTTCATGTCCAGTCTCCAGAAGGCAGAGGGTTTAGAGGCTGTAGCTCCAGTCACCTTGGGCTAGCTTGGATACAACTGTCAGCATTGTAAAGTCTGAAATGTATGTACGGTGAGGAAAAAAACCATTGTTAGTCCCTTTACATTAAGGTGCCAGCGCCTGCTGTGCCACAGTGCCCGTCATATAATGTATAGAGTTGTCACATTGCTTAATATATAATGCAGAGTGTCGCAGTGCCCGCCATATACATAATATAGAGTGTCACAGTGCCCACCATATAATGCAGAGAGTTGTTGCATTACTCAATTTATAATGCATAGTGTCGCAGTGCCTGCCATATAATGCAGAGAGTTGTTGCATTACTCAATATATAATGCAGTGTCGCAGTGCCCGCCATATACGTAATATTGTGTCACAGTGCCCACCATATAATGCAGAGAGTTGTCGCATTACTCAATATATAATGCAGTGTCGCAGTGCCCGCCATATACGTAATATAGAGTGTCACAGTGCCCACCATATAATGCAGAGACTTGTCGCATTACTCAATATATAATGCAAAGTGTCGCAGTGCCCGTCATATAATGCAGAGAGTGTTGCAGTGCCCATCATATATACGTAATACAGAGTGTCGCACTGACTGCCATATAATACAGAGTGCTGCAGCTGCCGCCATATAGTAGAGAGTGCCACAGTACCTACCATATAATGCAGAGTGTCACAGTGCCCACTATATAATACAGAGTGTCGTAGTTGATGTGATATAATACAGAGAGCATCAGTGACCCACATATAACACAAATTGGAATACACCCTTTACACACACACACTATTAATACACCCCACCCAGACACACACATACAACACTAATACACCACCATAAACCATTTATTAAAACACAGCATCCCCCAGAAAAAAAAACCCACATATAAAACCAGTTTATATAACGCTAAAACCTTTTTCACACCACTAGTCACACTTACCTGCCCAGAGGGAGGATATGTCTCTCAGTATTGGATGGACCTGGCTCCTCTGCTCTTTGTATGTGTGCAGTGACTGGTGAGCGCCTACTGCAGCCTCGGGTCCTCCCCCCACTGGCTATGCATGACATCACAGGGGTAAATGGTCGTTACCTAGTTTACCCAGGAAGTGGGCGGAGCTTAATTGAACAAGGGCAGAGCTTCGGACGGCCGGGGGCTGCATGGGCAAGGCAGGGTCTGAAGTTTCACTCGCCAATTGTTAGGCCCTCATGGCAGCGTATCCCTACCCGTTCGCGGGCCGATAAGCCCCGCCCCTTTACTGAAAGGGGCATGACCACAATGTACTGGGGCCCACCGGGGAATTACAACAAGGTCCGAGCCTGGCCAGCGCTCACATTTGTATATTAACATATTAGATAGTTTTTATCTCCCGCTTTACATGTATTAACTCCTTTGACCTCCAATATCATCTCTATGCAGATGATACTCAAATTTACCTTTCCACTCCTGAGCTCACCCCTGAGCTCCTTACCCGTATCTCCAACTGTCTCTCGGCTGTCTCTTCGTGGATGTCCCAGCGCTTTCTTAAACTTAACATGTCTAAGACTGAGCTGATCACCTTCCCACCCTCTTCCACTACATCACTTTCCACAATTTCATTATCTATTGATGGCACAACTATCTCCTCTAGCCCCAAAGTGCGCTGTCTTGGAGTTATCTTAGACTCTTCCCTCTCCTTTAAACCGCACATTCAGCACCTCTCGCAGTCCTGCCGTTTTCACCTAAAAAATATCTCCAGGATTAGACCCTTCCTCACCCAGGATGCCACTAAAGCCCTCATCCACTCACTGGTCATATCCAGATTGGACTACTGTAACCTTCTCCTAGCTGGCCTCCCAGTCTCTCACCTCTCTCCACTACAGTCTGTTCTTAATGCTGCTGCTCGGCTCATCTTCCTCTCCAGACGTTCTACACCTGCTTCCCCTCTCCTTCAAGCCCTACACTGGCTCCCCTTCCCCTTCAGATGCCAATTCAAGGTTCTTACATTCGCCTACAAAGCCCTCACCAAATCCTCTCCTGCATACATTTCTGACCTTCTCTCCCTTCACACTCCCGCCCGCCCACTTCGCTCAACTAATGCATGCCGCCTCTCTTGCCAACTGATTACTTCCTCCCACTCCCGCATCCGAGATTTTGCCCATGCTGCTCCCTACCTTTGAAATGCTCTCCTTCTCCCCATCAGACACTCCACCTCTCTACAAATCTTCAAACGGGCTCTCAAGACCCACTACTTCATCAAGGCCTTCCAGCACTCATCCTAACCCACCTCATGCTCTTTCCTCCCTATCTTCCCCTTCTGTGTCACGCCTGTCTGTCTGCCCCTCCCCTTCTGTGTCACGCCTGTCTGTCTGCCCCTCCCCTTCTGTGTCACGCCTGTCTGTCTGCCCCTCCCCTTCTGTGTCACGCCTGTCTGTCTGCCCCTCCCATTCTGTGTCACGCCTGTCTGTCTGCCCCTCCCCTTAGAATGTAAGCTCTCACGAGCAGGGACCTCTTCCCTCATGTGCTTCTCTTTACATTTTCTTCTACTCTCTACTCCCCATTAGGGCACCTAACACGGGACCGCCAACTCCCGGCAGCTTATTGTGAGTGCTCTAATCGCTATTGCAGCAATGTATATAAGTTGTGTCCTTGTCCTGCACTGTAATGTACTGTAAGTTACTTGTTTCTTGTTCACCTATTAGTTCTATGTACTATGTAAGGCGCTGCGGAACACTTGTGGCGCCATATAAATAAAGGATAATAATAATAATAATGTATACAAAAATATGTATATTCACCCTTATGCAGAGTTGTATACATCTTGTGCTGTCCCGGCCCCCTATCTGTATGTTGAGTTTGCTACTTTCCTATCATCCTATGCTCTGTGGCTCGCAGCTCCATCAGCACGCCCTCACTGAGCTTAACGCAGGTGAGAACGCCCCATCACAGCCCAGTTATGCCCCTTTAGCCGTAAGTGCAGATGCGTGTAAAATATGAACCACAGTTGCTGGTACTTGTGTACACTTGGTCCCGCAGCTTGTGCAGTGAGAACACAAGCAAGATACACTGCACAAACAGCCGTACTTTCCACTCAGCATCAGACCCTTTGGGCTCTATTTATTAACATTATTTTGACTAAAATAAAGTGAAAAAGGCTGTTTTGTGTTTTCACACCCTTTTCACATTATTTTAGTATCACCTATAGTTATTACAGGGCAATTGGAGTAGAATTCGTAAAATTCTACTCCAACCCCTAAGTATCACTTATTTTTAGTAATCAGATCGCATTTCCCATAATTGTAATGGGAAATGTGATCTGACCAGAGGGCCTGATTCAGAGCCGAACGCTATTTGCGCTCGCTCGTCCAGAAAAAGGGGCTGGCTATTTAAATTGACCGTTCGCTCTTTGCGGTCTGTTGACGCCTCTATGTCTGAATGAGCAAACAAAACATGCGCTCGCTATTTTGTAAAGACGCCCCCTGGCCGCTCGCATCATACGTCATCTCCGCTATTTATTTGATTAATCGAGTACATCGAAAGGCGAATGAACTGCTCGCTATTCATGTGGTTGCATTTTCCTACCGCAATCATGCGAGCAGTTCTGGCTAAAAGACAACCAACTGACGTGGTCGATGACGCTGCTTTGTTAATTATGCACACCCTTAAAATGCCCGTTTTGACCTTTTGGCACGCCTGCGTTCGGATCTCCACTCCCCGTTTTCAAGCACCTTCCCCTGTTACCACCCACAAACGCCTCATCCTGTCACTCAAATTAGCAGGCATTCGCTATTTTGCGAGCACACGATTTTCGGCCGCACTGACTGGTTCGCGCATGCGTACTAAAACCCATACGCATGCGCAGATGTATGAACATCGCTAAAATGTGAAAAAATATCGGGGAAAGCCCTGTGATAATAACGGCAGCTGGAGGCGGCGTTATCCAGGGTCTCCCCCGGTTACCGTACTCCTGCTCTGCTCTAACGGGTAGAGCAGAGCCGGGAGTCGGTCCCAGTGATCAGCTGTGTGGTCTAAGCTGATTACTGTAAAAAAAAAGTAAAAAATAAATTTACTTACCTGACTCCAGGACCGGTGGTCGGGCCTTCGGAGATGACTCCCCTCCGGTCAGCTGGTCTCCCATAGTGCACTGCTGCCCGGTCATCAGGTGATCGGGTCCCAGTGCAGTATGGGAGATCACCGGAGGCATGGAGAACATCACCGGAGGCCCGGATCATGCAGGTAAGTGTAATTAAAGGAGAGGGGCGTCGCGGGGGTCTGCGATCGCGGGGGGGCGGGACTTAGTGCCGGGGGTAGCAGCGGCGGCCGGTCGGCGCATGCGCGGGCACATAGTCACGGTATTTTTTGTGAAAATACCGTGATAAGGCTCCGAAGGGGATTTGCAGGGACAGAGGTTTATCGCAAGCTCTGTCCCTGCAAGGGATTTGTAGTAATGCGAATTCAGTCGTTAATATCACACTACAATCTGCATTCTATATGCGGATTGTAGTAAATAGAGCCCTTTGTGTGCTATGACACAGGTGTCTTAGATGGTATAGTGGTTTTACCTTATAGCCCAATATTCTAGGACTTAGGGGCCCATTTATCAAAGTGCATTTGAGGTAAATTCCCCGAAAACACCTGTTTTCGGGGGTTTACCTCAAATACTTAGTATCCCCCGAATGTATGAAGGAGGGATACTCCGATACCTGCTGCGATCCCTCCATTGCCGCCGGCAGCCGCCTCCCCCATAGGTTTCTATGGGGGATGCGATGCTGCCAAATGTATCAATATCGGGAATGCGAAGCATTCCCGATATTGGCCCCAGCAGCTAACGCTATCTAAAGATAGCGTTAGCCGCTGTTTCCTATGGGCACTTACCGCATATCAGTCGGCGGAGGGATCTGCCAGATCCCTCCGCCGGCAATGGGCGCCGCTCATGTGCAGTCTGTGGGGACTGTGCATGCGCAGAAGCCCCAACTGCCCTCCGGAGACATCGCAGGGACGGGCTCTTTTCGGAGCCCGTCTCCCTGCATGTCCCAGATAGGATCGCATTTTGCAATGCGATCAGGGGCGGTACTGCATGCCCTGATCGCATTGCAAAATGCGATCATTAATAAATGGGCCCCTTAGGGGTCTATTTATCAAATATTATTTGTGGGATATTCGCAAATATAAAGTAACTCCTGAATGTATCTACGGAAATCTGCTGCAAAAGATCTTGCTTGCAAAAGAAGACCCCAGAGGTTTCCATGGTTGATGCTTTTTTGCTGAATTTACCATGCTCCGGAATGAGATGCATTCGGAGATTGGCCTCCGTAGCTAATGTCATACCCAGATGGCATTAATAGTTGCAGCCTAAAGGTTTACAGATGCCACGAACTACAGGGAATAGCGGTGATGAATTATAATTATCGGGTCTAAGACCTGATAATTATGTAGATTGCTTCCTATATTGTATATCTGTCACTGAAATGGTCCTTGTATGTTGGTTACTAGAGTGCTTCCTGAAAGTTATTTTATCACTAGACTGCTCCCTGTTTTGTATAGAGATTAGTTTGGTCCATGTATTGTATATTGATCATAAGAGTGGTCCCCTTAATGTATACATATTTGACTACTCTCCTGAAATGGCTGGTAGGCCCCCGAATCTCACTTGACAATCCCTGTCACCCCCGGAAGTGTGGGCATGTCTCACGGAGGCCAGTCTCCCGGAAGGGGCAGCTCAAAGGTTGGTAACTATGATTAGTTAGTAACTATGTCACTAGAATGCGTTATGTATTGGTTACTGGAATTCTCCCTGTATTGGTTACTGGAATTCTCCCTGTATGGTATAGAGGTCGCTAGTATGCTCTGTGTGTAGAGATCATTAGGATAGTCTCTAGTTTGTCAGAAGGGGCTAGTATGTATTGTATTTGATTATAGCTATGTAACATAAAATGTTAAACCACGCCCACATTAGACAAACCACTCCCACACATTTTTGTCACTCCATTTTTACATTGCAGTGTGCCAGGGCCACTTGCTTGCATTTGACCCCCAGGCTAAAAGATGCCAGCCAGCCCGTGATCTCTAATATCAAAATCGTACCCAAATCAAATGGCAAATCGAACAGAATCCAAAAGTGATCTTTAGTAAATAAATATACCCCCAGGTTACTCAGGATGGCCGTGAAATTCAATGTATTTGCAGTATACATCCATTCATATGGAACATGTGGCCAATCTCTGCCCCATGCAGAAGGGAAATAACAGTTCTGTGCCCCCCCTTCACCCCCCTGGAGCGCTCCGGAGATTGTGTTCCGGCGAGACAGCTTTATAGTTGCTGTTATAGTGTATTGCTGTAAAAAGTGTCTCTGTGTTTCTTCCCTGTTATTACAGCCATAAAGAAATGTTCTGGATTCATTCTTACCTGATAATATAGTTTGTCAGTGTTGTGCAACAAGAAAAGTGAGAGTAGAAAGGGGATAGAAAGACTTAAGGTGCCTATAACAAAGGGATTGGGATGTAGGAATGACTGGTGCCCAGTCACCAAGGCATATAGAGACGGTATGCAGTCGGGATGCTGACGGTCGAAATGCTGACCGCCGGCTTCCCGACTGTCAAATCCCGGCAGGCATCGAAATCGCGACACATATAATTATACCTACCCGAATCCCTGCTCCTGTGCCCGCCGCCATCTGCTCCTCCAGACCTGCTCGGGAGTGAGCTCCAGTCCGGCTCCGGCCCCGGGTGTAGCAGCCAGTAAGAGTCTGTCTTATTCTTATTGACTGTAGTGCTAAAAAAACCACAAAGCTGACGGCGTGTCTATTTAAGTGTGTAATGCCACAGACTGCACTGCCCTGGCCTCCCACGCCACCGGGTCTGACAGCGCCCAGGGAACGTGCCCCACTCAAACCCCCCTAGATACGCCACTGGTCTGCAATATTTTTCATCACCTCTCTTTTCTCTGATGAAATAAATGTCTCATTCTTGTGAAATCCTCTTTGAACATTATGAAGTATCTGTATCCGCTTATTGATTTAATTCCAGATCACACACATCTGTATGCTACCAACTCCAGGGGTGCCTCAGCTCTGCTTGCTGATCCTGGATATGGACAATGGCTGTGCTGTCCTGTTTTACAGCTTTCACACATGGACTTTTCTATATCAGTCACTGATATTCCTGTAACCATCACATAACGAAGGTACTGGACACTGTCATATCCAAGGTGAACTATCCTTCTGTGCCAGAATTCCAAAGACTGTTGTGTTTCAAGGACATCTAATTGATGGCAATGGGTACCTGTTGCTATTACAGTTCCTCTTTTGTGCCATACAATTCACTTTTTTTTTTTGCGAACTGGACTCTGTGACCTCTTGCTCTAGTCCCTATTTTCAAGTCATAGGCAAACGCAGGGGGGGTTTCTGTCTGCCTGGAAACCCCCCCAACCCTTTCCACACCATGACCAAAATAGAAATAGTAATATAATGTAATTTTACTAGCGCTGTATGTTCTTCTCAGTATCATAAATTAAATAATTAGCACCACCTGTGGATCTTTTAACATGTATCAGCCAGTAATAAATACACCTGTGCATCAATTAGGGGATTTGGAAAACATGCACTGTTACGGATACACTGCTATAGAGCCCAATATGTACATATATGACCAGGGCAGTGCTAGTTTCTTCTGCTGCTCCTCCAGACTCCCGGACTTGCTCCATTGCTTTGGAATGGTGCCCACATCTAAAATAAAAACATTCAGCTCAGATAGGATGGCCCTACTGCCGCATTTAATGGCTTGCTATGATCACTGGTCCTGTATATGCTGGAATTATGACACACAATACACTTTGTATGATGCATATAAAAGCTAGATAAGTGGTAATTATGTCCTCTTCATGGACTGGCCACATTCACTCTAAAATCATGCATTTAGAAACCCCCCTCTAGAAATCCTACATTTGCCACTGAAGTGGGTAGTGATTATCCCAACTTTTGTAGCTGTAAGCACTTAGAGCTCTATTTACTACAATCCGCATTGGGAATGCAGATTGTAGTGTGATATTACCGGCTGAATTCGCATTGCGAATTCAGGCAATATCACAGGGATTTACTAAAAATCCCTTGCAGGGACAGAGCATGCGATAAAGCTCTGTCCCTGCGAATCCCCTCCACAGCCTTATCACAGTATTTTTGCAAAAAATACCATGACAAGTGCCCGCGCATGTGCCGACCGGCCGCCGCTGCTACCCCCGGCGCTAAGCCCCGCCCCCCGTGATCGCAGACCCCCCATGACTCCCCCTCCCTTAATTGCACTTACATGCATGATCCGGTCTCCGATGATGTCCTCCATTGCTCCGGTCAGCTGACATCCCATACTGCACTGGGATCCGGTCACCTGATGACCGGGCCGCAGTGCAGTATGGGAGACCACCTGACCGGAGGGGAGACATCACCGGAGCCCCGAACTCTGGTCCCTGGACTCAGGTAAGTTAATTTTTTTTTTGACAATTTTTTTAATTTTTTTTGCAGTGTATCAGCGTGTGGTCTGTTTAGACCACACAGCTGATCACTGGGATCGACTCCCGACTCTGCTCTCCCCGTTAGAGCGGAGCAGGAGTCCGGTAACCGGGGGAGACCCTGGATAACGCCACCTCCAGGTGGCGTTATTATCACAGGGCCTCCTTAGGTATTTTTTTCACAATTTATTTTTAGTAACTTTGGTCGGATCACATTTCCCATTACAATTATGGGAAATGCGATCTTATTACTAAAAATAAGTGATAATTAGGGGTTGGAGTAGAACTTTACGAATTCTACTCCAATTGCCCTGTAATAACTATAGGTGATACTAAAATAATGTGAAAAGGGTGGGAATACACTCTTTTTCACTTTATTTTAGTAAAAATAATGTTACTAAATAGAGCCCTTAATGTCACAACTCACGGACGGATACTGCGGATATATCTCAGTGTCTCAGTGTAGTGGTACTCACAATGACAGGATGGCATCTTACATGCGCAGAAATCCACATTTTAGTTGCTGCTAGAAGTTTGATTGCCCGTAACTGGAGAAACCCTCTTCCACCGACCCTCTCTGCCCTAAATCACAAATCCGACATATAGCTGAAATGGAAAATATTACCTACTATCTTCATGACAGAGGCCATATATTTTCTCAAGTTTTGGCTCCGTGGATCTCATACGACAACACTTCACTACCTCTGCCCCCTGCGCTCACTACCCATATGTGATTTATGCGCGGTGGTTGAGTTTGATCCCCCTAATCCGACTTCCCTATGCAAACCTTCCTAACTGTTTGAATATTCTTCTCTCCTCCAAATGGCACGTTTTTCTTTCTACCTTATAACACTTTTTGCCCAGCATTTGGCTTTTTCTATAATATTTTGCTTCTCTTGATAGTCCTGTTCCCATCCCCCCCAATCCCCTCCAACTCCCTCTGCTGACCCCCTCCCCCCCACGTTTATTGCTATTTATTTTATTGAAAAAATGGCTCATGTACACTGGGCCTGATTCAGAGGCGCTCGCAAAAAGCGAGCGCTCACTCTGAATCAGGACGGCCGCTTCTTTTTTATTACCCAGCCTCCTGGCCGCTCGCTAAGCTGTGGGTGACCACTCACAGCTTTTGCGAGCGGCCAGGTGATGGTCGTGATGCGGTAGGGTCTCGTTCCCGCAAGCACCAGTATACTTCCTGCTCTAATAGAGCAGGAAGCTCATTACTGACATCACAAGCGATGGCAGTAGGGCCGCCCTCAAACGGCAGGCGTTCCTTCAGGAACGCCTCCGTTTGTCCAGCCACCCCCCCTCCCCGCCTACGAAACGAGGCGAGCTGTCGAACAACATCGACAGCCCCGTTTGTAGCGAGCCTCGGAGCGAGTGAATTTGTCACTCGCTACAGGGCTTGCGCACGTGCGGCACGTGTGCAGTGCCCCACCATCGACCCGCTTGTGAGCGCATAGCGCTTGCGAGCGGGTCTGAATCAGGCCCACTTCATTATATTTGTGTTTTTCTATGTTACTCTTTTATGAGCTTTCTAAATAAGGAATTTTAAAAAAAAAAGAAATCCAAACGGCAACCAACTTGGTGAAGGATTGATGCTCCAGGCAGCAGGGTGCCCATCCAGGCACCTCAGAAGCCTGAGAGAGGCATCACCGGGGGCCTTACACTCTGGGCAGTGCCACTGGTCACACAACCCTAGCTATGGCCCTTCACCCTCTTTTCCAAGTGTATGAAATACACCAATAACTGTAATGCATACTTGTCTACTCTCCTGACAGTTGCAGTAGGCTCCAGATTTTTCGGGTAGTCCCTTGCACCCCTGGAAGAGCAGGCGGATATCCCCCATCCCACCCACTTCCTAGCGAGGTGGGCAGGATGGGGAGAGGTAATTTGCGGAGCTAAAAATGTTGCAAAACATGTCATTTTGTCCCACCCCAATTTACAGACCTTCCAATCGCTGCATTTTTCCTTGATGGACACGGGGCCCAATGACGCCCAGCCCCGCCCCTCAAAGCTGTCAGCAGCATCTCCTCTCTGGGATCCTCCCGAGAGAAGAGTTGAAGTCGGCAAGTATGCCCCTAACCCTAATACGGCCCTAATCCTAATTGAGGCCTAACCCTAAAAATCATGCGCTGGAATTCACAATGTCGTCATTCTGTCAATGCCGACATGTTGAATGTCGACATTGTGAGCATGCCGACGTTACAAATGTCAACATTATGGTGTTGACATATTGATCAGAATACGTTCAAAGTTTGTACAGTCTGATGGCTTTTACTTGTCTTTGTTGGATTACAGAATTATAATAACAACATAAAAATAAGTAAATGATCTGGGAAGTGAACCAAGAAGGGATCGCCCGTCCCTGGCGAATCGTGTACATTATAGATTTCTCTAATTAAAATCTGCAGCACAGAGCTGCCAAACACAAATGGATGCGCTAATTTTTAGTGCGGCAGGTTTGGTACGGTGCCTGGATTATGGATCAGATTCCCCCAGCTAAACCAGTGATGGAGTAATAATCTAATGCAATCTGACTGCTAACATCTATGTCCTGCACCTGGGCGCGAGTCACAGGAGAACAGGAGCAAGTAGTGCGGTCAAAACATTCTCTTTTATGTTACAAGAAAAAATATATATCACATCCTCTGGATGCTCCGGGCATTGCTGTAATCACCGGCAATTGTGGCCCCGCCCCTGTGTAACATCACATAGGGGCGTGGTCAGCACCGGGTCCGCAAATAATGCTATATATATCAAAATGGCTCAGCAGAAAAAAGGTTCCTCACCCATGCTGTAAAGCATACATGCCTACTTTTGAAAAAGCATTTCGGGGAGATTGTGAAAGCAGCACCTATGAGCGCGGCGGTAAAGTGGACGTGTACTGCTACATCTGAGAGGCGTGTCATATAACTGACTTACATCCAAATGTAACCGAGCCCAAAAGCAGTAACTAATATCTACTTGTTGATTAAAACATACTAAGGGGTCTATTTACTAAGCAGTGTTAGGAGACAGTGAAAAGTGATAAGAAAGTGATAAGGTGCCAGTCAATCAGCTCCCAACTGTCATCTCACAGGCTGTGTTTGAAAAATGAGAGTTGGGAGCTGATTGGCTGGCACCTTATCACTTTCTTATCACTTTTCACTCTGTCTCCTAACACTGCTTAGTAAATAGACCCCTAATTAATACTTTTCAGAAAATACTTGTAGCCATAGGGATCACTGTGCCTTATAACCAATGCAGGGAAATGTTACTAATGATCCCATTCGAATGTATATATCTGTTTTTTTAATATAGCAGCTTCATAATGGGGGTAAGGTGCAATCAGGGAGATTACTAGACTCTTCGAGGAGACAGGGAGATTACTGCTATTTCAGGGAGTCTCCCTGGCAATGAGGAAGAGTTGGCAAGTTACAGTATGCTGTAAAGTCTAAATTTAGGAAGTCTTTTGCTCTGATGCCTTTATCTGATTCAGGCGCTGGCTTCTGTTCGCAGGGTGCTGTACGGAAACAGCCACTGGGTTTATGACGTAGTTAATCTCTGCAAATTCTCTTATTTTAAAGATTTTTTTATTTTTTTTTTGCATCGTACCATGAGACTGTATGCAGCTCAATATATCAAAGATTGAAAAAGGATTGAGGAGATTTTCTTTTTCCGAATAAAATGTTCCAGAACCTGGGGCATTAAAGCTGTTTAGTAAAATCCGAGACTATAAAAAAATAATAAATGTATTTTTTTTTTCCTGTTTAAAAAAAAACTTTGGATTTATGGGGAGAGTAAACGCCGCTGACTGTATAAATCTCCATCTCTAGAGGCAAAATGTACTAAGCGGCGGGTTCTAAACCCCGGCGGTTTGGCGTCAAAGCACATTTTAGAATAGAATACAACAGAATGAAATAAAAAAAGCACCATCAATGTTTTATACCATAGAAAGAATAGAAACACTGACTTAAATTACCACTTAGCCGGGGCAGTCTTTTGGGAAGTGGGTAATGCTGGGTACACACTGGCACATATATTGGCCGATCAATTGATCGCCCAATATATCTTGTGCCCGTCGGCCAGTGTGTACCAGCGATAGGTCATTCACAGACATATTACGTTGGCTGTGCTGCACAACCGATCCCCAATATATCTGCAGATATATTGGGGCTTCGTGGTGTGTGTACAGGCGGTCAGCCCACCGCCCGTACACTTGCAGCAGAGGCCGCGGGGAGGGGGCGCAACACCCCCCTGGCCAACGGGACCCGCGGCCAGATAACAGATGATGGATGGTCAGTGTGTATGAACAACCATCATCTACTACAGATACATCTGTTAGGTGTGTGTCCAGCTTAAGTGTTTCCCGTCTAGCACAATGACCTATCGCATTTCAAGGTACAGTACATGCCCCCATAGCCGTCCTTAAAACTGCCAACATGAGGCCTAATTCAGAGATGGAAGCTAATGCCAGCACCCAGGGGCGTATCTATAATGGGTGCAGGGTGTGCGGGGAACACGGGCCCCTGGGTCCAGGGGGGGCCCGCACCGCACACCCTGCACCCATAATATTAATTACCTCTCCGGAGTCCCACGTCGGCGCGGGGGTCCGGCACTGTAAAACGACTGGAAAATGGCCGCAGGGGCCATTTTCCTGTCGTTTGCGCATGCACAGTACAGGGAAAATGGCCGCCGCGCCCATTTTCCCGATGACCTGTGCTTACATTATAGATTGTGGGCGCACTCTAGCCTATAACTCCAGTGCTGGCCGCGCACAGCTCAGTGCGCTGCTGCCCGCCGGGCGGAGAGGAGGGGGCCCGTGTCGGAGACTGCACACAGGCCCCCTCCTCTCTAGAAACGCCCCTGCCAGCGCCACTGGGAATTTGTACGCAACGACTGTGCGAAAACAGGCAACTTTTGCAGCCACCAAGATTTATATAGACACGCTCAAAGGCGTAACATCGGACGCAGAGCAGTCGATGATCAGACTTCTGGGTGACCCTGTGGATACTCAGAATGGTCAATGGAACTGAGACGCTGGAGTGATTGTTATGGCGGGTGGGATCGCAGTTACAGAGTTACAGAGATACTCCCTGAAAACGGTCACGACATGCCTTTATTTCAGTCGCTACCTCCCCATTGCCATCCACAAATGGTCTCTGCCCAGTGGTGTGCCTATAAATTTTGCTCCCCCATGCCAAAGAAGTTTTAGGCACCCCTTCCCCCCCTCCGCCCAAAATACAAACACACCCAAAGACGACGTTTAAGCTGTTGGTTTCATGATACAGTAATGTGCCTTCCACCAGTGGTTCCCAAACGTAGTCCTCAAGGCTCCCCTACAGTTCAGGGTTTAGTGATAACCATAGTTAAGCATAGGTGGTTAAATCAAATTGACTGATATACTAATTAAGTTACCTGTGCTCAACCATGGATATCACTAAAACATGAACTGTTGGGGAGCCTTGAGGACAGTGATTGGGAATTTCTGCCTTACACATTATGACACACTCAGTAATGCCACTATATAACACATTATGCCACACTGGAATGCCCCTATAACACATTATGCCACACAGTAATGCCCCTTACAACACATTATGCCACACAGCAATGCCCTTTACACATGCCACACAATAATGCCATGTATAACACATAATGACACACAGTAATACCCCTATAACAAATGATGCCACGCCGTAATGCCTCTATTTCACATTATGCCACACCATAATGCCACATACAATACATTATGCCACACGGTAATGCCCCATACACATTATGCCCCTTATAACACATAATGCCACACAGCATGCCACACTAAGTAAAACCCCTAATAGCAAATTGTGTACACAGTAATGCCCATTGCACATTATGCCACAGAGTAATGCCCATTACATTCCACCCTGACAGATCTACTTCACCAACCCGTCTCTCCGCTCCTGCCAGTCTGTCACCTCAGCTCAAGACAGGTTGCACAGTTTTTATGTCCGTGTAGAACCAGATAATTGGGAACATAGGCCCTGATTCAAAGCCGGACGCTCTGACCAGAGCGCTCGCTCTGAATCAGGGCCCACCTCCATTAATATGGAGCTTCCTCCTGGACGCTCGTATAGCTGTGGGTCACCACCCACAGCATATACGAGCGTCCAACAAGATGGTCACAATGGTCTTGACCATCGCGACCATCGAAACTGCGAGTAAAAGCCTGCGGTTGGGTTTTTCAACCGCAAGGCCAGGAGTGATTTTGGCTCTATCAGAGCCAAAATCACTCCCACTGACATCACTAGTGATGTCAGTGGGCCGGCTTCTGACGGTAGGCGTTCCCTTGGGAACGCCTCCGTCTGGCAGGCACGCCCCGGCACGCCCACCAAAGGGGGTGTGCTGTCAGTCACCATCGACAGCACGCCCCCTTTGATGAGACACTCCGAGCGAAGGAAAGTCCTTCGCTCGTCGGGTCTTGCGCATGCGCGCGACGGAGCTCCCTCCGTCGTGCGCATGCGCAGTGGGGACCATCGACCCACTTGCGAGCGGACAGCCGCTCGCGAGTGGGTCTGAATGAGGGCCATAGTTTATAACCTGTAAACTGTGTATATCAAGTTACTGCCCCTTATACAGTGTCCCCTGTAATAGTGCCCCTTATGCAATGCCCCCTATACTAGTGCCCCTTATGCAATGCTCTCTGTAGTAGTAAAGTAGTGCCCCCTGTAGTTGTGCCCCTTGTAGTTGTGCCCCTTATGCAATCCCCATATGCAGTGCCCCCTGTAGCTGTGCCCATATGCGGTGCCCCCTTAGTTGTGCCCCTTAAAATAGTGCCATTGTAGTTGTGCCCCTTCAAGTAGTGCCCCATGTAGTTGTACCCTTTAAAGTAGTGCCTCCTGTAGTTGTGCCCCCTCCCCTCCCCAGTACTTACCTGACTCCACGCGTCGTCCGGGCTGTCACTTCTGCTGCCGTGCTGACTGCATCTAAATTGATCCTGCAGACATGGCTGCGCAGGTTCGCCAGGTCGCGGGTGATGTCATGACGTCACCCGCGCACTGCAGTACTGGGAGCACTGGCCTCTGAAGTGATCGGAGGCTTCCTTAGCCTCCGATCACTTCAGAGGCCAGCGCTCACAGTTGCAGTGACGAAGCTACAGCCCCCGGCGCCCCCAAGCCACCGCGGGGGTTGCGGGGGGAGTAGTTACGCCACTGTCTCTGCCTGTCATTCACTTTGTGAATAAACTCTCACTGTGAGCGACAATGGTAACGAAACGTGACACATGCGCAGAGCACCTCAAACGCATGCGCAGATCAGTAATAACCGCACAACTGCGTAGGTATCAGTATTGCGCCTATCCCTGATTCAGGCCCATAAGTCAGTCTTTGAGTTTATGGGTACATAATATGTCTCGGATGCAATAAGTAAAATTGTTACCTCAAAGTCCAAGCTATGTCCACTTTACCATCTTCCCTCCCCCCCCTTTATTAATATGAAATGTATTATGTGTTTCTCCTAATACACTGCTCATTATAGTCTCATTTAAATATTGTGGGTATTTACTACATTGTTTGAAATGCGCTCTCTCACAAAACTGCAAATGGAACTTGCAAAACATGTCACATACAAAGTACTGAGACACAGAGCCGTAACTAGACTTTTTGCTGCCCTGTGCCAGAAAGAGCATTGGCGCCCCCCTCATTTTTCAAAGGGACATAATGCACCCAAAAAAGGGCCATGGCCTCATGGGGAAGGGCCAGGGAAGAGATAGGAGAGGCCAGGAGATGCTGGGGATGAAATAAGAGGAAGCTACAAGCAAGAATGATAATAAACAGAAATATGACAGGCCCAAACAGCGCCCCCTGGCCTGTGGTGCCCTGTGCGATGGCACCGGCCGCACTACCCTAGCTACGGCCCTGCAGAGACAAAACCTGTTCTCCGGTACCACAGAGATGCCAAAAAAACTTACTTTGCAGAGAGGAAAATACTTTACACAATTCAGCCAAAGCAGGAAATGCCCCCGTGCCCGGAATTATCCACCGGTGCAAATCAGCCTGTTCTGACGATAAACTTGATTTGTGCAACATATCACCACACGTTCAATCGTCTGCAGGGCCATAGAGAGCTGCAGCGGGCCCAGGTACAGAGGGGCGTGGCCTAATCGTGGGAGGCGTGGCCACGCCCCCTCGAGCAAAAAAGCTACGCGCCGGGGAGGGGGACGCAGTAAGCCCCTCAGCCCGGCGCAAAGCCAGGGGGGGGCGCGATCAGTGTGATCGCTCCCCCCCACAGGCATAGGAGAGTGCTGTGTGCTGGGCTGCTGAGAGAGAAGGGAGGGGGAGCGGTGCCGGGCCCCTCGCCCCCCCTCTCGGCACCCCTGATCATCTGTAAGGTGACATTTTCATTCCTTTTTAGGCTGATGTAGAATTAAATTCCATGGGGTAAATTTAAAGGGAGAGTTTTTAAAAGTGAGTTTTAGAAGAGTGAGTTTTAAAAGTGAGTTTTAGAAGAGACGTTGCCCATAGCAACCAATCAGATTCTACTTAACATCTAACTGGCACCTTCTAGAAAGATAAAGGCTAGAATCTGATTGGTTACTATGGGCAACATCTCTTCTAAAACTCACTTCTAAAAACTCTCAATTTAGTAAATTTACCCCCATGGCTCTATAGATGAATCACTATGTGGTGAGATTTACAAGCATTTCACAGTGGAACAGGCCGTACACAATACTGTAATCTGGAGTTCCCATTTTTCTCCCCGATTCGGCACTGGTACTGATTCGGAGTTGCATACATCTCCAATATTTTGGGTCCTGCAATGTCGCTTGCAGATCCCCCAAGCCGCAGGATGATTGACATGCTCCGGCATTTGGGGGGCGGAGAAGGGGCATGGCACTCCCAGAAATGGGTGCATGTTGCCCACATATTCCAGGAAGGACAAAGCCAGTGTCTGGGTTGGTGGATGCAGATTACCAGGACTCTCAAGCTGACAAGAACCGGCCAGGCTAAGCAAGTCTCAGTTTACTCAGTCTGGTCAAGGGAGCAACCGTGGTGACCAATGGTCGCAATAGTGATCCGGGGCAGCGGCTACAGACAGCAGACGCAGCAAGGAGCTGTCGACTTTCTGCAGATCCCTCCTGCTGCATTTGCATTTGAGTTGGACGGTATTGTACAGCCGTTTCCTTGTGGCACCGCCCATCTATGAGTCGGACCCAGGGTTTGCAAATTCACATTTTTAAAAGTATATCTGGGAATAGGATATTCTGCGCTGCGTTGGGTGTTGAATTCCATGCAGAACATTTACGGACATATTCCTTCAGTCAGCAGTGCAGGGAATTCCCGCAGAGAAATGCTGAATGAGGCAATTATCCCACCGAATAGTTTTGAAAAATCTGTTTATCTTTAAATGGCTCCTTCAGCTTTGTTCAACTTCATGCAATTATACCACTCACACTGAGTGCAGCGAGACGGATATTCAGATACCGTAACTGCAATGCACATCATTTATTTTAGTTGCGCTGTAACTCTTCAGATATCAAATAATCACTTCATGAATGTTCATTACACTGCGCTGTAAGCAGACCTGACGTACAAAGCTTCACATAAAACCGATCCTTGAGAACTCTTATTTTTCTCTCTCTGTTTGGTAAAGCCAGAGGATTATAAGGAGCATGAGGCGAAATAACCAGACAGTGTAATAAAAACATTGATATGCAGCTTACATTTATATCTACGTGGCATATGATATTTGTCACAATCCGCATCTCAGAGGTGGGTGGACTGTGATAAATTCACCCAATATAGCAATGCAATATTTGAATACATTACAAGGATGTATGAAAAATCGCATGCAGGGAAAGAGCTTGCGATAAAGCTCATCTGTCCCTGTAAATCCACTTCACATACTCACTGTATTTTTTGTGAAAAATACAGTGTAAAGTATGTGACTGCCGTTACCTCTCTCTGGTACTCTGGTCAGCTGGTCTCCTGGCTCCTGCACTGTGACCCAGGTCAGCTGCTCTATGCAGTAACTGACTAGGGTCACTGTGCAGGAGCCCGCAGACCAGCTGAACAGAGCCCCAGAGGACCTCACCGGAGCACCGATCACCAGACCCTGGATGCAGGTAAGTTTTGGTGTTTTTTTTATTATTTTTTTTTAAGTGATCAGCTTGTGGTCTGTTTAGATCACACAGCTGATCACAGGGTCCTGCTCCTGGCTCAGCTCTGCCTGTCAGAACAGAGCAGGAGTCGGGGAACCAGGGGAAAGCCTTAATAATAGTGTAAAATAAAGTCCCTGTTAGTTGTCTGTCTGTTTGTTGGGGCTAATCCAAGAACCACTGGATGGATTTTGATGCAGTTTTCACTATTCCACAGATTCTCAAACTCGGTCCTCAGGACCCCAAACAGTGCATGTTTTTCAGGTCTCCTCACAGCATCACAAGTGAAATAATTGACTCCACCTGTGGATATTTTAAAATGTGTCAGTGAGTAATTAATACCACTGTGCACCTGCTGGGTGACCTGGAAAACGTGACCTGCGTGGGGTCCTGAGGACCGAGTTTTAGAACCACTGCACTATTCTATAGAGCAGTGGTTCTCAAACTCGGTCCTCAGGAGCCCACACAGGTCACCCAGCAGGAGCACAGGTGTATTCATTACTCACTGACACATTTTATAGGCTCCACTGGTGGAGCTAATTATTTCACTTGTGATTCTGTGAGGAGACCTGGAAAACATGCACCGTTTGGATCCTGAGGACCGAGTTTGAAAACCTGTGCTATAGAGCATTTGTGGAGGAAGGTTTAGGTGTAGGAAACATTAATGTATGATAAAGGGGAGCCGTGACGATTTTGGTGAAGCGCGTCAATGGAAAAATGTACATCCGAGCGCTTTCTTAGCTTACGCTGCCTAAACCGTTAAAGATATATACAGTAACAATGATTGACTTTATTTTATACCATGTAGAGGTTGATGCGTATTATCCGGTTTCTCCAGAAAGATTAATGTAAGCCCCATTTACTGATACACAATTTCAGTATTTCCCTTTTATTATTGTTCCTATTTCATTGATGTTAAAAACGATTCTTTAATTTAAAACGAGTCCAATTCCCGGTGAGACTCTGCTTTGGCATGGCAATAAATAAAGCAAAGAGACAGACACTTTTAGGGGTCTATTTACCGGCCAATCAGCTCCAAACTGCCATGTCACAGGCTGTGTTTGAAACATGACAGTTAGGAGCTGATTGGTTGGTACTTTATCTCAGTCCACTTTATCCCCATCCAAGGCTTAGTAAATAGGCCCCTTAACGTGGTTGGAGTTGACCTGAGTGGAGACTGTTTTGCTCATGGACAACTTTACTTGTCCCTTTTGCTTGTCACGTCAAAACTAAAGGAGTGTACACACTAGACGATATGCTCCCTGAGCGATATCGTCTAGTGTGTCCCCGGCAGCCTGTGCTCAATGTCGTTCATGACATTGAGCACACCTGCTGAACGATATCATTAACGATATCGTTCAGCGCCGGGCTCTCTCCCCCATTCCTCAGCATGCAGCAACCTGACGACATCGTCAGGTTGGCCTGCATGTTTACTCGAACGATAATGCGCATCGTCATTATCGTTCATCGTTTTGATGTTAAAAATGGACGATAAAGTGGACGACTGTCGTCCACTTTAATCGCCCAATGTGTACGCAGCTTAAATCTTTTTGTGTTGACGTCAGGAGGAAAAATAGCAAATGTCGTCTACAAGGCGATCTTATAAGACCTCGGTTAAAAAAGACTATCACCGTAAATTAAATTGCTCCCATGTGAAGCCAGGGCTGGTCGCTAGTTATATTATAAAATTATTTTATTAATAGTCGTACAAGGGTCAGAGGTCAGACCGCGTGGGTGGTGACACTTCCCCGGGCACCATGATAAGGAGAGTTTTGCTGTCTGTTCATTTCATCACGTGTCTGTTCTCCAGTTGATGGTAATTTATAAAACTCAATTTATTTTCTGCTACGGTCAAGAAACAATTTAAGCTACTAATTTTCTCAGCAGTTTGTTGCAACAGAATAAAGATTACCAACAATAAACTGTGGGAAATAAATTAGAACATGAACTATTCTTTTAACAACCTGACTTGATCATTTCTGTTGATCATTTTGCAAAACATCATTGCACAGGGTGTGGAAGTGATGTCGGCGTCGACACGCAGAAAGTAAACATTTATTATGTCAACACCATAATGTCGATGTGTTCTGAATGTTGACCTTCAGGGTGTCAACATGTTCAGAATGTCAATAGATGACATGTTAACAATCAGTGCCGACACTTACATAATATCAACATTTTCAGAATGCTGACATTGAGAATGTCGACAGTCACAATATCAACACTGATGTTTTGGCCTAAAACTAACCCTATCCCTAATTATAGCCTAAGCATAATCCTAACCTTAACCCTAATTGCATGTGTCAACAGTGTTACTGTCAACAATCACAATGTCGCCATTTTGAACATGTAGACATTATTTCATTGTCGACATTCTAAACATGTTAACATCCTGAATGACATTCTGAACATTTTATTGTGTGGACATTCTGAATGGTGAAATCCTGACTTGAACCCTTTGCACATAATACTTTTCTTGATTAATATCCAACCTTAATTTGGCAGTGATAGCCAGTGCCAACAGCGCCATACTGAGATAGTATAACTCATATACGCCCAGGCTACACACGTCCCAGCTTTTTTTGTTGCATTGGGCCAGTGGATCTCAACCTCAACCCTCAATTTTTTCCAACAAGTCATGTTTTCAGGATTTCTGTTTGTGAAAGCAGGTGGGATAATTACTGACCCAGCAAAACAGATTAACTCAACTGTGTTTGATTAAATAAATGCACAAAACATGACCTGTTGGGGTTACTTGAGACTTTAGTTAAGAACCACTGCCGTGGAGTGTTGGGTTAACTCTATGGGCAGCTGATTTGAAGTTATAATCAAGTTTTGTGGACTGTGGATCTGAATCATTACGGATTTCTATTGCGATCGCAGCTCTGTAATCGCACACATACCTGCTGCAAAAAGCCGTCACAGACCAACATAAAGACGCCCACTTACCCTATCACACATCCGTAGTAATTTGCAATCCAGCGAAAACATCGGTAACATCAAGCAACATCGGAGCCTCACACACAATTACAGCAGGTCAGCCTACCTTTCTGTACGCAGTGAGCACTCAAGCTGCGCATGCCGTCGCCGCGGCTAATGTACAGGCGTTCAAACGGACAGGCACGCCTGTGTTACTCCAACCACTCCCCTGTCACCACCCCCAAACTGACTACCTGTCACTCACTCTGTGATGGCTTACCGCGCTCTGCGTAATTGCAGTACGATCGCAGTATAGCCTTCTCGCACACGCACACTGCGATGCATGCGCTGTACGCAACAGTCGGCCAACTGCGTATGCTGTTGCAGTTGCGATCTGTATTGAATCAGGCCCTGTGGACGGACTATGCAATTTATAGCTCTTGGCATGCTCTGCAGCCAAGTTTTTATTTCACATCTTTCTGGAAGTGGAGGTCCAGGAGGTGAGACAATGCCTTGCCCGTGAGTCATGCCCCCAATTTTGGCACACCGGGGGAATTGCCAGTGTTTGGGGATGGGCATCTATACACTGCTTGCTCTGCTAAGCAAAGAACTGGATGAGAGGGGGCCTCCTAACCTCCCGAAAAACTGTGCCGCTTGATGGGCCTGAGCCCTTCCAACTTTCCTGGGCCCTGGGTAAAGAGTACCCTCACCAATCTCTCTCAGGGCCTCATTCAGAGGCAGTTGGAGGATGCAAGCGGTCGCTCAGAAACTGGGCGGCCACTTGCATCCTGACCGCCCGCCTCTGATGCGGTCGTTAGGCTGTGGGTTTACACCCACAGCTCTAACGACCGCTCGGGTGATGGTCGCGATGGTCAGAGACCATCGCGACCATCGGGGCTTACGACGAGACCCTAGGGTAGGGTCTCACTTGTCGTAAGCCCCGGAGAGCTTCTGGCTCTGTCAGAGCCGGAAGCTCTCCACTGACATCACTAGTGATGTCAGTGGGGCCTCCCCCAAACGGCAGGCGTTCCCATAGGAACGCCTCCGTTTGGGCTGCCACACCCCCGGCCCGCCTTCCAAACGGGGCGAGCTGTCAATCAACATCGACAGCTCGCCCCGCTTTGGAAAGAGACCCGCTACGACCGGCGCTGTCGGTCGTAGCGGGTCTTACGCATGCGCACGAGGGAGCCGGCTCCTTCGTGCGCATGCGCACTGCACAAACATCGAGGCGGCCTCTGAATAAGCTCCTCAGTGCCTCTGTATGTATAATAAACATAGCTGAGAACAGTGGTTGCAATATCACAATGACACATCTAACAGATCCTCTGCCTGAAATGAACTGTGCAATTGTTGCTAAACCCACTTCCCCTATCTGCACTGTGTACAGATCCTCCGGGGGTTGAGAACACACCACCATCGATGCTTACATCGGATGCACATCGACCCCTCGAGTAGGTCCTGGGCTATGCAGATTCCGTATAAACTATCTCTGTAAAAATGGCCTGAGGATGTGGTTCTGTGAATGAGAATGCAGCTGCGATCACAGACACACCACGGAACTCCCATAACACGCCCATGGACTAGCCTCCTTATTGCAAACACTTTCAGCCACCTCCCTGACTCCACCCAGGAACGCCCATGGATCACAGAGGTCTACACAGGACCGTGTGATCATGGAGAGATTGCGAATGCCGTCTCGACCTACAGCTGGTGCATCGCTTTAGTGAGACTTTTCTTGGCGTTTTGTGCAGTAGCAAAAAAAAATGCTCCACTTGGGAATAAATTGGCGTAGCGTACAACTCTGAATCAGGCCCAAGGTTTAGTCTTGCCAGAACTTGCAGGCCATGCTGAGTTGCGCGTGTGGAGATGCATCTGGTATGGAGCCAGAGTACATGTATAGGGGAAGTGGAATTGCATAGACACATGTAACAATCTGCATTTACTTCTGCGCGAGCAATGTGAGTGTAATTGTGGCAGTGGGGGAGCCACTCTGAAGAGCCCCCTATGTGCAAAAAGGTTTGGGATTTTTTTTTTGCCCAGGATGGTGTAGCATGAAACTTGCCCTTGAGGTGTTTCAGGAGCCCATGGTGAGGGGTAGATATACTGTAGGAGCAATTGTAAAATAGTAAGACACTGCAGCAATTGCGTGAATTGTGATGGAAGAGACTATCTCAGAAGCTAGCATAATTAGAGGTATGGATGATAGCCGCCAGATGGAATCGGTATGTGATGCCGGTGGCTGTTTAGCCGACAGTGGCAGCCCTTCGGGTCGAAATCCCGAAGTACCCTAACCCTCCCCCCCCCTAACCCTAGCCCTCCCTTAGGGGTGCCTAACCCTAACTTCCCCCCTAGTGCCTAACTCTAACCGCCCCCCGTTAGTGCCTAAACCTAACCCCCCTCCCAGCACCCTAAACCTAACCCTCCCGGGGGGGTGCCTAAGCCTAACCCGCCTAGTGGTGCCTAAGCCTAACTCCCCCTTCTCCTACCCTAACTCTCCCAGGGGGTGCCTAACCCTAAGTCCCCCTGGGGGTCCCTAAACCTAAGCATCCCCCCCGCACAGCTAGACGCTAAAACACCCGACTTACTTTCATTCGGTATGACAGGTGTCGGGATTCCATAGTGGGGCTAATTATAGGCATCAAAATCTTTAGTCCCATGTCGGGGTGTAAGTGGTGGGGTTATTGGCAGGCGGGATTGCGCTCGTTGGTATCCTGACTATGTCCCCCGCCAAACACCACCGCAGTGTTCTGCTGCACAAATTGCTGTGTACTATTGTAGCGAATGTCTGGTCATTTTCCACTGCTACAGAGCACAGAGCACCATGGCCCATCCGTTCTGGAGGCACTCTGCGTACATTCTGCGCCATTGCTTTGCCCAACCCCCCCAAAAAAAGGGAAGCGGTTTGGTAATTTAAAAAAAGATGGTAAATTGCAAAAGTTAAGGAGATGACAGGATGTACAATAGTGTGGAAGCTGGATCAAGGGTAAGTGGTCGATATACCGAGAGTCAGGATGCCGGCACTTAGAATGTTGGCATCAGAATCCAGGCGCCGGCATCCGACGACAAGTACTGGAGTTAGGGGGAGGGTTAGGGGTTAGGCACTAGGGCGAGGGTTAGGTTTAGGGTGCGGGATGGGGGGTTAGGTTTAGGCACTAGGGGGTTATGTTTAGGCAGCAGGGAGGGAGGCGTAGGGAGAGGGGTAGGGTTGGCATACTGACCGACAAGTGTTGGCATATAAACCCTGACGGGATGCCGACATTTGGATTCTGACCGCCGGCATCCCGTAACAAACCCAGATGAAGACATGGAATATATATACTTCATATACGATATGAGATTGTAAATGGTTAAATGATTATTAAAATGAAATATTAGTGAGCTGTAATATGTTGTAAAGCCGCGTACACACACAACGATTCAGTAAATGAACGATTTTAGTAAACGATTTTCGTTAATATTTTCAAGGGAAAAATGAACGAAAATCGTTTACTAAAATCGTTCATTTACTAAATGTAATGAACGATTTTTTTGAACTACAAACGATTTTTGCATATTCCCTTATTGAAAATCGTTGAGTTGGTCAGTCTGACTGAACTACAAACTTGAACGCACATGAACAATAATCGTTCATCGTTTTAACTCAGAAAGTGAACAATTTTTTCAACGATTGAACGATAAACGATATCGTTATCGATAATCGTTCAAAAAATCGTTGTGTGTGTATGCACCTTATATGCTGAGATCCCCCGCTGTATTCAGCTGTAACTATTGGAATACAATGGAAATAATAGTGATTAATGGATGTGAAAATGGTAAATATACTATGAAAAAGAATGAGAATGAATGAAAAAGAACCAATGAAATAAATGTTACCCTTAAATGAATATAAATTAAGGATACAAATTAAGAAATAACAACATTTTAAAAAAGTGTTGTAGAATAAAGTAATCACTGAAAAAACAAGCTATAAAGATAAATAAATACACAGATACATAGATAGGACCTTAGCAGCGTCCTCCTTGATATTCCGCGCTGGCTTTGAACGATCCATCCCTCTGAACCTAACGGTGGATCCTGATAGGACTGATAACGAGTTCCCTGGAAGCAATGACCTCCCGCTAACACTGATGTGAATGTGCGGCTTAGAGATAAGTTCAAACGCATGATGTACTTTGCAGGAGACATTGGGACTGTTTGGGGGTGACCTGAGGGGAACATGCTGGCTGTTCCCAGCAAATATATATGATCATATAGCAAGGGAAGTGTGCTTAATTCAGTTCACCTAGCTGGTAACTAGTACAGGTTGAGTCTCCCATATCCAAATATTCCAAAATACGGAATATTCCGAAATACGGAATATTTTTAGCATGACTGAGACAGTGAAACCTTGGATTTTTGATGGTTCAATGTACACAAACTTTGTTTAAGGCACAAAATTATTAAAAATAAAGTATAAAATTACCTATAGGCTGTTTATATAAGGTGTATATGACATATAAATGAATTTCATGTATCTACACAAACTTTGTTTGAGCCACAAAATTATTGAAAATATTGTATAAAATGACCTGCTGGTTGTGTATATAAGGTGTATATGAATCATAAATGCATTCTGTGTTTAGATTTGGGCCCTATTCCTAAGACATTTCAATATGGTAAGCAATTATTCCAAAATACGGAATATTCCGATATCCAAAATACCCCTGGTCCCAAGCATTTTGGATATGGGAGACTCAACCTGTATATCAGAATAAAGTCAGTATATAGACTTGCTGCATACTGTAACTGTCCCAGCATACAGAATCTGAAAGACAACCAGAACACTAGAAACCTTCATGAGATACATGACCAGCTCCTGAGTTCCGCGCAGAAGCACACGCAGCAGTGTCTGTTGGCGGTCGCCCATTTGCAACTTTAAGCAAATACCACTACAAACTCCTTCCCCGGTGTACATCCATGCAGCCGAATGTACAAGATCTAGGACAGCCACTTTTAACGTCCACCTTCATCTGACCTCGGCCCCCTATGCCTGTTCTGTGCGTCTGTGAACGAGGCCGCTTGCATTGACATACTGTAAAGCACCCAGTTTATATTACACCACACAGAAACACCAGTTCATATTATGACACAGTGCCCCCCACGCTGGTGATGTAGCTAAGGGCCCCCAGTGTGAGGCATCTCTGGGGTGACCACCCCCCCAAGAGCAAGGAGTGTGGACAGTATATGGGTGTAAGTTAGCATAAATAAAAAAACAGAGGTATGAAGACTCACCTCCCAGGTCATTATTCCTGTGGGACGATTTAGAATCCCGGCATTGTCATTATGTCCTTTTGGAATGTGCAAGATCTCCATCCAGCGGGGCCAATGCTACCATTAGGCAACCTTAGGCAGCCGCCTAAGGGCGCCAGCCACTGGAGGGCGCCGCTGAGTCCACTAAAAAAAATTAATGGCATAATTCATGGCTGAGTGGCATATAATGAGTTTGTGGCAAAGCTGTGTGGCATATTATGAATTGGCGACAGTGTTATGAGGTACATTATGATTTTGGTGCTCCTCTGTGTGCAATATTCTATATAGTATATTATGAATTTGGGACACTGCTGTGTGGCATATGATAAACTGGGTGAGCTGATGCGTGGCATATTATGAATTGGAGGGAGCAGGGGCGGTTGGTGAAATGTTGCCCAGGGCACCTGGAAACCTTGCAGCGGCCCTGCCATCCAGAGCATGTGTGATTGTCAGCATCCAATGAGCAGTTTGTGGTAATATGGAGATATTTCTCCCTTTATATTTACTGATAGTGAGTTTGGAGTCTTGGGGGGTCAGCTCCTAGCTATCATTTTATAGGATGTACCAGATAATGATAGCTACAATGGAACTGGTTGCTATGGGCTTGTCCTGTTTATAAGATTTGATACATTTCCCCCTAAATGCCTGCACCACGCCATACTGCTTGTCACACTTATTGGAAATTGGCTTCCAGAGCTCAGTTTGCTTTGATAGTGTGGGGGTACCCCAGGTCTGGATAACAGAATTCTCTGCTTCAGACATTGGTACCTACAAAGAACAGGTTCAATGTGATCAGAGTGGCAGGCCTAATAGGCAGTGTTCCCCTTTTTCCAGGAACAATGACAGACACATAAATTTCAGGTGTTTTAGTGTAAAGGAAGAAACAACTGACACGTTATGGCAACACATTATCTCTACTACACTTTTGTGTAGCAAGGATTTGATACAATATTTGCAGCACAATAACATATTCTTACAAGATTTTAGTTCCGGAAAGAAACCAACTAACAGGCCCTATTCAGAAGACAGCTAAACAATAATCATTGCATTCAGGGTCTTATTCAGGATGGATCGCACGGCTGCGTTCACACACACCCGCTAGCTGCGAAAATATGCTAATGAATGCAATCACACGGCAACCGCAGCTCTATACCAAGACACCCATCACTGTATAAAGCCGCCCAGTTCCTATGACATGCATCCACAAGTCAGCAAACACATCGGCAACATCGAGTAACAATCGGAACCATTCGCACAGCTGTGGTTGACCTGACCCTACCGCAGAAACTGCTAAACTTCCTGCCACCATCTAGACCTCTGCCAGCGTATACAATTGCAGGGGCTTCATTATGGACGCCCCTGTAACGGCGTTCAAACGCACAGGCACACCTGCATTCCTTCGACCACCTCCCCTCTCCACCTCCAAATGGTCACTTCATGTCAATCACTATGCGATTGGACTGCGAGTTCTCTGCGATCGCTTCCCGATCGCAGCGGCCGGTTCGCGCACTGAGATACATGCACAGAGCACAAACATCGACCGACTGCGTGCAAACGCAGCCATGCGATCCAACCTGGATAAGGCCCTATGTTCTTTGCAGTTTTCACTTGAGTGCAAGAACAGTCCAGCACTAAAAGGGTAAGTAAGAATTGTGCATAGTCCTTTGCAGTGATAATTAAAAGCAGAGGCCCTGATTCAGAGCTGGATGCTCTGAAAGAGCGCTCGCTCTGAATCAGGGCGACTTTTTTTTTTTTTTATGGAGTGGTTAGTTGCCACCCACAGCTAATGCGAGCGGCCAGGATGATGGTCGCGATGGTCAAGACCATCGCGATCATCGGGCTTGCGACGAGACCCTTGTGGTAGGGTCTTGTGGCCGCAAGCCCCAGAGAGCTTTCGGCTCAAACAGAGCCGAAAGCTCTCCCACTGACATCACTTGTGATGTCAGTGGGGCTGCCCCCAAACGGCCACCCCCCCGACTCGCCCACCAAAGGGGGCGTGCTGTCACTCCACACCGACAGCACGCCCCCTTTGGTGCGAGACCCGGAGCGACGGGTCGCTATCCGGGTCTCGCACATGCGCATGACGGAGCCGGCTCTGTCGTGTGCATGCGCACTGGGCCACCATCGACCCGGTCGCGAGCGCTCAGCGCTTGCGACCGGGTCTGAATCAGGCCCATAGTCCAGCACTCTGTATAAGGGGCCTGATGCAGAGATGGACAGAAATGCCCAGTCGCACACAAGAGGCTGTGTAATACCTTTTTCTAAAATGCTAATATTGCAGAAGGTATCTAAAGAGACGCCTCCTGTCAGCATCTGCGATCCCAGCTCTGCAACTGAGGACCTGATTCAGAGCCGGACGCTCTGAAAGAGCGCTTGCTCTGAATCAGGGCGTTTTTATGTTTTTTTTGGAGCGGTCTTCTGGCCACTCGCATAGCTATGGGTGACCACCCACAGCTATTGCGAGCGGCCAGGATGATGGTTGCGATGGTCAAGACCATTGCGACCATCGGGCTTGCGACGAGACCCTTGTGGTAGGGTCTCGTGGCCGCAAGCCCCAGAGAGCTTCCGGCTCTAATAGAGCCGGAAGCTCTCCCACTGACATCACTGGTGATGTCAGTGGGGCCGCCCACAAACGGCAGGCGTTCGCATGGGAACGCCTCTGTTTTTGAAGCCACCCCCACGTCACACCTCCAAAACGGTGCGAGCTGTCGATCCGTTGCTCCAGGTCCCTTTTGGTGCGAGACCCGGAGCAACGGAGCGCCCGTCGCTAGCCGGGTCTTCCGCATGTTAGGCCACTGCGCATGCGCACGCCGTCGGAGCCGGCTCCGGCGTGCACATGCGCAGTGGCCTAACATCGACCCTAACATTGACCCGCTTGCGAGAGATATTCCCTTAATGAAAATCATTGAGTTGGTCAGTCTGACTGAACTACAAACGTGAACACGCATGAACGCAGTGGCGTATTCATAATGGGTGCAGGGTGTGCGGGGAACACGGGCTCCTGGGTCCATGGGGGCCCCGCACCGCACACCCTGCACCCATAATATTACTTACCTCTCCGGAGTCCCATGTCGGCGCGGGGGTCCGGTGCTGTAAAATGACTGGAAAATGGCCACCGCGGCCATTTTCCTGTCGTTCGCGCATGCGCAGTACAGGGAAAATGGGCGCCGTGGCCATTTTCCCGGTGACCTGTGCATACTCTCTAATACCCAGAGTCTATAACTCCAGGGCGCGCCGCGCACAGCTCAGTGCGCTGCCGGCCGCCGGGCGGAGAGGAGGGGGCCCGTGTCGAAGACTGCACATGGGCCCCCTCCTCTCTAGAAACGCCCCTGCATGAACGATAAGCATTTATCATTTTAACTTAGAAAGTGAACGATTTTTTCAACGATTGAACGATAAACGATATCGTAAACGATAATCGTTCAAAAAATAATTGTGTGTGTATGCACCTTTAGTTGTAAGTCAACACAGTCCAGCTCTCACAAGGGAAGTGCAGAAAAGTACCGACAGGCCGTTAAGGAATTTGCTGGGTAGCTTGTCAGTTACAGACTGATACACAATGCTACACAATGCAGATTTTTATGCAGATGGAACAATTGTTTGCCATTGTGCCTGTGCATGTATCAGCCACACTGCACATGTGCAGTAATTGTTTTGCAATGAAGTTGTGAGCGATAGGTAGTCAGCGTTTGGAGGAGGTGACGGGGGTGGCTAGGCAAGCACAGGCATTGTCTGACCATTGAAACGCAGTTCAATGAACATGCATAAATAAGTCATTGTGATCTCCTACGCAGCATGAGAGCTCTCCGCGTGTCAGGGGAGACGCTGTATGTGGGGCTGGTCTGACCTGCCACAAGAGCTGCATGGCTGTTCGATGTGTGTCAGTGTTACCGATGTCTATGCTGGCGCGTGACATCGGACGGACATGAGACGGCAGGGTCTATGGAAGGGAGATGTAGTCCCAGTAATCTGACAAGCCATACCCCTTTACTGGTTTTGCCAGGACAACAGATCTCTCTATCTGGGCAGCAGAGGCACAATACCCCAGACAGGTGCTCACTCCAAACCCCCTAAATTAAACCATGGGTCTCTCCACTCCCTGCTGCTCCAGGGTTGTTCTGGCAAGACCAGGGTCGGATGGCTGAAAGGAGCTTTTTCCCTCTTTTTGCAGAGTTCGGGCTAGACGGTCTGCTATTTGCAGGCTCTTTTCAAGGATCAACAAGTAGGGTATTTGGTAAGTCCCCTTGCTGCCCAGTAATATGCCTCCCAGGTTATCCTCTGCGCGGTGTCCTCTCACCCTGGTGTTCTCTTTGCGCCCGCAGCTCCTCAAAATCTGTCTCATCCCCGTCATCCTCAGTATCATGAAGCAGAGATCCTCCATGCCAAGACCTCCACCGACAGTACTCCCTCTTCTGGACATTGCCTCCATGGTCTGGCATCAAAGCAGCAGTCTTCCTCCTTCCCGATAAAGCAGCAGAAGAAACAGCTCAGCAGCTGGGGATTTGTGAGGGTCAACTCTGGTCCTCACAAGGGTTCTTGCCTGTTACTGTCTCCATCCTCTGGGACTTCCTACCAGGGGTCATCTCTGCCCGGGTCTTCCTTGGGTCCTTGCATCGCCTCCACAAAGTCGGGATCCTTTCCCTGTGCAGCTCCCTAAAACGGAGCCACAGCCATTGACCCTCAAACATCTGCTCTCCCCATCTTCCTGGCCGCTGGGCATCCCCTTTCTCCGCTAGTCCACTTTCCCGCTGGCTACATTGCTGCACTCCTAACAGGTGGGCTCCCATCTGTGTTCTTTCTTCTGAGTCAACGCAGACCCAGAGAAAAGTGATTGACAGGAAGTGCCGTTTTGTGGGGGTGGACGGCAAATGCATACGTGCCTGTGCGTTTGGACGGCGTTTTAGGGGTGTGCATAATTAAGCCCTTGCGGCGATGACCGTAGCCTGAGGTCTAGTTGCACGCAGGAAGCGGCACACATCCTGCGTGGAGTCAGGTCAACCGCTAATATGCTAATGTGTTCGATGGTTCTCAATGTTACCTATGTTTCCGCTGTCTTGCGTAGTATAACAGAACGCATGTTAAGGGAAGTGGCAGGCATTGCGTTTTGCTAGGCGTCGGCTTATTCTGCGTGCGTATGCATTTATTAGCTTATACTCGCAGCGGACAAGTGCGTGCGTCTGCATCCGTGCGTTCCTTGCTGAACCAGGCCCACAGAGCGCAATACAAACGCCCTTATCTACACCTTTTAATATAAAAATAAATGATTACCCCATATAACCTGACTAAGAGGATACCCCATTTAATGGAGCACCACAATAACGATGCTAGAGGAGCAGTGGGGGGGTGGCACTATAATGTGGACAGTGGGGTGGAGACACTATAGAGTGGGTGTCTGGTACAAAGCAATTGGAGACACTGGTAAAGTGCCAACCAATCAGCTTTTAACTGCCATTTTTCTAACACAGCTTGTAAAATGACACTTAGAAGCTGGTACTTTCTATCTTTCCACTTTATCTCTCCAAGGTTTGATACATCTCCTCTACTGTAATATGGGATGTGATCGGGGGAAGTGTATGAGTGTATTAGCCTAGTATGTATCTAACCCTTAAACAGCCCTGCCTTTCAACCAGCTGAAAAGCTTGCAGTTTTGTTTGCTAAAGATTACCATACCTCAAGAGACTAAGGTGTCTATTTACTAAGCAGTGTTAGGAGACAGAGTGAAAAGTGATAAGGTGCCAGCCAATCAGCTCCCAACTGTCATTTTTCAAACACAGTCTGTGAGATGACAGTTGGGAGCTGATTGGCTGGCACCCTATCACTTTTCACTCTGTCTCCTAACACTGCTTAGTAAATAGACACCTTAGGGGCTGTTTGAAAAATGACAGTTTGGAGCTGGTTGGCTGGTACTTTGGGCCTGATTCAGACTGGCTAGCGCTCGCAAGCAGGTCGATGATGGGCCATTGCGCATGCGTGGTGTGCGCGAGCCCTGGAGCGAGTGAGAAATCACTCGCTCTGGGGCTCGCTACAAGATGGGGCGGTTGTGCAGCTCACCCCGTTTTGTAGGTGGGGGTGGCTGCACAAACGGAGGTGTTCCCGAAAGAACGCCTGCCGTTTGTGGGCAGCCCTACTGACATCACTAGCGATGGCAGTAGTAGACTTCCTGCTCTATTAGAGCAGGAAGTCCACTCGGGCTTGCGAGACCTGAGACCCTACCACAGGGTCTCCTCGCAAGCCCGATTATCGCGACCATCACCAGGCTGCATGCACACGCTGTGGGTGGGCACCCACAGCTGTGCGAGCGACCTGGAGGCGGGTTTTTTTTTTTTTTAAATCCGCCCTGGTTCAGGGCGAGCGCTCGCAAATAGCGAGCGCCTCTCCATCAGGCCCTTTATCTCCATTCATCCAAGGCTTAGTAAATTGACCCCTTAGCTCCGCAGCCCGCGCTCTGCAATAAAAGACAGTGCAGCAAGAAATCTGATTTATTTATTTTTTGCCAGGCTGCCTGTCAGGCATAGCTCACACGGAAACCTCCGTAGTCCCAATTAGCCAAGGATGCAGCTTAATTATTTTTTTTAATAAACCTAATGATTTCTATTATGTTTATATTGTTAGGGCTGTGTGGTTCTGTTGGTGCACCCGACACTGCCGCACCACTGCCCGTGCTCAGCTCACAGTGGAACTAGATTTGGCTCTGTAAACCAGGCCAGGGAAAAGCCGGCAGGGGTAGCACTCAGTGCTGTATCGCGGTTATAGGGCTAAGCTTGGCGAGTGTCTAATATTATAATAATATAAGTGAAATGAAAGCCCAGTGTGCATTTTGTCAGTTGCACTGTATGATCTATTGGCTTTCACTACTAAGTGACTTATTACATTACACCACATTAACCTACGATATAATGGGGTTAGTCCTTATCATCATTAAGGACGGTGGTCCGTTTTATCATTAGATTTTTTTTTCCCCTCAGCATTCTGTTTAATTAAATATGGGTAGACGCACGAGGTGAGCCAGCTCTGCCAGATCTATCTTGTAAATATGCAACATAATCAATAAGAGTCTCACAAAACATTATTCTGCCTGAGATAGGATCAAGGACATTACTGGGAAATGTAATCACATCAGTGTCTATTCGTGTTCACTGCTAGATATTATTCTGCATTTGTTGATATGCCGTTCGGCTTCATGTGAACAATTACTAAAGGGGCTGGCTGCAGCGTTCGTACAATAATTCAGCTTCTAGTGGGTTCCTGTGATTATTGGTTTAGTGGAAGGTCAGGACAAGACAATCATTCAGCCCAAAAGAGATTCAGTATAAGTACAAGGTTAGTAGTAGCAGGGCATTCACGGGACTCAAACCCATCACCTCTTACATGTCACCATTTATTAATGATTACACTTGCAATGTGATCTGGGCATGAGAGTACCACCCTTGATCGCATTCCAAGATGCTATAATAGCGCCTGGATGTACTGTATCACCCGGCACATGCAGGGAGAGGGACTTCGAAAGGGGAATGGGTATGATATACCGCCGGCCGATTCCCGTCAGCGGCAGCCCGACAGGAGCAGAGGGCGACGCAGCGGAAGCCCGACAGCACTGGAAATCCCGATCGTGGATAGGTAAGACTAAGTATCCACTAACCTAACCCCCCTAACCCTCCTTAGGGGTGCCTAACCCTAACTTCCCCCCCAAGTGCCTAACCCTAACCACCCCCTTCCCCGCTGCCTAAACCTAAGTCCCCCAGGGGGGTGCCTAACCCTAAGTCCCCCCTGGGGGTGCCTAACCCTCCCTCCCCCTAGCCTAACCCTAACCCTCCCGGGGGGGTGCCTAACCCTAAGTCCCCCCCAGGAGCCCTAAACCTAACCCTCCCCCCCGCGGCTGTCCGCTCGCGGCGCCCGGCATCACTACGATCGTGATGCTGGGCGCCGGTCTCCCGGCGTCGGGGAAATGCGGGCGTCTACATCTAGACGCCCGGCATTTCACCCTTGCCGGGATAAGACAGTCTGGAAGCCGGCTGCCGGTATATAGGCAGTCGGCTTCCCGATTGCTTCCCCCGAAAGGTGCCCGTCCCTGTGATGAGCCCTGAGAGCTGTAGAGGCTACTGCTCATGCACACTCTCGCTAACTGCACATGCACGGCCACCATTGCCGGGGGAGGGTTACGGGGGAACCCTCTCCCAGCTAATTATGCGAAGTCTAGCCCATAGGTTACAGCGGCTAACGCCATCTTCAGATGTTGATAGATTTGACAGCCAGCGGGAATGGTGGTATCTCCAATACCTGCTGTGGTCTCTCCGGGTGTAACTTAATAAACGGGTGTTCTCAGGGATATAGCCACAAATATAGAATGATAAATGGGCCCCACACTCATACACCTTACAATGGGATTAGGTACTCACTTCATCATCGTACAGGACCAATCAGATTTGACATGCACCGTAAGTCCCTATTTGGAACAGCACCACGGAAAGTGAGCGTTTCAGTGCTAGCATTTGTATGTTATCGCCACCCCCGTGACCGCGTGCACCCGTGAATCACGCCCATTTCCTCCCACATGCTGATTCCTAGGGGAGCTACAAGACAGCGCCCCCATCTTCTCCTACATCTCTGTACTAAAGCTGTAGGAGCTCTCTGCACTCTATGGCTGGGACACTCTGGAGAGTTTGGAATGTAAGCAGGACTAAGGGCAGGACTAAGGGCAACATGGGCACTTGACACCGCAGAGGCAAGTTGCTATCTTGTGAATGGCGGGCTTACTGGGAAAGGGCTAGAGACTTCACTTCTCATTTAAAGCAACCCATGTTTTTATAATGAATGAACTGTCATGTTCAATTATGTCTAATTTACCGAACATTTTTGAAAAATACATACAGCGCAGAGAGAATAAATTTCCATTAAATATTTGTTATGCGTTAGAATGCTGAAATTTTATTTGCTTCCATCAGTGTTTAATTGCACTATACATACATATTTATCATACGCTATCTGTAATGAGATCTGTATTGATGTAAGTTACAGTATTGTAATAAGGTGCCTGTTTATCAAGTTCCCGAAAAAACTTTTTCTACGGCACAATCGCCTGTTTTGCTTCCGAACTACATACAGGGACAAAATGTGTGTAATCGCCCGCATTCCGAGTTTTATACATCTTGTGCAGGAGCAGCTCAGTAACAGGCATTAGGGGGTACATTTAATAAAGTTAAGATTTTTAGAAGTGATATTGCCCATAGCAACCAATCAGATTATAACTATTATCTTCTGGAAGGTGCTAGATAAGTGATAAGTAGAATCTGTTTGGTTGCTATGGGCGACAACTCTACTTCTAAAAACCCGCACTTTAGTAATTATGCCCTTAGGTGTTTAGTTACTCTCCCCAATGAGCCAAAATGGTTTCACCTCAAAAGACCCAAAATACAGTATACCTTCCTTTACAAATACAGCAATTTTTCAAAATTGTTCTTTCTTTTTTACCTATTACTTTGTTTTTTTAATGTTGTTATTTTTCGCTGTGCCTGTGGGATAATGGCCCTCGCTCTGAATGTGGACGGCCGCTTGTCTTTTGAAGTGCGGTCTCCTGGTCGCTAGCTAAGCTGTGGGTTACCACCCACAGCTTTAGTGACCGACCAGGTTGATGGTTGCGATGGTCAAGACCATCGCGACCTTCGGGGCTTGCGACGAGACCCTAAGCTTGGGTCTCGGCACTCGCAAGCCCCAGGGAGCTTCCTGCTTTGATCGAGCAGGAAGCTCCCCACTGACATCACTGCTGATGTCAGTGCGGCGCCCACAAAATGGCAGGCGTTCATTAAGGAACGCCTCCGTTTGTAAACCACCACCCCTCGCCGCCTATTAAACGGGACGAGCTGTCGATCAACATCGACAGCCGCCCAGTTGGTAGCGAGCCCCGGAGTGAGAGAATTTCTCTCTCGCTCTGGGGCTTGCGCACTCGCAGTGCGGCCGCTGTGCGTGCTCAGTGCCTAAACATCAACCCGCTTGCGAGCGCTCAGCGCTTGCGAGCGGGTCTGAATGAGGTCCAATGTTATTTCCTCTCAACCCATGGGCTCAAACTCTACATGACATAATCAGACTATCAATAAAATTAATCCCTTATATTAGTAGCTCAGAAGGATCTACATCGCCACAAGATAAAGCGGAAATTTAAGGACGTTTCACCGAGCAGCGGAGTTATGGAGATACACAATACCGGACGCCTGCAGAAAACGAGATACTTATATACGCACATACTTGCGCATGCGCAGTACGCAACAATCGGAAGATTGCATGCGTAAATGCAGTTGCAATCGGTAAAGAATCAGGCTCTGAGGCCCTGATTCAGAGCCGGACGCTCTGACCACAGCGCTCGCTCTGAATCAGGGCTGTCCTAGGTAAATTTGGAGCGGCCTTTTGGACGCTCGCATAGCTGTGGGTTACCACCCACAGCTTATGCGAGCGTCCATGATGATGGTCGCGATGGTCAAGACCATCGCGACGCGACCATCGGGCTTGCGACGAGACCCTGCGGTAGGGTCTCGCTGCCAAAAGCCCTGGAGTGCTTTTGGCTCTATCAGAGCCAAAATCACTCCCACTGACATCACTAGTGATGTCAGTGGGGCCGGACCCAGACGGTAGGCGTTCCCATGGAAACGCCTCCGTCTGGCAGCCATGCCCCCGGCACGCCCACCAAAGGGGGCGTGCTGTCAGTCACCATCGACAGCACGCCCCCTTTGGTGCGAGACCCATAATGACGGCTTGGCTGTCGTTATTCGGGTCTCGCGCATGCGCACAACGGAGCTCCCTCCGTCGTGCGCATGCGCATTTGGGTACCACCGACCCGCTTGCGAGCGTCCTGCGCTCGCAAGCAGGTCTGAATGAGACCCTGAATTTGGTATCCTCTGTATACATGACTCAGAAGAGTAACTGGCTACACGCCGATGACACTCGCACCAAATTTTTCTTACCTGCGTTTGCGTTGTTGCCGACCAGTTGCCATACAGAAACACCCATTCAGCGGCTGCATGGAAACGACCGAGATGTGAATGACTGAATCGTTCTTTGGTTCACGCAGTTTGCTCTAAAGAAAAAAACGCTAGATGCGGGCGCATTCAAACTTGCGTTTGACTCAGATTCAGGCCCCGTGTATGTAAATTTGCATTTAATTTTATGTATAATCTATGAATAGGGCTAGAATGACTACTGATTGGGGCTTACGTAGTAGCCAGCAAGATGTAGGCACGGGAACGATGCCACCGAGTCCGCCCACCTTTATAAAGCGGCATTCATTTAAAATGCAAAACCGAAAGCAGTCCTTAGACACTAGACAGTCTGATGATCACTGTAGTAGATATTTCTGACCAGTACATGATAAATTACCACTTATCTGTTAAGGACGGAATATAATAATAACAACTTGTCGTCTTCAGGTCTGTGTTAATTTAAGGTCGTTGACTTCTCACGTATCGACCTACATATAAATAACATTTTATTTGCAAAAGAACATCAAGCAAATACATTTTTATATCTCTTCATAAGAACTAGTGGTCATTGTGTCCTGCTAAAGACAGTAAAATCTAATAACGTAATAATAATGTAACAGACAGGGAAAGAAAAACGACATAATAGCCGTCTTCTAAATACAAACATGTACGAAGCACCAGAGCCGGCTGGTGAGGAGTTGATGGACTACAAATTGGATTTTTATTTCACGGAGCATTTTTCTGCACATTTGTTATCAAGTCATTTCATTTCACAGGAGACGACATGAAATTTATGGCAAAATATGCAGCCGTTCCTAATCTATCTACCGGCGACAGCAAATATGTTTTTTAATCCTAATGGGAATGCAGGGAGACGAGCGATACTGTACATCGCACGGTAATCACTACCTCTTCTGTTTCAGGCATTATTTTATGATGATTATCTGTATCGCATCATGACTTGAAAGACGTTGCGCCTGTGGCCTATTTTTGTAAAGCATAATGCGCCACCCATTGTATATTATCGGGATATTAGAAGTTATTGAGGAGTTTCAGGGGCTTATATAGGTTGAGCGATTGATACAGGCCACAAACATAAAATTCCAATTCGTATATGAAAAACAGGATCGTCCATGAGAGCCAACTTTTCAAAAAGATTTGAATTGCTGTAAATTCGCTATGATTTGAGAATGATTTTAAAAAAAGTCACCTCCGCTCCCACATCCCTCTGATTTCAAACCCCTCCCACTCTGATTTTAAGCCACTCCCACCTCAGTTTTGTTTTTAATTGCCCACCTTTCAGTCTTCTGTCTTGTCAGCACAACAACCAGGGTTGGACTGGCCCACAGGCGTACAGGGAAAATCCCCAGTGGGCCCTTCCTCTATGGGGCAGGTTTTAGATCGTGCACTCAAATTATGCATTTTTACTCTACTAGAGGGTTAGTAACTTGGTGGAGCAGGACCATCAATGAACGTGGGTGCTTGGTTTGTTTCTATGGAAACCACACCAATATTAGCCCTCCTGTCAATCAAAAGTGGACAGTCCTTACACAACCTTGTCCCCTCCTTGGCTCTCCCCTCGCTCCGCTAAGCTAATAGACTTACTTCCACCCAGGTACTGGAGATCGTTGAGCTCCTCGGTGATCCGATCATTTAATGGTTATGCTCCTGCTCTTTATCCCCGGTCATCTGATCAGAACTGTGAACTGAGATGCCGGCCTGAACTTCACAGCATCTCAGTTCACTTTACAGATCAGCTGATCGGGGTCACAGAGCACAGTGATCAGATGACTGGGTCACCAAGGCGCTCACAGGACCAGCAATTACTGGTCCCTGGGTGCAGGTAAGTGATTTTTTTTTTTGGAATGTGATCAGCCTGTGGTCTATAAGACACACAGGCTGCAGTTTTTTTATGAAAACTACTTTAATTGCCCATTAGTAAATTCCTGTGATGCTAAAATGTGAAAAGTAGAGAAGTGCGTGGACCCCCAGTGTTTTAGTTTTGGTTCTAATTCATCATCATGTTTTGGTTTTGGCAAAACCACCCTCGTGTTTTGGCTCAGATTCAGTTTTGGTTTGGTTCTGGATTCCTTAAAAATTGATGAAAAACTATTAAAAAAAAACGACAAAAATCGATAAAACAGCTAAAATCATGTAATTTGGACCTGTTTACATGCGATCCAAAAGCCGATTTCGATTTTTGAATCCAAGTTCCGTACTGACAGCAGACCTGAGCCGGGACTCGGTTCCACTCGGAACCCCAAAGTGATTCCGGACTTTGACTCGATTCAACTCGGAGCCCGTAAGTTTGGGGGTGTTTGTATTTCAGGAAAACTGAACGGCACATATCTAGTGAATAGAGGGCCTGATTCTGACCCGCTTGCAAGCGGGTCAATGGTGCCCAAGTGCGCATGCGCATGATGGAGGCGGCTCCATCGTGCGCATGCGCGAGACCCGAATAACGATGGCCAAGCCGTCGTTATGGGTCTCGCACCAAAGGGGGTGTGCTGTCGATGGTGATTGACAGCACGCCCCCTTTGGTGGGTGTGCCGGGGGAGTGGCTGCCCAGATGGAGGCGTTCCCATGGGAACGCCTACTGTCTGGGGCCGGCCCCACTGACATCACTAGTGATGTCAGTGGGAGTGCTTTTGGCTCTGATAGAGCCAAAAGCACTCCTGGGCTTGCGGCAGCGAGATCCTACCACAGGGTCTCGTCGCAAGCCCAATGGTCGTGATGGTCTTGACCATCGCGACCATCATTTTGGCCGCTCGCTATAGCTGTGGGTGTTCACCCACAGCAATGTGAGCGGCCAGGAGGCCGCTCCAAAAGGGAGCAGGGACGGCCCTGATTCAGAGCGAGCGCTCTGTCAGAGCCTCTGGTTGGTACTTCTCTCGTCTCTTTCACTCATATGTCCTCTCTAATAGTTATTCAAGTTTCATTGTGGTGGCTGGCCTCGCCCATTAAACTTAGGCCCCTACCACTGCATTCCCCGGTGGGCCCTTCATACCTCAGTTCGTTACCAACAACAACCTCAACTCCCCAATTTTTAACCACCTCCTACCTCTGCCCTCTGTTTTGGTTTTGGCAAAACCACCCTCAAGTGGTTGAGGGTGACATCAAAGTGCCGACTGTAACATTATGTGCAGCACTCGGCTCCTGACACAGTAAGGCACTGTACACAGATTGGTCCCCGAAGGTAGTCCGCATCTCCGGAACCTTCCCACGAGGCCACGCACCCTACCTGAGAGGACACGCCCCTTTTTCCTGGGGCGCACCAAAACCGCATCAAGTGTCACAACGTGGAGGGATGCCCCTGGCTACAACCTCAGGGCCTGATTCAGAGCCGCTCGTAAGCGGCTGCTCGTTCGCTCCGAGCGATGTTCGCACATCTGCACATTCAAATGGGTCTTAATGCGCATGCGCCAACCAGTCAGTGCGGTCTGAAATCGAGCGCTCGCAAAATAGCGAGTGCCTGCTAATTTGAGTGACAGGATGAGGCGTTTGTGGGTGGTAACAGGGGAAGGTGCTTGAGAACAGGGAGTGGAGATCCGAACGCAGGCGTGCCAAACGGTCAAGCAGCGTCATCGGCCACGTCACTTGGTTGTCTCTTAGCCTGAACTGTTCGCATGATTGCGGTAGGAAAATCCATCCACAAGCACTGCGAGCAGTTCAGACGCCTTTCGATGTACTCGATTAATCTAATAAATAGCGGAGATGACGTGTGATGCGAGCGGCCAGGGGGCGTCTTTACAAAATAGCGAGCGCATGTTTCGTTCGCTCGGTCAGACATAGAGGCGTCAACAGACCGCAAAGAGCGAGCGCTCAATTTAAATAGCTGGCCCCTTTTTCTGAACGAGCGAGCGCAAATAGCGTCCAGCTCTGAATCAGGCCCTCAGTGCTTTAGGCATGTATGGGCGTTTGGGGCTCTATTTATTAAATGGCAAAGAACCATGTCGTCACTCGTTACGATGTTTCAAACACATGACAGGAGCTGATTGGTTGGAGTACCATTTAAGATTAGTAACAAGTGATAACAAGAATATCACTCGTTAATAAATATGCCCCTTCATTATTTAAATAAAGCATTTTTTCAAATTGAAATTATTTAAAATTACTTCATCTTATACTTTGCTTCTGTTTTTTAAAATTTTTAGGAAAAAACTGGAGCACACTTCTATGTATTATCTTTCCCCTCTTTTGGGGGGCTGAGGGGAGATGCTGGTAGACATTGAGGGTTCATCATTATGCCACCTCACACAATGGAATGCATCAAATCGCGGGGTGGGGGGGAGGGAGTTGCAGCCGGTGATGTTGATGTTGCAGGTAATTCAGTCGTCAGTCTCCCAGCAGGCCCATTTCACTAGTACGTGTGCAGGATGCGAGAGACTAGTAAAAAGCAAATGTACCAATACTTTAAATTATACATGTGTGCAGGCCCCTGTATTTTGTTTTTGGTATTAGGGCCTGATTCAGAGCCGCTCGTAAGCGGGCGCTCGTTCGCTCCGAGCGATGTTTGCCCAACTGCGCATGCGTACGGATCGTTATACGCATGCGCGAACCAGTCAGTGCGTCCGAAATTCGTTTGTTCGCTAAATAGCGAATGCCTGCTATTTTGAGTGACAGGATGAGGCGTATGTGGGTGGTAACAGGGGAAGGTGCTTGAAAACGGGGAGTGGAGATCAGAACGCAGGCGTGCCTAAAGGTCAAAACGGGCGTTTTAAGGGTGTGCATAATTAATACAGCAGCGTCATTGACCACGTCAGTTGGTTATTTTATAGCCAGAACTGCTCGCAAGATTGTGGTAGGAAAAACCAACCCCAAGAATAGCGAGCAGTTCATACCCTGGTCGATGTACTCGATTAATCTAATAAATAGCGGACATGACGTAGGATGCGAGCGGCCAGGGGGCGTATTTTTCCAAAAAACGACCGCAAGTTTTGTTCGCTCGTTCAGACCTAGAGGCGTGAACAGACTGCAAAGAGCGAACGGTTCATTTGAATAGCCACCCCTATTTTCTGGACGAGCGAGCGCTAATTGCATCCGGCTCTGAATCAGGCCCTTAGTTCTAAATCATTTTGGTTTAGGCAAAACCACTCTCTAGTGTTTTAAGTTTGGATTCGGTTATGGTGCGGTTTTGGATTCCTTAAAAATCTATGAAAATCTATAAAACAAAAGTAAAAAAAAATCAATAAAAAATGTATAAATCATGTAATTTGGACCTGTTTACATACGGTCCAAAACCCAAGCTTGGATTTTAACTCCGAGTTCCGGACTGACTACAGCATACTTACCTCCTTCCAGGAGGGAGCTGAATGTCTGCACACAGCGAGGGGCGTGGTAGGGCAATGATAAAGTATTGGGGGCATGACCATGCGATCACATCATAGTGGCCCCGCCCCCTCTTCACAATGCTGAAATTAAAGCCATTGTGAAGTAGGGGGCGGGGCCATGATGACGCGATTCAGCACAAAATGCGTCAAAGACCCCCACCTGCAGGGTTCTTTATCATTACTGCAGGGGGGGCAGATGGGAGGGTAGGCAAGCCTGTCACTACAGAATGGAACTCGATGCGTCTCGGAACACCAAAGTGATTCAGAAGTGGAACTCGATTCAACTCGGAATCCCCATGTTCAGGTGCGTTCGTGTCTCAGGAAAACCAAAACGCACATCTCTAGTTAAAATATTATAGAAATATCCACAAGCCGGCGGGATGCAGTCAGGATACCGGCAGGCGCTATCCCGTTCGCTGCTATCCCGACACATCCCGACATGGGACTAAAGATAGGCATCGCAATCCCGACGCCTTTCATTAGCCCCACTACGGAATCCCGACACCCGGTATACCGAACTAAGGTAAGCCGGGTGTCTTAGTGTCTAACCGCGGGGAGGGGAGGGTTAGGTTTAGGGACCCCCCCGGGGGACTTAGGGTTAGGCACCCCCAGGAGGGTTAGGGTAGGGAAAGGTAGGGTTTGGCTTAGGCACCACTAATGGGGGGTTAGGGTTAGGCACCCCCCCCAAGAGGGTTAGGTTTAGGGTGCGGGGAGGAGGGGATAGGTTCAGGCACTACGGGGGGAGGTTAGGCACTAGGGGGGTTAGGGTTAGACACCCCTAAGGGAGGGTTAGGGTATTTACCTTCATCTGTCGGGATTTTGATCCGCCAGGCTGCCGCTGTCGGTATTTGATCTGGCGGCTAAACAGACGCCGGCATTACATACCAATTCCCTAGCCGGCATCTATGATGACATTAGAGCTCACAGTAAATTTGGTTATATATATATACAGTACCTGTGTGTAATATTATTGTGTCTGCAGATGAAAAAGAACAGCCAGCCATGGCATGTTCATCGGAAAGCTGCATCCAATGGCTGACAACCATCGAATATACGCAATTTGATGGAAAAAGTACTTCAATTGGATTGGGAACATCAATGGTTGCTAACCATCGGTCTCTGATATGCATGCCTAGGTATGGCCATATGACCAGTTTCCCTGGACCCTGGAATTGTCTCTGTAATATGTTGTCCCTTTCAAAAGCGCTTTAACAATTAACGCTAGCAAAAATTTTATTTTGAACCAACATCGTCTGCATTGGTAGAGGTGAATTATTCTTAGTTCTGTGGATCCCTTCTTAGACAGACACCCAACAGTTCTACCGCCTGACGGGAAAATGAATGTTACCATATTTTCCTTTAATGTTGACTGTTTCCCTTCATTTGGTTGCTGGATGCAGTTTTCAGCCTCTGTTTTTATTTCCTTCGCTGTACAAGTTATTATAATGTACTGAATATGAGTGTGTGTGTGTGTGTGTGTGTATAATTCAATAAAGCTGTAAAAAAAAATTGCCATTTATCTTGCATAAGTGTCATAATGGTTTGGCTGCTTTAGCTCCACTTTATCTGTTTATTATTGATCTGTTTCCCTGTTTCCTAACCTTTTTTTTTTTTTTAATCAAACTTTCTGGACTACATTTTTACTCTACACGGACAATAAACTTAAAACCCATTTTAAACCGCTGAACTCGTGCAAAATTTTTAAATCTTCCACAGTCGATGGTTTTTATTGTTATTGATCCAACTGAACTCAATCTCGCTTGATTTTCCATTGCCTAATTAAATGAGCCAGGGTTATGCACTTATCTGAAATTGTCTGTTCTGCCAGTAATTGTTTCATTGTGTTGTATAATATTAATTACAGGGTGTCAACATCTCAGCGTCGTTATCACTCGACAGCAGTGACTTGCGGGGCTGTGTAATATGTGCACATATTCAAACATATTTTTTAAAGTACTATATATTATATTTCTAATTTTGTGGTTGTGATGTGTTTGTACCAGTGATGTTTGAGACAGGATTGTAACATTGTCACTTGACCTTCCCGTCTCCCCTCCACATATTATAGATGTCTTCTCAATAAACAGCAATGATCCGCAGAAGTCAGGGGGACGCTGCGAGTCAATCGGTCATTTTTAAGAGCGATCTTTTGTGTAGAGCGTCACAGTACTGCGGCTCCTCTAGGTGAGACCCATTACCGCTCTTATAGGCATCCCTGGTACCACCGCTGTTAACCCGCTGCATACCTCTGTGTACACTGCATTACCGCTGTTACTTTGTTACCAATAAACCTGCAAGCCTGGTTAAGGTCTCAGGGCTTTATTCAGAGGCGGCCGTACGGTCTACGACCGCATGGCCGCCTCGATGTTTGTCCTTCGTGCGCATGCGCGAGACCCGCTACGACCGACAGCGCCGGTCGTAGCGGGTCTCTTTCCAAAGGGGGCGAGCTGTCGATGTTGATTGACAGCTCGCCCCTTTTGGAAGGCGGGCCGGGGGGGTGGCAGCCCAAACGGAAGCATTCTCATGGGAACGCCTGCCGTTTGGGGGAGGCCCCACTGACATCACTAGTGATGTCAGTGGAGAGCTTCCGGCTCTGACAGAGCCAGAAGCTCCCCGGGGCTTACGACAAGTGAGACCCTACCGTAGGGTCTCGTCGTAAGCCCTGATGGTTGCGATGGTCAATGACCATCACGACCATCACCCTAGCGGTCATTAGAGCTGTGGGTGTTAACCCACAGCCTAACGACCGAAACAGAGGCGGCCGGTCAGGATGCAAGTGGCCGCCCAGTTTCTGAGCGACCGCTTGCATCCTCCGACTGCCTCTGAATGAGGGCCTCACTGTGTAGACTAACCTCCATTTTCACATTCCGCTATTATCCTATTGCTACCGCCCATTTTCCACCAACCAGTTATATCAATAGTTCCGTCACACAGAGTGGAACGAAGCTCCACAACCCTGCACTAATTCCTCCGTATCAGATAACTATATTTATACAAAGTAAATCCTGCCCTATCCTTGCTTAGAAAAGATAAAAACTTCACTTGAATGTTATATTGGGCAAAATAATGTAAGATTCAGTGACGAAAGTGTAAAGCTCCTGCCTCTCCACGCCTATATATTTGCACATTTGCGCACTGCTCAGTACGTCAAGATGCCAGCATCTGTAGAAAGGGAGATTTACATTCTTTGATAAGAGGAACCTATCAGATAGGCGCGTCTGTCGCTGAGTTTTGTTGGGGTGCACTTGGTGCGCTCTTCCTATTGCGCCCACATGCACATATGTGATTTTGGGTCCTGCAGAAGAGATCTTTGAATGTGCTTCATGAGGTATATACGATGTGTATTTGGGGTTTGGGGGGACACGTTGGGACCCTTTCAAGGTGTAAGAGATCAGATATATTTTACGTGGGACCAGAGATGTAACTATCGTGGGTGCCATTATATGGGGCCAGTAGGCTTAGGAGGCCCACCACCGGAACCTACATCCTCTACACCCAGCTCACATTGACCTCAGTGGTAAGAACAGCGTATTGAGTACAGAAAGGGACAGTCTACAAACTCACCATGATACTCATAGACTGTGGTGAGCAGCTTGTAGGGGAGGTAGTCAAGAAAACGACGGTCGAAATGCCGACCGCCAGCTTCCCCCGGCAAGGGACTAATGATAGGGGTCAGAATCCTGAGCCGGCCCTAGGCATAGGCATTATAAGCAAATGCCTAGGGCGACTGGAATGACTAGGGGGCATGCTCTGCGGCTGCCCTCCCCCACCGCTGCCGCAATCGGAGCTCAGCTGGGTCAGTATTTTAGGTGACTTAAAGGCAAGCAAACATTGTAACAAAGCAATGAGGAAGGCAAGTCAGATGCTTCATCATCAGTAGCAGAAAGAAGTGATAATACCCAAATGTATAGGTCATTGGTAAGTCCTCATCTCGCATGCTGTGTTCAGTTCTGGAGGCCATATCTCCAGAAGGATATTAATACATTAGAGACTGTACAAAGAAGGGCAACTAAAATGGTGCAAGGTCTACACCACAAAACGTACCAGGAAAGACTAAAAGATCTTCATATGTATAGTTTAGAGCAGAGAAGGGAAAGGGGGGACATGATAGAAACATTAAAATATATAAAGGGTTATAACAAGGTAAAGGAAGGAGACATTCTTCAAAGAAAGAGAAGTATTAGAACAAGAGGACATGATCTGAAACTGGAGGGTGGTAGGTTCAGGAGAAATAGACAGTAGAGCAATTTAAACATGCATGGGATAGACATAGAGATATCCTTCAGAAGAAGTAAGGATCAATAAGGGTTGCGGTAACAATATGTTTAAAAATGGGTCAGACTAGATGGGCCTAGTGGTTCTTATCTGCCGTCAGATTCTATGTTTCTATGTTAATATGACTGTTACACTGTATATCATTATTTCCTCAGCTACTTCCATGCTACAAACATAGGGCCTGATTCAGAGCCGGACGCAATTAGCGCTCGCTCGTCCAGAAAATAGGGGTGGCTATTCAAATGAACCGTTCGCTCTTTGCGGTCTGTTCACGCCTCTAGGTCTGAACGAGCGAACAAAACTTGCGGTCGTTTTTTGGAAAAATACACCCCCTGGCCGCTCGCATCCTACGTCATGTCCGCTATTTATTAGATTAATTGAGTACATCGACCAGGGTATGAACTGCTCGCTATTCTTGTGGTTGGTTTTTGCTACCACAATCTTGCGAGCAGTTCTGGCTATAAAATAACCCAGTGACGTGGTCAATGACGCTGCTGTTTTAATTATGCACACCCATAAAACGCCCGTTTTGACCTTTAAGCATGCCTGCGTTCGGATCTCCACTCCCCGTTTTCAAGCACCTTCCCCTGTTACCACCCACATACGCCTCTTTCTGTCACTCAAATTATCAGGCATTCGCTATTTTGCGAGCACATGAATTTCGACCGCACTGACTGGTTCGCGCATGTGTATAACGATCCGTATGCATTCGCAGTTGGGCAAACATCGCTCGGAGCGAACGAGTGGCCGCTTACGAGCGGCTCTGAATCAGGCCCATAGACCCATGAGACAGGAGTGACACAGAGGAGTTGATACGATGATAATACATGTAATATATAATAATGCTTAGTTCTCAGATAATGATGGATCATATGAGTATTAGCTGTCTCCTGTGACAGCGCTGAGAGCACCAGGAAGGGACTGATGTAAAGTTTGAGAATTGGACTTGATTATCCACAATCAGCAGTTCGGGGAACTTAACAGTAGAGATGGGTACAGTAAATTGCAACCATTTATCCAATTGAATGGAGGAACAGAGTGTGGCAGCTATTGTTGTGTATTCTACATTTATATATTCTCCTCAACCCACAGAGATATCAGGTCACAAGGAGAGCATCAATAAGCGCCTCTTCTGTTGGCCATTTTAGTTGCATAAAGTTATAAAGATTATCATTATGTCTCTGGCTTTTAGTTATCATTTTTATTACTATTATCATTTCAGACGTATAGTGAAGAGCCGTTATTAGAACCTCATATATAATATATCGTACACACTGAGATTTGTGCTGTCTGCTAGGCGTCCTAGTGAAACTTGCCGCATCAGAAAGAAATAAAGAAGAGTCCCTACTCTTGTTGTGACAAATCCACTTGTGCTAACAGGCGAGACGTAGACAGGGTTTATGGCAGAGATTAATGCTACAACTGAGTACTAATAAATGACATGATAAATAAAGTAATAAAAAACTGTCACTCCCAGGAATGTAATACAACAAAATCAATCACGGAAAATATTGTGAATAGATACTGTATTCAGAAATAATATCCAATAACGGATTAAAACATCTAGGGGCTTGATTCAGCAAATATCGAAACTGCTAATACACACGCAATTGGCCGATTGTTGCGATCTGTGCATGCGTATACATCACAGTGCGCGTGAGTGAACTAGCTACTGCGATCGAGGTGACTACGCAGACCCATCGCAGAGTGACTGACAGGAAGCGCCATTTGTGGGTGGTGACGGGGAGGTGTTCGGAGAAATGCAGGCGTGCCAGTACGTTCAAACACTGTGATGCCATAAGCAGCCTTTGTACTCAGAGCGTGCAATGAAGTTAGCAATTTCTGAGTAAGGTCAGAGCTTGTGCAAGTGTGCGTGAGGCTGCGATGTTACCGATGGTTTTGCAGTCTTGCGGAACATTATGGATGCGTGTAAGATAAGGTGGGCGTCCATGTGTAGTACTGCGACGGCAAAGCGTACGCAATAGATTAGCATACTTTCGCAGTGAGACTTCGTGCGTAATGGCTATTACATTCGCAGTTGTGATCCGTAATGAATCAGGCCCCTAGTCCACACTTATAATAAAATGATTGTCCGACTCTTAGGAGGAATATTAGTATCATTAGTGTAAACTGTTCATAAAATATGAATAATAAAGGTTATTATCCTTTAATTCCTTGTATTATCTGTCCATTTTCTGTTTCTTTCATCTGGACTAACTATCTCAGCTGCCTGGACTAACTATCTCACCTGTCTGGACTAACTATCTCAGCTGCCTGGACTAACGATCTCAGCTGCCTGGACTATCTCAGCTGCCTGGACTAACTATATCACCCTCCTGGACTAACTATCTCAGCTGCCTGGACTAACTATATCACCTGCCTGGACTAACTATCTCAGCTGTCTGGACTAACGATCTCAGCTGCCTGGACTACCTATCTCAGCTGCCTGGACTAACTATATCACCTGCCTGAACTAACTATCTCAGTTGCCTGGACTAACAATCTCAGCTGCCTGGGCTAACGATATCACCTGTCTGGACTAACTACATCACCTGCCTGGACTAACTATATCAGCTGTCTGGACTAACTATATCGACTGCCTGGAATAACTATCTCAGCTGCCTGGACTAACTGTATCAGCTGCCTGGACTAACTATATCAGCTGCCTGGACTAACTATCTCAGCTGCCTGGACTAACGATCTCAGCTGCCTGGACTAACTATCTAGACTTTGAGAACCGGATCCGCACATCTGTAATATAAATACAAAACTGTTTTCTCTCTCATATGGCGCCGATGTATCAAACTATTTTTGGGTCCTGTCCCTTGGAAACAGACATTTTTGTAGGATTTCCATAATAACTGTCGGGGACATGTATCGGCTGCATGTTCACAGTTTTTCCTTTGGATACCCTCTCCGTACTGACCGCTCGCACACGCCTGTTCATGGTCGCACATTATCCACATTGTGCAGTAGCTTTGCTGGGATCTGAGTAAAGTGGTTCCTTACACTAACGTTTATCTATTTACGGGCATTGGCTCTAACCGGTGCCATTATGACATTGGCTTCTTTACGCCATCGAAATACTTTTCAAGCTGTTTGGACCAGGAACATAGGCCCTGATTCAGAGCCGGACGCTCTAACCAGAGCGCTCGCTCTGAATCAGGGCCCTCCTCCATTAAAATGGAGCGTCCTCCTGGACGCTCGTATAGCTGTGGGTCACCACCCACAGCATATATGAGCGTCCAAAAAGATGGTCGCGATGGTCTTGACCATCGCGACCATCGGACTTGCGAGGGAACCCTGCGGTAGGGTCTCCCAGCCACAAGCCCAGGAGTGATTTTGGCTCTATCAGAGCCAAAATCACTCCCACTGACATCGCTAGTGATGTCAGTGGGGCCGGCTTCAGACGCCTCCGTCTGGCAGGCACGCCCACCATCGACAGCACGCCCCCTTTGGTGCGAGACCCGGAGCGATGGGAAGCCCGTCGCTCGCCGGGTCTCGCGCATGCGCACGACGGAGCTCCCTCCGTCGTGCGCATGCGCAGTGGGGAACATTGACCCACTTGCGAGCGTACTGCAGCTCGCGAGTGGGTCTGAATGACCCCCATAATTCCTATTTTATTGTAATGTCAGAAAGTGCAGATATCCTCTGTGTATTGTCTCATGTTCTGTAAGGCGCCTCAGTCACTGAGTGACACCTTATAAAGCAGTGTATTCATGCGTAAATCACCACGGAAGACGTACAGTACAGGTCTCACTGGGCAGCGACAGCATTTGTCACCAGGTGATCAGCCAGAGAACTGTCAGGTCACAAGCCAATGCCTGGGAACGGAAAGCAGGGTCAGAGAACGGGCAGGGGTGAGAGGGCCAAATGGAGCATGAATCAGGAGCGCCTCATTTTCTAAGTGCACAGAGAGAACTGGACTTGGCTGAGATGGTGACATTAAAGGAAGAAGCATCTTACGGCTCAGCAAAAGAACACAGGCCTGTTATTATATTATATTATACTGGCCCTAGGCGCAGACCGGCTGCTGGCTCCAAACTGTTATATATTATTCTCATGAAGATGGGAAATTATGTTAGTGGAGTCTAACAGGCAGCGCACAGTCATAAAAGATGGATAAAGATTTACACATCATAATGGTGCAAGCAACTTCCTTTTGAAGTTTAATACATAGAAATTACTCTGTAATGAGATCCCACATAGTGAATTAAGACTGCAGTCGCAAAGCAGTTTTCGCATGCACACTTGTCCATAGTCCTGATTTTTTTGGGGGGAGACCCTCCTGATTTTTTACATGAATATGAATGGGGGCTTGGTTATCAGATCTAGGAGGGGTTTGGGCGGTTTGTTTAACATTTTATGATGGCGTTTGATTGTACAGCCTGCCGTGTACAGCCTGCCTTGTTCATCCTGCTTTGAACTGTACATCCTGCCTTGCATATCCTGCATATCCTGCATAGTACAGCCTGTCTTATATATCCTGCCTTGTACAGCCTGTCTTGTATATCCTGCATTGTACAGCCTGCCTTATATATCCTGCCTTGTACAGCCTGTCTTATATATCCTGCCTTGTACAGCCTGTCTTGTATATCCTGCATTGTACAGCCTGTCTTATATATCCTGCATAGTACAGCCTGTCTTATATATCCTGCCTTGTACAGCCTGCCTTATATATCCTGCCTTGTACAGCCTGTCATATATCCTGCATAGTACAACCTGTCTTATATATCCTGCCTTGCACAGCCTGTCTTGTATGTCCTGCATTGTACAGCCTGCCTTATATATCTTGCCTTGTACAGCCTGTCTTGTATATCCTGCATTATACAGCCTGCCTTATATATCCTGTCTTGTACATCCTGTTGTGTACAGCCTGCCTTGTACATCCTGCCTTGTACAGCCTGCCTTATACAGCCCGCCATGTACATCCCGCCTTGTACATCCCGCCTTGTACAGCCCGCCTTGTTCATCCTGCCTTGTACATCCCGCCTTGTACAGCCCGCCTTGTACAGCCAACGTTGTACAGCCCGCCTTGTACATCCCGCCTTGCACACCCTGCCTTGTTCAACCTTCTTTGTACTGTACATCCTGCCTTGTACAGCCTGCCTTATACATCCTGCATTGTAGAGTGTGCCTTATACATCCTGCATTGTACTGTACATTCTGCTTTATACTTTACATCTTGCCTTGTTCATCCTGCCTTGTACATCCTGCCATGTACTGTACAGCCTGCCTTGTACAGCCTGCTTTGTACTGTACATCCTGCCTTGTACAGCCTGCCTTATACATCCTGCATTGTACAGTGTGCCTTATACATCCTGCATTGTACTGTACATTCTGCTTTATACTGTACATGCTGCCTTGTTCATCCTGCCTTGTACATCCTGCCATGTACTATACAGCCTGCCTTGTACAGCCTGCTTTGTACTGTACATTCTGCCTTGTACTGTACATCCTGCCTTGTTCATCCTGCCTTGTGTAGCCTGCTTTGCACTGTACATCCTGCCTTGTATATCCTGCCTTGTACTGTACATGCTGCCTTGTTCATCCTGCCTTGTACTGTACATCTTTCCTTGTACAGCCTGCCATGTACATCCTGCCTTGTACAAGTGCCTTGTATAGGTACATCCTGTCCTGTACATCCTGTGGTGTAGCATGAAATACCAGTAGTTGGAGGCCTTGGACAGGGGTGTAATACTGTGATGGTAACTGGAATAGTGCCAAAGAGCCCCAGGGCCAGTGCAGGTCATATGCAGTGAGCCCCAACCACACTGTGCTGTAGCCCCCTAATACCTGTTCCCGACGGCACCATATTTCCAGTGATACATTCAGAGAACTGGCCCATGAACATTGAGGGCAAAGACTCTGGCACTGTGGTGTGGTGCCACACGGGCAGCCACAGTGGTCAGTCCGGGGTGTAAGGTCCACCCTGTACCCATGATAAATGTGTCACTGCTGAGGACCCAGCTCTGACCCTTATGTCCTTTATGGGCAAAGATTAGATAGGAAGTGGACAGACTAGAGATGAAGGACAGTGGGGGAGTTGCGTCAAACCTTGGAGAGAGATAGAGTGGAGAGAGATAATGTACCAACCAATCAACACGCATCATTTTTCAAACACAGGCTGTAAAATGACAGATAGAAGCTGATTGGTTGGCATTAATCTCTCTCCATGTTATCTCTCTCTTAGGTTTCACACATCTCCCCCATTGTTCAGAGAGCCCCCAGAAAAGCAGAAAGCGCAGGTGAAATGCCTGTTCTGGGTGTGTTTACGTATATGAGGGAGCCCCTGTTCATATATTGTACCCCTGCCCACAGACATATAGCTACGTCCAATCAGTGGTGTATCTATAATGGGTGCAGGGTGTGCGGTGGATCCAGGGGGGCCCACACACCGTACACCCTGCACCCATGTAATTAGTATACTTACCTCTCTGGAGGTAAGTATACTAATTACATGGGTGCAGGGTGTCCGGTGGAGTCGCGCGTCGGCCGTTGTTCTGACTTTAATCACTGGGAAAATGGCACGGCGCCCATTTTCCCGTGATTTGTGCATGTGCAGTAGTTATGTCCCCGGGAACCAGACGTGGATGCCATGTTCCCGGAAACCTTCGCACAAAGCCATAGCCTACTACGCTGGCGGAGAGGAGGAGGCCCGCACAGAGGCTGCACAAGGACCCCTTCCTCCCTTAAAACGCCCGTGTACAAGGCTTTTTTTTTTTCGTTACTCAACGCTACTGTCGCCTTTTTTATTTTTAGTATCAATTTTAGTTGTTATATATTATAACTAGTTGGAACAATATGGTTAAATACTAAATACTTCCTATAATCAAAATGAATTATATTGTTCAAGGAATACTGTATATGTGACATCATTGTGATGTTTTTATTAGAAGTAATGATTTCACATGCTTTCAGAGGCATTATTTTTATATGGGTAGTTAAAAAGAATGGCTGCTTCTAAGACCCTCGGAATGACTTCACAGGACTGTACTCATGGCTTAACCCAATGGGTCACCTCATGGTATAATTATTACATTGTTTTAACTTAACAAAAAAGAAACATTGAGCTCATCATCTGTATTAAAATATAATAAGTTGGTTCTGTCTCCTATAGTAAAACTTATGTCAGTTATTTATTAGTAAGTATAATGGGGGGGGGGTTTCATGTATTCTCTATTTTGAGGGAATTTTTAGAAACGTTTAAGCTCTGGGACCCTTTTCCCTCGTTAATCGGCTCCCCCTATACAGTACCTGCTACCAATGGCAAACTTTCAGGTGATATTTTTGAAAGACGGTGCATGTGCAGGAGATGGCAAAGGTTCTAATATATTGCCGGAATCCAGAATATATCACCCAAAAGATGGCGGCCGGTATCAGTTCTGACAGGTGCCCACTGCTCGGCGTGCACGGTGTGGTCTGTTGTGGGTGTGAGGTATGCAGAGTTGGGACCACCTTAACCCAGGGGCCCATGTTCACCGCAAGTCCTCACCCACTGCACCCATTTGGAGGCGAGGCGGGTGCAGTGTCGCCCTCGTTTTCTGGTAGTGCCGAGGTCAGGGTCTGTGTCTTCCGACGCACACTTCCTGGCCTTGGCTATGGAGCTGCAAAGGCAAATCTGAGTAACCTCAGGGTCACTCAGACATCCGATTGTCTTACAGATGATCAAATGCTGCGTCTGAGGACCCAGCACACGGAGCCGCAATGCTGACAGAAGGAGTCTTTTCTCCTCAGGCGCCTCCTGCTGCGTTAGCATATTTTCACATCGCTGCTGCCTCTTTCCACACAGCAAAAATGTGAACTGCGTATTTCTCTGAATCAGCCGCTGTAGCCTATGTAGGTACAGTATTGCAGGGCAGCACGGTGGCACAATACTGTAATTAGCTTGCTGCCTCACAGCTTTGAGGTCTTGGGTACAATTTCAATCAAGACCCTATATGTATTGAGTTTGTATGTTCTCCCCATGTTTATGTGGGTTTCCTCCATGTACTCCTGTTAACTGTATTTCCTTAGGAACAATTCCACATCTTTGTTTAGTTTTCTCCACCATTATCAGATCTCAGGGTTTTGTGTCTGTGACCAGTTTGATCCTGGACAAAGGGCCTGATTGAGACCTCCTCGCTAGCGCACAGCGCTCGCAAGCGGGTCGATATGTTCCCCCACTGCGCATGCGCCGCCTCCGGCGTGCACATGCACGAGCACCAGCGAGCGACAGCAGCTCCGGGGCTCACTACAAGATGGGGTGGCTGTCGATGTTGATTGACAGCTCGCTCCGTTTTGTAGGCAGGGAGGGGGGGTGGCTGCACAAACGCAGGCGTTCCTTTAGGAATGCTTGCCGTTTGTGGGCGGCCCTACTGACATCACTCGTGATGTCAGTAGTGGACCTCCTGCTCTATTAGAGCAGGAAGTCCACTCGGGCTTGCTGGAGACGAGACCCTCCAGCAGGGTCTCGATGCAAGCCCGATGGTCGCGATAATCACGACCATCGCCAGACTGCTCGCACTAGCTGTGGGTGGTCACCCACAGCTTTGCGAGCGGCCTGGAGGCCGAAACAAACAAACAAAAAAACGCCCGGTTTCAGAGCGAGCGCTCGCAAACAGTGAGCGCCTCTGAATCAGGCCCAAAGTCTCTTGTAGTCTGATATTTTCTTCACTACTTCAGACTTCTCTCTGATCAAGTATAACTGCGTCACTCTTGTGAAGTCATCAATGAATGTTATGAAGTATCTGTATCTAACTTATTGATTTGGAGCACACACATCTGTATGTACTAATTCTAGTGGTGCTTCAGCACTGCTTGCTGACTTTGGAAACAGCTGACAGCCTTGTTTTCCTGTTATGCAGCTTTCACATAAGAGTTTCTATGAATTTGTCACTGACAGTCCTGTGACCATCCCATTCAGTACATAGGAGCAAAGGGGGGGGGGGGGTTTCCTGTTGCCCGGAACCCACCCCCCTCCCCAGCCCACACCATGACCACAATGGAGATAGTAATATAATAGAATTTTACTAGTGCAGCATGTTCTTTTCAATACCGCAAATTGAATGATTAGCAGCACCTCTGGATCTTTTAACATTTGTCAGCCAGTAATAAATACACCTGTGCACCAACTAGGAGATATTGAAAACATGCACTGCTAGGGGTGCACTGCTAGACACCAATATGTACAAATATGTCCAGGGCAGTGCTAGGTTCTTCTGCTGCTACCCCAGACTCACGAACTTGCTCCCATGCCATGGAATGGTGCCCACATCTGAAATAAAAACATTCAGCTCAGGCAGGATGGTCCTACTGCCACATCTAATGGTTACTGCGATCACTGGTCCTGTATATGCTGCAATTAATACACACAATACACTTTGTATGACACATATTAAAGCAGGTTAAATGCTAATTATGTCCTCTTCATGGACTGGCCACACTCATTCTAAAATCAAGCATTTGGAAAATACCCCTCTAGAAATCCTGCATTTGCCACTGCAGTAGCTTTTGAACACTGTCACTGATGACCAAATCTGTGTCATAGACTGCAACTCAGGGCCTGATTCAGAGCCGGACGCTCTGAACGAGCGCCCGCTCTGAATCAGGGCATTTTTTTTGGGGGAGCGCTCGCATAGCTGTGGGTTACCACCCACAGCTTATGCGAGCGTCCATGATGATGGTCGCGATGGTCAAGACCATCGCGACCATCGGGCTTGCGACGAGACCCTGCGGTAGGGTCTCGGTGACCGCAAGCCCTGGAGTGATCTTGGCTCTATCAGAGCCAAAATCACTCCCACTGACATCACTAGTGATGTCAGTGGGGCCGGACCCAGACGGTAGGCGTTCCCATGGGTACGCCTCCGTCTGGCAGCCACGCCCCCGGCACGCCCACCAAAAGGGGCGTGCTGTCACTCAACATCGACAGCACGCCCCCTTTGGTGCGAGACCCGGAGCGACGGCTTGGCTGTCGCTATCTGGGTCTCGCGCATGCGCATGACGGAGCTCCCTCCGTCGTGCGCATGCGCACTAGGGCACCATCGACCCGCTTGCGAGCGCTCACGAGTGGGTCTGAATCAGGCCCTCAGTCATCATCATCGTATAACACTGCAGTGCGTCAAGAATGTACAACTGACTGAACCGAGTACTTGTTACTATTACAGTCTCTTTTCTGTGCCGTACAATGCACTTTCCTCTTGCAAAGAAAACGCTGTAACCTCTCTTCTCTAGGACTCCAATAACTATAAGATTTGTTCCCATCCCTGGTATATACATGTCTTGGATTTCAGTGACTCTTGTTTTAGTCCCAACTTTTAAGCGGGCTGTAATAGTTCCAACTTTCATAGCTGTAAGCATTGCATTTCCAATTCCTTTGATTGTTATAGGATCACATGCGACTAATGTACTGTAGTGAACTACTCATCATTGCAGTTAAAATATCTGGTAGCACCTGAGTCAATATACCAACAAACTTTTCCAGGGCTGCCTGTAACACTCAGTGCTTATAGTTGCACTTCTTAGGTCTGATTCACTATGGATCGCAATATAGCGTATGCGCACAGTTCAGTATGCTAATCCATAGCGATCGCAATGCCACCGCACCACTACATAAGGACACCCACTTCACCTACACGCACATCCATAATGGTTAGCAAGACTGCGAAAACATGGATACAATAGAGTACCATCAGACCCATACGCACAGTTAAGGCAGGTCAGACCTCACTCAGGGATTGGTTACTTCAGCGCACGCTATGAGGCCTCAGGCTGCGTATGGTATCGCAGTGGATAATTTATGCATGCCCATGCAATGGCGTTCAGACGCACTGGCACATCTGCATTCGGCCGACCACCCCCCTCCCCGTCACCACCCACAAATGGCACTTCCTGTCAAGCAATGTGAGATGGGTCTGCGGATTCACTGTGAACGCAGTCCTGTTCACAATGACTGGTGAGCAGTACGCAACAATAGGCCGATTACGTGTGTATTAGCACCTGGGTTACTTAGCATCTGCAAACCTTGCTGAATCAGGCCCCTTGTCCTGTATTACATTTAAATTTTTCTGCTTTGAAATGCTTTGTGACATATATAACACTTGTACTTGAATTTTCTGAGTTTCTCACTTATATGGTGCATACACACGGTCAGATTTTTCCTTCAGATATGAACGATAACGATTTAAAAATCGTTCAGTCGTTCATATCTGAAGGAAAATCTGACATATCTGACATGCCTGAACGATGGACGATCAACGATGCGCGTTCCCGTTTGTCAGATAACGATATCTGACATCTGATGTGTTTGCAGTCAGACTTGGACGATTCCATTCATTTTAATGCAGTCAAAAATCGTTCAATCGTTCAAATCGTTCAATCGTTCATCTGACAAATCTGACAAGTCTGACAAATCTGACTGTGTGTATGCTCCATTAGTGTGTAATGCAGTACTCACAACATTCAGTTCAACTGACATGAGTTATGTAGCAGCTTTGCTAAAACTGTCTGTGGTTAACTTGGCTGTGTTTGCTTCCAAAGCTACGACTAGAAAGTCAAACTCAAAGCCTAAAATTTTGAAGCATCGCCCTGGCGATCTCTTTATCATCTACTTGTACTCCTATAGACGTTAGTTGCAGATAAATATAAATCATTCTGTCAGTGTAGTCATACTGCTGCATTCACATAGCTTCGTATTATACAGTTTGTGTCTCAGACTTATTCTATATATGCTGCCTGCAGTGCTGTCCACATGTCATTTGATGACACTTTCTCATGTAGGATAGAGTACACGTGTTGTTCTACTCTCAAACCAAATCGTACCCATGGCTCTCTCTACTTCATCTGGGCTTGGACTTTCACCAGGATCAACTGTATCCTTCCACAACATTTCATATTTAGTTGCATTTGCATATCAAACTACCATGTGGTGTAATTCTCTGAATGCCTTAGCTTAATAAACCCCAATATGATTGTAGCTCATGACTGCATACTTGTTACTGACATGCAGCTCATGTGCTGCTTTAATTAGCTTTCTGAGCTAACACACTGCCCCCAGCATGACGTAAAACGTGAGGTGTGCCATACGGGCACACCCCCAAAATAGCATTGCGCCATGCGCTTAAGGTTTGTGGTGCGAAAATATGGTCTCACAGGGCACTGTTCCACCTGGTGCCGGCCCAGCTGTAGGAATATGTGTGTACAACTGTCGGTGGTATGGGAGAGTATAAGTACACACCAGTGTATAATCCATGAACAGTCCAGTACTTAACCAGTGGGGTGGTTTATTTAGCGGTATTGAGGGTAGTACAGCCGTACTCACAGTTATGCATACACTAACTCTGTTGCATGGAGCGGAGCTTGAGCTGAGCATACAGGTTACCAGATGGTGACCGTATGTGGGTAGTGGTGCAGAATGCAAGAGTTACCAACATGTTTAACAGGGTGGAACAAGCGGTTTTTAGCAGGGTTTCTCTGAGCTAAGTGGAAGACATCCATCCCCCAAAGTGGCGCTCTATCACACTGACAAATGGTGCTCCACATGCGCAACAGTAAATATGGTGGCCACCCTTGGAAAAGACATTGAAGCCTCCCTAAAGTAGCCAACATGTAGCATGCACAGTAGCACTGTCACAGTAGGATTAGGATTTGGACCCGGAGTGGAACTAGGACAGGACTTTACTGGTAACTGGGCGACTGGGGAGAAGCGCAGACTGTTCGGATGTCAGCAGGAGTTCCCCTAGGGGTCGTAGCCTGGAGAAGCACTGCTGTCTGGCTGGATTTCACCTGATGAAATCCAAGATGGCGGCACCCATGTCTCACTGCAGCACTGCCTAAAGTGACCCGAACTGACACCTGCATTCAGAACTCTGTGTCTGGGTGACCCTGAAGCATGCAGTGCTGACCTCCAGATGCCCGCGCCCACGTCATAGGGAACCCGCCACAGCGTCTGAACAGGTAAGGCTCGCTGGACCCGGACACACACAGCCCTGGTCTTGACAAGCACCTTCCAGCCTCAACAGTTACCGGGGAAGAAAGTGTTTTCCCCTTTACTGTACCTCTGTTAAATCAGAGTAGGTTACAGTGGGGGGAGGGGGTAAGCAATACATGGGGATAGGATTACACTTTTGGGGATATACTAAGCACAGAGTCGAATAAACAAACACCTGGTGGGCCTGATTCAGAGGTTTACGCACTGTCGATGTTCAGACACAGGGCCTGATTCAGAGGTGGACACTAATGCGTACGCATCCGCACATTCCCACACTCGCAGCTGTGTAACTGTAAATATTCTAATGTTAGCAGAGATCACCCGAGTATAAAGACACCCTCTGCTGCCTTCGTACTTGCATGCGCAATCGCATGCACACATAAATAACGGTAACATCGAAGTACATCAGCGGCCATTTTTCCTTTGCGGCAGGTCTGACCTGCCGCAACCTAGGGAGCTCTTCTGCCGCGCAGGGCTGCGTGTGCACTTGCAGTGGCTAATTTATGCACGCCCATGAAACGGCGTTCAAACGCCCAGGCACGCCTACGTTTCCTTGACCACCCCCGTCATCATCCCCAAATGGTCACTTCCTGTCAATCAATCTCCAATGGGCCTCCGTGGTCTGTGGCCTCACACGGCGATCGCAGCAGGATCTCACAGCTGCCTTCGCACAAGGGCACTTCATACGCATGCTCAATGGCAAACAATCGCTCAGTCTGCGTGCGAATTGCAATAGCGTCCACCTTTGAGTCAGGCCCACAGTGCAGCGTTTTTTGCTAATGCACAGGCACCTATGTTGCACCATACATGTGTCCCAATTGTGGGCCTGATTCGGCATGGATCACTATTGCGATTACAGCTCCGTAATCGTACGCAGGTCTGCTGCAAAAATATGCTAATGAATGTTATCGCAATGCCAGCATAGAGACGCCCACTGCCGCCCACTACTGCTATCTCACATCCGTAATACCTCACAGTCCTGCATACACATCGGGCACATAGAGTACCATCGGCCCCTCACGCACGATTACAGCAGGCCTGACTACCGCAGAAGCTGCAAGTCTTGTTACACGCAGTGAGTACTCAGGCTGCATATGTCGTCTCAGTGGCTAATTTATGCACGCCCATGCAACGGCGTTCACACGGACAGACACGCCAGCGTTTCTCCAACCACTCCCCCGTCACCACCCCCAAACGCTCACAGCCTGTCACTCACTCTGCGATGGGTTTTATTCTGCTTGAGAGATCGCACAGCGATGGCAATGCTAGCTCACGCACATGTGCAGCACGCAACATCGATCGATCTGTGGGCCTGATTCAGAGCCGGACGCAATTAGTGCTCGCTCGTCCAGAAAATAGGGGTGGCTATTCAAATGAACCGTTCGCTCTTTGCGGTCTGTTCACGCCTCTAGGTCTGAACGAGCGAACAAAACTTGCGGTCGTTTTTTGGGAAACTACGCCCCCTGGCCGCTCGCATCCTACGTCATGTCCGCGATTTATTAGATTAATCGAGTACATCGACCAGGGTATGAACTGCTCGCTATTCTTGTGGTTGGTTTTTGCTACCACAATTTTGCGAGCAGTTCTGGATATAAAATAACCCAGTGACGTGGTCAATGACGCTGCTGTTTTAATTATGCACACCCATAAAACGCCCATTTTGACCTTTAAGCACGCCTGCGTTCTGATCTCCACTCCCCATTTTCAAGCACCTTCCCCTGTTACCACCCACATACGCCTCTTTCTGTCACTCAAATTATCAGGCATTCGCTATTTTGCGAGCACATGAATTTCGACCGCACTGACTGGTTCGCGCATGTGTATAACGATCCGTATGCATGCGCAGTTGGGCAAACATCGCTCGGAGCGAACGAGCGGCTCTGAATCAGGCTCAGTGTACGCTGTTGCAGTTGCGATCCATGCTGAATCAGGCCCCGTGAAGGGCTTTGTAGCGGCATTTGCATAAAGTCGCAGACAGAGAACCGCACATAGGCGCTGCTGCAGGTGTTTCTGCGCCCACGACATAAGAACCCCATACATCAGCAATTCATTGCAGCAATCGTGCAATTTGCAATCGATTGTGTATAAAAATCTTTCCCTTTTTTGATTGATTTTGGCAATTCTGCACTCGATTGAAAAAGGGAAAGATTATTATACACAATCGATTGCAAATTGCACGATTGCTGCAATGAATTGCTGATGTATGGGGGCCTTTAGTCAGGCCAGTATGATTGTGTATAGGGTCTACAGTAATTGGCAGTAAATCTGCTAATATTGCCAATCCCAATCGCCATGGTAATGGTAGTGCACTGCTAAGGAGTTGAATATCTGTAATTTGCCAATACGTGTTTTGTTAGTACAAAACCTTTTTTCCCTGGAACACAAAAATAATATCAAAGATTTATTTATTTAATAGGAAATGGCAAAATGAAGATAACAGCTCCAGCTACAGATTAGAGGCCAGCGGGAAGCATATTGCACCTGTCGGTGAAGTTCTCTCACTCTAGAGGCTCTTAATGAAACTGTGTATTTGAACAATTTTTTAAAACCTGTATTTCCTAGGTATATAGATTCAGTAAGTTTTACAGATAATAACTGATGAGCAAATTCATTACCTTTCTCGTCATCTAATAGAAGAAACGATATTTTTATTTCATATATTGTAATACTTAAATGTTTGCTATTATTCCCAGGTGCTTACTGACACAACTGTAGCTCTAACAGTGTTTTTTTTAACTCTGATGTCATTTCTTATTGTGGGGTATTTAGGACGGAGTGCATTTCATATGCAAGGAGTAAAAGTAAACACCTGAGCCTGTGGGTGTCAGCCTCTACACAAGAAGGGGCTGGTTGTTTAGTGAGGTAGTGTTGTTGGGTTGGGTTAGGTTTGGTTAGCCTATAGGAATGGGCAGGGGGTGGGTCAGTGCTATGTCAGAGTTGCTGCTTGGCAGCCATTTTATAGAAATTCCTCTGGTCGGCTGTTTCCCGCCCTCCCTCCCTTATTCATTGAGTTGTTTGGTGTCGGCTTTTCTTGTGGCGGGAAAGAACGGCAGCAGCCGCCATCTGTCTTTGGAGCTTGAGGTGCTCTCCCTTCCAATACATGGCTTAGGCTGATTTTACCCTACTGGGGTCAGCGGCAACCACCTAACCAGGTGGGCCTCACGTCGTGTCATTGGGGTGGGAGGTGGATACCTTGGGCGTGGTAATGGGCTGGCTGCTCGCCTCCCATTTAGGAGATCGATATGAGTATGCAGTTGGTGATCTTGCATTGTGGGGCCGTTCTTTCTGCGCCACCATACTTTGTCTGTCTTTCTTTCTTATTCTATTAGTTAGTTCAGTTATACATTAAATAGTTTAATTAGTTTAAAATTAAATAAAGCTGACCTTCCTTTCCCCTTATATAAGTCTCTGTGTCATTATTTCATTATGACTATGGTTGATGAGTTACCCTGCACTGTTAGGAGAGACCACTCATCAGGCGATGGGGAGTTTATCAGTATTTAGCCAGTGGTTGCTGGACAGGAAGCCGACGGTCTAAATGCCGACCGCCGGCTTCCCGAATGTCAAATCCCAGCAAGGTACTAATGACAGGCATCAAAAACCCGACCCCTGTCATTAGACCTACGCCGGGAGCCCGACGCCCGGCATACCGAATGAAGGTAAGCCGGGCGCGGACAGCCGCGGGGGGGAGGGTTAGGTGTCAGGGATCCCGGGGGGACCTAGGGTTAGGTACCCCAGGGAGGGCTAGGTTTAGGCTAGGGGAATGGGGGGTTAGGGATAGGCACCCCCGGGGGGAGGTTAGGGTTAGGCACCCCCCCGGGAGACTTAGATTTAGGCTGCGGGGACAGGGGGGGTTAGGTTTAGGCACTTAGCGGGGGGTTAGGGTTAGGCACTAGGGGGGGAGGTTAGGGTTAGGCACCCCTAAGGAAGGGTTAGGGGGGAAAATAGGGTTAGTTATACTTACCTTATTAGCGATCGGGATCTTCACCCCTGCCGTACTTCCGCTGTCGGGATTTGAACCATGCGGCCGGTGGTAATACATACTACACCCGCTGGACAACATGCTGTAAATTAAAGTGCTGGATTACAGTATGTTGCTGTTTGTGCTATTATCATATTTTGGCAAAGATTTACAAGTCATCCCTCACTGTGGCTGCTATTGTAGATCTAACGTTAGGTACATCGCATTCCCGCTAGGCTGTTTTAGCGGGGCGCGGCGCCCTGCCCTCCTTCTGGAGGGCAAAAAGCACCATGCCCTCCAGGAGGAGGGCAAAAAGCGCCCTGCCCTCACAGCCTGCGGGAGCCGTTCTCACCCGTGGGACGCAGAGAAACATGCGGTGATCCGGTCACCGCCGGAGAATAGATGCCGGGCGCATGGGCCCAGCATCTATTCTCCCTGTCTGCAGGGCTTGGGGGCTGCCCGGCGTGTCCGTAAGTGCCGGGCACGCCCCCAAGAGTGACGAAAAGGGGACGCGTCTTATAGACATGCCCCCTTTTCCAATGACCACGCCCCCTTCTTGGTCGCGCGCGCGCCTTCGGCCGGAGCTAGAGGGAACACTAGGTACACACCTATTAAATTGTCAGACAGTTTATTTAGATTCTCGACCCATTCATGAGATACAGATATCTTAAGCGTATGTACACAGTTAAGCACCTTCCATAATGTTTTATCTTAAGAAAACTGGTTACATCTGAAGATCGGGTTTTAAGTGCAGTTTAATATTCACCAGGTTCGATGGTACAATATCGGACGAATTGTGAACCATGGTCCTGATTTAGATATGTACGCTAACCTGAAGATTAGCGCACATCTCCGATGGTGGGAGGAGCATGCGCAAGATGTTTAGTGCGCATGTGCAGCCCTCCATCTGCGAGTTCGCTCACAGAGCCTCCCAGTCGCAGCCTGATTGACAGGCTGTGGCGTTTGGGAGGTGGAGCGGGGGGAGTTCCTGGGCTGCGTTCCCAGAAATGGGGGTGTGTTGCCCCGTTTACTGGGAGGGATGAGGCCAGGGTCTGCGTTCTGGGCCTGATTCAGAGATGGACGCAGTTTCGATGTTCCCGCAGTTGAAGGATTATTTGCTACTGCACATGCACAAAAATCCCTGGAAACACACTACGCACGCAAAAATCCAGCGTCCCATGGCGTTGGCGTTTGGAATATCTTACGTCATCGCTAACACTTGAGAAGGGGTTTGGGATCCCTGGGCATTTCAGGGCGGAGAGTGGGAGGTGACCTAAAGTAAACGCCAAAAGTCCCGTTTCGTGGTTGTGCTATGGGAGATTCATGGACGTCTCTGGGAACGCTGCTGCATGCAGCACTTGCTTACCGCTGCCCTGCTCCGCCGAGCAGAAGTAACTGGACACAATACCCCACCCGGCCAGTGAGGGGGACTGAAATGTCATATAGGGACTGTGCCGTTAAATTCAGGACAGTAACCACCAAAGGAATGGCCATCCCTTTACCCACCCCATTTATGATATCGTGTCCCGATCGCAATAACACCTTTATGCGCACACTGTATTTCCTACTCAGCTACTTGAAGATCGGCCTTGGGCGCGGATTGCATGAGACTCAGAACCATGGGCATTATGTGTAGGAGTAATATGGTAACCCATAAACAATAATCAAACGTGTTTCATGACCAGGAAATCTACAATCAGAGCCTTATGTAGAAAACTATACTCGACCACTCTCTTACCCGGGGCTGCACTTTGCAGAATACATCGTCGCAGCCTGGGAACTACGGGATAGATCTCAGCAGATCTTTCAGTAGGGGATGGTTATGTCTGTAGATCCGCTATGGGTGGCTAAGCTTGGGTTATGTACAGTTACTAATGGTCATTAAGATGAGGTCAGCGTCAGTCAGTAGTGGAATCACTTAGATGTTCCAAGAAATGACTGTACATTCCATTCATTAAGCTAATGATATGCAAATTAAGGCTCATTGTTACACTAATTTGCATACAAATGGCATCCTAATAGGTCAGGAAACATCTCTTTATTATCCTGAGATAAAGTGACCTACACGAATGCAGTCTGTGCACAGAATACTATGTGCTGGCTTACAAACCATTTGTTACTTTAATGTGTCCTACAGGACTACTGCATTCTGAGCAAGTCTAGAAAGGTTCTGTCTATCTATTTACTATCTTATCTATCTTTATTTATTTAGATAGATGCTCCCCTCCATTGTCCCATCCTCAAAGAAACCACAAAATCGTTCTTAAAGAATAAAAATGGTGAAGACAATAGTGAAGTACAGACTCAACAAGTTTAATAAACAGTAAAGCTGGGTACACATGTAAAGATTTTCTGTCCAACCATCCAACTAGTTGATTGGTTGGAATGAAAATTTGGTAACATATGGGAGTAACTGATGATCGGCAATTTGCTCCTAAGTGCCAGAAAACAGATGAAAATGGTCGTCAGACAAGTTTGTTAAATGTTTGATCTAAACGATTTGTTCAAACAACAGTTTTTGTCCATTTTCCGGCATTTGGGAGCAAATTGTCGATTGTCAATTGCTTTAATACCTTACCAGATTTTCATTCCAACCAATCAACTAGGATGGTTGGACAGAAAATTTTTACATGTTTATGCAGCTTCAGGGATATATTTACTAAAGTAAGAGTTTTTAGAAGTGGAGCTGTTGCCCATAGCAACCAATCAGATTCTAATTAACATAGCACCTTCTAGAAGATAATAGCTAGAATCTGATTGGTATGATAGTTTTAGCAATTAGGAAGCTGAATGTGTATAATAAATGAGATAGATATTTTGAGTTATAAGGATGTTGGAACCCAGTGGGATTATTGTGGTGACTGAATGGGAAGATTGTGGGCACTAAATGATATGTGTGTGCCACATAACTCCCCAGATCTCAGTTGCATAGACTGCATGTGTGTATTCCAATGAGCACACAATTCTGTGCATTAGCAGCGCCACCATTTTGTGAGTGACAGCAATCTCATTTTGTGAGAGTGCTGAATCTGCCATTAACCACAGGGTGTGATGGCATACCATATCTGTATTGTGCAAGGAACACGTCCATTAAGGCGTCAGCCTTAATGATCGTAATTTCGTTGCTTTTTGGAGTTTGAGTGGCAGAAATTCAATAGGTTTGTGAATTTGCAGATCATGTCTAAGCAGCCTTAATGGGACATTTGAAACCATAAGTTTTTTTGTCTATGGAATTTCATAGCTTTTTTAAAATGTATTAACAGGGTTTGGATGAGCAAACCGGGCCACCTGCAGGGGAGAAGGCCAACAAAATGGTACTCTAATGCAGGTAGAAGAGGGGACAGCACACAGGAGGTGGTTTGGGAGGTGCAGAGCAGGCTTTAGGCTTGTGGAGTAGTGGCAGCAGCGGTGGTGCAGAGCAATAGCAGCGGTGCAGTGCAAAGGAGGCATCAGTGGGCGACAGAGGGCTCACTAGTAGTACGCCTGCACCTGAGAAATTAAAATCAATAAATCACAGATGCACGAACACAGTAGTGACATCCATCTGCGCATCTCTGTTAAAAATTAAATGTGTAAAGTAAAAAAAAGGTGCCCCCCCCCCCCCGAAGCACAACCAGCACCAGGCATTTAACAGCCAGTCCTGGTTGTGTTTAAACACAGGGGAAAAATGAAGTAGGGGTCCCCTGTACTTAAGCACAACCAGCACTCGGCTACTCAGAATAAGCCCTGGTTGCCAAAATACCGGGGACAAATGACATAGGGGTCACCCATATTCAGAGCAACCAGCACTGGGCTCTGAGCTGGCACTGGTTCTGGAAATACAGGGGAAAAAATGCATAGGGTCCCCCTGTACTTACCAGAACCAGCACCGGACTCTTTCTAGCGGGGCGGTGATGCCACAGCCAGGGGAGCATTTTTACCCGGCCCCCCAGCCGTAGCATCACCCCTGATTGCTAGTTAGCCCAGGCCGGGGATCCCTGGGGAGCTGGGGACCCCCCCAATAAAGGGGTTCCCCCTCTCCTGGGTACCCCAGGCCCAGGCTGATAGCCCGTGGCTATCCCCAGCACCCCTGGGCGGTGGGTGCTGGGTTCATGGTGTAAAGTGTGCTGCAGCCGGGATGCAGGGGAGAGGGGGTAGGGGTTAGTGGGCATTAGCTGCGGCCGGGAAGCAGAGATGGTAGTGGGCATTAGCAGCGTTGGTGTAGCAGGCGTTAGGACCCGGGGGAGATAGCAGAACACAGATGCAGGCTCGGATCTGGAATATCTGTAATACCTGCATCTGTGTTTAAGAAAAACAAACACAGAAGCAGGGATGGGTCAGTGAGACTCGTCTGTGCTTCTGTGTTTAATTAAATAAAAAAGCCTGTGTAAAAAAAAAATGCTGTGGCCCACATCCCAAAAACAACAACCAGCACCGAGCTTTGGAAAGCTAGTACTGGTTGTGCTAAATACAAAGGCAAATGATGTAGGGGTCCTTTTATTGGGGGGGTCCCAACTCCCCAGGGATCCCCAGCCAGGGCTGACTAATGGTCAGGGGTGATGCTTCAGCTAGGGGGCCTGGTGAAAGGGCTCTCCTGGCTGTGGCATCACCCCCCTGCCAGAAACAGTCCGGTGCTGGTTCTTGTAAATTCAGGGGGACCCTACACATTTTTTCCCCTGTATTTCCAGAACAAGGGCCGGCTCAGAACCCTGGTTGCGCTGAATATGTGGGTCCCCTACGTCATTTGTCACCCATATTTTGGTAACCAGGATTGGTTCTCAAAAGCCTGGTGCTGGTTGTGCTTCATACGGGGGACCCCTACTTCATTTGTCCCCTGTATTTCGCACAACCAATACTGGCTTTCCAAGCTCGGTGCTGGTTGTTGTTTTTGGGGAGGGTGCCACGCCATTTTTTTTTATTACACAGGTTTTTTTATTTAACTAAACATAGAAGCACAGGTGGGTCTCACTGACCCGTCCCTGCTTCTGTGTTTGTTTCTTTTTAAACACAGATGCAGGTATTATGGATATTCCAGATACGAGCCTGCATCTGTGTGCTGCTACCTCCCCTGGGTCCTAACACCTGCACCACCACTGCCCGCACTGCCGCCGCACCACTGCCGCTAATGCCCGCTACCATCCCCGGTTCCCGGCCACAGCTAATGCCCACTAACCCTTACCCCCTCTCCCCCGCATCCCAGCTGCAGCAAATGCCAGCTTCCTTCCCCCTGGAACCGGCCCCCTATACCGCCCGCAAACGACGGCCATCTTGGTACACCGAAGTGAAGCCACAGTGAATACACCTGCTGGAGGCTCCTACTGTGGCTGCGCAACAAGTTGAAAAGTCCTATCTATTCAATGCTGCATTCTTGAGGTATTAGTTTAAAAACTGTAACTTACCTTAACCCCAAAAGCACGTACCCTGGCACAATAGCTACCTAATAAAACAAACCCCAAGTCTAAATTCGCCTCCTACCCTAAGTTATGCCTTCCCAAAAAAAAACCCATAGACTACAGCAGAAAAGTGGTCCTAATTGAGAATGTCAGAAAAAGTGACAGTTGGAACTTTAGATTACTCCCAAATCCTAATTTTTTATGTTTTTGCCCTGAAATTTGACATGCAGCACCGAGCGACAGTTGTACCCGCCCATACCAAATTTCAGCATGGTACCTCCAAAAGCTTTTGAGGTGTAGCCCCTTAAACACCCCCCCCCCACAGAATTCTCTATGGGAGAATTGCAGTGGTTTACATGCAGCCTTAATATAAGGGCACAACTGTGCCCTTATAATATATATATATATCTATATATATATATATATATATATATATATCAAATATATTTGACTGGACTGTGTCTGATGTGAGTGCTGCCTTTTTCACATTCTCAAATAAATATATATATATATATATATATATATATCTACTGTATCTATCTATCTCATATCTATATATCTCTCTCATGGCTATCTATCCAGCTTTCCTTCTATATTTACTCTCGTGAGCAGTGAATCACAATACCATTAATCCATGTATTCAGGCTGTGACAACACTTACATGTTTATGCATTTGATTTATCATCCTGAACCCGCCACCACTAACGGCACAGAATGACCCCAATGACACATCTGGCAATCACCCACAGTACTACAAGACATTGTGGTCACTGCAGTATATTCCTGTCCAATGCCACCAAGTGTTTGCTTGTTTATTTGTATTAATAAATTATTACTTTGTTTTATGCTTTACTACCATTTACATTATACTCTGTGCAAACTTGTAAAGTAGATGTATTTGCCTCTGCTTTGTAGTATATTCCACTTCAATCGGGGTACTTTCCAGCAGATTAAATAACATCCAAAATGTTTCTTTGTGTCTAAATATTTACATGTTGTATTAGAGATCTTCTCTTTAAGAGATCAATTATTTAAGCACTGTTCTAAAGAGGTTTAGGCAAAGCTGTTTTATAATGTATCATGGGGCTGTGCAATGCTGAATGCAGAATCCTGATTACCAGGACTCTGCGAGTGCACAGGACCCATTCTGCGAGTGTCCAGTATGGGTCCTGCGTAATCTTATCCAGCCTCTTCGATACCTCTGCCTGATTGACAGGTTGATGGATGCAGTTTCCTGGCATCGCAAGCTGGCCGGCCTAAGTGAGCTATTCAGCTGGCAAGCGACATGGCGCCATCCACCATCGCGATCATCGGTTGCGATGGTACTCCCAGCCTGCAACGTTGGTTGCAGTGCTGGGGTTGCAAATGCAGCAGGGGGTGTCATACAGGGGGTGTCCTACAGCTTCTGCTGCATTTGCATATTTGCAAGGACGGATTTGGAAAGCTGCCTGCGTTCACACTGCTAAATCACCCCCCACTGCTAAATCACCCCCCATGTTCCATATTTTAGAACATTTTACGGTGACATGTGCTGTACATTTTACTGTTACAGTCATAATTATGTTTATTTTGAGAAGAGAAAAAAAGAACGTCCAAAACATGAAGTCGACTCTTGATGATATTCTCCTATGTGTCAGATCAACAATTGTCTAGAATCTTCAAACTTAAGAAAGTGGACTTATAGCCATGAGTGAACATATTTTTCATTATAATTATGTTTCATATGTAAGGTACCACAAAGTCTCTTCAGCGTCATATCGGTCGGTAAACATAAAACTATGCAAAGTAACAGAAGAAACAAAGATAAGTGTGAAACACAACAAGTGGCATTAGAACAAGTACTTAGCATTACTACAGTATAACACCAGTATAAAACAGTATAAAAACGTTACTACCGTATAACACAAGTATAAAACAGTATAAAAACATTACTACAGTATAATACCAGTATAAAACAGTATAAAATCATTACTACAGTATCAAACAGTAGAAAAACATTACTACAGTATAATACCAGTATAAAACAGTGTAAACACATTACTACAGTATAAAACCAGTATACAACAATATAAAAACACGACTACAGTATAATACCAGTATAAAACATTACTACAATATAATACCAGTATAAAACAGTTTTAAAACATTACTAAAGTATAACACCAGTATCAAACAGTATAAAAACATTACTACAGTATAATACCAGTACATAACAGTAAAGTACAATACAACAGTATAACACCAGTATACAACAGTATAAAACATTACTACAGTATAATACCAGTATAAAACAGTATAAAAACATTACAATAGTATAACAACAATATAGAAGAGTTTAAAAACATTACTACAGTATAACACCAGTATAATACAGTACAAAAACAATACTATAGTATAATAAGAGTATAAAACTGAATAAAAACATTGCTACAGTATAAACCCAGTATAAAACAGAAGAAAAACATTACTACACTATTATACCAGTATAAAACAGTATACAAACATTACAACAGTATAACACCAGTATAAAACAATATAAAAACATTATTACCATTAATACCAGTATAAAACCATATAATACCAGTATAAAAAAGTATATAAAAACATTAATTTACTACAGTATAATACCAGTATAAAACAGTATAAAAACATTACTACAGTTTAATACCAGTATAAAACAGTATACAAAAATACAAAAGTAGAAAACCAGTGTAAAACAGTATAAAAACATTACAACAGTATAACACCAATATAAAACAGTATAAAAACATTCGTACCATGTAATAGCAGTATAAAACAGTATAAAAGCATTACCACAGTATAATACCAGTATAAAACAAGACACAACCAGTATAAAAACAGTATAAAAAAATTTACTACAGTATAACTCCAGTACAAAACAGTATAAAAACATTACTACAATATACTACCAGTATAAAACAGTATAAAAACATTACAATAGTATAATACCAGTATAAAAACATTACTAGAGTAAAGTAACATTTCAAAAAAACATTACAATAGTAAAATACCAGTATAAAACAGTATACAAATGTTAATACCATATAACACCAGTATAAAACAGTTTAAAAACATTACTACAGTATAACACCAGTATAAAACAGTATAAAAACATTCCTACCTTGTAATACCAGTACAAAACAGTACTACAGTATAATACCAGTATAAAAGAGTATAATACCAGTATAAAACAGTATAATAACAGTATAAAACAGTTTAAAAACATTACAACAGTTTAATACCAGTATAAAACAATATACTACCAGTATAAAACAGTGTAACACCAGTATGTATAAAACAGTTTAAAAACATTGCAACAGTATAATAGCAGTATAAAAAAGTATAAACACATTCCTACCATGTAATACCAGTGTAAAACAGTATAAAAACATTACCAAAGTATAATACCAGTATAAAACAGTATAAAACCTGTAAAAAACACTATAAAAAGTTACTATAGTATAATACCAGTATAAAGCAGTATAAAAACATTACTACAGTATAATACCAGTATAAAATAGTATAAAAACATTACTATAAGAAAACACCAGTATAAAAACATTACTACAATATGATACCTGTATAAAAAAGTATAAAAATATTACTACAGTATAACACCAGTATAAAACAGTACAAAAGAAATTCTACCATGTAATACAAGTATAACACCAGTATAAAACAGTATAAAAACATTACTATAGGAAAATACCAGTATAAAAACATAACTACAGTATGATACCTGTATAAACGTATTACTACAGTATAACACCATTATCATACAGTATAAAAACAATCCTACCATTTAATACCAGTATAATAGCAGTATGAAAACATTACCACAGTATAATACCAGTATAAACCAAAATAATACCAGTATAAAACAGTAAAAAAACATTACTACAGTATAATACCAGTATAAAACAGTATAAAAACATTACTAAAGTATAATTACAGTATAAAACAGTATAAAAAAGTACTACAGTATAATACAAGTATAAAACAGTATAAAAACATTCGTACCATGTAATAGCAGTATAAAACAGTATAAAAGCATTACCACAGTATAATACCAGTATAAAACAGGACACAACCAGTATAAAAACAGTATAAAAAATTTACTACAGTATAACTCCAGTATAAAAACATTACTACAATATACTACCAGTATAAAACAGTATAAAAACATTACAATAGTATAATACCAGTATAAAAACATTACTAGAGTAATGTAACATTTCAAAAAAACATTACAATAGTAAAATACCAGTATAAAACAGTATACAAATGTTAATACCATATAACACCAGTATAAAAACAGTTTAAAAACATTACTACAGTATAACACCAGTATAAAACAGTATAAAAACATAGCTACAGTATAAACCCAGTATAAAACAGAAGAAAAACATTACTACACTATTATACCAGTATAAAACAGTATAGAAACATTACAACAGTATAACACCAGTATAAAACAATATAAAAACATTATTACCATTAATACCAGTATAAAACCATAAAATACCAGAATAAAAAAGTATATAAAAACATTACTACAGTATAATACCAGTATAAAACAGTATAAAAACATTACTAAAGTTTAATACCAGTATAAAACAGTATAAAACAATACGACAGTAGAAAACCAGTGTAAAACAGTATAAAAACATTCCTACCTTGTAATACCACTATAAAACTACTACAGTATAATACCAGTATAAAACAGAATAATACCAGTATAAAACAGTTTAAAAACATTACAACAGTATAATACCAGTATAAAACAATATACTACCAGTATAAAACAGTGTAACACCAGTATTTATAAAACAGTTTCAAAACAATACAACAGTATAATAGCAGTATAAAACAGTATGAACACATTCCTACCATGTAATACCAGTGTAAAACAGTATAAAAACATTACCAAAGTATAATACCAGTATAAAACAGTATAACACCTGTAAAAAACACTATAAAAATGTACTACAGTATAATACCAGTATAAAACAGTATAAAAACATTACTACAGTATAATACCAATATAAAACAGAATAAAAACATTACTATAACAAAACACCAGTATAAAAACATTACAACAGTATGATACCTGTATAAAAAAAGTATAAAAATATTACTACAGTATAACACCAGTATAAAACAGTACAAAAACATTTCTACCATGTAATACAAGTATAACACCAGTATAAAACAGTATAAAAACATTACTATAGGAAAATACCGGTATAAAAACTTTACTGCAGTATGATACCTGTATAAAACAGTATAAAAATATTACTACAGCATAACACCAGTATCAAACAGTATAAAAACAATCCTACCATTTAATACCAGTATAATACCAGTATAAAAACATTACCACAGTATAATACCAGTATAAACCAAAATAATACCAGTATAAAACAGTATAAAAAACATTACTACAGTATAATACCATTACAAAACAGTATAATACCAGTATAAAACAGTATAAAAACATTACTACAGTATAATTCCAGTATAAAACAGTATAAAGAAATTACAACAGTATAATACCAGTACAAAACAGTAAAAAAGCATTATCACAGTATAAAACCAGTATAAAACAGTATACAACCAGTATAAAAACATTTTAACAGTATAACACCACTATAAAACAGTATAATACCAGTATAAAACAGTACAAAAACATTACCGCAGTATAATACCAGTCTGAAACAGTACAAAAACATTACAACAGTACAACACTACTATAAAACAGTATACCAGTAACACCAATATAAAACACTATAATACCAGCATAAAACAGTATAATTCCAGTAACAAACAGTTTACAAACATTACAGCAGTATAATACCAGTATAAAACAGTATGAAAACATTCCTACCATGTAATACCAGTATAAAACAGTACAAAAACATTAAAACAGTAAAATACCAGTACAAAACACTATAATACCAGTATAAAACAGTATAACGTCAGTAATAAACAGTTTAAAAACATTACAGCAGTATAATACTAGTATAAAACACTATAATACCAGTACAGAATAGTATAATACCAGTATAAAAAAGTATAATACCAGTACAAAACAGTATAAAAATGGTAAAAAAGTATAAAACAGTATAACACCAGTAATAAACAGTTTACAAACATTACAGCAGTATAATACCAGTATAAAACAGTATGAAACATTCCTACCATGTAATACCAGTGTAAAACAGTATAAAAACATTACCAAAGTATAATACCAGTATCAAACAGTATAAAACCTGTAAAAAACACTATAAAAAGTTACTATAGTATAATACCAGTATAAAGCAGTATAAAAACATTACTACAGTATAATACCAGTATAAAATAGTATAAAAACATTACTATAAGAAAACACCAGTATAAAAACATTACTACAATATGATACCTGTATAAAAAAGTATAAAAATATTACTACAGTATAACACCAGTATAAAACAGTACAAAAAAAATTCTACCATGTAATACAAGTATAACACCAGTATAAAACAGTATAAAAACATTACTATAGGAAAATACCAGTATAAAAACATAACTACAGTATGATACCTGTATAAACGTATTACTACAGTATAACACCATTATCATACAGTATAAAAACAATCCTACCATTTAATACCAGTATAATAGCAGTATGAAAACATTACCACAGTATAATACCAGTATAAACCAAAATAATACCAGTATAAAACAGTAAAAAAACATTACTACAGTATAATACCAGTATAAAACAGTATAAAAACATTACTAAAGTATAATTACAGTATAAAACAGTATAAAAAATTACTACAGTATAATACAAGTATAAAACAGTATAAAAACATTCGTACCATGTAATAGCAGTATAAAACAGTATAAAAGCATTACCACAGTATAATACCAGTATAAAACAGGACACAACCAGTATAAAAACAGTATAAAAAATGTACTACAGTATAACTCCAGTATAAAACAGTATAAAAACATTACTACAATATACTACCAGTATAAAACAGTATAAAAACATTACAATAGTATAATACCAGTATAAAAACATTACTAGAGTAATGTAACATTTCAAAAAAACATTACAATAGTAAAATACCAGTATAAAACAGTATACAAATGTTAATACCATATAACACCAGTATAAAAACAGTTTAAAAACATTACTACAGTATAACACCAGTATAAAACAGTATAAAAACATAGCTACAGTATAAACCCAGTATAAAACAGAAGAAAAACATTACTACACTATTATACCAGTATAAAACAGTATAGAAACATTACAACAGTATAACACCAGTATAAAACAATATAAAAACTTTATTACCATTAATACCAGTATAAAACCATAAAATACCAGAATAAAAAAATATATAAAAACATTACTACAGTATAATACCAGTATAAAACAGTATAAAAACATTACTAAAGTTTAATACCAGTAAAAAACAGTATAAAACAATACGACAGTAGAAAACCAGTGTAAAACAGTATAAAAACATTCCTACCTTGTAATACCACTATAAAACTACTACAGTATAATACCAGTATAAAACAGAATAATACCAGTATAAAACAGTTTAAAAACATTACAACAGTATAATACCAGTATAAAACAATATACTACCAGTATAAAACAGTGTAACACCAGTATTTATAAAACAGTTTCAAAACAATACAACAGTATAATAGCAGTATAAAACAGTATGAACACATTCCTACCATGTAATACCAGTGTAAAACAGTATAAAAACATTACCAAAGTATAATACCAGTATAAAACAGTATAACACCTGTAAAAAACACTATAAAAATTTACTACAGTATAATACCAGTATAAAACAGTATAAAAACATTACTACAGTATAATACCAATATAAAACAGAATATAAACATTACTATAACAAAACACCAGTATAAAAACATTACAACAGTATGATACCTGTATAAAAAAAGTATAAAAATATTACTACAGTATAACACCAGTATAAAACAGTACAAAAACATTTCTACCATGTAATACAAGTATAACACCAGTATAAAACAGTATAAAAACATTACTATAGGAAAATACCGGTATAAAAACTTTACTGCAGTATGATACCTGTATAAAACAGTATAAAAATATTACTACAGCATAACACCAGTATCAAACAGTATAAAAACAATCCTACCATTTAATACCAGTATAATACCAGTATAAAAACATTACCACAGTATAATACCAGTATAAACCAAAATAATACCAGTATAAAACAGTATAAAAAACATTACTACAGTATAATACCATTACAAAACAGTATAATACCAGTATAAAACAGTATAAAAACATTACTACAGTATAATTCCAGTATAAAACAGTATAAAGAAATTACAACAGTATAATACCAGTACAAAACAGTAAAAAAGCATTATCACAGTATAAAACAGTATACAACCAGTATAAAAACATTTTAACAGTATAACACCACTATAAAACAGTATAATACCAGTATAAAACAGTACAAAAACATTACCGCAGTATAATACCAGTCTGAAACAGTACAAAAACATTACAACAGTACAACACTACTATAAAACAGTATACCAGTAACACCAATATAAAACACTATAATACCAGCATAAAACAGTATAATTCCAGTAACAAACAGTTTACAAACATTACAGCAGTATAATACCAGTATAAAACAGTATGAAAACATTCCTACCATGTAATACCAGTATAAAACAGTACAAAAACATTAAAACAGTAAAATACCAGTACAAAACACTATAATACCAGTATAAAACAGTATAACGTCAGTAATAAACAGTTTAAAAACATTACAGCAGTATAATACTAGTATAAAACACTATAATACCAGTATAAAATAGTATAATACCAGTATAAAAAAGTATAATACCAGTTCAAAACAGTATAAAAATGGTAAAAAAGTATAAAACAGTATAACACCAGTAATAAACAGTTTACAAACATTACAGCAGTATAATACCAGTATAAAACAGTATGAAACATTCCTACCATGTAAAACCAGTATAAAACAGTACAAAAACATTACAACAGTAAAATACCAGTATAAAACACTATAATACCAGTATAAAACAGTATAACATCAGTAATAAACAGTTTAAAAACATTACAGCAGTATAATACCAGTATAAACAGTATAACACCAGTAAAAATCATGCAATACCAGTATAAAACAGTACAAAAACATTACAACACTAATATACCAATATAAAACAATATAATACCAGTATAAAACAGTATAATACCAGTATAAAAAAGTATAATACCAGTATAAAACAGTATAAAAACGTTAAAAAAGTATAAAACAGAATAAAACAGTATAAAAACAGTCCTACCATGTAATACCAGTATAAAACAGTATAAAAATATTACTACAGTAAAATACCAGTATAAATCAGTATAATACCAGCATAAAAAAGCATAATACCAGTATAAAACAGAATAAAAACATTACAAAAGTATAAAACCAGTATAAAACAGTATAACATCAGTATAAAACAGTTTAAAAACATGACAACAGTATAAAACCAGTATAAAACAGTACAAAAACATTACAGCAGTATAATACCAGTATGAAACAGTATAAAAACATTACAACAGTACAACACTACTATAAAACAGTATATCAGTAACACCAGTATAAAACACTATAATACCAGTATAAAACAGTATAAAAACATTCCTACCATGTAATACCAGTATAAAACAGTACAAAAACATTACAACAGTACAATACCAGTATAAAACACTATACCTGTATAAAACAGTATAACACCAGTAATAAACAGTTTAAAAACATTACAGCAGTATAATACCAGTGTAAAACATTATAAAACCATTCCTACCATGTAATACCAGTATAAAACAGTACAAAAACATTACCACAGTATAATACCAGTATATAACACTATAATACCAGTATAAAACAGTATAACACCAGTAATAAACAGTTTAAAAACATTACAGCAGTATAATACCAGTACAAAACACTATAATACCAGTATAAAACAGTATAACACCAGTAATAAACAGTTTACAAACATTACAGCAGATTAAATCCAGTATAAAACAGTGTGAAAACATTCCTACCATGTAATACCAGTATGAAACTGTATAAAACCATTCCTACCATGTAATACCAGTATAAAACAGTACAAAGACATTACCACAGTATAACACCAGTATAAAACACTATAATACCAGTATAAAACAGTATAACACCAGTAATAAACAGTTTACAAACATTACAGCAGTATAATACCAGTATAAAACAGTATGAAAACATTCCTGACATGAAATACCAGTATAAAACAGTAGAAAAACATTACAACAGTAAAATACCAGTATAAAACACTACAATACCAGTAGAAAACAGTATAACACCAGTAATTAACAGTTTAAAACATTACAGCAGTATAATCCCAGTATAAAACCAGTATAAAACAGTATAAAACCATTCCTACCATGTAATACCAGTATAAAACAGTACAAAAACATTACCACAGTATAATACCAGTATAAAAAACTATAATACCAGTATAAAACAGTATAACACCAGTAATAAACAGTTTAAAAACATTACAGCAGTATAATATCAGTATAAAACAGTATAAAAACATTCCTACCATGTAATACCAGTATAAACCAGTATAGAAACATTACCACAGTATAATACCAGTATAAAAAGTATAATACCAGTATAAAACAGTATAACATCAGTATAAAACAGTATAAAAACATTCCTACCATGTAATACCAGTATAAAACAGTATGAAAACAGTACCACAGTATAATAATATAGTATAAAAAGTATAATACCACTATAAATCAGTATTACACCAGTATAAAACAGTATAATACCAGTATAAAACAGTTTAAAAACATTACTACAGTATAATACCAGTACAGAACAGTATAATACCAGTACAAACTAGTCTAAAAACATTATCACAGTATAATATCAGTATAAAACACTAAAATACAAGTATAAAACAGTATAACACCAGTAATAAACAGTTTAAAAACATTACAGCAGTATGATACCAGTATATAGTGTTCCCGCTAGGCTGTTTTAGCGGGGCACGGCGCCCTGCCCTCCTTCTGGAGGGCAAAAAGCACCCTGCCCTCCAGGAGGAGGGCAAAAAGCGCCCTGCCCTAACAGCCTGCGGGAGCCGTTCTCACCCGCGGGACGCAGTGTCCCGCGGGTGGACAAACATGCGGTGACCCGGTCACCGCCGGAGAATAGACACCGGGCGCATGCACCCGGCGTCTATTCTCCCTTTCTGCAGCGCTTGGGGGCTGCCCGGCATGTCCGGAAGCGCCGGGCACGCCCCCAAGTATGACGAAAAGGGGACGCGTCTTATAGACACGCCCCCTTTTCGTAACCACGCCCCCTTTTCGGGCGCAACATTGCCCTCTCTAGCTCCGGCGCCCTGCCTGCCGCCGGAGCTAGAGGGAACACTAAGTATATAATAGTATCAAAACATTCCTACCATGTAATACCAGTATAAAACAGTATAAAAACAGTACCACAGTATAATACAGTATAAAAAAGTATAATACCAGTATAAAACAGTATAATACCAGTATAAAACAGTTTAAAAACATTACTACAGTATAATACCAGTATAAAACAGTATAATACCAGTACAGAATAGTATGAAAACAATACAACAGTATAATACCAGTATAAAACAATATAAAAACATTACAACAGTATAATACCAGTATAAAACAGTATAAAAACATTACAACAGTATAACACCAGTATAAAACACTATAATACCAGTATAAAACACTATAATACCAATATAAAACAGTATAAAAACATTGCTACCAAGAAATATCAGTAAAAAACTGTACAAAAGCATTACAACAGTATAATACCAGTATAAAACACTATAGTACCTGTATAAAACAGTATAACACCAGTAATAAACAGTTTAAAAACATTACAGCAGTATAATACCAGTATAAAACAGTATAAAAACATTCCTACCATGTAATACCAGTACAAAACAGTATAGAAACATTACCACAGTTTAATACCAGCATAAAAAGTATATTACCAGTATAAAACAGTATAATACCAGTATAAAAATGTATAATACGAATATGAAACAGTATAAAACATTACAAAAGTATAAAATCAGTATAAAACAGTATAACACCAGTAATTAACAGTTTACAAACATTACAGCAGTATAATACCAGTATAAAACATTATAAAAACATTCCTAACAAGTAATACCAGTAAAATAGTACAAAAACATTACAACAGAAAAATACCAGTATAAAACACTATAATACCAGTATAAAACAGTATAACATCAGTAATAAACAGTTTAAAAACATTACAGCAGTATAATACTAGTATAAAACACTATAATACCAGTATAAAATAGTATAATACCAGTATAAAAAGTATAAAACCAGTATAAAACAGTATAAAAATGGTAAAAAAGTATAAAACAGTATAACACCAGTATAAAACAGTATAAAAACATAACTTCCATGTAATACCAGTATAAAACAGTATAAAAATATTACTACAGTAAAATACCAGTATAAATCAGTATAAAACCAGTATAAAACAGTAGAAAAACATTACAGCAGTATAATACCAGTATGAAACAGTATAAAAACATTACAACAGTACACTACTATCACACAGTATACCAGTAACACCAGTATAAAACTGTATAATACCAGTATAAAACAGTATATTACCAGTAATAAACAGTTTACAAACATTACAGCAGTATAATACCAGTATAAAACAGTATGAAACATTCCAACCATGTAATACCAGTATAAAACAGTACAAAAACATTACAACAGTAAAATACCAGAATAAAACACTATAATACCAGTATAAAACAGTATAAAATCAGTAATAAACAGTTTAAAAACATTACAGCAGTATAATACCAGTATAAAACAGTATAACACCAGTATAAAACAGTATAAAAACTTTCCTACCATGCAGTACCAGTATAAAACAGTGCAAAAACATTACAACAGTAAAATACCAGTATAAAACAATATAATACCAGTGTAAAACAGTATAACACCAGTAATAAACAGTTTAAAAACATTACAGCGTTATAAAACCAGTATAAAACAGTATGAAAACATTCCTGACATGTAATACCAGTATAAAACAGTAGAAAAACATTACAACAGTAAAATACCAGTATAAAACACTATAATACCAGTAGAAAACAGTATAACACCAGTAATAAACAGTTTAAAACAGTACAGCAGTATAATCCCAGTATAAAACCAGTATAAAACAGTATAAAACCATTCCTACCATGTAATACCAGTATAAAACAGTACAAAAACATTACCACAGTATAATACCAGTATAAAAAACTATAATACCAGTATAAAACAGTATAAATCCAGTAATAAACAGTTTAAAAACATTACAGCATTATAATATCAGTATAAAACAGTATAAAAACATTCATACCATGTAATACCAGTATAAACCAGTATAGAATCATTACCACAGTATAATACCAGTATAAAAAGTATAATACCAGTACAAACAGTATAACATCAGTATAAAACAGTATAAAAACATTCATACCATGTAATACCAGTATAAAACAGTATGAAAACAGTACCACAGTATAATAATATAGTATAAAAAGTATATTACCAGTATAAATCAGTATTATACCAGTATAAAACAGTATAATACCAGTATAAAACAGTTTAAAAACATTACTACAGTATAATACCAGTACAAAACAGTATAATACCAGTACAAAATAGTATAAAAACATTATCACAGTATAATATCAGTATAAAACACTAAAATACAAGTATAAAACAGTATAACACCAGTAATAAACAGTTTAAAAACATTACAGCAGTATAATACCAGTATATAATAGTATCAAAACATTCCTACCATGTAATACCAGTATAAAACAGTATAAAAACAGTACCACAGTATAATACAGTATAAAAAAGTATAATACCAGTATAAAACAGTATAATACCAGTATAAAACAGTTTAAAAATATTACTACTGTATAATACCAGTATAAAACAGTATAAAACATTACAACAGTATAACACCAGTAAAAAAACAATATAATACCAGTATAAAACACTATAATACCAATATAAAACAGTATAAAAACATTCCTACCATGAAATATCAGTATAAAACTGTACAAAAGCATTACAACAGTATAATACCAGTATAAAACACTATAGTACCAGTATAAAACAGTATAACACCAGTAATAAACAGTTTAAAAAGATTACAGCAGTATAATACCAGTATAAAACAGTATAAAAACATTCCTACCATGTAATACCAGTACAAAACAGTATAGAAACATTACCACAGTATAATACCAGTATAAAAATGTATAATACCAGTATGAAACAGTATAAAACATTACAAAAGTATAAAATCGGTATAAAACAGTGTAACACCAGTAATAAACAGTTTACAAACATTACAGCAGTATAATACCAGTATAAAACATTATAAAAACATTCCTACCAAGTGATACAAGTAAAATAGTACAAAAATATTACAACAGAAAAATACCAGTATAAAACACTATAATTGCAGTATAAAACAGTATAACACCAGTAATAAACTGTTTAAAACATTACAGCAGTATAATACCAGTATAAAACAGTATAAAACCATTCCTACCATGTAATACCAGTATAAAACAGTAGAAAAACATTACCACAGTATAATACCAGTATAAATCACTATAATACCAGTATAAAACAGTATAACACCAGTAATAAACTGCTTAAAACATTACAGCAGTATAATACCAGTAGAAAACAGTATAAAACCATTCCTACCATGTAATACCAGTATAAAACAGTACAAAAACATTACCACAGTATAATACCAGTACAAAACACTATAATACCAGTATAAAACAGTATAACACCAGTAATAAACAGTTTAAAAACATTACAGTAGTATAATACCAGTATAAAACAGTACGAAAACATTCATACCTTGTAATACCAGTATAAAACAGTATAAAAACATTTCCATAGTATAAAGCCAGTATAAAACATTATAATACCAGTATAAAAAATAATAATACCAGAATAAAACAATATAAAAACATTACAACAGTATACTACCAGTATAAAACAGTATAAAAACATCACCATAGTATAATACCAGTATAAAACATTATAATACCAGTATAAAACAGTATATAAACATTACAACAGTATAATACCAGTATAAAACACTATAATACCAGTATAAAACAGTATAAAACCAGTAATAAACAGTTTACAAGTATTACAGCAGTAGCGTTCCCGCTAGGCTGTTTTAGCAGGGCGCGGCGCCCTGCCCTCCTTCTGGAGGGCAAAAAGCACCCTGCCCTCCAGGAGTAGGGCAAAAAGCGCCCTGCCCTCACAGCCTGCGGGAACCGTTCTCACCCGCGGGATGCAGTGTCCCGTGGGTGGAGAAACATGCGGTGACCCGGTCACCGCCGGAGAATAGACGCTGGGCGCATGCGTCCGGCATCTATTCTCCCTGTCTGCAGGGCTTGGGGGCTGCCCGGTGTGTCCGTAAGTGCCGGGCACGCCCCCAAGAGTGACGAAAAGGGGACGCATCTTATAGACACGCCCCCTTTTCCAATGACCACGCCCCCTTCTCGGTCACGCGCGCGCCTTTGGGGCGCACTCGGGCATGCCCTCTCTAGCTCTGGCGCCCTGCCTCCCGCCGGAGCTAGAGGGAACACTACAGCAGTATAATATGAGTATAAAACAGTATAAAAACATTCCTACCATGTAATGCCAGTATAAAACAGTACAAAAACATTACCACAGTATAATACCAATATAAAACACTTTAATACCAGTATAAAACAGTAAAAAACATACCTACCATGTAATACCAGTATAAAACAGTATGAAAAAATTACCACAGTATAATACCAGTATAAAAAAGTATAATACCAGTATAAAACAGTATAAAAACATTACCACAGTATAATACCAGTACAAAACACTATAATACCAGTATAAAACAGTATAACACCAGTAATAAACAGTTTAAAAACACTACAGTAGTATAATACCAGTATAAAACAGTATAAAAACATTCCTACCTTGTAATACCAGTATAAAACAGTATAAAAAAATTACCACAGTATAATACCAGTATAAAACAGTATAATACCAGTATAAAAAAGTATAATACCAGTATAAAACAGTATAAAAACATTACAAAAGTATAAAACAGTATAACCCCAGTAATAAACAGTATAAAAACTTTACAATAGTATATTGCTAGTATAAAACAGTATATAAACATTCCTGCCATGTAATACCTGTATAAAACAGTATAAAAACATTACAGCAGTATAATACCAGTATAAAACAGTATAATACCAGTATAAAACAGTATAAAACATTACAGCAGTATAACACCACTATAAAACAGTATAATACCAGTATAAAGCAGTTCAAAAACATTACAGCAGTATAATACCTGTATAAAACAGTATAAAAATATTACAACAGTATAACACCACTATAAAACAGTATAATACCAGTATAAAACACTATATTACCAGTATAAAACAGTATAACACCAGTAATAAACAGTTTCGAAACATTACAGCAGTACAATACTAGTATAAAACAGTATAAAACCATTCCTACCATGTAATACCAGTATAAAACAGAATGAAAACAGTACAACAGTATAATACAGTATGAAAAAGTATAATACCAGTATAAAACAGTATTATACCAGTATAAAACAGGATAATACCAGTATGAAACAGTTTAAAAACATTACTACAGTATAATACCAGTACAAAACAGTATACCAGTACAAAATAGTATAAAAACATTACCACAGTATAATATCAGTATAAAACACAATAATACCAGTATAAAACAGTATAACAGCAGTAATAAACAGTTTAAAAACATTACAGCAGTATAATACCAGTATATAACAGTATAAAAACATTCCTACCATGTAATACCAGTATAAAACAGTACCACAGTATAATACAGTATAAAAAAGTATAATACCAGTATAAAACAGTATTATACCAGTATAAAACAGTATCGTACCAGTATAAAACAGTTTAAAAACATTACTACAGTAGAATACCAGTATAAAACAGTATAATACCAGAACAAAATAGTATAAAAAACATTACAACAGTATAATACAAGTACAAAACAGTATAATACTAGTATGAAACAGTATAAAAACATTACAACAGTATAATACCAGTATAAAACAGTATAGAAACACTACAACAGTATAACACCAGTATAAAACACTATAATACCAATATAAAACAGTATAACACCAGTATTAAACAGTTTAAAAACATTACAGCAGTAAAAAACCAGTATAACACAGAATGAAAACATTCCTACCATGAAATACCAGTACGAAACAGTATAAAAACATTACAACAGTAAGATACCAGTTTAAAACACTATAATACCAGTTTAAAACAGTATAGCACCAGTAATAAACAGTTTCGAAACATTACAGCAGTACAATACTAGTATAAAACTGTATAAAACCATTCCTACCATGTAATATCAGTATAAAACAGTACAAAGACATTACCACAGTATAACACCAGTATAAAACACTATAATACCAGTATAAAACAGTATAACACCAGTAATAAACAGTTTACAAACATTACAGCAGTATAATACCAGTATAAAACAGTATGAAAACATTCCTACCATGTGATACCAGTATAAAACAGTAGCAAAACATTACAACAGTAAAATACCAGTATAAAACACTATAAAACAGTATAACACCAGTAATAAACAGTTTCAAACACTACATCAGAATAATACCAGTATAAAACAGTATAAAACCATTCCTACCATGTAATACCAGTATAAAACAGTACAAATACATTACTACAGTATACTACCAGTATAAAAAACTATAATATCAGTATAAAACAGTATAACACCAGTAATAAACAGTTTATAAACATTATAGCAGCATAATACCAGTATAAAACAGTTTAAAAACATTCCTACCATGTAATACCAGTATAAAACAGTATAGAAACATTACCACAGTATAAAACCAGTATAAAAAGTACAATACCAGTATAAAACAGTATAAAAACATTAAAAAAGTATAAAACCAGTATAAAACAGTATAACACCAGTATAAAACAGTATAAAACCATTCCTACCATGTAATAACAGTATAAGCAGTATAAAAATATTACCAATATTACCACAGTATAATACCAGTATAAAACAGTATAACACCAGTATAAAACAGTATAACACCAGTATAAAACAGTATAAAAACATTACAAAAGTATAAAACCAGTATAAAACAGTATAACATCAGTATAAAACAGTTTAAAAACATGACAACAGTATAATACCAGTATAAAACAGTATAAAAACATTACAAAAGTATAATATCAGTATAAAACAGTATAATACTAGTAGGAAACAGTATAAAAACACTACAACAGTATAACACCAGTATAAAACACTATAATACCAATATAAAACAGTATAACACCAGTAATAAACAGTTTACAAACATTACAGCAGTATAAAACCAGTATAAAACAGTATGAAAACATTCCTACCATGTAATACCAGTATGAACCAGTACAAAAACATTACAACAGTAAAATACCAGTTCAAGCACTATAATACCAGTATAAAACAGTATAACACCAGTAAGAAAAAGTTTAAAACATTACAGCAGTATAATACCAGTATAAAACTGTATAAAACCATTCCTACCATGTAGTACCAGAATAAAACAGTACAAAGACATTACCACAGTATAACACCAGTATAAAACACTATAATACCAATAATAAACAGTTTACAAACATTACAGCAGTATAATACCAGTATAAAACAGTATGAAACTTTCCTACCATGTAATACCAGTGTAAAACAGTACAAAAACATTACAACAGTAAAATACCAGTATAAAACACTATAATACCAGTAAAAAACAGTATAACACCAGTAATAAACAGTTTAAAACATTACAGCTGTATAATACCAGTATAAAACAGTATAAAACCATTCCTACCATGTAATACCAGTATAAAACAGTACAAAATCTTTACCACAGTATAATACCAGTATAAAAAACTATAATACCAGTATAAAACAGTATAACACCTGTAATAAACAGTTTAAAAACATTACAGCAGTATAATACCAGTATATACAGAATAAAAACATTCCTACCATGTAATACCAGTATAAAACAGTATAAAAAGATTACCACAGTATAATACCAGTATAAAAAGTATAATACCAGTATAAAACAGTATAAAAACTTTTAAAAAGTATAAAACCAGTATAAAACAGTATAAAAACATTCCTACCATGTAATACCAGTATAAAACAGTATAAAAACTTTTAAAAAGTATAAAACCAGTATAAAACAGTATAAAAACATTCCTACCATGTAATACCAGTATAAAACAGTATAAAAACATTACAACAGTATAATACCAGTATAAAACGCTATAATACCAGTATAAAACAGTATAAAAACATTACAAAGTATAAAACCAGTATAAAACAGTATAACATCAGTATAAAACAGTATAGAAACATGACAACAGTATAATACCAGTCTAAAAAGTAAAAAAACATTCTTACCATGTAATACCAGTATAAAACAGTACAAAAAAATTACAACTAGGGGTGTGCACCGGCCACTTTTCGTGTTTTGTGGTTTGGTTTTGGATCTGGATCTTTCTTTGTGTTTTGGATCTGGATTGGTTTTGCCAAAACCACCCTTCCGTGTTTTGGGTTCTGGGCTTTGTGTTTTGGCTCTGTATTTTTTTGAAAAAAAGCATAAAAACAGCTAAAATCACAGAATTTGTGTTTTTTTCTGCTTCTATGCTATTATTAACCTCAATAACCTTCATTTCCACTCATTTCCAGTCTATTCTGAACACCTCACACCTCACAATATTGTTTTTATGGCCAAAAGGTTGCACCGAGGTAGCTGGATGACTATGCTAAGCGACACGAGTGGGCGGCACAAACACGTGGCCCATCTAGGAGTGACACTGCAGTGGCAGACAGGATGTCAGTTTGAAAAACTAGGCCCCAAACAGTACATACTGCAAAGAAAAAAAAGAGGTGCAAGATGGAATTGTCCTTGGGCCCTCCCACCCACCTTATGTTGTATAAATAGGACATGCACACTTTAACAAACCAATCATTTCAGCGCCAGGGTCTGCCACATGACTGTGGCTGAAATGATTGGTTCGTTTGGGCCCCCACAAAACAAGCTGGCAATTAATGTGTCCCTGCACAAACTGGCTCTATGGAGGCAAGATGTCGTCCTCATCCTCCTCATCCACCGATTCCTTGGATAAAACAGGAAAAAGGGGTTTAGGTGTCCCTGGACTGCTTATGGTCTTACCCATAGTTTCTGAACTTGACAGTAACTTTTTATGAATGCGCTGCAGGTGACGTATAAGGGAGGATGTTCCTAGGTGGTTAACGTCCCTACCCCTACTTATTTCACCTTTACATATGGTACATATGGCAAGACAGTTGTTGTCCGGATTTGGATAGAAATATTGCCAGACCAAAGAGGTGGAATGTTTGGTCTTCTGCCCAGGCATGACCGTGATGGGCTTTTTCATCCCACGGACAACAACTGTCTCCCCCGGAGCCTGATTTAAACAAACCACATCACATCAGAATCCTCCTCTCCAACTTCCTCCTCAGCGCCAGCTACACCAGTATCCTCATCCTGTTGTACTTCAACAGTGACATCTTCAATTTGCATATCAGCAAGTGGACTGTGGGTGCTCCTTTCAGCACTTGCAGGGGGCGTGCAAATGGTGGAAAGAGGCACCTTTTTTCCGTCCAGTGCTGGGAAGGTCAGGCATCGCAACCACCACCACACTTGGACTCTCCTTGGGGATTTGTGATATCTTCTTAGAACGCACAGTTCTTCGCTGGGCTTTTGCCAGCTTAACTCGTTTGATTTGTTTAGTGGGAGGAGGGCTTCCATCGTCTTGTGAAGCTGAACCACTAGTCATGAACATAGGGAAAGACCTTAGCCGTTCCTTGCCACTCCGTGTCGTAAATGGCATATTGGCAAGTTTACATTTCTCTTCAGATGGTTTAAATGTTTTTTTCAAGGTCATTTTCCTGAACTTTGTCATTTGGGATTGTATGTGCCCTCTACTATGACATTGGGCATCGGCCTTGGCAGACGACGTTGATGGCATGTTATCGTCTATGTCATGACTAGTGGCAGCAGCTTCAGCACTAGGAGGAAGTGGTTCTTGATCTTTCCCTATTTTATTTTTATCGGAGAAAGTTTGGTCCTCCATATGTTATATTGATATATACGTGCTGCTAAGGCGCACACAAACACAGAAAATAATTTTTTATTTTTGTTGGAGACTAGTGCACTTTGTGGGTTACACCGCCCTTTAAGAAATGAGCCAGCCGGCCCTTTACTTATGGGACACAGGTGCACGCTTGGCGCTGCTCCTTTGTTGATGCACGTGCAGCCACAGTGCACACAATTCACAAACACAGAAAATATTTCTTTATTTGGTTTGGAGTGTACTTTGGGGGTTACAGCACCCTTTAACGGTCAAGCCAGCCGGCCCTTTACTTATGACACAGGCGCACGCTTGGCACTACTTTGTTGATGCACGTGTGGCTACTGCGCACACAATTCACAAACACAGAAAATATTTTTTTATTTGGTTTGGAGTGTACTTTGGGGGTTACAGCACCCTTTAACGGTCAAGCCAACCGGCCCTTTACTTATGACACAGTCGCACGCTTGGCACTACTTTGTTGATGCACGTGCGGCTACTGCGCACACAATTCACAAACACAGAAAATATTTCTTTATTTGGTTTGGAGTGTACTTTGGGGGTTACAGCACCCTTTAACGGTCAAGCCAGCCGGCCCTTTACTTATGACACAGGCGCACGCTTGGCACTACTTTGTTGATGCACGTGTGGCTACTGCGCACACAATTCACAAACACAGAAAATATTTCTTTATTTGGTTTGGAGTGTACTTTGGGGGTTACAGCACCCTTTAACAGTCAAGCCAGCCGGCCCTTTACTTATGACACAGGCGCACGCTTGGCACTACTTTGTTGATGCACGTGTGGCTACTGCGCACACAATTCACAAACACAGAAAATATTTTTTTATTTGGTTTGGAGTGTACTTTGGGGGTTACAGCACCCTTCAACGGTCAAGCCAGCCGGCCCTTTACTTATGACACAGGTGCACGCTTGGCACTACTTTGTTGATGCACGTGCGGCTACTGCCCACACAATTCACAAACACAGAAAATATTTCCTTATTTGGTTTGGAGTGTACTTTGGGGGTTACAGCACCCTTTAACGGTCAAGCCAGCCGGCCCTTTACTTATGACACAGGCGCACGCTTGGCACTACTTTGTTGATGCACGTGTGGCTACTGCGCACACAATTCACGAACACAGAAAATATTTTTTTATTTGGTTTGGAGTGTACTTTGGGGGTTACAGCACCCTTTAACGGTCAAGCCAGCCGGCCCTTTACTTATGACACAGGCGCACGCTTGGCACTACTTTGTTGATGCACGTGCGGCTACTGCGCACACAATTCACAAACACAGAAAATATTTTTTTATTTGGTTTGGAGTGTACTTTGGGGGTTACAGCACCCTTTAACGGTCAAGCCAGACGGCCCTTTACTTATGACACAGGCGCACGCTTGGCACTACTTTGTTGATGCACGTGCGGCTACTGCGCACACAATTCACAAACACAGAAAATATTTTTTTATTTGGTTTGGAGTGTACTTTGGGGGTTACAGCACCCTTTAATGGTCAAGCCAGCCGGACCTTTACTTATGACACAGGCGCACGCTTGGCACTACTTTGTTGATACACGTGTGGCTACTGCGCACACAATTCACAAACACAGAAAATATTTTTTTATTTGGTTTGGTGTGTACTTTGGGGGTTACAGCACCCTTTAACGGTCAAGTCAGCCGGCCCTTTACTTATGACACAAGAGCACGCTTGGCACTACTTTGTTGATGCACGTGCGGCTACTGCGCACACAATTCACAAACACAGAAAATATTTCCTTATTTGGTTTGGAGTGTACTTTGGGGGTTACAGCACCCTTTAACGGTCAAGCCAGCCGGCCCTTTACTTATGACACAGGCGCACGCTTGGCACTACTTTGTTGATGCACGTGTGGCTACTGCGCACACAATTCACAAACACAGAAAATATTTTTTTATTTGGTTTGGAGTGTACTTTGGGGTTTACAGCACCCTTTAACGGTCAAGCCAGCCGGCCCTTTACTTATGACACAGGCACACGCTTGGCACTACTTTGTTGATGCACGTGAGGCTACTGCACACAATTCACAAACACAGAAAATATTTTTTTATTTGGTTTGGAGTGTACTTTGGGGGTTACAGCACCCTTTAACGGTCAAGCCAGCCGGACCTTTACTTATGACACAGGCGCACGCTTGGCACTACTTTGTTGATGCACGTGCGAATACTGCGCACACAATTCACAAACACAGAAAATATTTATTTATTTGGTTTGGTGTGTACTTTGGGGGTTACAGCACCCTTTAACGGTCAAGCCAGCCGGCCCTTTACTTATGACACAAGAGCACGCTTGGCACTACTTTGTTGATGCACATGCGGCTACTGCGCACACAATTCACAAACACAGAAAAAAAAATTTTTTTTTAGCACTTGGGGGGAGCACCCCCGACGGACAGAGCACCCCCTGGACAACACTACAGCACCCCTTTAGGACTGGGACACTGCACAGGACTTTGGAGTGGACACAGCCCCTATTGACAACTGACTGCACAACACAGTCCAGCTAGCCCCTATGGACTTTGAAGTAGTGGACACAGCCCCTATGGACAACAGCAGCACAGCACGACACAGCCAGCCCCTATGGACTTTGAAGTAGTGGACAACAGCAGCACAGCGCAGCACAGCACAGCACAACACTACTCTGCACTACACTACACTACACAGCCCAGCCAGCCCTAACTCCCACCCTTCCTCTTCACTGTCCACAGCCGAGTGAGAAAATGGCGCCGACGCGGGTACCTTATATTGGATCCAAAACCCGCGAGATCCGGAAGGCGGGATGATGACGTTTTGCCTCGATTTCAGATCCAAGTCAGGCGGAAAAAGTCGAGCCTGACTCGGAACGGCCTCGGATCGGGGGGGCTCGGGGGGGTTCGGATTTCAGAAATCCGAACTCGCTCACCCCTAATTACAACAGTATAATACCAGTAAAAAACAGTATAAAAACATTACACTAGTATAACACCAGTATAAAACACTATAATAGCAGTATAAAACTGTACAAAAGCATTACAACAGTATAATAGCAGTATAAAACACTATAAAACAGTATAACACCAGCAATAAACAGTTTTAAACATTACAGCAGTATAATATCAGTATAAAACAGTATTAAACCATTCCTACCATGTAATACCAGTATAAAACAGTATAATACCAGTATAAAAAAGTATAATACCAGTATAAAACAGTATAAAAAAATTATCACAGTATAATACCAGTATAAAACAGTATAATACCAGTATAAAAAGTATAATACCAGTATAAAACAGAATAAAAACATTACAAAAGTATAAAACAGTATAACCCCAGTAATAAACAGTATAAAAACATTCCTACCATGTAATACCAGTGTAAAACAGTATAAAACATTACAGCAGTATAACACCACTATAAAACAGTATAATACCAGTATAAAGCAGTACAAAAACATTACAGCAGTATAATACCAATATAAAACAGTATAAAAACATTACAACAGTATAACACCACTATAAAACAGTATACCAGTAACACCAATATAAAACACTATAATACCAGCATAAAACAGTATAATTCCAGTAATAAACAGTTTGGAAACATTACAGCAGTATAATACCAGTAAAAAACAGTATAAAAACAATACCACAGTATAGTACAGTATAAAACAGTATAATACCAGTACATTATAATATCAGTATAAAACACTATACTACCAGTATAAAACAGTATAACACCAGTAATAAACAGTTTAAAAACATTACAGCAGTATAATACCAGTATATAATAGTATAAAAACATTCCTAACATGTAATACCAGTATAAAACAGTATAAAAACAGTACCACAGTATAATACAGTTTAAAAAAGTATAATACTAGTATAAAATAGTATTATACCAGTATAAAACAGTATAATACCAGAATAAAACAGTTTAAAAACATTACTACAGTATAATACCAGTATAAAACAGTATAATACTAGTACAAAATAGTATAAAAACATTACAACAGTATAATACCAGAATAAAACAGTATAAAAACACTACAACAGTATAACACCAGTATAAAACACTATAATACCAGTATAAAACAGTGTAACACCAGTAATAAACAGTTTACAAACATTATAGCAGTATAATACCAGTATAAAACAGTGTGAAAACATTCCTACCATGTAATACCAGTATGAAACTGTATAAAACCATTCCTACCATTTAATACCAGTATAAAGCAGTACTAAGACATTACCACAGTATAACACCAGTGTAAAACACTATAATACCAGTATAAAACAGTATAAGACCAGTAATAAAGTTTACAAACATTACAGCAGTATAATACCAGTATAAAACCAGTATAAAACAGTATAAAACCATTCCTACCATGTAATACCAGTATAAAACAGTACAAAAACATTACCACAGTATAATACCAGTATAAAAAACTATAATACCAGTATAAGACAGTATAACACCAGTAATAAACAGTTTAAAAACATTACAGCAGTATAATACCAGTATAAAACAGTATGAAAACATTCCTGCCATGTAATACCAGTATAAAACAGTACAAAAACATTACAACAGTAAAATACCAGTATAAAACACTATAATACCAGTATAAAACAGTATAACACCAGTAATAAACAGTTTAAAACATTACAGCAGTATAATCCCAGTATAAAACCAGTATAAAACAGTATAAAACCACTCCTACCATGTAATTCCAGTATAAAACAGTACAAAAACATTACCACAGTATAATACCAGTATAAAAAACTATAATACCAGTATAAAACAATATAACACCAGTAATAAACAGTTTAAAAACATTACAGCAGTATAATACCAGTATAAAACAGTATGAAAACATTCCTGCTATGTAATACCAGTATAAAACAGTAGAAAAACATTACAATAGTAAAATACCAGTATAAAACACTATAATAGCATTACAAAACAGTATAACACCAGTAATAAACAGTTTAAAACATTACAGCAGTATAATACCAGTATAAAACAGTATAAAACCATTCCTACCATGTAATACCAATATAAAACAGTACAAAAACATTACCACAGTATAATACCAGTATAAAAAACTATAATACCAGTATAAAACAGTATAACACCAGTAATAAACAGTTTAAAAACATTACAGCAGTATAATACCAGTATAAAACAGTATAAAAACATTAAACAAGTATAAAACCAGTATAAAACAGTATAACACCAGTATAAAACAGTATAAAAACATTCCTACCATGTAATACCAGTATAAAACAGTATAAAAATATTACCAATATTACCACAGTATACCAGTATAAAACAGTATAATACCAGTATAAAACAGTATAACACCAGTATAAAACAGTATAAAAACATTACAAAAGTATAAAACCAGTATAAAACAGTATAACATCAGTATAAAACAGTTTAAAAACATGACAACAGTATAATACCAGTATAAAATGTATAAAAACATTCCTACCATGTAATACCAGTATAAAACAGTACAAAAAAAATACAACAGTAAAATGCCAGTATAAAACACTATAATACCAGTATAAAACAGTAAAACACCAGTAATAAATTGTTTAAAATATTATAGAAGTATAATACCAGTATAAAACAGTATAAAAAAATTCCTACCATGTAATACCAGTATAAAACAGTATAAAAATATTACCACAGTATAATACCAGTATAGTACAGTATACAAACATTACAAAAGTTTAAAACCAGTCTATAACATTATAACACCAGTATAAAACAGCATAACACCAGTATAAAACCGTTTAAAAACATTACTACAGTATAATACCACTATAAAACAGTATAATACCAGTACAAAATAGTATAAAAACATTACCACAGTATAATATCAGTATAAAACAGTATACCGGTATAAAACAGTATAACACCAGTAATAAACAGTTTAAAAACATTACAGCAGTATAATACCAGTATATAACAGTATAAAAACATTCCTACCATGTAATACCAGTATAAAACAGTATAAAAAAAGTATCACAGTATAATGCAGTATAAAAAAGTATAACACCAGTATAAAACAATATATTACCAGTATAAAACAGTATAACACCAGTAATAAACAGTTTAAAAAGATTACACCAATATAATGCCAGTATAAAACATTCTTACCACGTAATACCAGTATAAAACAGTACAAAAATATTACCAGAGTATAATACCAGTATAAAACAGTATAAAAACATTACTACAGTATATTACCAGTATTAAACAGTATAATACTAGTATGAAACAGTATAAAAATATTACAACAGTATAACACCAGTATAAAACACTATAATACCAGTATAAAACACTATAATACCAGTATAAAACAGAATAAAAACATTCCTACCATGCAATACCAGTATAAAACTGTACAAAAGCATTACAACAGTATAATACCAGTATAAAACACTATAATACCAGTATAAAACAGTATAATACCAGTATAAAAATGTATAATACCAGTATGAAACAGTATAAAAACATTACAAAAGTATAAAACCAGTATAAAACAGTATAACACCAGTATAAAACAGTGTAAAAACATTCCTACCATGTAATACCAGTATAAAACAGTATAAAAACATTCCTACCATGTAATACCAGTATAAAACAGTATAAAAACATTCCTACCATGTAATACCAGTAAAATAGTACAAAAATATTACAACAGAAAAATACCAGTATAAAACACTATAATTCCAGTATAAAACAGTATAACACCAGTAATAAACTGTTTAAAACATTACAGCAGTATAATACCAGTATAAAACAGTATAAAACATTCTTACCACGTAATACCAGTATAAAACAGTTCAAAAATATTACCACAGTATAATACCAGTATAAAACAGTATAAAAACATTACTACAGTATAATACCTGTATTAAACAGTATAATACTAGTATGAAACAGTATGAAAACATTACAACAGTATAATACCAGTAAAAACAGTATAAAAACATTACAACAGTATAACACCAGTATAAAACAGTATAATACCAGTATTAATCAGTATAAAAACATTCCTACCATGCAATACCAGTATAAAACTTTACAAAAGCATTACAACAGTATAATACCAGTAGAAAACACTATAATACCAGTATAAAACAGTATAATACCAGTATAAAAATGTATAATACCAGTATGAAACAGTATAAAAACATTACAAAACTATAAAACCAGTATAAAACAGTATAAAGTATAACAGTATATTACCATGTAATACCAGTATAAAACAGTATAACACCAGTAATAAACAGTTTACAAACATTACAGCAGTATAATACCAGTATAAAACAGTATAAAAACATTCCTACCATGTAATACCAGTAAAATAGTACAAAAACATTACAACAGAAAAATACCATAATAAAACACTATAATTCCAGTATAAAACAGTATAACACCAGTAATAAACTGTTTAAAACATTACAGCAGTATAATACCAGTATAAAACAGTACAAAAACATTACCACAGTATAATACCAGTATAAAACACTATAATACCAGTTCAAAACAGTATAACAACAGTAATAAACAGTTTAAAAACATTACAGTAGTATAATACAGTATAAAAACATTCCTACCATGTAATACCAGTATAAAACAGTATAAAAACATTACCATAGTATAATGCCAGTATAAAACATTATAATACCAGTATTAAAAAGTATAATACCAGTATAAAACAATATAAAAACATTACCATAGTATAATGCCAGTATAAAACAATATAATACCAGTATAAAAAAGTATAATACCAGTATAAAACAGTATAACACCAGTATAAAACAGTATAAAAACATTCCTACCATGTAATACCAGTATAAAACAGTATAAAACATTACCACAGTATAATACCAGTATAAAACAGTATAATACCAGTATAAAAAAGTATAATACCAGTATAAAACAGTATAAAAACATTACTACAGTATAATACAAGTATAATACAATATAAAACATTACTACAGTATAACACCTGTATTAAACAGTATAAAAACATTACTACCGTATAATACCAGTATAAAACAGTGTAAAACATTAGTGCTGTATAACACCAGTATAAAACAATCTAAAATCATTACTACAGTATAACGCCAGTATAAAACAGTATAAAAACATTACTACAGTATAATACCAGTATAAAACAGTATAAAATCATTACTACAGTATAATACTAGTATAAAACAGTATAAAATCATTACTACAGTATAATACCAGTATAAAACAATATAAAAACATTACTACACTATAACACCTTCGGGAAAAGTTAGTGAAAGTCTCTGTAGCTTGAAGGAGGAAGCAGTGCTGACCTTGAGGGTGGCCTGGTGAGTAAATTTAGTAGTCAATGAAATTGTATCATACTTGACCACTCTTAGAGAAAGTGGGGGAGACTCACGATATTTCAGGTAGTTTCCTGCACCCCTGGCAGTATCTCCTGCATCCTGCCCACTTCCTGTTGAAGTGGGCAGGATGGGTAGAAAATACCGGGAATTGTAAGGAGGAGGTGGGGCTAGAATTATGCAAATGCATTATTTTAGCTGTGCTCCATGCCCTTGGACCCTCGATTCAAAGCAATTTCCAGTCGGGCCAAATGATATGACAGTCCAGCCCTGCCCTCTACATGGGTCAGCTGCATCTCCTTTCCGAGCTTCTTTTTTGGTTTTTTTTTTTGCTCTGCTCCCAATTTAGCCCCTGTCTGCCCAGCTGGGAACATCGTCCTTTGCAAACGATACATTACATTTACACATGCATTTTTTTCTGACCATTGCTAATGGCTTTGCACCATCCCTAATGTGAGAACCAGCTTATCCAGCAAACCTTTCACAGGGATAAAAGCCAGTAAAGAGCTGACTTACTTATTGAAGTATAATATATATTTCCCCATCCATCACGTCACACCTTAGTCAAAGTCAGGCATCCAAGCAAATAACACACAAATGGTCCAGTCCCCGTGATTTATGGCACTCTCTCATCCCATTCCTATATTTAGAGTGTGATTGAAAGTTTCATGTGCTTTATGAATGTAATAAAGTGCCGATAATGTGAGCTGAATGTAATGCACTCCCTGTAAAATGGGATTATTACTTTTGACAATCAATTAATGAGTTGTTAAACTGATTTGTGGACAGTCGGGACAGGGGAGAGGAATCTTACATCTTAATATGCCAAAACATCAATAGAAACGGCGTTTGCTGCAAGGGAAGACAGAGGCCATGCTGGAAATGGAACCACCCGTACATGTGGGCTGCTTGGTGATCCTTGGCTCTGCTTAAAGGAATAATATGCCCTAATTACAAGGATAGTTTATTTTCCATTAAGTGGGCAGTAAAGTGGAACATTTATCGAGATTGAAAGCTGAGAATATCTGACTGCCTGACCTTCCAGGTGAGATATAGGATATTGGAAATAGAGGATATAAATACCCAATAACTGATACTACTCAATATTAATGTGAGCTGTGCACATAAAAAAAGAAGAAATGTCCAAACGTGGATAATTTTATGATTAAAAGTTATTTTTATTTGTTTAAAAACTATTTGTTGTCCTGAAGTTAAACTCTGACAATACCAGATTGATGGAACAATAGTACCTAATACCCCTTTTACACCAGAGCTAAAACCTGGGTTATTGCTGGGTCTACCCAGGTCACAGCTCAGTGTAAAAGGGTCCCTGAAAAATAACCCGGGTCAAGTGACCATGAAATCCAACCACGGTAGCTACCAGGGTCGGACCCAGGATGGAACTGGGTAAAGGTGCAGTGTAAACGGCGCAACCCTGGTAATCCACCTGGGTCAGGCCTAAAATGAGCTGACTGGTGGTTGTGGAGCAGTCACCACCCACTTTTTATGACCTCAAGTTTAGCAAGACAGTCCCAGGTTCAGTGTGAATGGGGCTGACCTGAGAATAACCAAGATAAATGATGCAGTGTAAACATTGTCTGACCTGTGGCCAGGGCCGGACTGGCCATCGGGCACTTCTGGCATATGCCAGAAGGGCTGATGGCCTAAGGACCGGCTCGAGGAGGGGGGAAGGAAGAGTCCCCCGCCCTCCACCCAAAGGCTCAGGAATTATTATGATATCAAGGAGACGGAAGGGGTGGAGGCGTGTATGGGCCGGAAGTGGCTGTGCTGAGCCTGGAAGAGACGGGGCCGTGTCGCGAAGCCAGCCCCCATGACACGCGACGCGCCCTCTTGATTTAACCACGCCCCCTTCACACGCGAGTGCCAGGCGGACTGCCTGGGCTGATATAAAGCCCCAGTCCGTCTCTACCTGTGGTTGATCTAATTTGGAACCATATCTGAAAAACCAGTTTGGACCTGGGTTTTTGGTGGAAAAGAGGTAAGAGTTACACAGTTTCAGCATAAAAAACAACATGAAGAATTTAGCAAAAATGTACAGTATCATTAGGCATGAATAAGTTTCAGCTACCAGCAAGAATGAGAATATCTCAATGTCAGCGGCCTGCAGATCTGATATTGGGGGCTGAGACCTCAGGGTGAATAAATAAATGTACCTGGGGTACCTTTCCAATTGATCTGTCTACATTTCTGCGTAATTAACCAGAAACCTATAAAACAATGCAGGCCTGGCCAATCTTTCGCTCCCTAGCTGTTGCGAAACAACAAGTCCCAGCATGCCCTGCAACCAATCAGCTGGTAAATAATCCTGGGACTTGTAGTTTCACAACAGTTGGAGAGCCACAGGTAGGACAGGCCTAAGATAGTGGAACATACAGCTGCCCAAAGGTTACTTACTGTAGAGACTCATCGCTATTTAGCATTTGATTCTGTGGGGACATCTGAAAACTTGGCCTGCTAAAGAAATGCATTGTTACAATAGGTCAGATAACCACCACTGCACAGAAGATAAACATTTGGGGGATGACTTTGAGTTTTGTGCCATTTTCATGTTCACGGAGATGAGCAATTTTTGTGCTACTGCGTATGCGAGAAAATCCCTAAAAACCTGTACGGTGTATGCGTTACACATTGTGTGTACGAAATGTTTTGTAAATGTGGTGGTCGTTCGTGGGCAGTGACTGGGAGGTGGCTATACAGACACGCGGACATGGCCATGGTCCGTCATATAGGCGTGTTATGGGAGTGTTGCGGCCCACGCGGGGGGGTGTCCCTGAACTGGATGTTTAATTGCTCACGTTGCAGAATCTGCACGTGCCATAGGGCTTGTGCAAGATTCAATGGCCGGACCAATGGCGACATCTAAAGATGCTCCCGACGGTATGATAGCGTCTAAAGAGGCACAAAGTGGGCGTCTCAGTCCTTGCGCATTCAGACGCACGCCTGTACACTGGGAGGATCCTGCATGAGCATTTTTTGTCGCTCTTATTTGGCTCTCCATCCGCGTAACTTGTTACTTTTAATGTGTCAAGCCTGCGGCTCCCAAAAATCCTGACCTCTTCCCAGCAGTGGGCCTCATTCACAGATCGATGCTTATGCTGCCGCAGCTGCGACTCTGTACGAGAATCATCTGTGTGAGAAAATACGCAAATGCTGCAGCCATCTGGGTCTGTAATGAGACACCCACAGGCAACTTCGCAAGTCCAAGCGGCTGCTTACAAAGGCGCAACATTGGTCGCAGAATTAGTCAATTATCGGACTACTGAGTAACCCAGAATGGCCGCGGGAACTGCGACACCAGAGCCATTTATACTGCGTACAGGATCGGAGTTGCAGGCTGAGAAATGCCTAGAAATGAGCTGCGACATGCCTGTATTTCAGTCGCTGCCAACCCCCACCCCTGCTGCTCACAAATGATCCTTGCAGGCCAGTCATTTTGCGAATATATTTCAGTTAGCAGCAAACTACTGTATAAAACTCCTGTTATATCAGATTGAGAATCACTCCGATGCTCAGTCATCGGGATTAATCAGACAGCTTCTGCGGGGAATACAAAATCCCATCTGTAGTAGGTGAGGGAGGTCAGCTAATAGGATTTTGACCCAAAGCCAGAATAACAGCCACCGTCACCTTAGCTTGCAGTGTTTTGCTTGTACGATCACATTTCAATAAAGTGGAGGGAGAAGAAAAAAAAAGCATCTGATGAAAATATTCAAGGTTTTACATCTGTCAATGGCTGAGCGTGAGCGTGGCTGTCTGCCTTACAGGGGGCGGCTCAGTACATCCCTTAGAGGAATTGGAGAGCTTGCCAAAAACAGCTGATAGCAGAAAACGCACAAACCAATTATAATTTACAAGACTTCCAATTTTCCCTGTCCCGCTAATGCACGAGTCTTAGCACGGACACAGTTAAAGGACTATGGGGCCTATTCATTAAACCTAAAAATTCTCTAGAGATAATTAGGTTTAGAACTCATCATTCCACCTCTCCATAAGTATCTATTCCGAAAAGCTGTCATTTTTGCGATGACAGTTTTTCGGGAAATAGATACTTTTCCCTGCCTACACTACCTTATCACATCTGGAAACAGTGCTGCACATGCGCTGTTACATCTGTAAAACCAGCGCATGCGCAGCACTGCCTACAGATGCATTAAGTTTGTGTACCCCCCCACCCCCCTCCGCTCACCTCCCCCCCCCCCCCGACTTACCTGTCCGTGCAGCAGCCTCCGGCTCGGTCCTGCTGGTCTGTCATGTGGTTTCCCAGCAGACCACATGACAGATTAGAAAAAAAATAACTTTTTTTTCTTTTTCTAAACTTGCTTGTGCTCTGCTGGGGAGCACACATGTCCGACCAGCCTCCGGAGCCTGAGGACAGAGCAGAGCGCCGGAGGGACTCGTTGGGGGACCAGCACACGCGGATACAGGTAAGTCGATTCTGCTATTCTCCACCTCACAGTGGCGAAAGTAACTGCATCAAATTCCGAAAATTGATAATTTTCGGAATTTGATGACTACCACAATTTCCACATCCCCATACTAATGGACTAATGTACCCATACTAATACTAATGTACTAATGTACCCATACTAATACTAATGTACTAATGTACTAATGTACCCATACTAATACTAATGTACTAATGTACCCATACTAATACTAATGTACTAATGTACTAATGTACCCATACTAATACTAATGTACTAATGTACCCATACTAATACTAATGTACTAATGTACTAATGTACCCATACTAATACTAATGTACTAATGGACTAATGTACCCATACTAATACTAATGTACTAATGTACCCATACTAATACTAATGTACTAATGTACTAATGTACCCATACTAATACTAATGTACTAATGTACCCATACTAATACTAATGTACTAATGTACCCATACTAATACTAATGTACTAATGGACTAATGTACCCATACTAATACTAATGTACTAATGTACCCATACTAATACTAATGTACTAATGGACTAATGTACCCATACTAATACTAATGTACTAATGTACTAATGTACCCATACTAATACTAATGTACTAATGTACTAATGTACCCATACTAATACTAATGTACTAATGTACCCATACTAATACTAATGTACTAATGTACCCATACTAATACTAATGTACTAATGTACTAATGTACCCATACTAATACTAATGTACTAATGTACTAATGTACCCATACTAATACTAATGTACTAATGGACTAATGTACCCATACTAATACTAATGTACTAATGTATGGGGAGTGTGGAAATTAACGCAGGGGAACTTAGCAAGGAGATATCAGTGATATCTCCTGTGCTAAGTCTGTTCATGAATACCAAAATAACATTATTTAAGGAAAATGTCCTTAAAAACTGTATTTTAGTGTTGATGAATAGGCCCCTATGGATCCTAAAATAGAGGTTCGTTTGATTTTTGTAAATCTTACAAAAAAAAAATAAAAGCCACAAACATAGAAGTGAAAACTCAGGAGCTTGTTAGGAAAAGAACATTTTGTTAGGATAAAGGGCCTGATTCCGAGATGGACGGAATTGCAGAGCGGCACACAAGCGGCTGCACAATACCGTCCATCTTACTTAATACGAACACAGAAGGCGGTGTCAGACACTTCCTTGCTGCATCTGCGAGCACCATCGCAACCACCATGACCCATGGTAGCTCTGGAGTGAACAGCACCCAGACATCACAAAGGTATATGATGATTAAGATTGCAATTGTTTCTATTTCTTTGATGTCAGAGAACACATTATTTCAAATGCATATGAGGATTAAGGGGGTCTAGTTACTAAGCAGTGTTAGGAGACAGAGTGAAAAGTGATAAGGTGCCAGCCAATCAGCTCCCAACTGTCATTTTTCAAACACAGCCATTGCTGCCATTAGGCGTGTGTCCTCTCTATCAAAGCACGCATGGTGTGTGATGTCACACGTCACTAAGGGGTCACGCGGTCGCCCAGCGCCGCCAGATCCAGACTGAGTCTATCACTCTGTAGTGATTGTTACAGACTCAGGGCCTGATTCAGAGCCGCTCGTAAGCGGCCGCTCGTTCGTTCCTACCGATGTTCGCACAACTGCGCATGCGTACGGATTTTAATACACATGCGCGAACCAGTCAGTGCGGACGAAAATCGTGTGCTCGCTAAATAGCGAATGCCTGCTATTTTGAGTGACCGAATGAGGCGTTTGTGGGTGGTAACAGTGGAAGGTGCTTGAAAACGGGGAGTGGAGATCCGAACGCAGGCGTGCCTAAAGGTCAAAACGGGCGTTTTAAGGGTGTGCATAATTAACAAAGCAGCGTCATTGACCACGTCACTTGGTTGTTTTATAGTCAGAACTGCTCGCATGTTTGTGGTAGGAAAAACCAACCACAAGAATAGCGAGCAGTTCAGACGCCTTTCGATGTACTCGATTAATCTAATATTTATTCGATTTAGCGGACATGACGTATGATGCGAGCGGCCAGGGGGCGTTTTTTTCAAAATTACGTTTGCATGTTTTGTTAGCTCGTTCAGACATAGAGGCGTGAACAGACCGCAAAGAGCGAACGGTTCATTTAAATAGCCAGCCACTTTTTCTGAACGAGCGAGCGCAAATAGAATCCGGCTCTGAATCAGGCCCTCAGTGTGTATGTGTATACTAAGTGCCAAGCAGGAAATCACTGGGGCGGGCAGCAGGGATAGGACTGACTGCGGGCGGCAATGGCACCCCTCTTCGGCTGGCGCCCTTGGCGAGGGCCATCCTGGCCAATAGGAGGATATGCCCCTGCTTTTCAGTTGGAAATTAAAAATATTAGATGAACTTCACTATTACTGCTTTTCCACCAAAGCCCAGTGTCAGACCTGGGTTTTCAGACATGGTTCCAACCCAAGTCAGACACCATGTACACAGCACCATTGATCTGGGTTATTCTCAGGTCAGCCCCATTCACACTGAACCCGGGTCTGCCCTGCTAAACTTGTGAGCAGGGGCGGATTGACCATAGACCTCACAGGGAGTTTTCCCGGTGAGCAGGACAGTTTTGGGACCACTGTAAACAATTTATTTTTCTTTTCTTTTTTTCAAATATGTGACCCAACCTACCCAATGAGAGTCGGCCCTGGCATATTAATGGCTGAAACTGTCATGATTTGTTCATGGTGGCTGACCCCTCTCCAGGGACCAGCCACCAGGGGCTGGCAGGCAACTTTTAGCCTGGGGGGCAAATACATGCAGGCGGCCCTGGCAGAGGAGCAGCGTGTAGCCAGGATGCCCGAAGAACGTGCGTGCTACGGTGCTCCCCCACAAGTGTTCCAGGGAGGAGGCGGGTCCATATGGGATTAATGTAAAGTAAAAATAAAGATTAAGGACAGCCCCGTCGTGGTGCCCATATGCAGTGCCCCCCTGTGCCCCAGGAGAGGACCCCCTTATGCAGGCCTCCAGTAGTGCCCCCAGTAGTGATCCCCCCTATGCAGTGCCCCTTATACAGTGCCCCCAGTAGTGGTCCCCCCTGTGCAGTGCCTCTTGTGTCCCCAGTAGTAAGCCCCTTATATAGTGCCCCCAGTAGTGGTACCCCCTATGCAGTGCCCCTTATACAGTGCCCCCAGTAGTGGTCCCCCCTGTGCAGTGCCTCTTGTGCCCCCAGTAGTAAGCCCTTTATATAGTGCCCCCAGTAGTGGTACCCACTATGCAGTGCTCCTTATATAGTACCCCAGCAGCAGTCCACACCCCATGCAGTGCCCCCAATAGTGGTAACCCTTATGCAGTGCCCCTTAAATAGTGGCCTCAGTTGTAGTTTCCCCCCTATGCAGTACCCCCAGTACCAGTACAATTGTGATTAAACTAACCCAGGATACATAATTTGGCATTCTCGTACTCTAGTCTGCAGAATACTGGCTGTAACTAGTGGCAGGTTATGAGAAAACATACCTCTATATAAAAAATAATGAAACCAAATTACTGGCTAATTTTACTAAACTATAGGAAACAATTACTTAAAATACTGATGTAGACTAGAATAACTATGCACACCTAAACAGCAGGGCGGATTGGTCGTAGGCTTCACTGGTAGATGTATTAAATTTGTTTTGTTCAACATGCAACAGTAATTGGGCAACAAGGGTCACTCAAGTATGGTGGTCTCCACACAGGGCCTGATTCAGAGCCGGACGCTATTTGCGCTCGCTCGTTCAGAAAAAGGGGCCGGCTATTTAAATTGAGCGCTTGCTCTTTGCGGTCGGTTGACGCCTCTATGCCTGAGCGAGCGAACAAAACATGCGCTCGCTATTTTGAAAAGACGCCCCCTGGCCGCTCGCATCATACGTCATCTCCGCTATTTATTAGATTGATCGAGTACATCGAAAGGCGTCTGAACTGCTCGCAGTGCTTGTGGTTGGATTTTCCTCCGGCAATCATGCGAGCAGTTCAGGCTAAGAGACAACCAAGTGACGTGGTCGATGACGCTGCTTTGTTAATTATGCACACCCTTAAAACGCCCGCTTTGACCGTTTGGCACGCCTGCGTTCGGATCACCACTCCCCGTTTTCAAGCACCTTCTCCTGTTACCACCCACAAACGCCTCATTCAGTCACTCAAATTACCAGGCATTCGCTATTTTGCGAGCACACAATTTCTGACCACAATGACTGGTTCGCAGTCGCGCATGCGTATTACAACCCATATGCATGCGCAGTAGTGCGAACATCGCTCGGAGCGAATGAGCAGCCGCTTACGAGCGGCTCTGAATCAGGCCCACAGTCTGTTGGACACAGGCTATGGCCAGAGTGCTGTTTCATGAGTTTGTCATCCAGAAGTGATCAAGCTACAAGTCTGGAGTGCTATGTACATTATGATGTTCTGTATGGCATCACCTTGATGCTCAATGTACTGTATGACATTCAATGGAGTGCTGTCTGTACATTATGGCAGTCACTGGGATGCTGTATGGTGATGATGGAATATATCCTCTACTGTATGGTGGTAGCTGTGTGTGCTATATTGCATACCTCCCAACTGTACCGCTTCCAGCAGGACAGTCCCGTTTCTCTGGGACTGTCCCGTGGTGGGTGGGAAGTTGGGGAGAGCACACCCGCTGCTCTGCCTAGCAGAGCAGCAGGTGTGCAGAAGGTGAACAGATGCCGTGCGCATCGCACGGCATCTGTTCACTAGCATAGGGAGAGCCTGGGGGCTCTCACTAGCATAGGGAGAGCCTGGGTGACGAAAACGGGGGGATAGCTGCGAGGCTCCGCCCCATTTTCAGTTGGCTCCGTCCCTTTCTTGGAAGCCGCACGCCGAAGGCGCGGGCCCTGTCACTCCTTCCCATTATGAAAAGTTGGGAGGTATGATATTGTCACTAGGATGCTCATTTTAGTGTGTGCCAGTCCTTGGAATGATCTAAGGCCCTGATTCAGAGCCGCTCGTAATCGGCCGCTCGTTCGTTCTGACCGATGTTTGCACATCTGCGCATGCGTACGGATTTTAATACGCATGCGCGAACCAGTCAGTGCGACGGAAAATCGTTTGTTCGCTATATAGCGAGTGCCTGCTATTTTGAGTGACAGAAGGAGGCGTATGTGGGTGGTGACAGGGGAAGGTGCTTGAAAACGGGGGTGTGGAATTCGAACGCAGGTGTGCTTAAAGGTCAAGACGGGCGTTTTAAGGGTGTGCATAATTAATACAGCAGCGTCATTGACCACGTCACTTGGTTTTTTTTTACTCAGAACTGCTCGCAAAATAGCGGTTGAAAAAAACAGCCACAAGAATAGCGAGCAGTTCATACGCTGTTCGATGTACTCGATTAATCTAATAAATAGCGGACATGACGTATGGTGCGAACGGCAAGGGGGCGTATTTTTCAAAATTACAACCACAAGTTTTGCTCGCTCGTTCAGACTTAGAGGCGTGAACAGACCGCAATTAGTGAACGGTTCATTTGAATAGCCACCCCTTGTTTTAGAACGAACGACCGCAAATAGCGAGCGGCTCTGAATAAGGGCCTATGTACTTTATGGTGGTAACCAAGCTGGTGGTGGTGAATGAGATGCTCTTTGTACTGTAAGATGTTTACTGGGATCGCAAGCAAGACCTATGGGGGCCCAATAGCAACATTTTCAAAGCCCCTCACCCCGTGCAAATTTTGATTGTAAGTGACCTAATATCTACCTACTTAGCTGACATGTAGGATTAAATCAATTCTAATTAGCATATAGTAAGCATTATAAATGAAAAATATATATACCGTATATACTCGAGAATAAGCCGACCCGAATATAAGCCGAGGTACCTACTTTTACCCCAAAAAACTGGGAAAACTTGTTGACTCGAGTATAAGCCTAGTGTGGGAAATGGCAGGAGCTGGTAGTGACCCCAGTAGTAATTCCCCCTGGTTGTGCCCCCAGTGGTAATCCCTCCTGGTAGTGCCCCCAGTGGTAATCCCCCCTTTCAGTATCCCCAGTGGTAATCCCCCCTTTCAGTGCCCCCTGTAGTAATCCCCCACTGGTAGTGCCCCCTGTAGTAATCCTCCCCTGGTAGTTCCCCCAGTGGTAACCCCCCCTGTAGTAATCCCCCCCTGGAAGTGCCCCCTGTAGTAATCCCCCCCTGGTAGTTCCCCCAGTGGTAATCCCCCCTTTTAGTGCCCCCTGTAGTAATCCCCCCCTGTAGTAATTCCCCCCTGGTAGTGCCCCTGTAGTAATCCCCCCCTGGTAGTTCCCCCGGTGGTAATACCCCTTTTAGTGCCCCCTGCAGTAATCGCCCCCTGGTAGTGCCCCCTGTAGTCCCCACCCCCCAGTAGAGAGAGACGTGACAAGAATAAAAAAAAAAAATCACTTACCTGTAACTCCCGCTCCTGGTCCCGCCGCTGTCCGCTCCTCCGGCCGCTTTGCATGGAAGAGACGTCGTCTGTGGGAAGATGGCTCCCGCAGTGGGAGCAGCAGCAGCCGCTGAGAGTCTGACAGACTCTCAGCGGCTGCTGATTACACCAAACACGCAGCTGCCGGCTCCGGCGGCTGTGTGTTTGGCAGTGTGTAGCGCTGACCGAACTCCGTCCGGTCAGCGCTACACTTGACTCGAGTATAAGCCGAGGGGGTACTTTTTCAGCACATTTTTTGTGCTGAAAAACTCGGCTTATACTCGAGTATATACGGTATCTAAACAAATTATATAGTATGCCTAATCCTAAATGTTTCTGAAATGTTTTCATAGTATATAAGAAGGCTATGATTCACTAATAAATCAGTTAATGAAGAGAGATGGAGGCAGAGACGACTGGGCCGGTGGCCACAGATGCCCTGCTCAAAGGTCGCCTGGGCCCCATAGCAGCCCCATTCTCTGTACCTACTGTCTGAGATTTGCTGCAAAATAGGACAGGTGTGTAGGCATATACTGGATGTTGAATCTGTGTCCAGGGGGCCTATTCCTCAAACCTAAACTTGCTCTTGAGGTAATTAGGTTTAGAACTGGCATGGAGTTCTACCTAATTACCGGAGGAATTCATCATTCCTCCTCCCCATAACCATCTATTTCGAAAAGCTGTCATTTTTGCGATGACAGCTTTTCGGGAAATAGTTATCTCTATCTACAATAACTTACCGCAGCTGTAATCCATGCCGCGCATGCGCTGCTACATTCGTTAACCCAGCGCATGCGCAGCGCTACCTACAGCTGCGGTAATTTTGTGTGTCTCCCTCCGCGCACCTGTCCCCCCTCCGCTCACCCCCCCATCCCCGAACTAACCTGCTCGCGCAGCAGCCTCCGGCTCCGTCTGCTATGCTGTCATGTGTTCTCCCCAGCAGAGCTCAGAAGTTTAGAAAAAAAACAAACATTTTTTTTCTAAACTTTATTGCGTTCTGCTGGGAGAACACATGACAGCATAGCAGATGGAGCCGGAGGAGAGACCAGAGCGCCAGAGGGAGACGCCAGGGGACCTGCCCAGCTGGAAGTAGTGGCGTATGGTAACACCATCAAATTCCGAAAATACATAATTTTCGGAATTTGATGAATACAATAATAATCATATCCCCATACTAATGTACTAATGTATGGGGAGTGTGGAAATTAACGCAGGTGGACTTAGCAAGGAGATATCAGTGATATCTCCTGTTCTAAGTGTGTTCATGAATACTAAAATAACATTAATTAAGGAAAATGTCCTTAAAAATGTTATTTTAGTGTTGATGAATAGGCCCCCAGGTCACCAGTAGGATTGTGTTAACAATCTGGCCTGGAGTTGAATCCTCCACTTGGACAAGTATGTATCTATCTTAAGTCATGCAGTGTCATATCAGATAAATAATTTGCTTTATCCATGGTTTCTAAATTAAAAACCACAGGTAAAATGGAGAGAGGGGGTAAGGGTGACAGGCCAAAATGTATTATAAAGTTCTTACCTTAAGATGTTATTCAGATTCTTTTTCTAAAAATGTTGCTGTTCAGGACCTTATTGGGAGATATAATCCAAAGTTCATATCAGTAGTCGTTATCCAAAGTCGCCTACATAAAAAAGGAACTACTCCGAGAGTATCAATGTAGGACAAATGTCACCACAAAATGGCTGCCAGGAGCTGGGCATCCCTTATATAGGGCTGTAACCTGCACTGTGACATCACAATACATACAGGCAGCAGCTAGAGATGGCCATAGCCACAAAATGGCTGCCAGTAGCTGGGCATCCCTTATATAGGGCTGTGACCTGTACTGTGACATCACAATGCATACGGGCAGCAGCTGGAGATGGCTGTAGCCTCAAAATGGCTGCCAGTAGCTGGACATCCCTTATATAGGGCTGTGACCTGTACTGTGACATCACAATGCATACAGGCAGCAGCAAGAGATGGCCATAGCCACAAAATGGCTGGCAGTAGCTGGACATCCTTATATAGGGCTGTGACCTACATTGTGACATCACAATGCATACGGGCAGCAGCTGGAGATGGCTGTAGCCTCAAAATGGCTGCCAGTAGCTGGACATCCCTTATATAGGGCTGTGACCTGTACTGTGACATCACAATGCATACAGGCAGCAGCAAGAGATGGCCATAGCCACAAAATGGCTGCCAGTAGCTGGACATCCCTTATATAGGGCTGTGACCTGCATTGTGACATCACAATGCATACGGGCAGCAGCTGGAGATGGCTGTAGCCACAAAATGGCTGCCAGTAGCTGGACATCCCTTATATAGGGCTGTGACCTGCAGTGTGACATCACTATACATACAGGCAACAGCTAGTGATGGCTGTAACTTAGGTCAGGTCTGGGCCTAGATACCCTGCAGCAGCACTGTAGTGAGATAAGGAAAGCCTGGGGCTCAGGAGATGGCGTTTTACTCAGTGCAGGGAGAGGATACCCATAGCAGCCGCACTCTCCGCACCTACTAGGATGCTGTTTGTGCTGTATGGCAGACACAAAGCTACTCTCTGTATTGTATTGCTGTCAAGTTGGCTGTTTGCTAGCGCAACTTATGATTATTTTGGGGCGCCAAATTTGAATGAGGCCACTCTCAAAATTTTTTCCATGGCCACTTTAAGTTCCCAATCCGCCCCTGCTTGTGAGGTCATAAAAAGTGGGAGGTGACTGCTCCACAACCACCAATCAGCTCTTTTTAGGTCGGATAACCCGGGTAGCGCCGTTTACACTGCACCATTACCTAGGTCAATCCTGGGTCTGACCCTGGTACTGTAGCTACCTGGGTTGAATTGCCGGGTCACTAGACCCAGGTTACTTTTAAAGGACCCTTTTACACTGAGCTGCGACCCGGGTAGACCCAGCAATAACCCGGATTTTTGCTCTGGTGTAAAAGGGGTATATGAGTGCAAAACCTATTCCGAATTATTAAAGTTTCTGTTTTCATTTATTACAATATTTTAGATACAGTTTATCACAAACTAATATCCACATGGCATCTGTGTTAATAGCTGTGTCACAGCTACAGTATGAAACACAGAATGGAAGTTGTTCAAATCAATATACTGTATAAGCCCATCACAGGTGCATGTAAGGGAAGGGTTAATCTAGACCAGAAAAATAAAAAAACTGCAAAAAAAAATCCACCCAGCTCACTGCAAATATCCCATTATAATGAGATTTACATTCTACCTGATAATAGCATTGCAGAGATCTCAGTTGCATACATTTGCAAATACTGTATATGGTGAGCCACCAGGCAATGGCCTATTTGCAGTGCCCTGGGGGAATTTTTATTAGAGCACCAGAACAGATCAGAACTACTGACCTAAAAGGGTATTGCAATCCCATCGCGATCTCTGAGATACACATCTCCTCCCCACCCCCTCACTCCCACCCCTCCTTCCCGCACCAACTCAATTCACTAGGAAGTGAACAGAATGCAGAAGGTTAATCTACTCTTTTGAGAGAGATAAATGTGCATTATATCCAATGCTGAACGGTGTCGCTTCCCTAATTAAAGTAACGCACATTAGCATTACAGGGGCAAACCCAGAATTTATCAACACTGAGCCAACAGCCTCTGCAGGTTGCCATCATTGTAGTACAAACCCCCATCTTGTCTTGGTTGGGAGCCTCCTGAAAATCGGGTGCCGCTCCCGACCTCCCGGGAAGGCAGGCAATCCTCCCAGCTGGCGCCCTGCCCTCCTATCCCCCCGCAATAACCCCTGCAACCCCCGCAGCAGGGGGGCCGGTGACGTGATTCGTGTCATTTTGGCCCCGCCCCCTGCTTCACAATACCTATATTATCGACATTGTGTAGCGGTGCGGGGCCAAACTGTAACGATCGCGTGGCCCCACCCCTGCCACACCCACAAGTGCCTGTCACCCGCCCAGCCACTCCCCCTTGTACCGGACACGCCCCCCACCCGTCCTGCCGATCTGGCTGCTCCCTCCTAGAAGGAGCAGCCAGAAAGTTGGCAGGTATGTGTACAGAACCTACAGGTTGAGTCTCCCATATCCAAATATTCCGAAATGTAGAATTTTTTGTAGTGGAAATAGCTCTGCACTGAGGTTATTTGCTGATGGGTACAGCATACCCCATGCGGTGTTTTAATTTCTGTATTTTGCTACATAAAATACTGTAAACATCTGTGGCCTGAGTGGAGGTAACTGTCAATCACTTGCAGTCTTCTGCTATTCAGCTGTGTGTTATTTCCTATAAATGACTGACAGTTACTGTACCTCCGCTCAGACCACAAATGCTACTAATTCATTCATTTTCAATAAAGTTTTCAAATACTTACTGTAGGCGGCATCTGTCATTCAATGTAAACTGTGGTTCTTACCACAACCTCATATTTCCCAATACTTTGACAGTAATCCATGATATTGGTTTGGTGTTTAACCACTTAATTGACAAATTCTTTTTCCAAAAACCACTCCAAACTTGTCGGTTTCTTTTCTGATTGAATTAGGTCAAGAACGTAATTTTAAACTTATCCATCACTATTTTATTTGAAAAAAATTTGCTTTTAAAACCCAGTATACCATAAAAATAGCAAATTTTATGGTATACTGTAGTGATGGCCATTGACAGCTGTACCATTGATGGTTCAACCATCGTTAGAAGCCATCAATTGTTTAGCGATTGGGCAAGATCTGTGTAGACCACAATTGTCGATGTTTCCTAAACATCGATTGATGGCTACCATCGATGGTGCAACATTGATGGCCACCAGCAATGGCAAACCACTTGTTTTCAGTCAGACATCGATGTTTGCAAACCATCGATGGTTGGTTGCCATCCCTAAACAGAGGCTCTGCGATATCTATCGAACATATATATATATTTTTTTTCTATTATGGCTAGGCCCCTTATAAAAGTGGGCATTATGGGGGAGGAGGAGCAGCTGAGGCTGGAGGGGGTGGCCCGGATACTTAGAACAGCGGCGGCTACCAGAGCCGCCGCTGCTGCTTCTCACTGAAGGGGGTGGGGCCGGCTGGGCTGCCCGATCACTGCTGGCCACAGTGATCGGGATATACTGGAGCCTGCAGCCGCGCCGGGAGTGGGGTGCCGCCAGATGCCTGAAAAACTGTGGCCAGCAGTGATCGGGACACAAAGGAGGGGGAGCCGCGGGTGTAGAGGGACCAGAAGGTCCCTATGATATAGGCGGCAGTGGGAAGATTAACTTCCCATAGCCGCCTAGTGGCCATTCCTGACTGGTCGTATCTGATACGACCATGCCAGGCAAGTGGTTAACATGCGCGTTATGCTAAATTATAAATTACTAGTTATTCATTGAATTTAACAGATTGCAAAAACAATAAAGCATTAAGTGTATTGTCTGCAACAGATCGGGTCCCCTCCCAGTCAATTTATTATTACTTTTATCTTTACAACCTCAAGTTTGATTGACTCATTGGGCCCTAAATTAAGCCGAGGGAAGTCAATTCCAGGAGGTGAATAAATACTCTGATCCTTCTAAACTCTCCGGATGGCGCTCTATGGAAAAGCCGAAGGGCTCATCAGAGCAGCTGACTGAGGACCACAAAATAAAGATAATAAAGATAGAGTAATTGACTTTTATCTATAAAGACGAAGGCTATAAAAAGATATCTGCACAATTTCAGCTTCTTCAATGTCTTCAAAGAGAAAAACAATTGACTTAATAGATGACTGTTAAAGTCAAGGAAGACCTAGGGCTCTATTTACTACAATCCGCATATTGAATGCAGATTGTAGTGTGATATTGATGACTGAATTCGCATTGAATTGAATTCAGGCAATATCACAGGGATTTACTACAAATCCCTTGCAGGGACAGAGCGTGCGATAAAGCTCTGTCCTTGCGAATCCCCTCCGCACACTAGTCACGGTATTTCCGCAAAAAATACCGTGACAAAGAGCCCGCGCATGCGTCGACCGGCCACCGCTGCTACCCCCACCGCGCTAAGCCCCACAGCAGTTGTTAAGCCCCGCCCCCCGCGATCGCGGCCCCACCCCGCAACCCCCACTCCCTTAATAGCACTTACCTGCAGTCATCGGTGCTCCGGTGACATCTTCCATGCCTCCGGTCAGCTGATATCCCATACTGCACTGGGACCCGATCACCTGATGACCGGGCCGCAGTGCACATCACCAGAGCCCCGACCACCGGTCCCTGGAGTCAGGTAAGTACATTTTTTTTTTACTTTTTTTTTTTTTTTGCAGTGTATCAGCGTGTGGTCTATTTAGACCACACAGCTGATCACTGGGACCGGCTTCGGGCTCTGCTCTGCCTGTTAGAGCAGAGTAGGAGTCCGGTAACCGGGGGAGACCCTGGATAACGCCACCTCCAGGTGGCGTTATTATCACAGGGCTTTCCCCAATATTTTTTTACAATTTATTTTTAGTAACTACCAGACAGATCGCATTTCCCATTACAATTATGGGAAATGCGATCTGCTTACTAAAAATAAGTGATACTTAGGGGTTGGAGTAGAATTTTACGAATTCTACTCCAATTGCCCTGTAATAACTATAGGTGATACTAAAATATTGTGAAAAGGGTGTGAAAACACAAAACAATTAGGGATGTGCGCCGGACCATTTTTGCCGGATTTGGATTTGGATTTGGTTCTAATTCGTCGTCCGGCTTTGGATTTGGATTTGGATTTGCCAAACTGCGGTGACTGGCTTTGGATTTGGATTTGGATTTGGATTTGGATTTTTTTACAAAAATTGACAAAAAAAGCTAAAATCACATAAATTGGTCTTTTTTTTCTTCCTAGAGTATTATTAACCTCAATAACATTAATTTCCAGTGAATTTAGACCATATCACAGCTTATAATATTGTTTTCAACATTATTGGCCAAAGGTTGCAGTGAGCTGACTGGTTACTAAGCGACAAAGCAGCGGCACAACGACACAGACACCACAGTATAAAGCACATCTATGACACATTGCCACACAGCAGTGGCAGAAATGAAAAGTAGTGCACCCACCCAGTGGGGTACGGCCAGCAGAGTCACAGTACTTGTTTACAAAGTGGGCTACGGCCCTAGGAGTCACAGTGCACAATCTTATTAGCATTACACCGCACATAGGGCCTGATTCACATTACACCATAAAGTAGTGTCTCTTATTTATGTTACGACACACAGTAGTGCCCCTTTTACACAATGCCCACAGTAGTGAACCTTTTACACAATACCCACAGTAGCGGTGTCCCTTACACAATGTCCCCCAGCAGTGGTGCCCCCTATGCAGTCCCCTTAGTAGTAGGGTCCACTATGCAGTGCCCCCAGTAGAATGCCCCCCAGTAGTATGCCCCCCATTAGCAGGCCCCCCCCAGTAGTATGCCCCCCATTAGCAGGCCCCCCCCAGTAGTATGCCCCCCATTAGCATGCCACCCAGTAGTATGCCCCCCCAGTAGTATGGCTCCCCCAGTAGTAGGCTGCCCCAGTAGCAGGCCCCCCCAGTAGTAGGCTGCCCCAGTAGTAGCCCCCCCTGTAGTATGGGCCCCCCCTGTAGTATGGCCCCCCCTGCAGTAGGCTGCCCCAGTAGCAGCCCCCCCCCAGTAGTAGTAAGCCCCCCCAGTAGTATGGCCCCCCCAGTAGCAGGCCCCTCAGTAGTATGGCCCCCCCAGTAGCAGACCCCCCCCAGTAGTATAGCCCCCCCAGTAGCAGGCCCCTCTGTAGTATGGCCCCCCCAGTAGTATAGCCCCGCCCAGTAGCAGACCCCCCAGTAGTGCAGACCCCCCCAGTAGTATAGCCCCCCCCAGTAGCAGGCCCCTCTGTAGTATGGCCCCCAATAGTGCAGATCCCCCCCAGTAGTATGGCCCCCCCAGTAGCAGACCCCCCCCCAGTAGAATAGCCCCCCCCAGTAGCAGGCCCCTCTGTAGTATGGCCCCCCCAGTAGTATTGCCCCCCCCAGTAGCAGACCCCCCCCCAGTAGTGCAGACCCACCCCCAGTAGTATAGCCCCCCCCAGTAGCAGGCCCCTCTGTAGTATGGCCCCCCAGTAGTATAGCCCCCCCAGTAGCAGACCCCCCCAGTAGTGCAGACCCCCCCCCAGTAGCGCTCCCGGACCTTTGACAAGTAAAAAAATAAAAAAAATAAAACTTACCTGATTCCCCGCTCCCGCGCCGTCCGCTCTGTCACACGCTGAGGAGGGATCCGGAAGACGGAGCTCATGCGTGAGCTCCAGCCGGCTCCCTCCGTGCAGCAGCCAATGAGAGTCTGTGTGACTCTCATTGGCTGCTGTAACAAACACACAGCTGCCGCTGGCGGCTGTGTGTCTGTGTCTGTGTAGGGCAGAGCGCTATCACTGCGCTCTGCCCTACACGCGAGGAGACCTGATGTCGGATTCTCTAGTGAGAATCCGACATCAGGCGGCCGCCGTTCGGCCCCGAACGGGGATCCGAGTCAGGCGGTGAACACCCGAACAGGGTTCGGGTGGACTCGGATCCCCAATGTTCGGAGCGGTTCGGATTCCACAGAATCCGAACCGCTCATCTCTAAAAACAATGGGTGTGAAAAGTCAAAACAATGTTAATAAACAGAGCCCCTAGAATTATCTATTTAAACTGGTCACATAAAACAGAACCCACCTACAGTACTATGACTGCAGAGGACTTACAGAAGGTTTAGCTGACACTGAAGCAGCATGGGGTGCCGTGAGGGGATGGAGCAGGTATGGAGGGCAGGGCAGCTGTAACCATGCCCTTTTGATTCCATGACCATGCACCACTACTTCATGCCAATGCCGCACACAATGAGAAAGTACAGAAAGAGGGTGCACAGCCATGGCCCCCTCCTCTGGCCAAGCCTTCTTAGCACCCAGACCTGCTGGAAGCCTCGACGGCCCCACGCAGCAGTGGGTCACTGGTCCACAAAAGTATGAAAGTTCAGGAATCGCTATCTGTGACGGACAGAGACGTATTAAGAGAGGAGGGGGCCCATGTGCATTCCCCGTCCGTGTCCCCATCCACTCTCCCCGACGGCCGGCAGCGCACTGAGCACAGCGGTACACTCTGGGCACTAGTCTGTGCACAGAGGGCCTGATTCAGAGCCGCTCATAAGTGGCCGCTCGTTCGCTCTGAGCGATGTTCGCACAACTGCGCATGGGTATGGGTCATAATGCGCATGCGCAAAACAGTCATTGCGGTCAGAAATCGTGCGCTCGTAAAACAGCGAGGGGCTGCTAATTTGATTGACAGAATGTACCGTTTGTGGGTGGTAACGGGAAGGTGCTTGAAAACGGGGGAGTGGAGATCCGAACGCAAAAGCGTTAAAAGGGCGTTTAATGGGAGTGCATAATTAGTAAAGGAGCATCATCAACCACGTCACTTGGTTGTCTTTTAGCCTGAACTGCTCGCAGTTATAGCGGTAAGAAAATCCTACCACAAGCACTGCGAGCCGTTCAGATGCCTTTCGATGTTCCCGATTAATCTAATAAATACCGGAGATGACGTGTGATGCGAACGGCAAAGGGGCGTCTTTACAAAATAGCGAGCGCATTTTTCAAACGCTCGCTCAGACATAGAGGCATCAACACACCGCAAAGAGCGAGCGCTCAATTTAAATATCCGGCCCCTTTTTTAGAACGACCGTCCGCAAATAGCGTCCGGCTCTGAATCAGGCCCTGAGTCTACTGCACATACGCAGGTATACGGGAAAATGGTGCAGCAGCCATTCTCCCGGTGATTTCTCTGCTGCGCATGTGCAAAACGCCGGGAAAATGGCCACGGGGGCCACTTTCCAGGCGATTTTGCAGCGCTGCTACAGCCGATGCGGGACTTCGGAGAGGTAGGTATTAAAAATATGGGTGTAGGGTGCGCGGTGTGGGTCTCCCAGGACCCAGGGACCCGTGTGCACCGCACACCCTGCTCTCATTATATAACTACGCCTCTGATGACGGAACATCTAGTGCACAAAGGATAGATGTATGAGGAAACATCTGTACAGTGATTATTTAGTGTAATGTGTATGTTTGTATCCTGCAGAAATTGTGTTAATGTAAATGTGGTGAGAATTGCTGTATGACAAGGAGCGTCTACATTTTCCCATACAGACTTATTTGCAGTTGACTGTACAGTAAGTCCAAGCCCTGGTTATAAAATAAATGCCCTTTGTTGTATTGTGTACTATAACAAAGAGGGTTTTTTGGAGTGAGCCTGCACACACCCACGCCTGGAGGTGCAAATTTAGTGGTGACTTTCTCATTGGGCACATGAGGCATTCGCTGGGGGGCAGCACTCAGATGCTTGTTCTGTTACTGTCAGACAGAAATATCCAACAAACTAGAAAATATTTCCCCTGTGCCGAACCATATGTTATATTGAGTGTAGAGTGGAGAGGAAGCACAGGTGTACAGTACAGTGGTAATTGTTAGTAGTTACTGGGAAATTTCATCACGAGGTATCTGAGTGCCACTCCCAACTGGCATAGCTCATGGCTTGTTTTATTATTATAGTGTATTGTACTGGTAATCGCCAAATCAGGGCTTATCAGCTAAAACTTAAAGTGATTGAAGTAGGAGGTGTTGGGCATTGGACATTAATATTCCGTTTAGAGGTAGCCTAAAACTTAAATCCACCCCTAGGTGCATCTGTGGCATGCAAGAGCAACTTTTGTATAGTATAGTATAATATAGTATAGTATAGCATAGCATAGCATAACATAGTATAGTATAACATAGAACATAGTATAACATAGTATAGTATTGTATAGTATAGCATAGTATAGTATTGTATAGTATAGCATAAAATAGTGTAGCATATGTGACACAGTTAGGTTAGGGGGTCCCTCTCCTGGGTAGAGGACTCCTTCCTTACACACACACATAGCAGCAGGGAAGCAGCACACCAGTCTGGATGCAAGTACAAGCTGGTCGGTGCCAGTCTTTATTGTACAATGACAGAAATATAAAGAAAACATAAATATAAATCCTAGCCCTGTCGGGGCACTAACTTCACAGGTAGTTCCCTCACTACCAGAACCTGGCAGGGCCTAATCACCTCGCCAGCAACATAGCACAGCACAGTACTCACAAATAGGTTTTTCAAGTGTCTCTGAGCAAACTCCCTGTCTGCTCTCCCAGGTGAGACACTCAGCCTTCTCCAAACTAGGCTTATATTGGCCACTCTCAGGTGGAAACCCTAACAAGCCTGTTACCAGGCTGCGAGAACCAAAACCTGGAGGGGCCGTGGGTGGAGCCCTCCCTCTCCTCTCACCCACAACCCCCAGGTCCCAAACCGGCTTTTCAAAAAGCTGAAACTCAAGCCTGCTACACTGCAGACTTTCTCCTGGGGGTTTAAAACACATAAGACAGGAATCTGGGACAAATGTACCTGCCACAGACCACTTTACCAATGATCCTATCACACATAGTATAGCATAGTATAGCATAACATAACGTAGCATAGTTTATTATAGCATTGTATAGCATAGTATAGTATAGCATAGTGTAGTATAACATAGTATAGTATTGTATAGTATAGCATAACATAGTGTAGCATAGTATATCATAACATAGCGTAGCATAGTTTAGTATAGCATTGTATAGCATAGTATAGTATAACATAGTGTAGTATTGTATAGTACAGCATAGTATAGTATTGTATAGTACAGCATAGTATAGTATAACATAGTATAGTATTGTATAGTATAGCATAGTATAGTATAACATAGTATAGTATTGTATAGTTTAGTGTAGTATTGTATAGTATTGTATAGTATAGTATAATATAGTATAGTATTGTATAGTATAGCATAGTATAGTATTGTATAGTTTAGTGTAGTATTGTATAGTATAGCATAGTATAGTATAACATAGTATAGTATTGTATAGTTTAGTGTAGTATTGTATAGTGTAGCATAGCACAGCATAGCATAACACACTGTAGTATACTGTAGTAGCATAGTTTAGTATAGCATTGTATAGCATAGTACTGCAAAATGTAAGTATACTCTATATATATGACGGCGGTTCCGCTGCAGATATCGGAGCAGATATGCAGTTTCCCCGTTTGCAATAGCATAGATAAGTTTCTATGAGGGCTGCTATATTGTGATATTCGCAATCCGCATTAGACCTGTTAGCTAACGCCATTGTCGTATTTAGGCAGCATATCACCGATTTTACCAGGAGAGAGTTCCCCGGTAATGGTCGACTCGCCCATGCGTGGTCTGATGACAGCACACGCGCAATAGGAAGCCGGGGGTCCCCAGCAGAAAGTACAGTGATTGCTGGTGCGATCACTCTACACATCACAGGGAGCCTCTGTACCTGGATGTGTTACATAATACATCCGGGGGGTACAGGATTTCTTGTAGCCACGAATAGCCACTCTCTAGCCAACACTTGATCCGGCCTGGAGTTGGTACTAACTATGGGTGTGCACCGGCCACTTTTCGTGTTTTGTGTTTTGGTTTTGGATCTGGATCTTTCTTCGTGTTTTGGAACTGGATTGGTTTTGCCAAAACCACCCTTTGGTGTTTTGGGTTCTGGGGTTTTGTGTTTTGGATCTGTATTTTTTTTTTAAAAAGCATAAAAACAGCTAAAATCACAGAATGTGTTGATTTTTCTGCTCCTATGCTATTATTAACCTCAAAAACCTTAATTTCCACTCATTTCCAGTTTATTCTGAACACCTCACACCTCACAATAGTGTTTTTATGTCCAAAAGGTTGCACCGAGGTATATGGATGACAATGCTAAGCGACACGAGTGGGTGGCACAAACACGTGGCCCATCTAGGAGTGGCACTGCAGTGGCAGACAGGATGGCAGTTTGAAAAACTAGGCCCCAAACAGTACATAATGCAAAGAAATAAAAGAGGTGCAAGATGGAATTGTCCTTGGGCCCTCCCACCCACCCTTATGTTGTATAAACAGGACATGCACACTTTAACAAACCAATCATTTCAGCGCCAGGGTCTGCCACACGACTGTGGCTGAAATGATTGGTTCGTTTGGGCCCCCACAAAACAAGCTGGCAATTAATCTGGCCCTGCACAAACTGGCTCTACGGAGGCAAGATGTCGTCCTCATCCTCCTCATTCACCGATTCCTCACCCTCTTCAGTGTTGTGTACATCCTCATCCTCACAGAGTATTAATTCGTCCCCACTGGAATCCACCACCACTGGTCCCTCTGTACGTTCTGGAGGCTGGTCTCCCTGGAAGAGTTGATAATTCATTTTTATGAACATCATCTTCTCCACATTTTGTGGAAGCAACCTCCTACGCCTTTTGCTGACAAGGTTCCCGGCTGCACTAAACACTCTTTCGGAGTGCACACTGGAGGGGGGGCAACTCAGGTAAAATAGAGCCAGTTTGTATTGTACAGGGGCCTCCAAATTGCCTCTTTTTCCTGCCAGTACATGTACGGACTGTCTGACATGCCTACTTGGATGCTGTCACCGATGTAATCCTTTAACAGACAGACGCACGCTTGTCACTGCTGCTTTGAGGATGCAGGTGCGGCTACAGCCCACACAATTCACAAAGACAAGAAAAAAAAGATTTTTTTATTTTTTGTGGAGCGCACTTTGAGGGTTACACCACCCTTTAACAGACAGACGCATGCTTGTCGCTGCTGCTTTAAGGATGCAGGTGCGGCTACTGTGCATACATTTCACACACAAACATAGAAAAAAAGTGTATTTTATTTTGGTTGGAGTGCACTTTGGGGGTTACACCACCCTTTAACAGACAGACGCACGCTTGTCGCTGCTGCTTTGAGGATGCAGGTGCGTCTACTGTGCATACATTTCACACACAAACACAGAAAAAAAGAAGATTATTTTATTTTGGTTGGAGCGCACTTTGGTGGTTACACCACCCTTTAACAGACAGACGCACGCTTGTCGCTGCTGCTTTGAGGATGCAGGTGCGTCTACTGTGCATACATTTCACACACAAACACAGAAAAAAAGAAGATTATTTTATTTTGGTTGGAGCGCACTTTGGGGGTTACACCACCCTTTAACAGACAGATGCACGCTTGTCGCTGCTGCTTTGAGGATGCAGGTGCAGCTACAGCCCACACTATTCACAAAGACAGAAAAAAAAAGAATAATTTTTTTATTGCTTGTGGAGTGCACTTTGAGGGTTACACCACCCTTTAACAGACAGACGCACGCTTGTCGCTGCTGCTTTGAGGATGCAGGTGTGGCTACAGCCCACACAATTCACAAAGACAGAAAAAAAAAATATTTTTTATTGTTTGTGGAGCGCACTTTGAGGGTTACACCACCCTTTAACAGACAGACGCATGCTTGTTGCTGCTGCTTTAAGGATGCAGGTGCGGCTACAGCCCACGCAATTCACAAAGACAGAAAAAAATAAATAAGTTTTTTATTGTTTGTGGAGCGCACTTTGAGGGTTACACCACCCTTTAACAGACAGACGCACGCTTGTCGCTGCTGCTTTGAAGACAGTATCATATGCAGTGAAAGTAGACTTGTCAGAAATTGTTGGCACGTCCTTCAGTCTGGACCAGATGTCCAAACCGGCCCTTGACTTATCACACAGGCGCACGCTTGGCGCCGCTACTGTGTTGATGCACGTGCGGCTACATCGCACACAAGTCACAAACACATAAAAAAATAGTTTTTTATTTTTTGGAGCACTTTGAGGGTTACACCACCCTTTAACAGACAGACGCACGCTTGTCGCTGCTGCTTTGAGGATGCAGGTGCGGCTACAGCCCACACAATTCACAGACAGAAAAAAAAAGAAGAATTTTTTTATTGTTTGTGGAGTGCAATTTGAGGGTTACACCACCCTTTAACAGACAGACGCACGCTTGTCGCTGCTGCTTTGAGGATGCAGGTGCGGCTACAGCCCACACATTTCACAAATGCAGAAAAAAAAAGAATTTTTTTATTGTTTGTGGAGCACACTTTGAGGGTTACACCACCCTTTAACAGACAGATGCACGCTTGTCGCTGCTGCTTTGAGGATGCAGGTGGAATCTAGACGGCATTTGGAACCGGGGACACACTACCTCCATCAATTGTCTAAATCCCACTGCACTAATGGCGGATACTGGACGCACGTCTAACACCAACATAGCAGTCAAGGCCTCAGTTATACGTTTTGCTTCAGGATGACTGCTGTCGTACTTCATCCTCCTCGCTAGAGACTGTTAGAGGGTCAATTGTTTAGTAAAAGTAGTGGTGTTCCTACTTCCTCTCTGGGATGATGAACAACTCCCAGCAGCAGCAACAGCACTAGGAGGAAGTGGTTCTTGATCTTTCACTATTTTATTTTCATCGGAGAAAGTTTGGTCCTCCATTTATGTTATATTGATATATACGTGCGGCTTAGGCGCACACAAACAAAAAATATTTTTTTATTTTTGCTGGAGAGTAGTGCACTTTGTGGGTTACACCACCCTTTAAGAAATGAGCCAGCCGGCACTTTACTTATGGGACACAGACGCACGCTTGGCGCTGCTCCTTTGTTGATGCACGTGCAGCTACAGCCCACACAATTCACAAACACAGAAAATATTTTTTTATTTTGTTTGGAGTGCCCTTTGGGGGTTACAGCACCCTTTAGCGGTCAATCCAGATGGCCCTTTATTTATGGGACACAGGCGCACGCTTGGCACTACTTTGTTGATGCACGTGCGACTACTGCGCACACAATTCACAAACACAAAAAAAAAAAATTTAAAATTTTTTTTGGAGTGCACTTTTGGGGTTTCAGCACCCTTTAACGGTCAATCCAGCCGGCCTTTTATTTATGGGACACAGGTGCACGCTTGGCACTACTTTGTTGATGCACGTGCAGCTAATGCGCACACAATTCACAAACACAAAAAAATATATATTTTTATTTTGTTTGGAGTGCCCTTTGGGGGTTACAGCACCCTTTAGCGGTCAATCCAACCGGCCCTTTATTTATGGGACACAGGCGCACGCTTGGCACTACTTTGTTGATGCACATGCGGCTACTGCGCACACAATTCACAAACACAAAAAAATATATTTTTTTATTTTGTTTGGAGTGCCCTTTGGGGGTTACAGCACCCTTTAGTGGTCAATCCAGCCAGCCCTTTATTTATGGGACACAGGCGCACGCTTGGCACTACTTTGTTGATGCACGTGCGGCTACTGCGCACACAATTCACAAACACAAAAAAATATATTTTTTTATTTTGTTTGGAGTGCCCTTTGGGGGTTACAGCACCCTTTAGCGGTTAAGAAATGATGGATGAGCCTTTGCCCATCATACACTGTACTGTTTTATTTATTTATTTATTTTTATTGAAGCACGAAAGAGCATACAATATAGAAGAATCCATGGTACAATAGTCTGGCGGTATTGGCAATGATAGAGATAGTTTGATGATTTTCCATACAATGCATATGACATACAGAAGAACATTAAGCACTAACACTGTACTGTTTTGTCTGTCCCATCGTGGCTATTTAGTACTTTCACTTGAAATGCTCATCGTCAAAAATAATTAGCATATAAATTACAATTAAATAGTGATTATTGCATTAAATAAACAGAATATGAGGAATTGTACTGAGCAATTTTTATTTTTTTTTAAATCCATTTCTAGGTACAAAACTTTCCATGGACATTTTTTTCTTTAAGCATCTTTTTGAAAATTATTATCCTATTTTTATATGGCGCCACAAGTGTTCCGCAGCACCTTACATAGTACATAGAACTAATAAGTGAACAAGAAACCAGGGCCGCAACTAGGGGGGGCTAGAGGTGCACGTGCACCGGATGGGGATTGCGGGGGGGGTGAAAAAGCTGACTCAGCCATCTGAAAATGGCCGACGCCAAAGAGGAGACTAATGCTAGAGGTCCTTACTGGACCTCTAGTGTCTGTCTCTTCCTTGGCAGCGGCCATTTTTGGATGGCCGTTTTCAGCAGATTCCATGCGGAATAGCCGTCCGCATGGACTCTGCTGAAAACGGCCATACAAAAATGGCCGCCGCCAAGGAAAAGACAGATGCTAGAGGTCCTACTGGACCTCTAGTGTCTGTTAGCAGAGTGCAATGCACACAGCGTTCCCGGAAGTGCCGGGAACGCTGGCGCTGCAGGGAGAAGATGCTGAGAGCTGCATCTTCTCCCTTCAAATCCCCTGGCAACGAGCATAAACCCCATGGCAATGAGCATGTAACTCCTGGCAACGAGCATGGAACCCCATGACAATGAGCATGGAACCCCATGGCAATGAGCATGTAACTCCTGGCAACGAGCATGAAACCCCATGGCAACGAGCATGTAACTCCTGGCAACGAGCATGAAACCCCTGGTAAAAAGCATAAATCCCCTGACAACAAGCATGAAACCCCCTGGCAACGAGCATGTAACCCCTGGCAACGAGCATGAATCCCCATGGCAACGAGCATGTAACCCCTGTCAACGAGCATAAATCCCCTGGCAACGAGCAGGTAATTTTAAATGTATTAGAAGCATTACTGTGGGGAATAAAATGGTGTCGTGCAAATTAGGGATGTGCAGGCTCGGATAGGTTCGAGTTTGCACGTGGAGTTCGGATTTTTCCCTCCAAAAAAACGGAACTCAGAACGAGGCAAAACGTCATCTTACATGGACGAACATCATCATTCCTGGACAAAAGACCAGGAATGATGATGTTCGTCCATGTAAGATGACGTTTTGCCTCGTTCTGAGTTCCGTTTTTTTGGAGGGAAAAATCCGAACTCCACGTGCAAACTCGAACCTATCCGAGCCTGCACATCCCTAGTGCAAATATGTAAGTGGCACTTTGGTAATAGGCATTACAATATGTGGCATAATGTGTAATGGGCATTATGGTGTATGGAATAATGTAAGTCACTATACCAGGGACGTCTGAGTGGTGCACTGCTTTATGGAGGAGCGAGGACAAACTCCAGGTACAGGAAGGGAGGGGGCGCAAAATTGCTGCCTTGCACCGGGTGACAGATATCCTAGTTTCGGCCCTGAAGAAACTAGTAACTTACAGTACATTACAGTGCAGGACAAGGACACGACTTATATACATTGCTGCAATAGCGATTTAAACACTCACAATAAGCAGCAGGGAGTTGGCAGTCACGTGTTAGGTGCCCTTAAGGGGAGTAAAGAGTAGAAGAAAATGTAAAGAGAAGCACATGAGGGAAAAGGGCCCTGCTCGTGAGAGCTTACATTCTAAAGAGGAGGGGCAGACAGACAGGCGTGACACAGAAGGGGAAGATAGGGAGGAAAGAGCATGAGGTGGGTTAGGATGAGAGCTGGAAGGACCTGATGAAGAAATGGGTCTTGAGAGCCCGTTTGAAGATTTGTAGAGAGGTGGAGAGTCTGATAGGGAGAGGGAGAGAGTTCCAAAGTTAGGGAGCAGCTAGGGATGTGCGCCGGACCATTTTTGCCGGATTTGGATTTGGATTTGGTTCTAATTCGTCGTCTGGCTTTGGATTTGGATTTGCCAAACTGCGGTGACTGGCTTTGGATTTGGATTTGGATTTGGATTTTTTTACAAAAATTGACAAAAAAGCTAAAATCACATAAATTGGTCTTTTTTTTCTTCCTAGAGTATTATTAACCTCAATAACATTAATTTCCAGTCAATTTAGACCATATCACAGCTTATAATATTGTTTTCAACATTATTGGCCAAAGGTTGCAGTGAGCTGACTGGTTACTAAGCGACAAAGCAGCGGCACAACGTCACAGACACCACAGTATAAAGCACATCTATGACACATTGCCACACAGCAGTGGCAGAAATGAAAAGTAGTGCACCCACCCAGTGGGGTACGGCCAGCAGAGTCACAGTACTTGTTTACAAAGTGGGCTACGGCCCTAGGAGTCACAGTGCACAATCTTATTAGCATTACACCGCACATAGGGCCTGATTCACATTACACCATAAAGTAGTGTCTCTTATTTATGTTACGACACACAGTAGTGCCCCTTTTACACAATGCCCACAGTAGTGACCCTTTTACACAATTCCCACAGTAGCGGTGTCCCTTACACAATGTCCCCCAGCAGTGGTGCCCCCTATGCAGTCCCCTTAGTAGTAGGGTCCACTATGCAGTGCCCCCAGTAGAATGCCCCCCAGTAGTATGCCCCCCATTAGCATGCCACCCAGCAGTATGCCCCCCATTAGCAGGCCCCCCCAGTAGTATGCCCCCCATTAGCATGCCACCCAGTAGTATGCCCCCCCAGTAGTATGGCCCCCCAGTAGTATGGCCCCCCCAGTAGCAGGCCCCCCCCAGTAGTAGGCTGCCCCAGTAGTAGCCCCCCCTGTAGTATGGGCCCCCCCTGTAGTATGGCCCCCCTGTAGTAGGCTGCCCCAGTAGCAGCCCCCCCCCAGTAGTAGTAAGCCCCCCCAGTAGTATGGCCCCCCCAGTAGCAGGCCCCTCAGTAGTATGGCCCCCCCAGTAGCAGACCCCCCCCAGTAGTATAGCCCCCCCCAGTAGCAGGCCCCTCTGTAGTATGGCCCCCCAGTAGTATAGCCCCCCCCAGTAGCAGACCCCCCCAGTAGTGCAGACCCCCCCCAGTAGTATACCCCCCCCAGTAGCAGGCCCCTCTGTAGTATGGCCCCCCCAGTAGCAGACCCCCCCCAGTAGTGCAGATCCCCCCCAGTAGTATGGCCCCCCCAGTAGCAGACCCCCCCAGTAGTATAGCCCCCCCAGTAGCAGGCCCCTCTGTAGTATGGCCCCCCCAGTAGTATAGCCCCCCCAGTAGCAGACCCCCCCCCAGTAGTGCAGACCCCCCCAGTAGTATAGCCCCCCCCAGTAGCAGGCCCCTCTGTAGTATGGCCCCCCCAGTAGTATAGCCCCCTCCAGTAGCAGACCCGCCCCCCCCAGTAGTGCAGACCCCCCAACAGTAGTGCCCCCGGCCCTTGCACAAATAAAAAAATAAAAACTTACCTGTATCCCCGCTCCCGCGCCGTCCGCTCTGTCACACGCTGAGGGAGCCAGAAGACGGAGCTCATGTGTGAGCTCCAGCCGGCTCCCTCCGTGCAGCAGCCAATGAGAGTCTGTGTGACTCTCATTGGCTGCTGTAACAAACACACAGCTGCCGCTGGTGGCTGTGTGTCTGTGTCTGTGTAGGGCAGAGCGCTATCACTGCGCTCTGCCCTACACGCGAGGAGACCTGATGTTGGATTCTCTAGTGAGAATCCGACATCAGGCGGCCGCCGTTCGGCCCCGAACGGGGATCCGAGTCAGGCGGTGAACACCCGAACAGGGTTCGGGTGGACTCGGATCCCCAATGTTCGGAGCGGTTCGGATTCCACAGAATCCGAACCGCTCATCTCTAGGAGCAGCACGGGCAAAATCTTGGAGACTTGAGTGCGGGAAAGTAATCAGTTGGCAGGAGAGGCGGCGTGCATTTTTTGAGCGAAGTGGACGGACGGGACTGTGAAGGGAGATGAGGTCAGAGATGTAAGTGGGAGAGGATTGGGTGAGGGCTTTGTAGGCTAATGTAGTAACTTTGAAATGCCATCTGAAGGGGAAGGGGAGCCAGTGTAGGGCTTGAAAAAGAAGGCAGGCAAATGTAGAACATTTAGAGAGGAAGATGAGCCGAGTAGCAGCATTGAGGTCCGATTGTAGTGGAGAGAGGTGGGAAATTGGGAGGCCAGCTAGGAGAAAGTTACAGTAGTCCACCAGTGAGTGGATGAGGGTTTTAGTATCATCCCTGGTGTGAAAGGGTCTAATCCAAGAGATATTTTTTAGATGGAAACGACAGGACTGCGAGTGGTGCTGAATGTGTAGCTTGAAGGGGATGGAGGAGTCCAGGATAACTCCAAGACAGCACACTTTGGGGCTAGAGAAGATAGTTGTGGCATCACTAGATAATGAAATTGTGGGAAGTGAGATAATGGAAGAGGGCAGAATTAGTACTTATCCAGCTTTAATATGCGTCATACAATGTGTATTGAGTGTCATAATTCCAGTATATACAGGATCACAGAAGCCATTAGATGCGGCAGTAGGGCCATCCTTCCTGAGCTGAATGTATTTATTTTAGATGTGGGCACCATTCCAGAGCATTGGCGCATGTCCGGGAGCCTGGAGGAGGAGCAGCAGAAGAACCTAGCACTTCCCTGAACATATATTTACATATTGGGCTCTATAGCAGTGCATCCCTAACAGTGCATGTTTTCCAGATCTACTAGTTGGTGCACAGATGTATTTATTACTAGCTGACACATGTTAAAAGATCCACAGGTGGTGCTAATTATTTCATTTGTGACACTGAGAAGAACATGCAACACTAGTAAAATTCTATTATATTACTATTTCTACTGTGGTCATGGCATGTGCTGGGGAGGGGGGTTTCCAGGCAGATGGAAACCCCCTCTACGTTTGCCTATGAGATGATCGGCTCAGTCTTAGACATGTTAAGTTTAAGAAAGCGCTGGGACATCCAGGAAGAGATAGCAGAGAGAGAGTCTACTTAAAGGCTTTTTATGCACCCCAATTAGTTTGCAAAAAAACCCATTTCTAATATTTTTTACACTGTTATTCAAAAACGCAAGAAAAACAGCCATCTGACACATTTAAGAGCCTCAAATGCTTTTGTCCACTGACAGACTTTTATAATGTTATCCAAAATTACTTTGCACTTTTTTTGGGGGGGGGGGGGGGAGGGGTAAAGGCTGATTTCCCTATTTTTTTCCCACACACTGAACATGGGTATTACCGACAAGAATTACCGTGCGACTGCCGGAATAAGCTTTTTCCGACTGATATGCACCGTAAGCGAAATGACCACATGATATGCGCATTTAAGTCAAGCAGCGGTAAACAGATTTTACCGCGGCTATCTTATTTCAGCTCTAAAGTATATATTTCATCACCATCAAGAGACTTCAATAATAAGAATTATGGAAAACTCTGAAAAGAAGTAGTAGATTTGAAAGTGAGATATTAAACACATCAGTTTTTTTACCTCAATTCTGCTAGTGTCCGGCTGGTATCCATGGGCTGGGTCTTCTATGGTGACTCTGCCCTGAATAGCACAGCCATTTATACAGATATTTTCCTGTTTCAGGCCTGGGTCAGGCAAGCTTTTTCCTTCTGCCACATGAATTTGAGCATGAACCAGGTCAACATCAGTTATCTCCTCCAGTACAAATGGCCAGGGCCTAAGGGCCACATGGGCCTGGGGCTGAAAATGATCAAGGGCCTTTTGTGAGCAGCAGCGGAGGTGTGATCAGTGTTGTGCAGGTTCGGCCAGTGCCGTGTGGGTGTGGCCAGTGCTGCATGGGTGTGGCCAGTGTGGTGTGGGTGTGACCAGTGCTTCATGGGTAGTAGTCAGTGCCATGTGGGTGTGGCCAGTGTGCTGTGGGTGTGGCCAGTGCTGCATGGGTGTGGCCAGTGCCATGTGCGTGTGTACACCTCCTACACTATAAACTATATGTCTCCCTAAATACATTAAAGTAGAAAAATTGCATAATTTTTGTGAGGAAAATAGAAAAACAATTGTATTACCTATGATTTATGGCTGACCATCCAACCAGCTGGGTGACTGGTCAGCTACATGCTACTATGATGATGGGCCTATTTTATGTGCAGGCCTGGAGCTGTAGTCCCATCCGCCCTATCTGGCCCTGCAAGCGGCAACTACGTGTATATCTGAGCAGGGATATTGTTTCATCTAATTTTTTAAATTGTTTAACGCTGGAATGGATATTAGTGTATAGCAGTTCCTAGGTTCTGTTTTATTCACTTGTCTAATGCTACGTAGGGTGTCTGTTGCGTGTTATAGCTAGAATATTAATGATTTATATGAACGTCTCTTATTGGTCTCATTTCAGGGTTTCATTACGTGAAGACCTCCTCCAATAATCCCCTGAACATTTACACCTGGAACATTTCCTGGATTATGAGAGAAGTGTTTTCATACACCGGCCCCAGACCCAAACACGGTGAGTGGTTCATTCCTTCTACAGATACAGTACACTGCCCTCTCCCCCTTAGAGGCAGACAGTTATATTTGGAGAGCACATAGGGGGAGATGTATCAAAGCTTGGATAGAGATAAACTGGAGAGAGATAATGTACCAACCAATCGGCACCTAAATGTCATTTTTCAAACACAGGCTTTAAAATGACAGATAGGAGCTGATTGGTTGGTACTTTACCTCTCTCCACTTTATCTCTCTCCAAGGGTTAGTCTCTTGTCCATCATCATTTTGTTTTATTTAACACCTTCTGTTTCCATGTTTCCACATAAACCTAATAGCAGCAATCCTTGGACTCCAAAGTGTGGGTGTCGTATTGTAAAGTGGGTGTGGTTGGGGAATGTGGGCGGGGTTTTTGCGTGGATTCTAGGCGTGGTTTACTTTGTACTGATTTTGCTTTTTAAAATATTGGTGACAGTGGGGGAGATGTATCATACCTTCTAAAGAGGAAAGTTACCAATAGCAGCCAATCATCTTCTAGCCAGTGGCATCACTAGTGGCATACAGGAGGTGCGGAACGCACCAGGTGCCACCATCTGGTGGGGTGACTCCAAAATGCCGGCTCCTTGTCAATGACCGGGAGCCGAGCGCTGTACTGCGATGTTATCGTGCAGCACCTGGCTCCCGGTCACTGTGGAGGGGCCGGCAGTGCGGTTAGGATCTCTGGGGGCAGCACGGCATCTCCGGGACTGTGGAGAGAGGGGCAGCACGGCATCTCCGGGAGTGCTGGACATGCCCCCTTTTCACCGCGCGCGGGGTCTATTTCTCGCTCTGGGTGACACTGACGTCACTGCTTCTAGCTACCATTCATCAAGTACATTCTAAAAACTGACAGCTACAAGCCGATTGGTTGCTATGGGTAACTTCACCGCCTTATAGGCTACATCACCCCCTAAAACTCAGGATAGTAAGTTGTCGTAGATCAATTCCAGACCATATAGAGCGTTTCTACATCAGACAGTTTCTGTTGAATCGGAATATTTGACTATTGCTGCTTAAAGTCAATAAAATGCCTGTGTGACCTCTGGCCCCTGGGCCAGCCAGTACTATTATTTGCATACACTATGGTCTAAGGCAGACAAAAGCTGATAGCAATAACAATGAAAAGCTCTCCTTGTCTTGGAAAAGGAAATACTGTAGCTAAAAGTCAAACAAGAAAAAAAAACATTATGTCAGAGCAAATCAATTAACTAGCCCCAGCAAGATTTCTGAGGCACGAGCCACTGGTGCCTCATGGCACTTTGAAGCACTTTAAGGCACTTTGGTTCACTCTCATGCATCACTGATGTAGCTAGCGCACACTGTATGGACGGATAGCTGCATTCACATGAGTATTGGTTCAGCCCACAAAATACTTCAGAGGGTGCCACGTCACATTGAGGGTCTTGTCCCCAGTGGGTGTCGCCAGCAATTCCGAAGTACTGGGCTCCCTTCCTCTGCAATAATAGTACTCCTTCAATGCCCCACGCACCTGTACTTGCTGCGCACAACTGTGAAGGAGATATATCGCCCAACTGTCTCCGAATCCTGACAAAGGTCCTGATAATCAGGACAGCAGGACAGTCCCCTCAAATCAGGACTGTGTTGGTGGTATGTGTATCTTTTATAATAAAGAACTGAGGGCCTGATTCAGACCCGGACGCTATTTGCGGCCGCTCACTCTCAAAAAGGGGCTGGATATTTAAACTGAGCGCTCGCTCTTTGCGGTGTGAGGACGCCTCTATATCTGTGCGAGCGTCGGCTAAATGCGCTCGCTATTTTTTTCAAGGCGCCCCTTTGCCATTCGCAAATCACGTCATCTCCTGTTTTTATTAGATTAATCGCTAACATCGAACGGCATCTGAACTGCTCGCAGCGCTTGAGGTAGGAATTACTTCCCGTAATCACTGCGAGCAGTTCAGGCTAAAAGACAACCAAGTGAAGTGATCGATGACGCTCCTTTGCTAATTATGCACTCCCATTAAACGCCGTTTTGACCGTTGGGCACGCCTGCATTCGCACAACCACTCCCCCGTTTTCAAGCACCTTCCCCCGTTACCACCCACAAACGGCACATTCTGTCACTTAAAATAGCAGCCCCTCTGTGTTTTACGAGCGCACGATTTCCGACCGCAATGACTGGTTTGCGCACGCGCATTGCTAACCATACGCATGCGCAGTTGTGCGACCATCGCTCAGAGCGAGCGTGCGGACGCTTACGAGCGGGTCTGAATCAGGCCCTGAGGCAGCAGTATCCACAGAACCTGGAGAAGAAAAAAAGGTGTTTCTTCTCCTTTAGGTTCTTCCTAAAAGTGATTAGCACAGCTTCCCGTGGAGTTTACCTATAAAAGAAAATTGATGAATAAATAAAAAATTTTTAGTATGTCAGGCAAATGTGCACTTGGATACTTTTTTTTTTATTGTTTTTAATATGCTACCGAGCAATTATCCGCCGGAGATTTGACTGCAGTCATACTCGGCGCTACTTTATGCGTCCTATCCCTGTAGTGTCACTCAGACGGCTGTAAACGTTATAAATACGTTCGAGTTATGAATCTGTTTATTCCACGGCTCCTCCGTTCTCGCCGCGTTCTACAGATTTATAGGACTACATCTAGTATACTGAACCTTGGTTAATTCACTCTAGGTACAGCAATTCTTTATGAGCGCAGCGGAATGTAACAACTTGTGAATAATCAGGGTTATTTTAATTTTTTTTGTTTCAAATGAACTATAAGAAAAATATATAGAAGTGAATTTCTAAATGGTTTGATTGGATATAAGGCAAAGGGGGTGTAGAAATTAAGAATATTGGGCATATTTATCGCAAACTGCATCTTAGATGCGGATGTGATGTGATAAATTCGCCCAAATTCTCAATGCGATATTTGAATATATTGCTAGGATTTAGCAAATATTGCATGCAGGAACAGAGCTTGCAAGAAAGCTCTGGGCCTGATTCAGAGCCGCTCGTAAGCGGCCGCTCGTTCGTTCTGAGTGATGTTCGCACATCTGCGCATGCGTATGGGTTGTAATGCGCATTCGCCAACCAGTCAGTGCGGTCGGAAATCGTGTGCTTGCAAAATAGCGAATGCCTGCTAATTTGAGTGACAGGATGAGGCGTTTGTGGGTGGTAACAGGGGAAGGTGCTTGAAAACGGGGAGTGGAGATCCGAACGCAGGCGTGCCAAACGGTCAAAACGGGCGTTTTAAGGGTGTGCATAATTAACAAAGCAGCGTCATCGACCACGTCACTTGGTTGTTTTTTAGTCTGAACTGCTCGCATGATTGCGGTAGGAAAATGCTATCACAAGAATAGCGAGCAGTTCATATGCCGTTCGATGTACTCGATTAATCAAATAAATAGCGGAGATGACATATGATGCGAACGGCCAGGGGGCGTTTTTTCAAAATAGCGAGCGCATGTTTTGTTCGTTCGTTCAGACATAGAGGCGTCAACAGACCGCAAAGAGCGAGCGCTTAATTTAAATATCCGGCCCCTTTTTCAGAACGACCGTCCGCAAATAGCGTCCGGCTCTGAATCAGGCCCTCTGTTCCTGCAAATCTCTTTCCTGCACTTCCAAGGATATTTTTCACAAGTATATACGCATTTCACCGCCACCGACTACCGTAACCCTTCCCCTCTGCTTGCAATTACCTTGGTGATTGGTCATCTGGTCAGCTCCTCTGTGACTTCAGTCAGCTGATCGCTGGGCCCCTGCTCTGTGGCCCATCTGATTTGTGCTGCACAGCACAGAGCAACTGACTGGGGGTCAAGGAGCAGGATCCTGACAATCAGCTGACCGGAGTCACGGAGGAGTTGACCAAATCACCGATCACTGGTTCCCGAGTGCAGGTAAGTGCTTTTTTTTTTTTACTTGAAATATTTTTGTTTTTGCTGTGATCAGCCTGTGGTTCATTTAGACACAAAAGGCTGATCACCGGCGCCAGCTCCCGGCTCTGCCTGTCAGAGCAGAGCAGGAGTCGATGAAACATTGGAAAGCCCTAATAACGCCATCTCCAGGTGGCATTATTATCTCAGGGCTCCCCCCCACGATATCTTTTTATAATTCAACTTTAGTAAATCTGAGCAGATCACATTTCCCATTACAATTATGTGATCTGCTTACTAAAATAAAATGTGATATTTAGGGCTTGGAGGAGAATTTAGTGAATTTTCCTACAATTGCCCTGTAGTACATTTTTGCTGAGACTAAAATAATGTGAAAAGGGTGTGAAAACCCGTTTTCAAAATATTTTAGTAATAATAATATTATGATAGGTCACGACCCCTATTTTCGGGTGCGCGCAAGGGTCCCTCTCACCGAAGTTCAAAAGTTGGGAGGTATGCAGTCTGCCCGTTCCAAAACACAAAGCAGCGTCTCTGCTAAAGACCTCATTTCATTTTGCAAAGCCGTGCATGGTATAAAGGCACCACGTAAGCTTCTGTGCATTGTTGTAAATACATTTTGTAGGACTTGGTGCTGGTCCGCAGTAGAGAGTGGGGATGCAGCCACAACACCAGCCTCCCCTCCTCTCCCTGTGGTTCTACATCAGTCCTACTATCCTGTCGTTTATATTGTAGGCTGATAGCAGTCACATGTCCTCTCTCCTTCCAGCAGTAAAGTGCAGGGCAGGAAACTGAATGCCATCAGTGTGAACTCTATGCTTAGCTGGTAGCCTTCAATTTCCTGTCTTAATTAAACTCCAAATGACTTTTGGAATTCAGTGAAGAATACACTGATCGGCTATTAACCTATGATTAATGATACCAATAGCAGTTCTAAAACATGTGGGAGCAGAGCAATTGGGAAAGTGAGATTTATTTGTACACTGGGCCACCAGAGACTGGCCTCTTTATATTACTCATGGCCACCAGAGACTGGCCACTTTATATTACTCATGGCCTCTAGAGACTGGCTTATTTATATTACTCATAGCCACCAGAGACTGGCCACTTTATATTACTCATGGCCACCAGAGACTGGCCACTTTATATTACTCACGGCCACCAGAGACTGGCCACTTTATATTACTCATGGCCACTAGAGACTGGCTTTTTTATATTACTCATGGCCACCAGAGACTGGCCACTTTATATTACTCATGGCCACCAGAGACTGGCCTCTTTATATTACTCATGGCCACCAGAGACTGGCCTCTTTATATTACTCATGGCCACCAGAGACTGGCCACTTTATATTACTCATGGTCAATAGAGACTGGCCTCTTTATATTACTCTTGGCCACTAGAGACTGGCCTCTTTATATTGCTCTTGGCCACCAGAGACTGGCCTCTTTATATTACTCATGGCCACCAGAGACTGGCCTCTTTATATTCCTCATGGCCACCAGAGACTGGCCTCTTTATATTACTCATGGCCACCAGGGACTGGCCACTTTATATTACTCATGGTCACTAGAGACTGGCCTCTTTATATTACTCTTGGCCACTAGAGACTGGCCTCTTTATATTGCTCTAGGCCACCAGAGACTGGCCTCTTTATATTACACTGGGCCACCTGGGACTGGCCTCTTTATATTACTCTTGGCCACTAGAGACTGGCCTCTTTATATTACTCTTGGCCACCAGAGACTGGCCTCTTTATATTACACTGGGCCACCTGGGACTGGCTTCTTTATATTACACGGGGCTACCAGAGACTGGCCTCTTTATATTACACTGGGCAACCAGAGACTGGCCACTTTATATTACTCTTGGCCATCAAAGACTGGCCTCTTTATATTACTCTTGGCCACCAGAGACTGGCCCTCTTTATATTACACTTGGCCACCAGGGACTGGCGTCTTTATATTACACTGGGCTACCAGAGACTGGCCTCTTTATATTACACTTGGCAACAGGAGAATGGCTTCTTTATATTACTCTGGGCCATCAAAGACTGGCCTCTTTATATTACACTGAGCCACCAGAGACTGGCCTCTTTATATTACACTTGGCCACCAGAGACTAGCCCCTTTAAATTTTACTTGCCATCAGAGACTGGCCTCTTTATTTTATACTTGGCCACCAGAGACTGGCCTCTATAAATTACTCTAGGCCACCAGAGACTGGCCTCTTTATATTACTCTTGGCCACTAGAGACTGGCCTCTTTATATTACTCTTGGCCACCAGAGACTGGCCTCTTTATATTACACGGGGCTACCAGAGACTGGCCTCTTTATATTACACTGGGCAACCAGAGACTGGCCACTTTATATTACTCTTGGCCATCAAAGACTGGCCTCTTTATATTACTCTTGGCCACCAGAGACTGGCCCTCTTTATATTACACTTGGCCACCAGGGACTGGCGTCTTTATATTACACTGGGCTACCAGAGACTGGCCTCTTTATATTACACTTGGCAACAGGAGAATGGCTTCTTTATATTACTCTTGGCCATCAAAGACTGGCCTCTTTATATTACACTGAGCCACCAGAGACTGGCCTCTTTATATTACACTTGGCCACCAGAGACTAGCCCCTTTAAATTTTACTTAGCCATCAGAGACTGGCCTCTTTATTTTATTCTTGGACACCAGAGACTGGCCTCTATAAATTACTCTTGGCCACCAGAGACTGGCCTCTTTATATTACTGTTGGCCACCAGGTAATTAGCTCTCGGACACTTATCCACTAGTAGTACTGTATGTGAACTTACATAATGTTGATGATATTGGGAGAAATGTATCAACCTTCTATATAAAGGGGATGAGGACCAGTGGAGAATTTGCCCAAAGCAGCCAATCAGCTCCTACCTTTCATTTTATAGAAAGTATTAGGTAAATGCTAGCTGGAAGCTGATAGAAGGTTTGATATATTTGCGCATTGTCTTTTATAAGTCATGAATCAGGCTTTCTAATGTAGCTATTATTATTACAGTGTCCCACAGCCCCAGACAGTGAGATAAACAGAATGTATTATACAGGCATATTATACAATATAAATGCTGACATGAAAGCAAAGGCTAAGGATGGCCCTTATAATGAGAGTACAATCTATTAGGAAAGGAGCACAGAGTAGGGATGGGCATCGGCCATTGATGGCTAGCAACCATTGATGGTCTTATGGCCCATGGTTTTCCCATCAATTAGGGAGCTATGATGGTATAGTTCCCCTATGCAAGGGGCATGGCATTTAGCTCTGCCCCCCTTTTCACCACCCGGCCTCTTCCCTGATTGGCTCTCTGCCCGTCATGTCATACTGGAAAGATTCCCATCAATGGTTCAATCCATATATTGGTTTCCAATTCCATCGAAGTTAAGTACCAATAGTACCATCCATAAAGACCATCGATGGCCATCCCTAGCAGGAAGTGTGAGCCTGATTCAGAGGTGGATGCATTGTTGATGTTTTCAGGGTTGAGTGATTATCAGTTGCCTGCGCATGCATAAGTGTCATTGCCATCGGCGGTAGCAGTGAGGATTTGAACTCAGTGTGACTGACAGTCAGGGAGTGGTGGCTCCAACGCAGGCCGTTTTGGGGACGTGTCACAAAATGTGATTTCCATCCTATATGCAGTAAAATTGGCTCCGGTGGCTGTAGGTTTGCTCAGATGGCCGATGATCGACCGATGTGCATCCGATGGTTGCGTCCTACACATAAGCGGCAGACTTGAGAAGTTGTCAGTGGGCGTCTCAATACAAAGCTACACGGCTGCGACAGTTGCATATTTTTCATAAGAGCGCTGCATACAGGATCACAGCGGAGAAGCCATTTGCGCCCATATCAGGCCCTTTGGTGGGGAGTGTAGGTGGGGACAGTGTGGGAGTGTACCAGTATGGGCAGTATAGGTTGGTACAGGCATTCGTATCTCAAGTCAAGCAACCAGATCACTTTGGCTTCATTATGGCCTATTGATGCAGTCAGAAGACTGACTCATAGAAATAAATATATAGTAACAGTGCTTCTGAGGAAAGGATGAAACTAGTATAACACAATTGGTTAAAATAGATATATGGATTAAAAAGTTACCATGGATATAATAAAGAGTTCTAGACTAATATAGCAAGCTTCAGTTATACCATTAACAGTTAATAACATCACCCCTGATCAATCCACTGTATAATACGATACTTGACTAGTGCAGTAAGCCCTGTTCCTATAATAACCCCCAATGAATATATTGTAGCCTTTAGAGAGGATGTCCTACATTTGATGGGTAAAATTACCGTCCGTTATGCCTAGGGTCCTGTATATTAGTGGGCGGCATCATGCATGGGAAAATAGAGGATCCCTTGAAGTCGGCAAAGCTTTACTTGTGGACACCTCCAATCTTGTAGGAAGATGACAAGTGCACTTGTAGTTCATAATAAGGATAGTCCGGAAATCTGGTTCAGGTTGTGAGCAATTCTATCAATCTCCCAGTCAATATCAGGATTCAGGGGTGCAATACACTAACGCGTTTCGCTGTGTCCCCCACAGCTTCGATTAAGAAGATTGACTCACACAGACTAATAGCTGTCATCTACGAATGGCATTTTCTGACCTGCCCAATCATTTCATAATGTATTTATCGGATGTTTTCAGACCACACATGCTCTGGTTGTAGGCCAATTGCCCAATATTAGCTGTGATGTCTCAATGAGGGCAGATGTACTAAGCTCTGGAAAGTGATAAAGTGGAGAGTGATAAATGACTTACCAATACGCTCCTAACTGACATGTTACAGGCTGTGTTTGAAAAATTACAGTTAGGAGCTGATTGGTTGCTCATTTATCACTCTCCACTTTATCATTTTCCAGAGCTTAATACATCTGCCCCTGTCTATGGCCAGCTTAAAGTAAAACATTTCCCTATCATTCTACAGTAGCTATTTTAAAACAGTTTTTGTAATATATTGTTACTTCCATCCAGACTGATGCCACCTGCCACTTCTTTAGCAGGGTATCTTAATAGTCTTATCCATGGCAAAAAGTTGACACTTCAATCAGTTAAGCTGTTGGGACATCACTGGTCCTGCCCCTATGTACTGTATGAACGCAAACAATGAATTTCTGCTAAGCAAGAGTAGAAGCTGGTCATTCACACCCTGCCTGCTCACTTTCCGAATCCCCTTCCTTCTAACATGTCAATCTGCTGCAGAATACTGAAAGAGAGCAGATATATTGAGATAAGTATAAAAACCTGTCAGTTATTTAATGTATATTATTCAGTGAAGCAATACATTTTTCTAGAATTATATGCGTTTATGCTAATTTTCCGATATCAGTGAGGTCTAATGACCTTTTGTTGCTTGTCAGGAGAGGCTTATGCAGGAGTACAGTATGACTGTGCAAATTGCAGAGTTACATGAGAGTCACAGAGTACGTAATATGTATATATATACAAGACACGGTGAGAGGACAGTCATTTATAATATCCTTTAACTCAGAAATGACTTTGTGGCTATAAAGACATAACTGCGACATGTTATCTTGATGATGTTGCTGTTTCCACATATGCCGGCACATTAGAATAATGAAAGCTCTGTTCATAATAACTGGAAAATTGGAACTGCATCTTTTGGTTTTTAAATCAAACATTATGTCTGCTGCAGCGAGAAAGCGTTATCAAAATACTCCATAAAATGAGATTTAATTTTGCTTGGCTTAAAGGCAGTGAGTTCTAGGTGATAAATGCACTGCTGTAACACAACTAGATAGCAGAACAAAATGTTTGTTTCTACAGAATGTAAAAATGTGCTTATATACATGAAGTTTATACGTGATATTATTCACCAGTATAGTTTGTTCTTATGGGTAGTTTCTGTCGCCAGGGTGCCATGGCTATAGGACCTAGTTGCTATTTAAAATGATATTTAAATTGTATGTGCGATATTTACCCCTCCTGTATATTATAGGGATATCAGAAGTCATGACGCGTTTCGTGACCATATTAAGGCATGAGGCTGCTGGCAAAGTGTTTTTATACATGTCACGTACCTCTGTTACAATAGGGAGTGCTTCATTATTCGTTACACACATTTTCCTTAATGAACACTGATGACGACACCAGAATCAGGTATTACTCTCAGGAGTTTATACATATATAAGCATCACTTGTGTATTTTATTTTATATACAGTAGCACCAACATTTTATGCAGTTATTGACAATCAGATAGTCTGAATTCCAGTGTCGAAATCCCGACAGGTTGGGATCCCGGCACCGGTATCCCGAACACCGGCATCCCGAAGGTAACTATCGGGGTGTTAGGGGGAGGTTAGGGTTAGGTTGCAGGGTTAGGTTTACACATTAGGAGATGGGTTTGGGTTAGGCACCGGGTAGGGGAGTAGTGAGGGTGGTTCCGGTGGAGCATGCGCTCTGGGCACCAAAATAGACAGAGGGCGCCATCCAGGGTTCCGGAATTCATGGAGCGTTGCACAGTGTGACGGCCGCCTGTTAGTTTTATCTCGGTTTGTTTGCTCTATATCCTAAATACGTTATGGATCTGAAATCTGTTTCTACATTTTATGCTCCCTCAAGCTGCCCAGATTGTCTCCCCTCCGGCCCCTCCCTCCTCTGTGATCATTCTGTCACCTCCTCTTTCCTGTCAGATTGATTATATTCACTTCTCATCTCTTTAATTTCCTCCCCTATCTACCATGTGATCGGCTCTTTGCCCTTGTCCACTCCTTTCTTATTGGCTTCTGTCACCACCCGTCTATGATCAACTCTTTGCCCCTCCCCTCTCCTTTCTTATTGGTTTCTGTCAATACCCATCTCCTCTCCTTTTCTTATTGGCCTCTGTCACCTCCCCTCTCTGATGGGCACTTTCCTCTCCCCTTTCCTCTTTAATTTGATCCCCTCCCTACTTCTCTCCTCATTCTGTGCTTCAATGGACTTAAAGGTGACACATCTGAGGTAAAATCCTAAACTTTAGGAAAAAAGTCACTGATTTGCTATATAAAGTAATGGAGGTATTCCCAGGCATGACCACAAAGTGTTATTTGAAAGGTCTTTAAAAAAAATATTAGAGACCTGAAATAATAATAATAATGGTGATATACAGAACATGATTAGTTTACTCACATTAATATAGGTGCAATGTATATTTGCGAAGTAAGGGCCTAATTCAGACCCGCTCGCGAGCGCAGGACGCTCGCAAGCGGGTCGACGGTGCCCTAATGCGCATGACGGAGGGAGCTCCGTCGTGCGCATGCGCGAGACCCGGCGAGCGTCGGGGTAGCCGTCGCTCGGGGTCTCGCACCAAAGGGGGCGTGCTGTCGATGGTGACTGACAGCACGCCCCCTTTGGTGGGCATGCTGGGGGCGTGGCTTCCAGACGGAGGCGTTCCCATGGGAACGCCTACCGTCTGGGTCCAGCCCCACTGACATCAGTAGTGATGTCAGTGGGAGTGATTTTGACTCTGAGCCAAAATCACTCCAGGGCTTGCGGCAGCGAGACCCTACCGCAGGGTCTCGTCGCAAGCCCGATGGTCTTGACCATCGCGACCATCATCATGGACGCTCGCATAAGCTGTGGGTGGTAATAACCCACAGTTATGCGAGCGTCCAAGAGTCCGCTCCAAGTTTATGTAGGAGGGCCCTGATTCAGAGCGAGCGCTCTGGTCAGAGCGTCCGGCTCTGAATCAGGCCCTAAGAGCATAGCTGAGAATGGAGCTTCCCATAGGTGTCCCCACTCCAGTGACAGCTGCCTGGGGCAGTAATTGCAGTAATAAGCTGTGCACCCTGTGGAATCTCACTCTAGCACATGTATTCTGTCAGTTTAAGTTAAATGATCAGAATATATAATACAATCTCCTCAATTGACTAATAACAATGATTCAAAGGAGATAAACGTCAGATCCTAGGTGCTATATATAAATAAAGCAGTGTCACAGCAGCTACCCCTTAATGTCAGATAGTGCATCACCGAAGCATCCTATTCCCCCAATGGGACCTCAATTCTCAGCATGATGCTGTTTTTCTCTTCAGTTCAGTATTCCCCCGCAGGCAGGCCATACCCCACTTGCACAGTTCAGTTCAGGGAGGGGCGCTACGACATGCACTTTCTCCAGGCACCATGGTTCCATGCTACTCCTCTGGCACCGGGTAGGGAGTGTTAGGATTAAGGTTCAGGGAGGGGGAGGTTAGGTTTAGACATCGGGGAGGTGTTACGTTTAGGGTTCGCGGAGGGAGAGGTTAGGTTTAGGCACTAGGGGGGGAGGTCAGGGTTAGGCACTGGGGAGGGAGGGTTAGGGTAGAGGTTAAGAAAACACTTACCTGTCTTGCCTATGGGTGTCGGGATTCTGGCTGTCAGGTTGCCGCTGTCGGTATTGTGAACCGCGCCATCCCGACAGCCGGGATTTCATACCCAACCCGTTTTAATCATATCACTCCCAGATGAATTTCCAATCTTTTTATCTTATTTTCCCTAACACAGACATAAACACACATGCTCACTCAGGATCATTAATCATAAGTCGACCAGCCTACACCAGGCTTGCCTACCCTCCCGATTTGGTCGGGAGCCTTCCGAATATCGGGTGCCGCTCCCGACCCCCCGGAAAGGCAGGCAAGCCTCCCGGCTGCCGCCTACCCCCCCAGACTACTAGTAAAAACCCCCATTGCCGGGGGGCCCGATGACGCGTTTCGTGCTGAATCGCGTCATCGTGGCTCCGCCCTTGCTTCATAATGCCTTTTTTCCCCCAAAACGGCATCATAGCCCGGCCACGCCCCCTACAGAATGCAGGCATTCAGCTCCCTCCCGGAAGGAAGGAGCTGAATGTCGGCAAGTATGACCTACACATACTCACTCGTCTTTGCTGCAGTCTAGTCAAACAGACCCTCTAGGCGCACCTGGTCCCGTGGGGCACAGATAGTATCGGGCATCTTTTTTGCAGAAAATGCGTCTAAGCAGCAATGCAATGCGATCAAGACGCACCAGGAGACTGCTGATTATTTTAATATGTGACATTTGCATATCTGTGTGCAGCGGCCATGGCTTTTTTCCACGCCAAGTTCAGTTTACATTCTCATTCGCACACAGATATACTTGTGTCACATATCACATTGATCAGCACAGTCTCTTGGTGTCTCCTATCGCATTGCATTGCAACTTAGATGCATTTTTGGTAAAAAAAAGATGGCAGGCACTGGCAGAGTTGCACAGGAGCTGACGGCTCACTCACGCCTGGCAAATCACACTGCATGGCGTATTAAGGCTACATGAGCAGGGACACATCTGTACCTGTATGCAGAGGCACCGAGAGGGGGGGGAGCGGGTACAATTTACCCAGGTCCGGGCTTCCAAAGGGGCCCAATTGGGGCCCGGATCCGGCACCGCTGCCCCTTCCTCCGTCCCTCGCAGCAGCCGATGCAGTGGGAGATTGCTCGCAGCTGCTAAGCAGCATCCGCAAGCAATCTCCTATGCCTGAGGGGGGAGCGATCACACTGATCGCGCCCCCCCTGGCTTCGTGCCAGGCTGAGGGGCTCACAGCGCCCCCTCCCCAGCGTGCAGTATGTTTTTTTGTGGGGGGGGGTTGTTCAAGGGGGCGTGGCTTTGCCTCCCACGATTAGGCCATGCCCCCTCTTTACCTGGGCCCAGCGGTGCTCTCTATGCCCCTGCCTATATGTCTTTGCAATACAGCCCAAGTTTACATTTTTGGCCCCTCTAGGCCACCATTTCAATGCTCCTTCCTGCCTCCAACTAGGGTTGTCCATTGACCGGTTAACCATAGATGGCTAATGGTTTTTTATACCATCACGGAAAACTATAGATGGTTAAACCATGGATGACTGGCGCAAATAAATTGAGATGCGGCCACGCATGAGCAATACAGCAAAGCGATGGACATTTTAACATCATACCTCCCCCATCGATGCCACAATAATCGGCCATTAGGAGGAAACCATTACTAGTTGCTTACCATTGATGGTTGCTGGCTATCCCTACCTAAAACCTTCATTGCAGCACTCCACTGACCAACCTCAACTGTCTCACTTTCAGGGTCCAAAAATCAGGACAGTCCAATCAAGATCAGGACTATTAAAAGCATAAATGACAAATAGACAGGTCTGTCTGCACAGCCACAGTTATGGACCTAGCTCCGCCAAATTTGGCATGGTGATGTATTTTGACCACGATTAGGTTTCTGCCTAGGTTTGAAATTCGTCAGGGCCACACACTGTCATACAATCTCTAAAAATAGGGACACTCTTAAATTACACAGACAGCCTGCCAAAAACCTGTGAGAATGCAACAAAAGTATAATTTTAACTTCAAGCAAACTTGATGACTCATGCAAGTTCATATTATATCCAGAGCCTCTGTGTTTGTTTGCAAGGGTGTAAATAGAACACAGTACACAGTAATGCCCCTAACACATTATACCACATTATACCCTTTACAGACTATGCAACATAGAAGTAGTGCCAAGGGGCGTTGGAATGATTTAATGTTGGGGAGAGCAACATACAATAGTTCTGGCATCCACCCCCCCCCTCCTCCCCTCCCTAGCACATCCCTCCTCTCTCCCTCTCCCAACCCCTCCACCCTCCTCCCTCCCTGTTTCTCACCTGAGCCGTGGCCACCGCTCAGGTGAGAAGCAGGGAGCCGCTCCTTTCTAATGTTTGGGGGGAGAGCGAGCCCCACCTGTGTTCCGATGCCCATGGTAGTGCCCCATGTAACACATTACTCCACATAATAGTAGTGTCCTTACACATTATGCTCCCCCCCCAGCAACTTACCTTCCCATCTCCCTCCAGCAGCCTCTCGTTTCTCCCTGTATGCCACCAGCAGCCAGCAGCAGTAACGTAACTAGGATCTTTGGAGCCCAGGGCAAGTTGAAGAACGGTGCCCCCCCCCACACACACACAGAAAAATTATATTTGCCACATCACACCATCGCCTCCCCCCCTGCGTCGGCTCTCAGCCGCACCATCGCCTCCCCCCCTGCCTTGTACCTCACAGATACACACACAAACTGACGCACACACTGACACAGATACACACACTAACAGATACACACACACTGACACATACACACACACACTGACACATATACACACTGCAAATGATGGGTTAGAACTGCGCTCTGCTGTATGGGCAGATGGGATGTGAGATGTATTGTTTGTGTCGGGGTGCTGCACCTTCCTAAAAGCAGGAGTACCGGGTCCTGTGTAACGATATAATGGGGTAGAGGGTGCGGAGGGTGCGCTCGCCCTATGGGTGTAATGCTGGAGTAATAGTGTGTTGTGGTCTTTTGTGTTCGATGTTGTTTGTGGAGTGATGGGGTGTAGGGAGGGAAGGGGGTCTAATGGACTGGAGGTGGTGGGTGAGGAAATGAAGACAGAGGCAGAAATGGGGGCCAAAGGGTTTATTGGTTATTATTAGTACTGTTTTTTTCCAATAAACCCTTTGGCCCCCATTTCTGCCTCTGTCTTCATTTCCTCACCCCTCTACCCCACATATACACACTGACACAGATACACACACACTGACACATACACACACACACTGACACAGATACACACACTGACACAGGTACACACACACACACTGACACACATCAATTCTTTTTAAAAGTCACTCCCCCCCAGCGGCAGTCCAAAACCCCCTCCCTCCCGCGGCAGTCCACCCCCCCTCCTTGCCCCTCCCCCCCCCCATGCAAAAAACCTATTAGTCACCTGGCTGCTCCAGAGCAGAGAGAGCGCCGGGGGAAGAAGAGTGAGTCTGTCATCCGTCAGCTCTCAGGATGGAATGACACTGACTGCCTGGGAAGGGCTGCGTACTTCTGCTGCAGCTCCCCTTTTAGGCAGCACCAGCAGGCACTGTTGCAAGTGCCTACTGGTAAGTGACAAGTCTTCTTTGGTCCAGGCGCAATGGTGGCGGGGGGGCAGGCGGTGCGGGTAGGATGCCCTGGCCGGTGGCGCAACCCTCTGCTGGCCCTGCCACGGAACCCAGGCCCTGTGCCCTGCTCAATCCTCCCTACGCCAATGGCCAGCTGGTGTGGATTTGGGGCTGGGCCACCTGCTATTTACAGCTGGTGCTCCGGCAGGCAATGGCAGACATGGACAGACAGCGCCGGCACAATCTGAATCTGGCACCGGTCACGAGCCAAACGTAGCTCACGAACCAGCAGCCAATCAGGAGCTGCCACTGCTGATTGACTGCCGGTCTGCGACTTCTGGCGCTGTCTCTCCATGACTGCCTGCCAGTGCGCCAGCTGTAATCAGCTGGCGGGTCAGCATCAAATAAACATGGTTATCACCAGAGCCCCCCTCGACATCCCTAACTGGATTAGCGCACCTTGTGTTCATGATTGGGTGCAGGGGGTGTGGCGGGCCACAGAGGCAGCTCGGGCACCATAGCAGCCGCACCCCTTGCGCACACAGTACTTACGCCACTGTTTGCATTCATGCTAGCAAACAGTGGAGTCCGTTTTAGGATCAATGGAATGGGGTCATAGACGAAGACAATGCGGCAGGTGTACTTCAGGGTCCGGTCTTCAACCCGGGCAATGCCTGGAATCCCAGCTAGTTATTAATAATAATGTTCTCAGAAAAGCAGCAACTCAATACTAGAAACAAAACTATTTTTTAGCCAAAAAGCTCTGAGGATCCAGATAACATAGTTCTACCTGTCATATATTGATTTTATGGGGCTCATTTTCCTGAGTCGATGTCAGTATGGAGTATGCCATATAACCCAGGCATCAGTAATGAGGTATAAAGAACTGAATGCAGCATTAATGATTTGCACGGATTGTAGAGCAGATAGCGAGAACATCTCTAAGTATCTCTTTCTTGCGGTGGGATCTAAAATGAAAGAGGTGTATAGTATTAAAAATAATGTATTAAAACTGTAAAACGAAGTGCAAAAGGCAGCAAGTATATGAGGTATAGCATTTTAATATTCTTATGAGGCTCGAGAGAGAGGTAACGATATGTCTGGGTTAATAGAGACAAATGTCTTGCAATAAGAGAAAATATAAAACGTATGTTTGAACTGTACCTTGATCTGTCTTCTCTGAGAGGTAATGCAAAGTTTACATTGCACATGCCGCTCTCAGTTACAGGCAGAGACAGAGGGCCTGATTCAGAGCTGGGCGCTATTTGCGCTCGCTCGTCCAGAAAAAGGGGCTGGCTATTTAAATTGACCGTTCGCTCTTTGCGGTCTGTTGACGCCTCTGTGTCTGAACGAGCGAACAAAACATGCGGACGTTTTTTTGTAAAAAATGCCCCCAGGCCACTCGCATCCTACGTCATCTCCGCTATTTATTTGATTAATCGAGTACATCGAAAGGCAAATGAATTGCTCGCAGTGCTTGTGGTTGGATTTTCCTACCGCAATCATGCGAGCAGTTCAGGCTAAGAAACAACCAAGTGACGTGGTCGATGACGCTGCTTTGTTAATTATGCACACCCTTAAAACGCCCGTTTTGACCTTTTGGCACGCCTGCGTTCGGATCACCACTCCCCGTTTTCAAGTACCTTCCCCTGTTACCACCCACAAACGCCTCATTCTGTCACTCAAATTAGCAGGCACTCGCTATTTTGCGAGCACATGAATTTCGACAGCACTGACTGGTTCGCGCATGTGTATTACGAGCCGTACGCAAGCGCAGTTGTGCGAACATCGCTCGGAGCGAACGAGCGGCCGCTTACAAGCGGCTCTGAACCAGGCCCTGAGAGAGAAAGATCAAATATATGAGATAGCAGCGCTAAGGAAATCAGCTTTTAGGTCGTGCACCAATATATTGATAATCTTTCATTTGAGATATTTCTAAGTATTTAATATAAATAACAGTTAAAAATCAATACATGTACATATAAATATGAAAGGTGAGTAGTACACCAATGTAACAACTACTGTATCAAAACCTCACATGATACAAATGAATGGTAACAAATCAAGGTGAAACAATCATTCAAGCTTGTTCCTATATATGACACTGGACCCAATTGAAAGAAATAATTGAATGCTGGGACTCTTAATAGCGTGGGGACATGATCCGCAAAGTGGAGTTCATGAAAAACACAGCTGGAGGATAATGGACCTCTTTCAGAGTTGGTCGAAGCGGCCGCACGGTCGTACACCACCGATGTTCGCTATACTGCGCATGCGTAAAGTTCGCAATGCGCGTGCGCAAACTAGCCGCTATGATCAGAAATTTCTCTCTCCTTGAACACAGCCAGGTCGGTAGTTTGAGTGACAGATGGAGACGTTTGTGGGTGGTAACAGGGGAAGGTGCTTGAAAACGGGGAAGTGGAGATCCGAACGCAGGCATGCCTCATTATGCGAACAGCGTTTTATGGGAGTGCATACGGATTATGGGAGTGCATAATTTACAAAGTAGCGTCATGGCACATGTGACATGGGAGGTTTTTACACTGACATGATCATAGAGCTTAAGAGAGGGTATGGTAAACCTTAAGCTCTACGACCAGTGCCGATGGTTCCCGATGGTCTCTATTAATCCTTATATGCCCGGAGATGACGTGCAAAGCGTACGAGAAGGGGGCGTATTTTTTTGGCTTCCGACCGCTTCCTCCCCTTGGTCGGCCAACTACCGATCCGAACTTAGGGACGCAACTTGCGAGGGAATCGTTTGAATATCTGGCCCCTTTTTCCGTACGACCGTGCGGCCGCTTCGACCGACTCTGAATGAGGTCCAATGTCTCAAATAGATAGGTGTACGGTGCAATATCCAATAAGTTTGTAAGTCCTCACCATAAAATGCGATGACATGGTAGCAGAGCCTCATCCACTAGTCTGGAAATAGTTCCAATAGCGTAGATAGTCCCAAGCAAGGAGTTGTAATAAAAACTGTTCCGATGCTGGTCCAAGCCATAGTAACAATAAAGAGTTCTTGGGGTGTAGAGGGGTGGTCACCTGATGCGTTTCGCTGCTATCCTGTGCAGCTTTATCAAAGGACTTTGATAAAGCTGCACAGGATAGCAGCGAAACGCGTCAGTCGTCCAACCCTCTACAGCCCATCGCTTGGGCTGTAGAGGGTTGGACCAGCACCGGAACTGTTTTTATTACATCTCCTTGCTTGTTTTTAAATGGGGCCCTAAAAAGATTGTATAATCGTTACGTCCACCAACAGCACGTTGGTGGACGTAAGGATTAAACAATCTTATTAGGGCCCCATTTAAAAACGATCCTTATTACCAGCGCCATATTTTGCAAACATTGGAAGGTGAATGTAGCTGACGTGCTTCTCAGAGCAGGGTTGGTACGGGATGCCAGCATTTGGGATCCCAGCGGTCAGAATCCCGATGCCGGCATCCCGACTAGGGGCCTAATTCACTGCCGTACACAACAGCGATTATACACGCAATTGGTCGATTGTTGCGTTCTGCGCATACATCGCAGTGTGCGTGCACGCAAACGAGCCACTGCAAACGGGACTGCGATCGCAGAGGCTACACAGACCCATCGTAGAGTGATTGACAGAAAGTGCCGTTTGTGGGTGTTGATGTGGGGGGGGGGGGTTGGGCAAATGCAGGCGTGCCAGTGCGTTTCAACGCCGTTGCAGGGGCGTGCATAAATTATCCACAGCGATGGACTACGCCGTCTGAGGCCTCATAGCATGCGTGGTTGTTAGCAATTTTTGAGCAAGGTCAGGGCTTGTGCAAGTGTGCGTGAGGCTGCGATGGTACTTGATGTTACCGATGGTTTTGCAGTCTTGCTAAACATTACGGATGTATGGTAAGTAAAGTGGGCGTCCTTGTGTAGTGCTGCGAGGGCATTGCGATCGCAATGTATTAGCATACTATCGCAGTTGAACTGCATGCGTAATCGCTATTGCATGCATACGCAGTTCAGTATGATAGTGAATCTGGCCCTAGGTTAGCATCCCGACAGCTCTAAGTAAGTATACCTTACCTAACCCTACACCTAACCATAACCCTCCCCCCTTAGTACCTAATCCTAACCTCTAACCCTCCCCCCAACTTACTTTCGGGATACCGGCAGTCAGGATGCCGGCTCCGGTATTCGGTTATGTGTCGGGATACCGGCGTTGGCATTCTGACTACCGGAATCCCCGCTGTTGGTATATGGAATGTATCCCGTCAGAGAAGTAATCAATAAGTAACTGGGAGACCTGCTGTTTCTATACTCACTGTACTATGAATGTAACAAGCAGTAATAACGACCTTTCTGGCCTTCATTAAATGGATACAGGACAGAGTGTCGGGAAGTGGGAGCTGCTAGGTCAGTATTGGTAACTAGAGTTGTACCCGGACCCCCATGTTTTGGATTTGGGGTTGGTTCTAGAACCATGTTTGTGATTTGGTTGTAGCGAAACGTCCCTGATGTATTTTGGTTTTCATTAAAAATGGTCAAAAACAGGTAAAGTTGTAAACTTGCTGAGCTGCTTTCTTCCTAAGTTAATACTTATACCAGAGGTTCCCAAACTCCGCCATTACAATCCAGGTTTTAAGGATATCCATGCTTGAGCACAGGTGAATTAATTAACACCTCAGTCAATTATATTTCATCTGGGCTCAAGTATGCATATCCTTAAAACCTGGACTACTGTATAATGACAGATTTTGGGAACCTCTGACTTATACAATTAACATTTGTTTACAGTTGTTGACGGTCGATTTTGTAATGATCGCCACTGGGTCACACAACTGTGAATATTTTTACCCATATCGGCCAAAGGCTGGCTAACATTAATGGCAGAGCTGTGACACAAACACATGGAACAGCAGTGGCAGGTGGGATGGTCGTTATAGAAAATAATATACACCATGGCCAGGGCCAGATAAACAATGGGGCGGATGGGACTACAGCCCCAGGCTTCTGCACAAACATAGGCCCATCATCGTGACAGCATAATGATGGCCTGCCAACCAACTGGCTGCAGTATCTGTCATAAATCATAACTATTAACATTGTTTTTATATTTTTCTTGCAAAATGACACAAATTTTCTTTTTTTATACATTCAGGGAGAGATTGGGGCTGATAGTGTAGGTGGTATACACGCCCACATGCCACTGGCCACACCCACACATCACTGGCCACACCCACACTTGGCAGCAACCTCCCCTCCTCCCCCCAATAAAAGTATACTGTGCATGTTCTTTACAATATACAATGAGTAGGGGGGCTTAAGGACAATTACATCTTGCAGTTATTTTACATTATGGGCTGCTTTAACTATCTTGGGCCCTCATTCAGAGCCGTACGCTCTGATCAGAACGCACGCTCTGAATGAGGGCCGCCCTCCATAAAAATGGAGCGTCCTCCTGGACGCTCGTATAGCTGTGGGTCACCACCCACAGCCTATACGAGCGTGCAGTTTGATGGCCGCGATGGTCATGACCATCGCGACCATCGAAACTGCGAGCCGGAGCCTGCGGTTGAGGTTTTCAACCGCAAGCCCCAGAGTGATTTTGGCTCTATCAGAGCCAAAATCACTCCCACTGACATCACTAGTGATGTCAGTGGGCCGGCTTCTGATGGGAGGCGTTCCCGTGGGAACGCCCCCGTCAGGGAGGCACGCCCCTGGCACGCCCACCAAAGGGGGCGTGCTGTCAATCAACATCGACAGCACGCCCCCTTTGATCAGACACAACGAGCGAAGGACTTTCCTTCGCTCGTCGCGTCTGGCGCATGCGCACGACGGAGCTCCCTCCGTCGTGCGCATGCTCAGTGCAGAACATCGACCCACTTGCGAGCGGACAGCCGCTCGCGAGTGGGTCTGAATCAGGGCCTTGGTGTCTTCTTTTCTGAAAATGATCATTTATAACAGCTGCTGCTATCCCTCTCCATGTAATGCATGTTGTATAACATTGAGGATGAAATATGACAATTTCCTCAAACCACTTAACTGCAGGCTCATATTCTCTGTTCTAAAAAGACCATTTGAACTTCTGCTTTAATTTAAGGGCTGTTCCAGGCAAATTTGTTTGCACCTTTTTATTTTTTAAAGTGATAACTGTGATGCTGACACCCCTCAGCATGTCAGACATACTGATGTATAATCTATTGTAAATGACGTCAAAAATTAGCTTTCTCAGATCATTTCATTTGTGGGATTTTCCTGGGCAGATTGTTGGGGTGTAGATCCCATTTATTTTTCACACTAACATTCTTACTTTGCTGTCCCTCTGTCTGCATGTCAGAAATATTGCTGTATAACTTAAAGTAAATGAGAGTCACCTATCGGCTTTATTAACCCATTTCATTTCTTGGGATCAGGAAGCCCTGTTGGGGTATCTGTAATTTTTTTTATCATTTACTTATTTTTTTATTTTTTTTTTCTAATGGAGCACTATGGTGAAGGTAGTATAGTAATACTGGATTTTTTAAAATAACCCCAAACTTAAATGGCTCTTCTATCTGGTGACGGGACATTCATCCTCCTTTTAGTATGATTTGTGCATTATACGCAGCTGGAAAAAAAAATTGCAATATCTCTAACTATGGGTAACAAGACCCATTCCTCTCTATGGCAGAAGTTGCAGCGTCAAATAATCCCGATTGTATTGTCACAGCTTCAAAAAGGGGTAGAGGGGTATCCAGCTGTCCTTCAGAATCCATTGATAGAAAGGTAATCTGCAGTAGCATTGCGCTGTAGTTTTCCAAACGCTCCTTCCTCCTTTCAGTCGCTCTCAGTGGAAGTTAGACACAGGGCCTGGTACAGCAAGGATCGCAGTTGCTAATACGCACGCAATCGGTCGATTAATTCCCTCTGCGCGCGTATATGCATCGCAGTGCGCATGTGCGAACTAGCATTTACGATTCGAACTGCGATTACAGAGGATACGCACAGGGGCATCTTAAGAGAGGAGGGGGCTGCGTGCACTCCCAGTGTGGGGCCCCCTCCTCTCTCCCGGTACCTGGCAGCCGATTGACTTTGCTGGCCGGCCACCGCAGAAGCAGTAGACTCTGGGCGCTAGAGTGTGCCCAGGGTCTACTGCACATGCGCAGAACACCGGAAAAATGGCCGCAGCGGCCATTTTTCGGTGTTCTGTGCAGCGCTGACACCCGACACTGGACCACGGACAGCTATGTTTTAAATAATATGGGTGCAGAGAGTGTGCGGTGCGGGGCCCCCCTGGACCCTGGGGGCCCATGTACACCGCACACCCTGCACCCATTATAGATACGCCCCTGGGTACGGAGAATCAGCGCAGAGTGATTGACATGAAGTGCCGTTTGTGGGTGGTGACGGGGGGGGTGGTCGGGCGAACGCAGGCGTGCCAGTGAGTTGGAACGCCGTTGCAGGGGCGAGCATAAATTATCCACTTTGTGGCAATACGCAGCCTGAGGCCTCAAAGCGTGCGCTGAAGTCAGCAATTCCTGAGTGAGGTCTCACCTGCCTTACCTGTGCATATGGGTCCGACGTTACTCAATGTTGCCGACTAATTCGCTATGTTGCCCAAGTATACGGATGTGAGTAAGGGGAAGTGGTCGTCCATATCTTAGGCTGTGATCACAATGCGATTGCAGACATTTGTATATCACCGCTGATATTAGCAACTGCGTAACGTGTGAATTAGCAGAATAGCGATCCTTGCTGAATCAGGCCCACAGTACAGTGAATGGAGTGACCTTTAACCCCCTCACAAATTAAACCGAAAAATTACAATTAAGAAACTAGTTCCACTTGCATGATTAATACCTAATTAAATGCCAATGGGTATCTGGTCAAATAAGTCAAATATGATTATATTACTTATTATATTACAATCACATTAAGCACAGCTACTTCAGTACGTATAGGTGTCAAAAAGAGGCTCTTGTAACAAACTATTTCTAGTACAGTATGTTCAATCAATTTAAACCCACACAAACTGTGGCATTTAACTTTAATGAGAAAGAACATTTATAAAACATACAATTAACGTCCCAATTTAACGTCCAATAAAACTCCCCAATTAGAATAAGAATAATCTGGTGGTATAAAAACTATATTGCAGTTTTATAGAATAACTATTGCGGCAATTATTTTAGTAAAAACAAGCAACAAAAATTTGCATAATGTACAATAGACCTACAAAATTATTCATGTAAATCACGTATTAACTATTAAGGATATACAGTATGGAGCTCATTCAGACCCGGACGCTAAGATGCGCTCTCTCGCAGCTAAAAGGGGCCGGGTATGCAAATTCCGCGATCGCACTGTCTGGTGTAAGGACGCCCTCTATGTCTTAGAGAGCGACGGCAGAGCGAACGCACGCCGGTCTAAAGACGCCCACTTTTATTTCTTAGCACGTCATCTCCAGGAAGTGTGTGATTAATTAGAACCATCGAGAGCCATCGGAGCTGCACGCAGCGCTTTAGGTAGACCCTACCCCGCCGCAAGCACTGCGATCACTGCAGGCTGAAATACATCCAAGTGACGTGGACAATGACGCTTCCATGCTAATTATGCACACCCATAAAACGCTGTTTTGAGGCCCATATACAATTGCGTTCGCAGCACCACTCCCCCGCCCGTTCACAAGCACCTTCCCCTGTTACCACCCACAAACGGCGCTGTCACTCAAAGTAGCGTCCAGTCTGTGTACTACGAGCGCACGATTCCCGGCCGCAGTGACTGGTTCGCGCATGCATATTTTTCCACATACACATGCGCAGACGGGCGACGATCGCCCATAGCGTGCGTCCGCAGCTTAGCGAACGGGTCCATGATGTGTACAAACTTCAGGTCTGAGTCAGATGTGTATATAACACAATGGTTTACATACAAATCCGATTGGTGTGGGTCTGCGCATGTGCAGAATGGCTCCTGCGTGATCGATCGCAGCCCCCCCCCCCTTTAGTAGCAGCACGATTCACCTGCTGCAGTGTTTGGGGGGCGTAGACCAGGACCGTTGTGCAAATGAGGGGAACGGACACCCCCGTTTTGTAATCGTGCCAAGCCCAAGGCTCTTCATCGTCAGACGTTGACTTCCCGTACCTGGCAGAGGGGTTCCGCCAGCCAGGCTGATTAGGTTTCAGATGGGCGCCATGTGTGATCTGAAATAGCATCTACTGACGCTGCATTCGGATCACAGATGCTTTCAGACACCTCCTGCTGCATTCGCATTTCACTTGTGGCGTATGAGTTCCCTTGAGTGTACGCGGAGTCCGCTATCGCTTACAGAGGCGCTGGCATTAGGACCACGGCATTCTCCACGCCTATGCTGGCAGCCTATCTTTGCCAGCGATGGGTTGTTGCGTCATGCACGTGCTACTACATTTTGAAAGGAGGACATGAGCCCTTTAGGGAGTGCTAAAGGGATCATATCTTGTTGTTAAATGCGGCCCTTTATTATTTTTATATAAATATATCGACTTATTTATCGCACATCAGTTTGGGATAGGAGGATTTATCAGAAGGATTGCTGTAAGCTGTCTGACCGCAAATTATTCTGAAATGAAACTCGGCTTATAAAAATGTTTATACAACTTTGTACAGATCCCGTAGAAAAATATCCGTCTTTGAAATCCCAAATGTTATTTTATAGAGCTTGGTCTCCTTTCTAAACAGCCATTATCTGGTAATGGATTACGTATTACCATTGCTGAGTTAAACACTCTCCAAGCTATTATCTCTAAATTCATTATATTGTCAATATAATTAAAACCAAAACTCTGTTGGCTTAATAGCACAAGACAGATATGAATCATTAATCAGCCCATTAATAGACTGATTTTTATTTAGAAATGGACATTATTTCAGGCACCAGTGATCGTCTATAGATACAGGGGGTTAAAAGCCTTCAGTAATAATTGAGAAAAGTGCATTTGGAGGTAATGGATTCCGACACATTGTTCTACTCTAACACAATCAGGCTGTGTGACCTTCCGACAAAGATGCGACAAGACCGGCAGAACATTGCGCATTTCAAAAGTTTATTAAACAAATCTATTGTTTTTTGGGCTTTTTGCAGTTCTTTCATTTCATTTTCATGGTATGATGCCAGGGAGTTGCTGTCCATTGTCTTTCTTCTGGTATTTAAAGAATATAAAAAAGACAAATTAATAAAAAACCGTTAAGAGCGTGAATATTTTTCCAAATTTTTTACTTTACGCAGACCAAATCCAACTCCCACTTACCAGGTTTTCAGGATTTTCTGTCCGGAACGTCCGAGCTACAGTACCAATCTGCTCATATCAAAATTACTTACTCTGGGCCTGACTCAGAGCCGCTCGTTCGCTCCGAGCGATATTCGCACATCTGCGCATGCGTATGGGTCGTAATGCGCTTGCGCCAACCAGTCAGTGCGGTTGGAATTCGTGTGCTCGCAAAATAGCGAATGCCTGCTAATTTGAGTGACAGGATGAGGCGTTTGTGGGTGGTAACAGGGGAAGGTGCTTGAAAACGGGGAGTGGTGATCCGAACGCAGGCGTGCCAAACGGTCAAAACGGGCATTTTAAGGGTGTGCATAATTAACAAAGCAGCATCATCGACCACGTCACTTGGTTGTCTTTTAGCCTGAACTGTTCGCATGATTGCGGTAGGAAAATCCAACCACAAGCACTGCGAGCAGTTCAGGTGCCTTTCGATGTACTCGATTAATCTAATAAATAGCGGAGATGACGTATGATGCGAGCGGCCAGGGGGCGTCTTTACAAAATAGCGAGCGCATGTTTCGTTCGCTCGCTCAGACATAGAGGCGTCAACAGACCGCAAAGAGCGAGCCCTCAATTTAAATAGCCGGCCCCTTTTTCTGAACGAGCGAGCACAAATAGTGTCCGGCTCTGAATCAGGCCCTCTGTGTGGTGTATATATTCATTCTGTTCCAAAACCCGTGTAGTGTCAATTACCCCTGCATTTCACTATCATAAGGCATGTCTGTCTCAGGAAAGGAATACTCTTTTTCAATTTTTATTCTAATCAACCTGGTTTTGCCTATAAAAATAAATCTCTACTTTAAATCTCGCTGCAAAATGTACACTTCTGTATCCCCCTCACACACCCCTGAAGTTTTTACGCTGGACCCACAGTATCTGCTTAAAAAGGATGTTAGTATTCAGAAGAAAGTGTCTTTTAAACCAATTTAATGCAGCTTATACTTTGATACTTTCTTACGTATGTAATGCAACAGCGAAAATCTTCTGGGGCCATTTTTTATAGGAACATAGGGCCTGATTCAGGTTGATTCGCAAGGCTGCGTTCGCATGCACCCGCTCGCTGCTAAATTATGCTAATGAATCCAATCGCACGGCAACCGCTGCACTATACCAAGACACCCATCACTGTATAAAGCCGCCCACTTCCCATGACAAGCATCCGCAAGTCAGCGAAAACATCGGTAACATCGGAACCATCCGTACAGTTGTGGTTGACCTGACCCTACCGCAGAACTGTTAAACTTCCTGTTGCCATCTAGACCTCTGCCAGCGTATACAATCGCAGGGGCTTAGTTATACACGCCCCCTGTAACGGCGATGAAACCCCCAGACACGCCCTGCGTTTCTCTGACCACACCCCATCACCACCCTCAAACGGCCACTTCCTGTCAATCACTGTGTGAGCACTCTGCGTGCTCACTGCGAACGCGTCCCAGTCACTGTGGCCGGTTCGCGCATACGCGCTGCACCTTATACGCATGCGCAGAATGCAAACATCGGCTGGCTGCGTGCGTACGCAGCCTTGTGATCCAACCTGAAACAGCCACACAGTTTCAAGAGTTCCCACCCTGCTCTTTTGTTGGTGTCATAGGGCGGGATGTATCAAGCATTGCATTATATATGCGATACAGCCCGCCACTTACCGCATGCATACCTGCATTAATAACGCCGGTATGCGCGTACAAAATAAATCACAAAGGAACAACTCTTTTGGAAAGAGTTGGATAGGACTCCTGGGATTATGACCTAGAAGTCCTTCTGCACAGGCGCTGGCCGACGCTTGAGCCACGGGAGGCACTGGGAGGCATCCTATTGGGTCCCGCCCTGGGTACCAAATGTGAAAGAAGCCTGTAGTCTTCTATTAGGCAATGCCATATATCAGGAGGGTTTCTAGAGAGGAGGGGGCCCGTGTGCATTCTCCGACACGGGCCCCCTCCTCTCTCTCCGGCGGCCGGCAGCCTACTGAGCTGTGTTATAGACTCTGGGTACTAGAGTGCGCCCAGAGTCTATAGAGGATGCGCTGGTCATCGGGAAAATGGCCGCAACGGGCATTTTCCCTGTACTGCGCATGCGCAGGCGACGGGAAAATGGCTGCGGCGGCCATTTTTCAGTCGTTTCTACAGCGCCGGACCCCCACGCCGACGTGGGACTCCAGAGAGGTTAGTAATTCTATGGGTGCAGGGAGTGCGGTGCAGGGCCCCCCTGGACCTGTGTTCCCCGCACACCCTGCACCCATTATAGATACGCCCCTGGCATATATAGAGGTGTACATATGGGGAATACGGTCAAACCTCAGAAAATGTCATAGTGGGAATAGAGGCCCTGATTCATTCCAGATCGCAACTGCAAAAGCGTACGCAGATCGGCCGATGGTGTGTACTGCGCATGCTTATGCTACGAAGTGCGCGTGCTGGAGTTAGCATTACAATCACTCTGCGATCACGCACGCAAAAAGATAGCCATTGCAGATGGAGGGACGGGACGTCAGCGTTTGGGGGTGGTGATGGGAGGTGGTCGGACAGAGGCAGGCGTGCCTGTCCGTTTGAACGCTGTTACATGGGCGTGCATAATTAGCCACTACGACGTGTGTACTCACTGCGTGCGATGAGGTTAGCAATTTCTGAGTAAGGTCAGACCTGTTGTAATTGTGCATGAGGGGCCGATGTTACTCGATGTTCCCGATGTATACGCAGGACTGTAAGGTATTACGGATGTGAGATAGCGGTAGTGTGCGGCGTCTCTATGCTGGCTGTGCGGTGGCATTGTGATTGCATTCATTAGCATATTTTTGCAGCAGATCTGCATGCGTAATCGCAGCGGCGATCGCAATAGCGATCCGTAGTGAATCAGGCCCAGGGTGAGATAGAGCTAGTAACTGTGGGCCTGATTCAGACCCGCTCGCAAGCGCGTGCACGAGCCCCAGAGCGAGCGCAAAAAGCACTCGCTCCGTGGCTCACTACAAAAGGGGCGGCTGTCGATGTTGATCGACAGCTCGCCCCATTTTGTAGGCATGGCGGGGGGGTGGCTTCACAAACGGAGGCGTTCCCAAGCGAACGCCTGCCGTTTATAGGGAGCCCCACTGACATCACCAGTGATGTCAGTGGGAGAGCTTCCGGCTTTATTAGAGCCGGAAGCTCTCTGGGGCTTGCGGCAACGAGACCCTACCGCAAGGGTTTCGTCGCAAGCCCGATGGTTGCGATGGTCTTGACCATCACGACCATCATCCTGGCCGCTCGCAATAACTGTGTGTGGTCGCTCACAGCTATGTGAGCGGCCAGGAGGCCGCACCAAAAAAAAAAGCCCTGATTCAGAGCAAGCGCTCTTTCAGTACGTCCGTCTCTGAATCAGGGCCACTGGCTGCTGTTCTTGGACAAACCATGCAAAAAATTTTTGCATGCAGGGTAAACACTGGCTGCTTTTGCCTGCAACCCACAAATGCTGGACAGCTTAATTCTTAGACTGCAATTTAGATTTCAGTTTGGATACCCCTCCCAAAATCTTAATCTCTGAACATTTTATATCTGTCCCACCTGCGGAGTAGCCTGGTTTTACCAAGATGCCCTGTTTTCTGGCTTTCTTACTCTATTCCCAAATCTGAATCAGGCCCTTAGTTAATATTTGCCCATGCCCATCTCTAAACACTACAGTGCACTTCCTGGTCACATGACACATCCAAGGTGTCCATCAGTGCTCAAAGCCCCCCCCCCTTCATACTCAGAGGCATGACACTAATAGGTCTGAGTTGTTGCTGTCTCGACTGTCGTCTCCCTGTAGGGCAAGAGAGCTCCACAAAGCTGGTGAGTGTTAACTATGGTATGCAGTCGGGAAGCCGGCGGATGTAATCCCGACAGTCGGCTTCCCGACTGCTTTATCCCGGCAAGGGTTAAATGACAGGCGTCTAAATCTAGACGCCTGTCATTTTACCGACGCTGGGAGACCGGCGCCCGGCATCCCGATCGAAATTATGCCGGGTGCCGTTGCGGACAGCCGAGGGGGGGGGGGGAGGGTTAGGTTTAGAGCTCCAAGGGGGGACTTAGGGTTAGGCACCCCCCCCGGGAGGTTATGGTTAGGCTAGGGGAAGGGGGGGTTAGGGTTAGGCACCCCCACAGGGGACTTAGGTTTAGGCAGCAGGGAAGGGGGGGGTTAGGTTTAGGCACTTAGAGGGGGGATTAGGGTTAGACACTGGGGGGAAGGTTAAGGTTATACACCCCTAAGGAGGGTTAGGGCTAGGGTTAGGGGGGAGGTTAGGTTAGTTAATACTTACCTTGGGATGATCGTGATTTTCAGCCATGTCGGCCAGCTGCTGTTGGGATTTGAGTCCGGCGGTAATTCATACCGATTCCTTAACTATAACAATGATTAAAATAAACAAAGAAGATGTTTACAAGTTTATAAATATTTTCTTTGTATTATTCTAATAATTTTTTATATCAAATGTTCGGAGCATGACAGGGGAGCCTCTGTCTCCCCTGCCTACCCTGACTGCACGTCCCTGTCAAACAGTCACCACTGATTGGACCTTTTGAACCTACTGAGATGCCTTCACAGCTAAGAGTAGCTTTCAATAAGCCAATGGCCCCACACATCACCATGGTTTGGTGTGTTCTATTTTAGGGACACACTTGCATTGAGTTTTCAAATAAGTACTGTAATGTACATGTGTTTGTCTGTTATTGGATAGTTGTTCTGTATCTGAGAGGTAATCATATGAATGCAACTTATATATTATTTATTTGCCATTTTTTTCTTTTCCTTTTTTTTTTGTTTGCTGTTTTAGATTTTGACTGTAATTTTGAATCCCACTGCGATCTGGAATATTCTTCATCTCAAAATAACCACACTTGGAGCGTGACCAATGCGGAGGAGCTACTGAAACGCAAAGTCGTTACTGGTCCGAGAGAAGACTATTCACAGAACTCAACAAGAGGTAGGAAGCACTCTCTGTAATTCTTATCCCGTCACTTCCTGTGTAAGAGGAATTTCTGTCATTAAAAGCATTCTCCTGACTGGTGTCCAAGCCTCGGGGGCACCTGGGAGGGACCTGCATGTAGGTCATAAGTAAGTTGGGCAGATGTACTAAGCTCTGGAAAGTGATGAATTGGAGAGAGACAAATGACCAACCAATGAGCTCCAAATGGTCATTTTTCATACACAGCCTGTAACATGACAGTTAGGAGCTTAATGGCTGGTAGTTTATCACTTTCCAATTATCACTTTCCAGAGCTTAGTACATCTCTACCATGGTGTTTTATTTTAGTTCTTTTCATGGCATTGACCTTGTCTTTACTCTAGTCCTGGTTGTCATTATGATTCGCTGTTGTTATTCCTGTCAGAGGCAGTAGCGTCGTCCTTTCTGTCTTCATCTCTCATTCTTATTATGCTGTTTGTTGTATTTATTGCCTGTTCAGGGTCCTATTCTCTCTTCCGTATTTTCCAGCTTTGTCCTTGTTGGCCCGATCTTTGATTAGAGTGTTAGCCCTTTGTCTGCCTGGTTATTCCTATGGTAATTCTTATTTCCCTTGTTTTATAGTCCTGGTGTTGTCATCTTCACTCGCCCCAATAAGGTTCCTCATTCTGTTTGTAGCTGTGGGCCACCTGAGAACCCAAACACTCCTCCTGAGGGAAAATGTGTCAACTATATGCTCAAGTTGAATCTATGTCCTAGGCCATTCTCCTGCCCCAACGTATGTCCTTCACCTGTTGGGTCTGTTTGCCCTCTTGTGTTACTGTGTTTGAAAAATGACAGGAGCTGATTGGTTGGTACTTTATCTCTCTCTTAATGCATCTCTTGTTATGGTTCCTTCTAATTTTGGTTCTGACCTTTAGTTGGGCTGAGTAACCTCTTTGATTCTTGTCTCCTACATATCGACCTGCTCCATCTAGATTCCTGATCTGGCAATAAGGAATGTTTCTTTCTGGGGCTATTTAATGATGATCTCTTGCTGAGAACTCAACACCAACAAGAAGCTTTCACTTTGCTGCCTGCTGTGACATCGGGTATGCGCGGCAGTCCAGTTTAGCGAAAGCCTACGGAGGACGATGTGGGCTGCGGGAGGGGAATCGCAAAATACCTATTCTGCAAGAATGACTCCATGAGCATAAAGTGGCTAAGGCCATCTGAAGGTGACATTAGCCAATGGGGCCAAGCTTGGTAAATAGGGGCCAGACCACAGACCTATAGAGAATACGGGAGACTGAAGTCTGCAGTGTTAATAAGCTTTTTGCAGGAGATATCTCTGAAATCTATTGCGTTAGGCTTTTGTTAAATAGCCCCGATACTTAAACCCATGCTGAAACTGCATTTTCTGAGTGATTTAAGTAAAAAGGGCTTAATAAACCCATATATATGACTTCCAGATAAAATGTATTTAACCTATAACATGGAATATTAATACCTGTTTCTGGTCACTATAGTAGTAAAAGATTGTGCTCAATACTTTTTATTTAATAGATTATAATGTTGTATGTATCTTTGCATAGTAATATAAACTTGAAGTAAAAATTGTCTTTGATAATACTGTACTAATTTATGCCTCAGAGTAATGTTGCAGACTGTAATAAAAAAGGACACCCCGGTGGCACCACTGCAGAGATCCTGGTAGCATGGTGCCATTTCAAGACCTGCGCTCTGTGCAGTGAAAATATATATATAAGGGATGTGCGCCGGCTAGGGATGTGCACCGACTCCCGTGTTTTGGTTTTGGATCTGTATCTCCTTGTGTTTTGGATCTGGATTTGGTTTTGCCAAAATTGCCCCTTGCGCATTTTGGTTTTGGATCTGTATTTTTTTTTAAAAATTGATAAAAACAGCCAAAATCACATAATTTTTTTTGTTCCTACAGTATTATTAACCTCAATAACATTTTTCACTTGTTTCCAGTCAATTTTGACCACCTCACAGCTCACAATATTGTTTTCATCCGATGTAGGCCCAAACTTTGCACCAAGCTAGCTGGCTGACTAAGCTAAGCGACAGCAGTGGGCGGCACAAACACGTGGCTGTTCTACTTCCAACATGGCACATAAGGAAACATATGTTTTCATTAATCAAGAGGCCTGAGGGAGTCGGAGTATGTATGTAGTTGAAGGCAGAGACAGGAAGGGTTGATTGGTAGTAAATTTAATTTCATTTATTGATTCCGAAGCAAATTTATGAGGGAAAGCATGGGTGAACAATATGTCCCATGTTTTGCCCACAAAATCAACTTGGTGGTTCAGAATATTTTTTTTCAAATTAAAGGGGCATGTGGGAGATGCTGTCTGTGGCCATAAACATTTCTGGACATTTTTGTCATTCAGCAACCGCATGTCAAAGATTGCAGCAGCTGTGGCAGTTCAACCTCCAACATGATACATCAGGAAACAAATGTTTTTATTATTCAATAGGCCTGAGGGAGTTGGAGTATGTATGTAGTTGAATGCAGGGAAAGTAAGGTTTGATTAGTAGCAAATGTAATTAATTTTTTGATTCCAAAGAAAATTTATGAGGGAGTAGGGGAGGGGAGCAGAGGAGGCATTTACAAAAAAATACAAAACATATTTAAATCATTCACATCAGTCCTTGCCCCAGAAGAATCCTTGAGCACTATGCCTGCTGCTTCTGGGAGTGGATCTTCATCCCAGAAGGGGACCAGGAAGACTACTAGTAGTAATTTAAAAAACCAATTGACTGTTAAAAAATCCTTTGCAAGGGAGGGGCAAGTATGACAGCACTCACCCAGTTGCGCAGTGAATCACTGATGCCATAACATCTATGCTGTTATTAGATGTGCGTCCAATATCCGTCAATATGCAATGGGTTTTAGACAGTTAATTGAGGTCCTGTGTCCCTGCTACCAAATCCCATATTCCACTTCACGAGAAAAGCAATCCCCAGCCTGTACAGGGACATTAAAAAACTTAATTAGTGTCCTCCAAAATGCCATTGTACACATTGTCCACTTAACCACAGATATGTGGACAAGCGGAACAGAGCAAATGCATGATTACATGTCTGTAACAGCCCACTGGGTGGGTGTATTCCCTTCAGTGGCACCAACTACAGCAGCTCATTCAGAAGCAGGCTACTCTGTGTATCGCCGGTTTTACTAAGAGGCATACCACTGACAACCTTTTAGAAAAACTCAGAGAAGTCATTGCAAAATGGCTTACCCCGCTTGGACACTCCTTAGGATTTGTGATTTCTGAAAACGCCACCAATATTGTGAGTGCATTACAGCTGGGTGAATTCCAACACGTCCTATGTTTTTCTCATGCAATCAACTTGGTGGTGCCAATTTTAAAAAAATTACAGGGCCGTGCAGGAGATGCTCTCTGTGGCCCGAAACATTTCTGGACATTTTCGCCATTCAGCAGGAGCATGTAGATGATTGCAGCACTTGCAAGAAATGTTGAATTTGCCCTGCCACCAGCTGAAGCAAGAGGTAGTTACAAGGTGGAACTCCACCCTTTGTATGCTTCTGCGGATGGAGGAACAGCAAAAAGCCATTTAAAACTACACAGTGAACTATGACATAGGAAGAGGAGGGGGATTGCACCTTACTCAAGCTCAGTGGAAAACACTTTCCATGTTGTGCAAAGTGCTGAAAGCCTGAAACCATTCGGAGTAGTTACCTGTGAAGTAAGTTCAGATACTTCCAGCATGTCAGGTAACTCCTGAGGAGGAGCTGAAATGAAGCGATTCTGCAAAGTACATTGCACCTTGTAGATCAAGTCATTTATTCGCTTAACTAGGAACCAAGGGTTGGAAGGTCCTTCCAATCGGATGAATATATTTCGTGCTCGATCCTAAGTCAGACGTTGTGTCTTTCTTCCCAACGGACACAGATCTGAAGAGATGGAAAGACCTGTTGGTAAGCAAATTGTCAGCTCAAGTGGCACGTGATGCAGCGATGGCTCCTCCTTCAGTTTCTCCAGCAAGTGCGGCTGCCAAGGAAAAACTAAACTTTCCCAAAAGACCCATTGGTGATGCAGATGAGTCAACACAACCAAGTTTTTACATCTGGTTGAGTCTAAAAGAATTGCCTTCAAATCAATTAATGAGACCTCTACCGTGACTCCATCTGACACGGTCACCATTCAAAGAATGGTTGAGGACTATTTTTAATGATAGTGTCCGAATAGACATGTCAGACAGTCCGTTTGACTAATAGCGGGGAAAAAAAGGCAATTTGGAGGACCTTGCACAAACTGGCTTTGCTTTACTTGAGCTGCCCACCCTCCAGTGTGTACTCCAAAAGAATTTTCAGCACAGCTTAGGAGGCTACTTCCTCAAAATGTGGAAAAGATTACGTTCATCAAAATGAACTACAAATTCCACGAGGAAGACCTTAACCGCCAATTATGTCCAAAAATTATAGAGGCATCTGTAATGGTGGATTCCAGCGGGGACCAATTAAAATTGTGTAAAGAAAGATGATGTAGACACTGTTAAGGGGAGGGATTGGATGATGATGGCGACAACATCTTGCCTCTGTAAAGCCAGTTTGTGCACATAGAGATCATTGCCAGCAATGTCAGCTGCACATTGGTAGCTTGTCTTCTGTGGGACTAAACAAACCAATCACTTCATGATTGAGGATATTGTTGATGAAGGTGTTTGTGGTGAAGATAGCTGGTGCTTGGATCTAGCAGAGAGAAGGGAGCTAGCTGATGCTGGACTACTTGTTGTTACTTTTTTAGTCAAAGTCTCTGAATTTTATAAAAACTTTGTGGATGGATGCGAAACAACATCCTCATTAACAACATCATCATCATCAACATCCTCATCATCAATATCCTTATTAGCGTCAGCTACACAAATATCCTCCTCCTCCTGGTGCACTTCCATAGAAGCATCCTCAATTTCTGTGTCAGCATGTTCACTTGTTTTTACATCATCATAAGAGGCAAAACGACCAGTCATAAATAAGGGCCAAGGCCTTAGCCTTTCCTTGCCACTTCGTGTGGTGAAAGGGATATTACCAATTTTATGTCTTTCTGCAGCTAGCTTCTTTCCCTTTGATGTTTTTTTCTTTACCAATATAAAATATTGGGCCCTGTATGTCCTTGGGCATCGGCTTTAGTAGATGACGTAGACGGACTAGTATCGTCATGACTGGTGGCACTGGCAGCAGCTCCAACACTAGTATGTGGTTCCTGCTCTCCTCCTAAATTATCTTCTCTACATCAACAAACACGAACGAATTGGGGTACAGCACAGACATCAATTTGTACCAATTTTAAATACTGGTTGAGTCTACCATATCCAAAATGCTTGGGACCAGGGGTATTTTGGATAACGGAATATTCCGTATTTTGGAATATTTGCATATCATAATGAAATATCTTGGGAATGGGACCCAAATATACACACAAAATGCATTTATGTGTTATATACACCTTATACACACAGCCTGCAGGTCATTTTATATAGTATTTTCAATAAATTTGAGGCTCAAGCAAACTTTGTGTACAGAAATGAAATTCATTTATGTTTCATATACACCTTATAAACACAGCCTGAAGGTAATTTTATACAATATTTTTATATAATTTGTGCCTTAGACAAAGTTTGTGTACATTGAACTATCAAAAATCAAAGGTTTCATTATCTCAGTCATGCCAAAATAATTCCATATTTCGGAATATTCAATATTTCGGATTATTTGGATATGGGAGAATCAACCTGTATTACACTGTGGGACCAATGACCTACAGTGTCCCAATATTTTTTATGAATAAAACACTGCGCTACCACTTACAGTGTCACAATACGTGTTGAATATTACACTGCGTTTCTATTTACAGTGTCACAATATTTTTTATGAATAAAACTCTGCGCTACCACTTACAGTGTTACAATATTTTTTATGAATGCACTGCGCTATCACTTACAGTGTCACAATACGTGTTGAATATTACACTGCGTTTCTATTTACAGTGTCACAATATTTTTTATGAATAAAACACTGCGCTACCACTTACAGTGTTACAATATTTTTTATGAATGCACTGCGCTATCACTTACAGTGTCACAATACGTGTTGAATATTACACTGCGCTACCACTTAGTGTCACAATATTTTTTGTGAATATATTGTGCTACCACTTATAGTGTCACAATACGTGTTTAATATTACACTGCATTTCAACTTACAGTGTCACAATATATGCATGAATATTACACTGTGCTACGACTTATAGTGTCACAATACATGTATTACACTGCGGTCTGACCGGCAGCGACACAGTAAAATATATATATATATATATTAATAGTTTTTATTTTATTTTTTACACTGGGCACCCTTGGACAGACAGAGCACCCCTGGATGGGTACAGCAGCCCCTGCTCTGGATGGGCACATCAGCCCATGGATGAACACATCAACCCCTGAATGGACACAGCAGCCTCTGTCCTGTATGGACGCAGCAGCCCCTGTCCCTGAATGGACACAGCAGCCCCTGGATGGACACAGCAGCCACTGCCCCTGGATGGACACAGCAAACCCTGATGGACTCACCCAGCAGCCCCTGCCCTGGACAGACACAGCACCCCAGGACAGACACAGCACCCCTGAACAGGCACAGCACCCCTGGACAGACACAGCAACCCTGGACAGACACAGCACCACTGGATAGGCACAGCACCCCTGGACAGGCACAGCACCCCTAGACAGACACAGCACCCCTGGACAGGCACAGCACCCCTAGGCAGACACAGCACCCCAGGACAGACACAGCACCCCAGGACAGACACAGCACCCCTGAACAGGCACAGCACCCCTGGACAGACACAGCAGCCCTGGACAGACACAGCACCACTGGACAGGCACAGCACCCCTAGGGAGACACAGCACCACTGGATAGGCACAGCACCCGTGGACAGACACAGCACCCCTGGACAGACACAGCACCCCTGGACAGGCACAGCACCCCTAGGGAGACACAGCACCACTGGATAGGCACAGCACCCCTGGACAGACACAGCACCCCTGGACAGGCACGGCACCCCTGGACAGACACAGCACCCCTAGGCAGACACAGCAATCCTGGACAGGCACAGCACTCCTGGACAGGCACAGCACCCCTGGACAGGCACAGCACCCCTGGACAGACACAGCACCCCTGGGCAGACACAGCAATCCTGGACAGGCACAGCACTCCTGGACAGGTACAGCACCCCTGGACATACACAGCACCCCTGGACAGGCACAGCACCCCTAGGCAGACACAGCACCCCTGGACAGACACAGCACCCCTAGGCAGACACAGCAATCCTTTACAGGCGCAGCACTCCTGGAGTGAAATGGCGCCGATGATGGGGTACCTTTATATTATCCAAAACCCGCGAGAATGTGGCAGCGGGATGATGACGTTTTGCCTCGTTTTGGGATCCGAGTTAGGCGGGAAAACCCAAGCTGGACTTGGATCTCGGCCCGGATCGCGAAGTTTGGGAGAACCGGACCCACTCATCTCTAATATATATATATATATATATATATATATATATATATATATGAGTTGTTGTACGGGATGCCGGCGCTCAGGATCTCGGAGGTCAGAATCCCGCCAGTAACCCTTCCCCTCTTCCTACTCCTCCCTCCCCGCTGCCTAAACCTAACCTCTCCCCTAGTGCTAACCCTAATCTTTAACCCTGACCCTCCCCCTAACCCCATTACTTAGCAGCGGGATTCTGACAGGCATTCTAAGCACCGGCATCCCGACTATATATATACAATATATATATATATATATATATATATAGTACTGCTTTAAATGTCAGAACTGATTCCGGGCTATCAGGCATATTCCCTTGTATCTCTTAATCTGCTCATAGGACCTACCAGCATGCAATGCTATCTGCACACATATGTTTCTATCAGGCTGCACAGCCAGTGCCTCTATACATCAACCCTTACTGTTTGCACACGTAATTGCCTGGAGGAATTGTTCAGATCAGGGTTATTTTCCTTCCACCGCGCTCAGGAATGTCTGAAAATTGCACTTGACATAGAGGCTTCCCTGCAAAGTGGGTCTGACAGCCGATCCTGCGACGGGTGTTCTCAGAAGCTCACCACGCACTCGGGTCATTTAAATGATGTCAGTTTAATACACAAAGTTTCGTTTTACTTTTTATTTTCTTTTGATTGCACTGAAACAGCAAGACTGCAGTGTGAAATGCTATGAAGGACACGTCTTTTAAAGGAAAGCTGTTACTCAGATATCACATTTACTAATATTAGTGGTTCGAAACCAAAATGTGTTTTAAACCATTGTGCGTAATACTTCTATTAATGTGCAAAAAATTATTTTGACATTGATACGGTACCTCCCAAATGTCCCAATTCACGGACCTCGAAAAGGGCAGGACTTGCACAAAAGTGGTGGAAGTTTTTGAGCTGGGTTTGGGTATCCTGGGGTATATTTAAGACCATGGGGGTTATGTAATAGGTTCCAAGATTAAGGAACCGGCATGGTTTTGGTGAGTTTGCAGCTAAATTTATAGCAGCAATCAGTTATAAGGCTGGTACAGTATGCATAACATCTAATTAGTAAAGAGAGCTGCTGGGGGTATTTCTGCAACTTGGAAGGTGCAGGGTATGCACTCAGTGTGAGGATGTGTAATGGGGGATGTGACACACGGCCACATCCACAATGTACCTTTTGTACCCTCCCAAATGTTAGGATGTATGCGTAAATGTTGGGAAGCACACTCCTGATGAAGTCTCTACGACGAAACGCGTTGGTGACCTCCCACACTCTCACTCTGGTGACATTTTTCTGTGTTTTTGTTACAGCTGGTGTTATGGTTGTTACGCCCATGCCTCTGCCAGAAAACCTAAGTGCAAGGGGTGCAGATGCAATGGGGCCCAGAGCTGAGGGGGGCCATCTTCCTTTTCAAAGATACATAATATACATTTTTGACCATTGGGTGGTAGATAGGGGCATTTACAACTGTTTGCTATGGGGCCTTCAAATATCTAGTTACACCCCTGGGCATAGGTGTACTCTTGATGTCTGAATTGGGCTTGAACCCCATACACTCTTTCAGATAAGGCAATTTTTTTCACATTGTGGGCATAGTTCAATTGTTTTATAATAAACTAGTGTATACTATTGTGTGATGCACTAGTGAGTCACTTTCCATTCTAGTATTGGTCTGAAAGTATTGTATATAATGGGGTCTTGTAACAACATTTTGTGCTCAAATGAAAGAGTGAAAGGCAGGCCACTCTGTACTATCTTGGTAAAAACCATTAACCCTTTAATGATATACCTGCATCATGCAGGACTCCACTAGGGGGTCTCTTTTTCTATGCTTGGTGCCTTCTGGAATCAGGCATTTCTCCTCAGCTGGGTCCCATAGGATGGATCCTGGAAATTGGTGTATGGTGGTGCACTTCTCAGCAGTCATTTCTTGCGGGCTAGACACTGACCCAGCTCAGATATCCTGACAGATGGATAAGCAGAGCTTTGGGTCAGACTTTGAGCAGTGGTTTGTCGGCAGTGTGCACATCCCGGTGTGAGGTGGGCATAACGGGAGAGGTGGGAAGGCCAATAAACAGAACAGTCCATTGGTCTTATCACTCAGCTGGTCCCTCTAAGGAGGGGCTGGCCAGCAAACGAGCCGGACCACCCTGATTTGCAATAGCTCACAGAGAAGAAAATAAAATTGTCAGCGATGCCGGTCAGAGAAGAGGAGGTAGGACAAAGCAGAGAGGGCCAGCCATTTAGAATTGTGAATCCTGGACACTGCCCATCCGGAAATTGATGCGCCCTTCCTGGCTACAGAGCTTCGGGCGACTGTCCTGTCAGCCTGCCCCTTGACTCGCCCCTGCTTGGAGGAACCAAGGTTGAGAAGTCATTCAAGCCATAAGTTCAGTGGTGTCCCCTTCTGCATTTTCTCGGTGCACTTTATACGGAAAACCCTAAAAGAGCTTCTTCCTCACCTCCTTGTTGTCCTAGTAAGATTTGAGTTCCCTCATTTATGAAGTGCCAGTTTTTGCATGCCTCCAATTCTCGGTGGGTTTGAGCTCAACATTTAAAGTGTCACAAATATTAAGTGCTGACATGCCACTTTAAATTTTGAACATGCCGAGAAGTATAAATATACCACCACATCTCTCAAGTACTGTATGTAACATGAAAAAGTTGAGTTGAATAGAATTAAAAAAATTTAGAGATGTGCGCCGACCCTCGCTGTTTGGTTTTGGTTTTGGATCTGGATCTCCCCTGGTTTTGGATCTGGTTTCTGATTTTTTTTCCTTGATGTTTTTTTTCGTGTTTTGGTTTTGGATCTGGATTTTTTTCTTAAAAAACCATTAAAACAGCTAAAATCAAATCAAAATCAAAATGCGCTTGGATCGCCCCAGATCCCCGAAATTCGGGTGGGTTTGGATCTCATGAGATCCGAACCCGCTCATCTCTCTACCTTACTGTTTGCACATAATATTACACTCGGGAAATTGTTCATATGTTTTTTTTTTCTGGTCAGCTTCTCCATCCACAAAGGGGCAAGATGTGCAAGGTACACAGGGCCTGGTTCTGTGTCACATGCAACTTTGAATGCCGTCTGTATCTACTGATTTTGTACTTACTGCGTATACTTCCCGGGCCGCATACACATCTTTGTGAAAATACTCACTTCATACTGTATGGTTCTCAGCCGTGTCTCTGCGGATGCTAAATGGGCCTTTCTGGGTGGCAACCTGGGCTGTTGAAACATATGGCAGGCCCGGATGATACTGAGGGGCATGGCCAAATCTGTGAGGCCTGGCCAAGACCCCTACAAAAAAATCTATGAAAAATACAATTTGTCCCCCTCAACAGCTGGGCCCCTCGAACAAGTCCAAGTTTAGTCAGAGTTCTGGCACATGGGGTAGGCGTGAGTGCTGGCGATTATGATGTTGACCATACCTTCCAACCATCTCAATTTCAGCAGGATAGTCCCGCTTTTCAGATGCTATCCCGCTGTACCACCCTTGGCCTGCAGTGTCCCGCAGACAGAAGATTATGGGGCACACTGGCAGCTGTGGATCAATGCCACACGCATGTGTGCAATGTCCATTTAGTGCCAGGAGAGGCTAAGGGCAGCCTAGCAACTGCCAAAGTGCTGGTCTCGCCCTCAGTTATACCCCAAAAATGATCAACCAGGTGGGATGATCAACCAGGGGGTTCCGATCCGGGGCTCTAATATGTTAGGAGATACTGTACGTGATGATTGTGCAATAATTATGCAGATTGTGTTTAATGTATGAATTTGCACCAAGAAGCATCGTTACGTTGCTCAAATGTACTTGCACGTAGCTCTATCCAACTAAGGTTGTGATAAAGGAATATTCTACCACTCGGCAGCATGCAGTAAGCAACTTACAATTCATTTTCTGATGAATCATGGCTATTCTGGCATTCAAGGTTAAATAATACAATGACTATCATCTATTGCCTAGCAAAATATATTTTCCCTGCTTAGTTCCAATGTAAGGACACTTTGTGGAATGCCCTCCCACGCACAATAAGACTTTCCACTAGTTTCCAAACATTCAAGCGTTCTCTGAAAACTCACCTCTTCAGACAAGCTTATCAGATTCCAGGACCGCCCACCTAACCTTTTATAGCTCCCTATCTAACTTCTTATAGTAAACACCTATCACATCTTCTCTGTCTTCAATTTAACATCCTCCTAACCCTAGGCCAACTTTCCAGTGTGATTGGATTATACAGCCCACCAAGAACATCTGCAATCGGGCTGGACCAATTTGCAATATGTAGCACCTATCCTTGTGTATCACACCTATTGCCTATAGATTGTAAGCTTGTGAGCAGGGCCCTCTTACCCTTATAAATGTCTTTTATGTATGTATGTCTTTTACAACCCAGTATAATGTTAATTCAAATTGTAAAGCGCGACAGAATTTGTTGCGCTATATAAGAAACTGTTAATAAATAATAAATAAATAATTTTGAAATATACATAAATTATTTAACTGTTTTTCCTCTTTAAAACCACTATTATTCCTTGTGAAAATTAGTCAGGAACACAACATATATCTGCAACATGTGTGTATCAGGTTTTATATATATATATATATATATATATATATATATATATATATATTAGGGGTGTGCACAGGCCACTTTTCGTGTTTTGTGTTTTAGTTTTGGATCTGGATCTTTCTTCGTGTTTTGGATCTGGATTGGTTTTGCCAAAACCACCCTTCCGTGTTTTGGGTTCTGGGTTTTGTGTTTTGGATCTGTATTTTTTTTTAAAAAAGCATAAAAACAGCTAAAATCACAGAATTTGTAGGTTTTTCTGCTCCTATGCTATTATTAACCTCAATAACCTTAATTTCCACTCATTTCCAGTCTATTCTGAACACCTCACACCTCACAATAGTGTTTTTATGTCCAAAAGGTTGCACCAAGGTAGATGGATGACTATGCTAAGAGATACGAGTGGGCGGCACAAACACGTGGTCCATCTAGGAGTGATACTGCAGTGGCAGACAGGATGGCAGTTTGAAAAACTAGGCCCCAAACTGTACATAATTCAAAGAAAAAAAAGAGGTGCAAGATGGAATTGTCCTCCCACCCACCCTTATGTTGTATAAACAGGACATGCACACTTTAACAAACCAAACATTTCAGCGCCAGGGTCTGCCACACGACTGTGGCTGAAATGATTGGTTCGTTTGGGCCCCCACAAAACAAGCTGGCAATTAATGTGTCCCTGCACAAACTGGCTCTACGGAGGCAAGATGTCATCCTCATCCTCCTCATCCACCGATTCCTCACCCTCTTCAGTGTGTACATCCTCATCCTCACAAAGTATTAACTCGTCCCCGCTGGAATCCACAACCACAGGTCCCTCTGTACGTTCTGGAGGCTGGTCTCCCTGGAAGAGTTGATAATTCATTTTATGAACATCATCTTCTCCACATTTTGTGGAAGCAACCTCCTACGCCTTTTGCTGACAAGGTTCCCGGCTGCACTAAACACTCTTTCGGAGTACACATTGGAGGGGGGGCAACTCAGGTAAAATAGAGCCAGTTTGTACAGGGACCTCCAAATTGCTTCTTTTTCCTGCCAGTACAGGTACGGACTGTCTGACATGCCTACTTGGATGCTGTCACCGATGTAATCCTTTAACAGACAGACGCACGCTTGTCGCTGCTGCTTTAAGGATGCAGGTGCGGCTACAGCCCACACATTTCACAAAGACAGAAAAAAAATAAGAATTTTTTTATTGTTTGTGGAGCGCACTTTGAGGGTTACACCACCCTTTGACAGACGCACGCTTGTCGCTGCTGCTTTAAGGATGCAGGTGCGGCTACAGCCCACACATTTCACAAAGACAGAAAAAAAAATAAGAATTTTTTAATTGTTTGTGGAGCGCACTTTGGGGGTTACACCACCCTTTAACAGACAGACGCACACTTGTCGCTGCTGCTTTAAGGATGCGGGTGCGGCTACAACCCACACATTTCACAAAGACAGAAAAAAAAAGAAGAATATTTTTATTGTTTGTGGAGCACACTTTGAGGGTTACACCACCCTTTAACAGACAGACGCACGCTTGTCGCTGCTGCTTTGAGGATGCAAGTGCGGCTACAGCCCACACAATTCACAAAGACAGAAAAAAAAGAATATTTTTATTGTTTGTGGAGTGCACTTTGAGGGTTACACCACCCTTTAACAGACAGACGCACGCTTGTCGCTGCTGCTTTAAGGATGCAGGTGCTGCTACAGCCCACACATTTCACAAAGACAGAAAAAAAAGAAGAATATTTTTATTGTTTGTGGAGCACACTTTGAGGGTTACACCACCCTTTAACAGACAGACACACGCTTGTCGCTGCTGCTTTGAGGATGCAAGTGCGGCTACAGCCCACACAATTCACAAAGACATTAAAAAAAAGAATATTTTTATTGTTTGTGGAGCACACTTTGAGGGTTACACCACCCTTTAACAGACAGACGCATGCTTGTCGCTGCTGCTTTAAGGATGCAGGTGCGGCTACAGCCCACACATTTCACAAAGACAGAAAAAAAAATAAACATTTTTTAATTGTTTGTGGAGCGCACTTTGAGGGTTACACCACCCTTTAACAGACAGACGCACGTTTGTCGCTGCTGCTTTGAGGACAGTATCATATGCAGTGACACTAGACTTGTCAGAAATTGTTGGCACGTCCTTCAGTCCGGACCAGATGTCCAAACCGGCCCTTGACTTATGACACAGGCGCACGCTTGGCGCTGCTACTGTGTTGCTGCACGTGCGGCTACATCGCACACAAGTCACAAACACATAAAAAAAATATTTTTTATTTTTTGGAGCACTTTGAGGGTTACACCACCCTTTAACAGACAGACGCACGCACGCTTGTCGCTGCTGCTTTGAGGATGCAAGTGCGGCTACAGCCCACACAATTCACAAAGACAGAAAAAAAAAGAAGAATATTTTTATTGTTTGTGGAGCGCACTTTGTGGGTTACACCACCCTTTAAGAAATGAGCCAGCCGGCTCTTTACTTATGGGACACAGGCGCACAATTGGCGCTGCTCCTTTGTTGATGCACGTGCAGCCACAGTGCACACAATTCACAAACACAGAAAATATATATTTTTTTGGTTTGGACTGGAGTGTACTTTGGGGGTTACAGCACCCTTTAACGGTCAAGCCAGCCGGCCCTTTACTTATGACACAGGCGCATGCTTGGCACTACTTTGTTGATGCACGTGCGGCTACTGCGCACACAATTCACAAACACGGAAAATATTTTTTTTTTTGGTTTGGACTGGAGTGTACTTTGGGGGTTACAGCACCCTTTAACGGTCAAGCCAGCCGGCCCTTTACTTATGACACAGGCGCACGCTTGGCACTACTTTGTTGATGCACGTGCGGCTACTGCGCACACAATCCACAAACACAGAAAATATATTTTTTTTTGGTTTGGACTGGAGTGTACTTTGGGGGTTACAGCACCCTTTAACGGTCAAGCCAGCCGGCCCTTTACTTATGACACAGGAGCACGCTTGGCACTACTTTGTTGATGCACGTGCGGCTACTGCGCACACAATTCACAAACACAGAAAATATTTTTTTGGGGGGTTTAGACTGGAGTGTACTTTGGGGGTTACAGCAACCTTTAATGGTCAAGCCAGCCGGCCCTTTACTTATGACACAGGCGCACGCTTGGCACTACTTTGTTGATGCACGTGCGGCTACTGCGCACACAATTCACAAACACAGAAAAAATATTATTTTTTTAGCACTTGGGGGGAGCACCCCTGATGGACAGAGCACCCCCTGGACAACACTACAGCACCCCTTTAGGACTGGGACACTGCACAGGACTTTGGAGTGGACACAGCCCCTATGGAGAACTGACTGCACAACACAGTCCAGCCAGCCCCTATGGACTTTGAAGTACTGGACACAGCCCCTATTAACAACAGCAGCACAGCGCAACACAGCCAGCCCCTATGGACTTTGAAGTAGTGGACAACAGCAGCACAGCACAGCACAACACTACTCTGCACTACACTACACTACACTACACTACACAGCCCAGCCAGCCCTAACTCCCACCCTCCCTCTTCACTGTCCACAGCCGAGTGAGAAAATGGCGCCGACGCGGGTACCTTATATAGGATCCAAAACCCGCGAGACCCGTAAGGCGGGATGATGAAGTTTTGCCTCGATTTCAGATCCGAGTCAGGCGGGAAAAGTCGAGCCTGACTCTGATCTGACTCGGATCGGGGGGGCTCGGGGGGGTTCGGATTTCAGAAATCCGAACCCGCTCACCCCTAATATATATATATATATACATACACAGTATGTTTAAGAAGTAATATTAAGCTCTGGTTAAACATTAATAATATGGTACTATACATTAGTATTGAAAATGTATATATTTAACATGTTACAGTAACTTGTTGCTAAATGTAACATAATTGAAAGGAAATGCATTATTAATTCAAAGTAAGCCATTCTGTAAATGGCTTAGAATTAAACTACAGTACCGTACTACTGAAGCATAAAACATTTAAATGAACACTACCACCAAATTATTAATACAGTAACAAACAAGTGTAACTGTTACATTTATTGTTTATTCAATATATTAATTGTATAGAGTGACCTCTACTGTACATGTGGTAGTTCTATACAGTGCTTTTTTTCTTGAAAATTAGGTTCAGGAACGCCTAGAGGGAGGGGTGGCAGAGAGGCGGGTGATGAGGGTGGAGCTACATCGGGGGTGGGGCATCAATTGGTGCATAAACCAATTTTTATTTATTTTTTTTAAAGTCAACGTTTGGGCTGTGGGAGTGGGTGTAACATGTCAATCTTTCATATAATATATAAAACTGTAGAAATATACTGTAGGAGAGAAAACTGCTGTAAATTTATAAACACCAACAGAAAACCAGAATCCATACTAAATATACAGGGAAAGCTACATTAATTCTACTTATATAAGAAAAGCAGGATACATATTAATATTGAAAAATCCAAATCTCCATGAAATACATTGAAAAAGCAAGATCCACGTAAAATACATTGAAAAAGCCAGATCCACAAAAAAAAAAAAACATTTCAAAGGGGCCCCCAATGTTTTTGGAAAGGAAAATTGTGCTAACCTGCCATCTTTATGCTCAGTTATGCTGCGTCTAACACGGTCTGGTCTCTGGTCACCCACGCTACTAGTGATGGACAGGTCCTAGTAAGAAATAGAAATAGGTAGGGTGGTTCAGAGACACACATGGGTAACATTTTTGGATCAGCTGTCTCCACGCCAGAGCAATGATGAAATGCTCCGGCTCTCGCTGCGAATTAGTATGCTAAATTATCGGGACCGCTTGGACCCCGATAACACAGGCCTGCGATGAAAAAGCTTCTTTAACTAATTTATGTGATACTTATAGATTTTTGGCTTCTGAACACGAAAATGACTCCTGATTTTGCATATCACATCACGTTTTTCTGCAAAACGTGTATTTATGAATAAGTCATTTTTTCATATTCATTAAAGTAATAAATGTATTCTGCCTACATTTATTATAATATATTGTATTAAATTTATTCAGTCAGTTGTATAGAACGTTGTAATTCAGTTCTCGTCATAAAACTTCCCCCCGCCCAGTGCCAGATTAAGGTCCACATGGGCCTGGAGCTGAAATTTACAGAGAGCCTAAACCCCATACTGTCTAAAGGAACATTGCACACACACAACTACAAGGTGAGTTGGCGAAGGTGGAACCAAATACAACAGATGTAATACAGTTTTGCCCTGTGCATGCTCATTTTTAACCCCTGCCTACCACCACATACACACACACACTACACTACACTACAGTGAAGAACAGGGTAAACGGTTCCACCAAGACGTTAAAGATGAAGAAAGAAGATACCAAGGTCGTTGAGACGTCAGCATGATGGCTGACTACTGCTGGATGATACATAGAGACGACACAGAAAAAGCTTCTAAGCGAAAAGCGACAAAACGAAGTTTGAAGACAAAAAAAACAAGATATTAATGATTTTTTAAAATAATTATGGTTTTGTTTCTATTATTCAGGGGCGTATCTATAATGGGTGCAGGGTGTGCGGGGAACACAGGCCCCTGGGTTCAGGGGGGCCCCGCACCACACACCCTGCACCCATAATATTTCTTACCTCTTCGGAGTCCCACGTCGGTGCTGTAAAATGGCCGTGGTGGCCATTTTCCTGTCGTTTGCGCATGCGCAGTACAGGGAAAATGGCCGCGGCGGCCATTTTCCCGGTGACCTGTGCAGACACTATAGACTCTGGGCGCACTCTAGTGCCCAGAGCCTATAACTCCGGCGCTGGCCATGCACAGCTCAGTGCGCTGCCAGACGCCGGGCGGAGAGGAGGGGGCCGGTGTCGGAGACTGCACACGGGCCCCCTCCTCTCTAGAAACGCCTCTGCTATTTTTGTTTCATTTTATTGTTATTTTATTATGTAATTAAGACAAATACACAGTGATATCATCTACACTTCTTCATATTTCACAATAAATATGTCAAAAACAATTTAACTTTTTTCTTAAAAATGTATGTAATGAATGTAACCCCCTTATAAGTAAATGTGATGTGGTAATTTTTTTTAATATACTGTTTCTTGATATACACGGGAGTATAATTAAGAATATAAAAGTATTATTGAAAAAGCTTTCAATACCTTAAATTTCGCAGACCTGTGTAATTAATATAATGAATAGACCCCCTAAGTGCAGTAGGATTTTACCTGCTGCCTGTGATGGTGCTAATAAGTCTTTATTTATTTATTTATTTATTTATTTTTACAGAGTTCACAATTAGGTACAGTTGACTTTGTTTGCCTTCTCTGCAGGTTACTTCCATCTCCCCAGGTCAGACAACCCTCTGATGATGCTATATTATGAGGGTGTAGCAGAGGATAGTTGTTACATCCTTGCAGCATGAGCCAAAAACATAAGTCACCCACTTGTTTTACCATTCTATTTGTTAACTTATCTTAACCTAAGCCTAGAAATGAACACACTGACACATGTCATGCAATTAAAGAGGTCACAGACAGAATTTATTGATCGAATTGAAATTGGTAATAGGTGGCAGGACAAAAGCAGTGCTCCGAGGCCACAGCCTTGCTGGAAACAATAATAAATAAACGGAGGCGGATTCCCGCCCCGCGCAGACTGGCCTGAGGTAGTACCATCCCCCCTTAATTGGCACAGCCTTCGGCCCTTCCCTTGGTCAGGGACCAGGTCCCCCCTTATGGGCGGTGACCAACTTGCCGCTCTCAAAGGAAAGATGCTACCCAGGCACTCCTGCGCTAAATAATAGGCCGCCCAGGAGCACTGCTTCCCGCCAAAGCCTGGTTCATAGAACCGGGCCCGCCACCAAACTGTGACCCTTCAGTACCTAAAGGAAACTACATAAGTCGCTGATAAACAGCTCTAACCCTACTCCCGTTAGGTGTACCCCATCAGGCCTATAGAAGCTCTCTTCCTCGTAACGCAAACGTGGATGCCATATGACGCGGCCACCCACACTGAGGACAAAACGGCCAACTGCCATATTGACCTTACGACGAACTCCGTCTAATGCCGTTGACCAGTCCAAAATATAAATGAGTGTCCTACAAACCACACCAGAACGTTAGCATTCCTGGGTAACCCTGCAAGAAAAGTTACCTAGTCAGAAACTGAATCACAATATAATAAATAAATGCATCTTAAGGAAGGGAAACAATAGTTGGGTGACCCAGCTGAAGGTGAAAAACATAAAACCTCTTTGAGGGCAAAACTGAAAAGCCCCTCAAACTCCAAAGCGGCAGTAGGCATAAGGCCCCTGGGTTTCCCAACAAACTCGCAAGGAGCGCAGCTACTTAAGCAACTTGTCCTCCCTTAAATAAGTTTTATAAGCCGATAACTTCCATCGACCCAACTTTTGTAAGGTGTCGACCGAAGCACCATCAACCGCTGCGCAGGTTGCTGCCCCTATCCTAAATGAATGTGTCCCGAACTGGTCTGTGGGCAGGCCTAAAGCTATAAGGCAATTCTGAAACAGTTTTATGAACTGAAACTTAGATAAAGGTGTAAGGTTAACATGGACAAGCCACTGCGTGCCACCTGGAGGGCGAAGAGCATTAAAACGCCGCGCCAAGGCAACTGGGCAAATTATAGCGTCTGAGTGTTCTTTGATAGAAATCCAACGACCCCTGCCAAGTTGGTCTGTCTTGGACCTATGAATTTTACACAATATCAATTCCGTCTTAACTACCATGTGTTTTAACAATAAACCCGACGTCGCAGAACTCTTACTAGATGCCACAAGCTCGCCAATTCTAAACGCCCCAAAATATGCCAATGAAAAAGCTAAACTAAAAAGGGCCGATTCGTATTCGCCTAATGCAACCCCTGATACTGCCACAATCAGATCTTTAAGCAAAGCCGGGTCAATTGGTCTACATGTGTCGCACATGCTAGGTTGTTCCTTCGCCCACCCTTTCAACGCTTTGGTTAGCAGAAACGATTTTGTGGGATCTGCTATGCCATGTAGTTTAGAAAAGTAAGCGATACCAGACAGCGCCGCAGACATAGCTGCCTTAGAACGACCCCCTTCATGCCAGTTCCAAACAAACTCTGCCATACGGTCGTCAACTGTCTTACCTCCCTCACGTGTGGAAGCCAAGAAACCCTGCCAATCATCCCAAGCTGCCGTGTAGGTCCTTAAAGTGCTAGGGGCCAGAGACTTCATTGCGAGGCCTTTGATGCCGGCACGACAATCTGTCATACATGGGAGGGACAGTTTAAACCATGAATAGAAGCGTAAGGAGCGAGAGAACGAAACCTGTCCCACTGTAAACGAGATAAGGAGTCTGCTATCTCATTAGAAACACCCAGAACATGCTGCGCCCTAAACTCAATGTTCCTCCGTAAGCAAAGAAGCGTCAAGTGCCTCAACAACCTCAAAGCCAATGGAGATTCCGCCCTCTGATTATTTACTGCCCGAACAACACCCAAATTATCGCACCAAAAAAGGATCCGCCTATTACAAAGCCTGTGAGCCCATAACTCAACTGCCACTACGATGGGGAAAAGTTCTAGGAGCAGTATGTTCTAGTAAGGCCCAAAACCCCCCAAACTTCTGGCCAAGGCTCCGCGCACCAATCCCCTTCAAAAAAGGCGCCGAAACCGATGGAACCGGACGCGTCAGTAAATAGTTGAAGCTCTGAATTATCTACTGGGGCCTGGAGCCATATCCGAACACCATTAAACTCGCGCAGGAAAAGCAACCAAACTCGAAGGTCTTCCCTCAGATCTTGGGATATTTGAACGAGGTGATGGGGCCTCTTGACACCCGCCATGGCTCTTTTGAGCCGCCTACAAAAGACCCGACCCATAGGAATGACTCTACAAGTGAAGTTAAGGAGGCCTAGCAACGACTGCAACTGCTTCAGCGAGACTTTCTTTGACAAACAAATGCTTCAAGCAGCTCCCCCAAACGTCGCACTTTTTCAATCGGCAAACGGCATAACCCTAGCACAGTATCTATTTCTATGCCCAAATACGTCAAGCGTGTAACCGGACCCTCCGTCTTGTCCCCGGCAACAGGAACGCCTACCACTGTGAACAAGGCCTGCAAGGAATTCCTCATAAACCTGGGTATCCGCTGGCCCCACCAACAGAAAATCATCTAGGTAGTGGGTAACCCCCGCTTGCTCTGTACCCGCCTGTAAGCACCATTGCAAAAAGGAGCTAAAACATTCAAAAAGAACACGAGATGATTGATAAACGACCCGACAATCCGATGGATCTAGTGCGTCGTTGACCGACCCTCCCTCAGGGTAAGAAAGATGCTGTATCAACCTAAACTTACCCGGTTTGTTTTTTGGTACAACCCCTAAAGGTGATACGCACAAACCTTCCAAAGGTGGGGACGTAAAAGGGCCGCACATGCGCCCCAACCAGACTCAAGGTATGAAGCTGCGAAAACAAACATCCCTGCTTCCCAATTCTGGAACGAACGGTGGCTTTCTTCCGCGCCCACGCCAGCTTATTTTGCCCGATCTAAAGCCTTTTTAACATCTGCCATAATGGAAAACATGTCCATGAATTTCCCCTTCCTGATCCTTTCCCTAACTTTAGACCGCAAACCCCTAAGAATGGCCGTGTTCGCGCAATGCACCATATCCCCCGTAGCATCTGGGACCTTAGCTGCCGACACTGTGCTGGTCTTTTGGGGACTCCCCCGTTTCCCTTTAATCTTGTGCGCTAAGTATCGCATAAGCTTACGTGGTCTCTCTGGTGAACTTGCAGAATCGCTAGAGTCGGTGGAAGATGAGTGTGTGATGTGCAATGTGGAAACGATATGCTCACCAGAAACTGCCGTCGAAGGACCAGCCACTTCTTCCTGAGTGTTCGCCATCAGTCCCTTGCTGCGCGGTGCGCCCACCACGACTTGACTCACCGATCCCTCCTCACCGTCCATCCGCTGGATCTCAGCAACCCGATTGGAATGCTCCGAAACTGCGACCTGGGGACTTGATGCAATCACAGGGGACTCAGACTGCACATCAACTCCCTCCGTGGAAAGGGGGGCATTGGGGGAGGGTGGCAGGGGCGCATGGACAGATGCAGGTGGCTGTGGGGGCAGGGGGGGCGGGGTGGGAGGGGATATGCATGGGCTGGGAATATGCCGCAGAAGTGGTCGGAGGAAGGACAAAAGTTGGCGGCAGGACTTGGTAATACGGCCCGAACCCTTGCGAAAGGGGGGCGGGCCAGAGGGTTATCGCAGGGAGGACGTACTGAAACATAGTGGGGGGCGGCGCCTGGTGGAGCCCGTTGGGAGTAGAAAAGTAAGGGGCTGCATTTGAAAAATGGGGTGGGCAATAGGGGCCGGGGGCAGTGAAATATGGTGACCAGCTGGGCTGCTGCGCTGCTAAAGGGTTGAATGAAAGGGGGGGTTGCTGCATGTTATAACCCCCGCCCCTAGATGCGGGGGGGGCGACGGGCAATAATAAGCTGGGGGAGGCACTTAGGACCCCAGACCTGATGGACCCTGCATCTGATGCCACGCTGCAGGGGGAACCCTGGTGGCTAAATAATAGTGGTGAGGGCTGAGGAGGAGGGGGCCCCCTCGTTCCTGGGGTAGAGGGGACTGAAGGGGGGGATGCCGGAATGTACAGGGCCCCCTGTGCGGGATCCGGGGTTAAAATGGCCGCCACAACCCTGTGGGCGGGGCCAACCGCTGATGCAGGGTGCGGGCTGGCCGAGGCAAGTGTGGGGAGAGGTCCTGAGCTGCGGCCGCCCATGCTGCTCGCGGCGCTGCCGGAGAGTCAGGTGGCCATCAGCTGCGGAGAGGCAGCGGGGGAGGTAAGGGAGTGGGAGCTGGCAGGGGGCCTGCAGCATGGTGCGACCCGCGTCTTGTTGGAGGGGGGGCCGCGGATGTAAGTGGCCTGGAAGCCTCCATCAAGCGGCGGGGGGGGCGCTGAGCGGCGGGGTCTGGGCATTATGAAAAGCAGGAATGAGGGAGGAGGGGGGCAGTAAACTCAGAGGACAGAGGGGGGGGTGAAACACAGCAGGTGGATGGGATGTTAAACAAAAAGGGGGGGTTGGAAAGAAGGAGCTGAAAGGAAAGAGGTGAGGTAAAGATAAGAAAAAAAGAGATAGATAGGATGTGAAATAAAAGAGAAGGAATTCGACAAAGATATACAGCTATGTAAGATAGTCAGGGCCGTAGCTAGGGTAGTGCGGCCGGTGCCATCGCACAGGGCACCACAGGTCAGGGGGCGCTGTATGGGTCTGTCAAATTTCTGTATATTATCATTCTTGCTTGTAGCTTCCTCTTTTTCATCCCCAGCATCTCCTGGCCTCTCCTATCTCTTTCCTGGCCCTTCCCCATGAAGCCATGGCCGTTTTTTGGGTGCATTATGTCCCTTTGAAAAATGAGGGGTCACCAATGCTCTTTCTGTCACAGGGCACCAAAAAGTCTAGTTACGGCTCTGAGATACTATATGGGTCACTTAGCCAGCCTGGTTTGAAGAAACTGGAAAAGAGGAAAATGGCTCCTCTTACCAAGGTATATATATGGGTAATTTGTAACCTCCCACAAATCCTATGATAGGCTTATCTCATGAAATGACCACTACCTAACCACACCTTACCCAGCCTTAACCCTTAACTAACTAACAAATTTTAAATATCAAAACAGGGTGCTTATCTATCCTCAAACTTAATTAAGTATTCGTATGCATTTAACAAGACCAGTCAGAGATGTGACAGGCACAACACTAAATTAGGGGTGTGCACCGGCCACTTTTCGTGTTTTGTGTTTTGGTTTTGGATCTGGATCTTTCTTCGTGTTTTGGATCTGGATTGGTTTTGCCAAAACCACCCTTCCGTGTTTTGGGTTCTGGGTTTTGTGTTTTGGATCTGTATTTTTTTGAAAAAAAGCATAAAAACAGCTAAAATCACAGAATTTGTAGGTTTTTCTGCTCCTATGCTATTATTAACCTCAATAACCTTAATTTCCACTCATTTCCAGTCTATTCTGAACACCTCACACCTCACAATAGTGTTTTTATGTCCAAAAGGTTGCACCGAGGTAGCTGGATGACTATGCTAAGCGACACGAGTGGGTGGCACAAACACGTGACCCATCTAGGCGTGAAACTGCAGTGGCAGACAGGATGGCAGTTTGAAAAACTAGGCCCCAAACTGTACATAATGCAAAGAAAAAAAAGAGGTGCAAGATGGAATTGTCCTTGGGCCCTCCCACCCACCCTTATGTTGTATAAACAGGACATGCACACTTTAACAAACCAATCATTTCAGCGCCAGGGTCTGCCACACAACTGTGGCTGAAATGATTGGTTCGTTTGGGCCCCCACAAAACAAGCTGGCAATTAATCTGTCCCTGCACAAACTGGCTCTACGGAGGCAAGATGTCATCCTCATCCTCCTCATCCACCGATTCCTCACCCTCTTCAGTGTGTACATCCTCATCCTCACAGAGTATTAATTCGTCCCTGCTGGAACCACAGGTCCCTCTGTATGTTCAGGAGGCTGGTCTCCCTGGAAGAGTTGATAATTCATTTTATGAACATCATCTTCTCCACATTTTGTGGAAGCAACCTCCTACGCCTTTCGCTGACAAGGTTCCCGGCTGCACTAAACACTCTTTCGGAGTACACACTGGAGGGGGGGCAACTCAGGTAAAATAGAGCCAGTTTGTGCAGGGACCTCCAAATTGCTTCTTTTTCCTGCCAGTACAGGTACGGACTGTCTGACATGCCTACTTGGATGCTGTCACCGATGTAATCCTTTAACAGACAGACGCACGCTTGTCGCTGCTGCTTTGAGGATGCAAGTGCGGCTACAGCCCACACAATTCACAAAGACAGAAAAAAGAAGAAGAATATTTTTATTGTTTGTGTAGCACACTTTGAGGGTGTCACCACCCTTTAACAGACAGACGCACGCTTGTCGCTGCTGCTTTAAGGATGCAGGTGCGGCTACAGCCCACACATTTCACAAAGACTGAAAAAAAAAGAATATTTTAATTGTTTGTGTAGCACACTTTGAGGGTGTCACCACCCTTTAACAGACAGACGCACGCTTGTCGCTGCTGCTTTAAGGATGCAGGTGCGGCTACAGCCCACACAATTCACAAAGACAGAAAAAAGAAGAATATTTTTATTGTTTGTGTAGCACACTTTGAGGGTGTCACCACCCTTTAACAGACAGACGCACGCTTGTCGCTGCTGCTTTGAGGATGCAAGTGCGGCTACATCGCACACAAGTCACAAACACATTAAAAAAATAGTTTTTTATTTTTTGGAGCACTTTGAGAGTTACACCACCCTTTAACAGACAGACGCACGCTTGTCGCTGCTGCTTTAAGGATGCAGGTGCGGCTACAGCCCACACATTTCACAAAGACCGAAAAAAAAGAACAATATTTTAATTGTTTGTGTAGCACACTTTGAGGGTGTCACCACCCTTTAACAGACAGACGCACGCTTGTCGCTGCTGCTTTAAGGATGCAGGTGCGGCTACAGCCCACACAATTCACAAAGACAGAAAAAAGAAGAAGAATATTTTTATTGTTTGTGTAGCACACTTTGAGGGTGTCACCACCCTTTAACAGACAGACGCACGCTTGTCGCTGCTGCTTTGAGGATGCAAGTGCGGCTACATCGCACACAAGTCACAAACACATTAAAAAATTTTTTTTTTTTTTTGGAGCACTTTGAGAGTTACAACACCCTTTAACAGACAGACGCACGCTTGTCGCTGCTGCTTTGAGGATGCAAGTGCGGCTACAGCCCACACAATTCACAAAGACAGAAAAAAAAAGAACAATATTTTAATTGTTTGTGTAGCACACTTTGAGGGTGTCACCACCCTTTAACAGACAGATGCACGCTTGTCGCTGCTGCTTTAAGGATGCAGGTGCGGCTACAGCCCACACATTTCACAAAGACAGAAAAAAAAAGAACAATATTTTAATTGTTTGTGTAGCACACTTTGAGGGTGTCACCACCCTTTAACAGACAGACGCACGCTTGTCGCTGCTGCTTTGAGGATGCAGGTGGAATCTAGACGGGATTTGGAACCGAGGACACACTACCTCCATCAATTGTCTAAATCCCACTGCACTAATGGCGGATACCGGACGCACGTCTAACACCAACATAGCAGTCAAGGCCTCAGTTATACGTTTTGCTTCAGGATGACTGCTGTCGTACTTCATCCTCATCACTAGGGACTGTTGGAGGGTCAATTGTTTAGTAAAAGTAGTGATGTTCCTACTTCCTCTCTGGGATGATGAACAACTCCCAGCAGCAGCAACAGCACTAGGAGGAAGTGGTTCTTGATCTTTCCCTATTTTATTTTTATCGGAGAAAGTTTGGTCCTCCATTTATGTTATATTGATATATACGTGCGGCTAAAGCGCACACAAACACAGAAAATATTTTTTTATTTTTGCTGGAGAGTAGTGCACTTTGTGGGTTACACCACCCTTTAAGAAATGAGCCAGCCGTCTCTTTACTTATGGGACACAGGCGCACGCTTGGCGCTGCTCCTTTGTTGATGCACGTGCAGCCACAGTGCACACAAGTCACAAACACAGAAAATATATATTTTTTTGTTTTGGAGTGTACTTTGGGGGTTACAGAACCCTTTAACGGTCAAGCCAGCCGGCCCTTTACTTATGACACAGGCGCACGCTTGGCACTACTTTGTTGATGCACATGCGGCTACTGCGCACACAATTCACAAACACAGAAAATAATTTTTTTTTGGTTTGGACTGGAGTGTACTTTCGGGGGTTACAGCACCCTTTAACGGTCAAGCCAGCCGGCCCTTTACTTATGACACAGGCGCACGCTTGGCACTACTTTGTTGATGCACGTGCGGCTACTGCGCACACAATTCACAAACACAGAAAATAATTTTTTTTTGGTTTGGACTGGAGTGTACTTTCGGGGGTTACAGCACCCTTTAACGGTCAAGCCAGCCGGCCCTTTACTTATGACACAGGCGCACGCTTGGCACTACTTTGTTGATGCACGTGCGGCTACTGCGCACACAATTCACAAACACAGAAAATAATTTTTTTTTTGGTTTGGACTGGAGTATACTTTGGGGGTTACAGCACCCTTTAACGGTCAAGCCAGCCGGCCCTTTACTTATGACACAGGCGCACGCTTGGCACTACTTTGTTGATGCACGTGCGGCTACTGCGCACACAATTCACAAACACAGAAAATAATTTTTTTTTGGTTTGGACTGGAGTGTACTTTCGGGGGTTACAGCACCCTTTAACGGTCAAGCCAGCCGGCCCTTTACTTATGACACAGGCACACGCTTGGCACTACTTTGTTGATGCACGTGCGGCTACTGCGCACACAATTCACAAACACAGAAAATAATTTTTTTTGGTTTGGACTGGAGTGTACTTTCGGGGGTTACAGCACCCTTTAACGGTCAAGCCAGCCGGCCCTTTACTTATGACACAGGCGCACGCTTGGCACTACTTTGTTGATGCACGTGCGGCTACTGCGCACACAATTCACAAACACAGAAAATAATTTTTTTTTTGGTTTGGACTGGAGTGTACTTTGGGGGTTACAGCACCCTTTAACGGTCAAGCCAGCCGGCCCTTTACTTATGACACAGGCGCACGCTTGGCACTACTTTGTTGATGCAGGTGCGGCTACTGCGCACACAATTCACAAACACAGAAAATAATTTTTTTTTTGGTTTGGACTGGAGTGTACTTTCGGGGGTTACAGCACCCTTAACGGTCAAGCCAGCCGGCCCTTTACTTATGACACAGGTGCACGCTTGGCACTACTTTGTTGATGCACGTGCGGCTACTGCGCACACAATTCACAAACACAGAAAATAATTTTTTTTTGGTTTGGACTGGAGTGTACTTTCGGGGGTTACAGCACCCTTTAACGGTCAAGCCAGCCGGCCCTTTACTTATGACACAGGCGCACGCTTGGCACTACTTTGTTGATGCACGTGCGGCTACTGCGCACACAATTCACAAACACAGAAAATAATTTTTTTTTTGGTTTGGACTGGAGTGTACTTTGGGGGTTACAGCACCCTTTAACGGTCAAGCCAGCCGGCCCTTTACTTATGACACAGGCGCACGGTTGGCACTACTTTGTTGATGCACGTGCGGCTACTGCGCACACAATTCACAAACACAGAAAATAATTTTTTTTTTGGTTTGGACTGGAGTGTACTTTCGGGGGTTACAGCACCCTTAACAGTCAAGCCAGCCGGCCCTTTACTTATGACACAGGTGCACGCTTGGCACTACTTTGTTGATGCACGTGCGGCTACTGCGCACACAATTCACAAACACAGAAAATAATTTTTTTTTTGGTTTGGACTGGAGTGTACTTTCGGGGGTTACAGCACCCTTAACGGTCAAGCCAGCCGGCCCTTTACTTATGACACAGGCGCACGCTTGGCACTACTTTGTTGATGCACGTGCGGCTACTGCGCACACAATTTACAAACACAGAAAATAATTTTTTTTTTGGTTTGGACTGGAGTGTACTTTCGGGGGTTACAGCACCCTTAACGGTCAAGCCAGCCGGCCCTTTACTTATGACACAGGCGCACGCTTGGCACTACTTTGTTGATGCACGTGCGGCTACTGCGCACACAATTCACAAACACAGAAAATAATTTTTTTTGGGTTTGGACTGGAGTGTACTTTCGGGGGTTACAGCACCCTTTAACGGTCAAGCCAGCCGGCCCTTTACTTATGACACAGGCGCACGCTTGGCACTACTTTGTTGATGCACGTGCGGCTACTGCGCACACAATTCACAAACACAGAAAATATATTATTTTTTTAGCACTTGGGGGGAGCACCCCTGATGGACAGAGCACCCCCTGGACAACACTACAGCACTCCTTTAGGACTGGGACACTGCACAGGACTTTGGAGTGGACACAGCCCCTATGGAGAACTGACTGCACAACACAGTCCAGCCAGCCCCTATGGACTTTGAAGTAGTGGACACAGCCCCTATTAACAACAGCAGCACAGCACAACACAGCCAGCCCCTATGGACTTTGAAGTAGTGGACAACAGCAGCACTACACTACACTACACTACACAGCCCTAACTCCCACCCTCCCTCTTCACTGTCCACAGCCGAGTGAGAAAATGGCGCAGACGCGGGTACCTTATATAGGATCCAAAACCCGCGAGACTCGGAAGGCGGGATGATGACGTTTTGCCTCGATCTCAGATCCGAGTCAGGCGGGAAAAGTCGAGCCTGACTCGGATCGGACTCGGATCGGGGGGGCTCGGGGGGGTTCGGATTTCAGAAATCCGAACCCGCTCACCCCTACACTAAATATTACGTCATAGCCACAATTAAGTAAATGACAATTTAGGCTACAGGATGCTGGAAACAGGACACTTATGTATTTGATGATATACAGGCTGGACGCTGCAATTGAATCTTTTTTTACATTTTGTTCTGCTCCAGATTTGTAACTAGATTTCTTCCATCAGAGCCAATGGAGAACGTTCCATTGTAATGTCTGTATTTGTTAAATATACCTAAATAAAGAGCAGCACAACTGGCACCAGAGGAGGAAGGACTTGCAGTCAGCATCACGTCATCTCACTCCTCCCCCTGCGCCAAAGATCCGCCAGATTCCTGCTTCCTTCATTAAATCAAAGTAAGAGAGGTTTAGCCAGGGCCTGTTATACACCAGAGTGGTGGCAAAGTCATGGTCTAGTTGTGGTGCTGCTCACACATGGGAACAGACAGTCTCTGTCATGAGGTTCATTAATAAAGAGAAACACAAGTTGATGGATAGAAACCTCCTAACAGAATTGCGTTGTGCCTGTTCGAGCCAGACACCTAGACACATTCTTACAAAAAAAAAAAAAACACTTGTTTATCTTCAGGTAAAATGCCTGCTGGGATGTTATTTCTCGCATACGATGTGTTTTTAACTTATTATAGAGATAAATGTGTAATGCGCGGCACTTACAGTATTAGGGTTAGCGGGATGTACCCATGGTCCTCAAGTATATCAACATGGCCCCCATTGGTCTAATCATTAACATTTTTGCACCACTTAGTAAATTGAGTATTTATCTTGCATTGAATATTTCTCTAAGCGTTAAAGTAAGTTAGTTAAGATCCACCACGGAAGGGCATCAACTGGGGAGGGGCAGAGCTGTGCAGACTGCTGTGTGGGACAATGAGTGTATTCAGTGGATCCAGTGGTTGCCAAGGAACAGCAGAACAGGTAAGTAAGAGCCATAGGGGTCTGTTCATCATCACTTAATTTCCTGGAATTGTAGAAATTAAGTTTTCGGGCCATTCATCAAGAAGGTAATGCAGAATACACTAGTATCACAGATATCTCCTGCTTACCTTCCTCTCTCCCGGAATGGCCCGCTGTCCCCATACACTAGTATCACAGATATCTCCTGCTTGCCTTCCTCTCTCCCGGAATGGCCCGCTGTCCCCATACACTAGTATCACAGATATCTCCTGCTTACCTTCCTCTCCCGGAACGGCCCGCTGTCCCCATACACTAGTATCACAGATATCTCCTGCTTACCTTCCTCTCCCGGAATGGCCCGCTCTCCCCATACACTAGTATCACAGATATCTCCTGCTTACCTTCCTCTCCCGGAATGGCCCGCTGTCCCCATACACTAGTATCACAGATATCTCCTGCTTGCCTTTCTCTCCCGGAATGTCCCGCTGTCCCCATACACTAGTATTACAGATATCTCCTGCTTGCCTTTCTCTCCCGGAATGGCCCGCTGTCCCCATACACTAGTATCACAGATATATCCTGCTTACCTTTCTCTCCCGGAATGGCCCGCTGTCCCTATACACTAGTATCACAGATATCTTCTGCTCACCTTTCTCTCCCAGATTGGCCCACTGTCCCCATACACTAGTATCACAGATATCTCCTGCTTACTTCTCTCTCCCGGAATGGCCCGCTGTCCCCATACACTAGTATCACAGATATCTCCTGCTCACCTTTCTCTCCCGGATTGGCCCACTGTCCCCATACACTAGTATCACAGATATCTCCTGCTTACCTTTCTCTCCCGGAATGTCCCGCTGTCCCCATACACTAGTATTACAGATATCTCCTGCTTACTTCTCTCTCCCGGAATGGCCCACTGTCCCCATACACTAGTATCACAGATATCTCCTGCTTGCCTTTCTCTCCCGGAATGTCCCGCTGTCCCCATACACTAGTATTACAGATATCTCCTGCTTGCCTTTCTCTCCCGGAATGGCCCGCTGTCCCCATACACTAGTATTACAGATATCTCCTGCTTACCTTTCTCTCCCGGAATGGCCCGCTGTCCCTATACACTAGTATCACAGATATCTCCTGCTTACCTTTCTTTCCCGGAATGTCCCGCTGTCCCCATACACTAGTATTACAGATATCTCCTGCTTACCTTTCTTTCCCGGAATGTCCCGCTGTCCCCATACACTAGTATTACAGATATCTCCTGCTTACTTCTCTCTCCCGGAATGGCCCGCTGTCCCCATACACTAGTATCACAGATATCTCCTGCTTACCTTTCTCTCCCGGAATGGCCTGCTGTCCCCATACACTAGTATCACAGATATCTCCTGCTTACCTTTCTCTCCCGGAATGGCCTGCTGTCCCCATACACTAGTATCACAGATATCTCCTGCTTACCTTTCTTTCCCGGAATGTCCCGCTGTCCCCATACACTAGTATCACAGATATCTCCTGCTTACCTTTCTTTCCCGGAATGTCCCGCTGTCCCCATACACTAGTATTACAGATATCTCCTGCTTACTTCTCTCTCCCGGAATGGCCTGCTGTCCCCATACACTAGTATCACAGATATCTCCTGCTTACCTTTCTTTCCCGGAATGTCCCGCTGTCCCCATACACTAGTATCACAGATATCTCCTGCTTACCTTTCTTTCCCGGAATGTCCCGCTGTCCCCATACACTAGTATTACAGATATCTCCTGCTTACTTCTCTCTCCCGGAATGGCCCGCTGTCCCCATACACAAGTATTACAGATATCTCCTGCTTACTTCTCTCTCCCGGAATGTCCCGCTGTCCCCATACACTAGTATCACAGATATCTCCTACTTACCTCTCTCTCCCGGAATGTCCCGCTGTCCCCATACACTAGTATTACAGATATCTCCTGCTTACTTCTCTCTCCCGGAATGGCCCGCTGTCCCCATACACTAGTATCACAGATATCTCCTACTTACCTTTCTCTCCCGGAATGGCCTGCTGTCCCCATACACTAGTATCACAGATATCTCCTGCTTACCTTTCTCTCCCGGAATGGCCTGCTGTCCCCATACACTAGTATCACAGATATCTCCTGCTTACCTTTCTTTCCCGGAATGTCCCGCTGTCCCCATACACTAGTATCACAGATATCTCCTGCTTACCTTTCTTTCCCGGAATGTCCCGCTGTCCCCATACACTAGTATTACAGATATCTCCTGCTTACTTCTCTCTCCCGGAATGGCCTGCTGTCCCCATACACTAGTATCACAGATATCTCCTGCTTACCTTTCTTTCCCGGAATGTCCCGCTGTCCCCATACACTAGTATCACAGATATCTCCTGCTTACCTTTCTTTCCCGGAATGTCCCGCTGTCCCCATACACTAGTATTACAGATATCTCCTGCTTACTTCTCTCTCCCGGAATGGCCCGCTGTCCCCATACACAAGTATTACAGATATCTCCTGCTTACTTCTCTCTCCCGGAATGTCCCGCTGTCCCCATACACTAGTATCACAGATATCTCCTACTTACCTCTCTCTCCCGGAATGTCCCGCTGTCCCCATACACTAGTATTACAGATATCTCCTGCTTACTTCTCTCTCCCGGAATGGCCCGCTGTCCCCATACACAAGTATTACAGATATCTCCTGCTTACCTTTCTTTCCCGGAATGTCCCGCTGTCCCCATACACTAGTATCACAGATATCTCCTACTAACCTCTCTCTCCCGGAATGACCCGCTGTCCCCATACACTAGAATGGAGACAGAATTCATCAAGCTCCGAAAATACTATATTTTCGGAGCTTGACTACGGGAGCATTCATCATCTTCATATGGCTTTTGCTTCCGCTCGCACTTGCAACCTGCTCCTTCAATTTCGGATCCCTCTGCCCCCTGTCCGGCTCCTTCCGCTGGACGTCGGTGCTCTTGTGCACATGCGTGACCTGTAGGTCCCGCATGAGCACTTGTCTCACTGCTCCAAAAGGAGGCAGCTGATTTTTGGATCAGCTATCTCCGCTTCGGAACAATGATGAATTGCTCTGGCACTCCAGGCGAGCTAGTATATTAATTATCGGGGTCCTTTCGGACTCCGATAATTAACATAATGAATAGACTCCTTAGCATCACTGAGGGGGGTGGCCACACCCCTGCGGGCATACTATGATCTTTGTGCTGACACTCGAACCAGTGGCAGGTGTGCGCAGCACCTGTTTACCCCTGCTGTGTGAATGGTACATACTTCCCAACTCCTGGGGGAATCGGGACAGAGCCCTTAAATAGGGGCCGTGTGCTGAAATCGGATTGGGAACAGATGTGTGATAATAGTGAGCAGCCGGCACTAATTTCCATGATACCTGCACATACGCAGCATCCTCTGGCCCGCTGGGTCCCCCTCTCTCATAACTTGCCCCTGATCATGACATCACATTGCCACTTCTGGGATCAGTGGGCCTGATTCAGAGCCGGACGCTATTTGCGGACGGTCGTTCCAAAAAAGGGGCTATTTAAATTGAGCGCTCGCTCTTTGCGGTTTGTTGGCGCCTCTATGTCTGAGCGAGCGAACGAAACATGCGCTCGCTAATTTGTAAAGACGCCCCTTTGCCATTCGCATCACACATCATCTCTGGTATTTCTTAGATTAATCGGGTACATCGAAAGGCGTCTGAACTGCTCGCAGTGCTTGTGGTAGGTTTTCCTACCGCAATCACTGCGAGCAGCTCAGGTTAAAAGACAACCAAGTGACGTGGTCGATGACGCTCCTTTACTAATTATGCACTCCCATTAAACGACCTTTTGACCGTTTGGCACGCCTGCGTTCGGATCTCCACTCCCCCGTTTTCAAGCACCTTCCCCTGTTACCACCCACAAACGGTACATTCTGTCAATCAAATTAGCAGGCACTCGCTATTTTGTGAGAGCACGATTTCCGACCGCAATGACTGGTTTGCGCATGCGCATTACGACCCATACGCATGTGCAGTTGTGCGAACATCGCTCAGAGCGAACGAGCGGCTGCTTACGGGCGGCTCTGAATCAGGCCCAGTGACCCATAGGTCTTCCATGTAAATGAGTCTCGTTACACCACAAATTCACCTCCTTTGATGATGTCACTGAGTAGCAACACTTGTTGTGCGGCAGAGAATATCAATGCCGGCACGCCAGGTCAGTCATTTATTATTTCAGTTGTGTCAGTTTTCCCTACTGTTTAATGAGCTGATCATGTAAAGTTATTTAAATGCAAATAAGTTGACAGAGCACTGAATGAGCCGTCTGCCCAGACAAGTCGTTTTGCCTTTTATAAAAGCGTCATGTGTTTAGGTTTCCACTTCGCTCTCGTTAATTCTGCATATTTCCATTTTTTATTTGGAACCTAACAAGCAATACCTCTAATGCCTGAAAAATGTGTTTCATTATTTACACGTAATTGCACTAGTTCAAGTACTTTGTACACAGATCTGTAGGCATCTCCTAACAATCTCCCCTAGGACTGCGCTTTTTCACCAGACGACATTTACCATCGCATGAACCTAGGTAACTTGGCAGTAACCTAATGCGTTTGGCACGCCATTTGTTTTTGCCATAATACTCTTATTTGTGTTGGATTATTTTTCAGGACACACATATATTGTGGTATAATGAAGCCGTTTTTCACATCACGTTTAATATATAAAGTTTATTCAATAATTAATCACTGTACAGAAATGTAGCACGAGGTGAAATTATATGTTGTGTGGTTAACAAAACTCATATTAGTGCAATGCATTCAGAGACATTAACGCTACCCTGCCCAAAAGAAGAGAGGGACACTGATTCATAGCCAGGGCCAGCAGACATCTGGAGAGGGTTATATACCCGTTCATGATGTACAGTACACTTTTACGATGCGTGATGCATATTTGTAGTGGCACTTGCAACGACGGCACGGGACCTGATTATGCCTTACCAGCCCCTACACTGGCCCAAGTAATTTGTACTTTCCACCCACCTTCTCTTTGTCTTGTTCACATCCTGTTTAATACTGTGGGAGAGTCTACTAATGCGTGGGGAGCAATTTCAGAAGTGGGTAACAACTAGGGGTGTGCACCGGCCACTTTTCGTGTTTTGGTTTTGGATCTGGATCTTTATTCGTGTTTTGGATCTGGATTTGTTTTGCCAAAACCACCCTTCCGTGTTTTGGGTTCTGGGTTTTGTGTTTTGGATCTGTATTTTAAAAAACAAACAAACATAAAAACAGCTAAAATCACAGAATTTGTGGGTTTTTCTGCTCCTATGCTATTATTAACCTCAATAACCTTAATTTCCACTCATTTCCAGTCTATTCTGAACACCTCACACCTCACAATAGTGTTTTTATGTCCAAAAGGTTGCACCGAGGTAGCTGGATGACTATGCTAAGCGACACGAGTGGGCGGCACAAACACGTGGCCCATCTAGGAGTGGCACTGCAGTGGCAGACAGGATGGCAGTTTGAAAAACTAGGCCCCAAACAGTACATAATGCAAAGAAAAAAAAGAGGTGCAAGATGGAATTGTCCTTGGGCCCTCCCACCCACCCTTATGTTGTATGAACAGGACATGCACACTTTAACAAACCAATCATTTCAGCACCAGGGTCTGCCACACGACTGTGGCTGAAATGATTGGTTCGCTTGGGCCCCCACAAAACAAGCTGGCAATTAATCTGTCCCTGCACAAACTGGCTCTACAGAGGCAAGATGTCGTCCTCATCCTCCTCATTCACCAATTCTTTCAGTGTTGTATACATCCTCATCCTCACAGAGTATTAATTCGTCCCCGCTGGAATCCACCAACACAGGTCCCTCTGTACGTTCTGAAGGCTGGTCTCCCTGGAAGAGTTGATAATTCATTTTTATGAACATCATCTTCTCCACATTTTGTGGAAGCAACCTCCTACGCCTTTCGCTTACAAGGTTCCCGGCTACACTAAACACTCTTTCGGAGTACACACTGGAGGGGGGGCAACTCAGGTAAAATAGAGCCAGTTTGTACAGGGTCCTCCAAATTGCCTCTTTTTCCTGCCAGTACAGGTACGGACTGTCTGACATGCCTACTTGGATGCTGTCACCGATGTAATCCTCCACCATTCTGTCAATGGTGACAGTATCATATGCAGTGACAGTAGACATGTCAGCAATTGTTGCCAGGTCCTTCAGTCCGGACCAGATGTCCAAACTTGGTCCTGCCTGCCCTGCATCACCGCCAGCGGGTTGCTTAGGATACCTAAGTTGTTTCCTGGCAGCCCCAGTTGCGGGAGAAAATGAAGAAGGAGCTGTGACGTGTCACGTTCCGCTTCAGCTGACAGTGTTTTCACCAGCAGGTCTTTGCACCTCTGCAGGCTTGTGTCGGCCGGAAAGAGAGACACCACATAGGCTTTAAACCTAGGATCAAGCACGGTGGCCAAAATGTAGTGGTCTGATTTCAACAGATTGATCACCCTGGAATCCTGGCAAAGCGAATGAAGGGCTTCATCCACAAGTCCCACATGCCGAGTGGAATCGCTCCGTCTCAGCTCCTCCTTCAATTTCTCCAGCTGCTTCTGCAAAAGCCTGATGAGGGGAATGACCTGACTCAAGCTGGCAGTGTCTGAACTAACTTCATGTGTGGCAAGTTCGAAGGGCTGGAGAACCTTGCACAACACGGAAATCATTCTCCACTGTGCTTGAGTCAGGTGCATACCCCCTCCTTTGCCTATGTCATAGGTGGATGTATAGGCTTGAATGGCCTTTTGCTGCTCCTCCATCCTCTGAAGCAGTCTTGGTATCGCCTGCCTAGTGAAGTGGAATCTAGATGGGATTTGGAACCGGGGACACACTACTTCCATCAATTGTCTAAATCCCACTGCACTAATGGCAGATACCGGACGCACGTCTAACACCAACATAGCAGTCAAGGCCTCAGTTATACGCTTTGCTTCAGGATGACTGCTGTCATACTTCATCCTCCTCGCTAAGGACTGTTGGAGGGTCAATTGTTTAGTAAAAGTAGTGGTGTTCCTACTTCCTCTCTGGGATAATGAACGACTCCCAGCAGCAACAGCAGCAGTAGGCATAGCAATGCAGGATCCTTCGGAGGAATCCCGGATAGGAGAGTCAGTCATGCCAGTGACATGGCCTGCAGGACTACTTCCGATCCTGACTAAGGAGCAAATTGACGAGGAGGGAGTTGACGGTGTGGTTTGCAGGCGCTTGGATACAACAGGACAAAGGGATTTAGGTATCCCTGGACTGCTTACGGTCTTAGCCAAAGTTTCTGAACTTGATAGTAACTTTTTATGAATGCGCTGCAGGTGATGTATAAGGGAGGATGTTTCTTAGGTGGTTAACGTCCCTACCCCTACTTATTTCACCTTTACATATGGTACATATGGCAAGACAGTTGTTGTCCGGATTTGGATAGAAATTTTGCCAGACCAAAGAGGTGGAATGTTTGGTCTTCTGCCCAGGCATTACCGTGATGGGCTTTTTCATCCCACGGAAAACTGTTTCCCCCGGAGCCTGATTTAAACAAACAACATCACCATCAGAATCCTCCTCGCCAACTTCCTCCTCAGAGCCAGCTACACCAGTATCCTCATCCTGTTGTACTTCAACAGTGACATCTTCAATTTGCATATCAGCAAGTGGACTGTGGGTGCTCCTTTCAGCAGTTGCAGAGGGCGTGCAAATGGTGGAAAGAGCCAACTCTTCCCGTCCAGTGCTGGGAAGGTCAGGCATCGCAACTGCCACCACACTTGGACTCTCCTTGGGGATTTGTGATATCTTCTTAGAAAGCACAGTTCTTCACTGTGCTTTTGCCAGCTTAACTCGTTTGATTTTTGTAGCGGGAGGAGGGCTTCCAACGTCATGTGAAGCTGAACCACTAGTCATGAACATAGGGAAAGACCTTAGCCATTCCTTGCCACTCTGTGTCATAAATGGCATATTGGCAAGTTTACGTTTCTCCTCAGATGATTTAAATGTTTTTTTTAAGGTCATTTTCCTGAACTTTGTCATTTGGGATTGTATGTGCCCTCTACTATGACATTGGGCATCGGCCTTGGCAGACGACGTTGATGGCATGTTATCGTCTATGTCATGACTAGTGGCAGCAGCTTCAGCACTAGGAGGAAGTGGTTCTTGACATTTCCCTATTTTATTTTTATCGGAGAAAGTTTGGTCCTCCATTTATGTTATATTGATATATACGTGCGGCTAAGGCGCACACAAACACAGAAAATTATTTTTTATTTTTGTTGGAGACTAGTGCACTTTGTGGGTTACACCACCCTTTAAGAAATGAGCCAGCCAGCTCTTTACTTATGGGACACAGGCGCACGCTTGGAGCTGCTCCTTTATTGATGCACGTGCAGCTACAGTGCACACAATTCACAAAGACAGAAAATTTTTTTTTTTTTAATTTTTGTGGAGTGCACTTTGAGGGTAATACCACCCTTTAACAGACAGACGCAAGTTTGGCGCTGCTGCTTTGAGGATGCATGTACAGTGCACACAATTCACAAACATAGAAGAAAATGTTTTATTTTTGTTGGAGTGCACTTTGGGGGTTATACCACCCTTTAACAGACAGACGCACGCTTGTCGCTGCTGCTTTGAGGATGCAGGTGCGGCTACAGCCCACACAATTCACAAAGACAGAAAAAAAAGAAGAATTTTTTAATTTTTGTGGAGTGCACTTTGAGGGTAATACCACCCTTTAACAGACAGACGCACGTTTGGCGCTGCTGCTTTGAGGATGCACGTACAGTGCACACAATTCACAAACATAGAAGAAAATGTTTTATTTTTGTTGGAGTGCACTTTGGGGGTTATACCACCCTTTAACAGACAGACGCATGCTTGTCACTGCTGCTTTGAGGATGCAGGTGCGGCTACTGCGCATACATTTCACACACAAACACAGTAAAAAAGAAGATTATTTTATTTTGGTTGGAGCGCACTTTGGGGATTACACCACCCTTTAACAGACAGATGCACGCTTGTCGCTGCTGCTTTGAGGATGCAGGTGCGGCTACAGCTCACACAATTCACAAAGACAAAAAAAATAATAATTTTTTATTTTTTTGGAGTGCACTTTGGGGGTTACAGCAACCTTTGACGGACAAGCCAGCCGGCCCTTTACTTATGACACAGGCGCACGCTTGGCGCTGCTCCTTTGTTGATGCACGTGCAGCCACAGTGCACACAATACACAAACACAGAAAATAATTCCTCCACCATTCTGTCAGTGGTGACAGTATCATATGCAGTGACAGTAGACATGTCGGAAATTTACATCCTTGGCACGTCCTTCAGTCCGGACCAGATGTCCAAACCAGCCCTTGACTTATGACACAGGCGCACGCTTGGCGCTGATGCTGTGTTGATGCACGTGCGGCCACTGCGCATACATTTCGCACACAAACACAGAAAAAAAAGAATTGTTTATTTTTTGTGAAGTGCATCTTGGGGGTTACACCACCCTTTAACAGACTTATGGGACACAGGCGCATGCTTGGCACTGCTCCTTTGTTGATGCACGTTCAGCCACAGTGCACACAATTCACAAACACAGAAAATATTTTTTATTTTGATTGGAGTGCACTTTGGGGGTTACACCACCATTTAACAGACGAGTCAGCCGGCCCTTTACTTATGACACAGGCGCACGCTTGGCACTACTTTGTTGATGCACGTGCGGACACAGTGCACACAGTTCACAAACACAGAACATAATTTTTTATTTTGTTTGGAGTGCACTTTGGGGGTTACAGCAACCTTTAATGGACAAGCCAGCTGGCCCTTTACTTATGGGACATAGGCGCACGCTTGGCGCTGCTCCTTTGTTGATGCACGTGCAGCCACAGTACACACAATTCACAAACACAGAAAAAAAAAATTTTTTTTTTTGGAGTGCACTTTGGGGGAGCACCCCTGATGCACAGATCACCCCCTGGACAACACTACAGCACCCCTCTAGGACTACAGCCTTTATGTGACACTGCACAACACAGTCCAGCCAGCCCCTATAGACTTTGGAGTGGACACAGCCCCTATGGACAACTGACTGCACAACACAGCCCAGCCAGCCCCTATGACAGCAGCACAACACAGCCCAGCCAGCCCCTATGGACAACAGCAGCACAACACATCCCAGCCAGCCCCTATGACAGCAGCACAACACAGCCCAGCCAGCCCCTATGACAGCAGCACAACACAGCCCAGCCAGCCCCTATGGACAGCAGCAGCACAACACAGCCCAGTCAGCCCCTATGGACTGAGTGGTCACAGCCCCTATGGACAACAGCAGCACAACACAGCCCAGCCAGCCCTAGCTCTCACCCTGCCTCTTCACTGTCCACAGCCGGAGTGAGAAATGGCGCCGACGCAGGGACCTTTTATAGAATCCAAAACCCGCGAGATCCGGAAGGCGGGATGATGACGTTTTGCCTCGATTTCAGTTCCGATCGGGGGGGCTCGGAGGGGTTCGGATTTCAGAAATCCGAACCCGCTCATCCCTAGTAACAACCCGGGAGAAATCTTGCAGGCGGGAGTGAGTAGTGCTTACCAGAGAGGAGGAACAGGTCAGAACAGGGGGAATCTGTATGATTTACCGCCGGACCCATGCCCGGCGGTTCTAATCCCGACAGCGGCATCCCGGCAGAGGAGGAAATCCTGATCGTTCTAAGGTAAGTATTGACTAACCTATTTCTACCCCCTAACCCTCCCTTAGGGGTGCCTAATCCTAACCTTCCTCCTCAATGCCTAACCCTAATCCCCCCTCTAAGTGCCTAAACATAACCCCCCCCTTCCCCGCTGCCTAAATCTAAGTCCCCCGGGGGGGTGCATAACCCTAAGTCCCCCCCGGGGGTGCCTAATGCTTACCCCCCCTTCCCCTAGCCTAAACCTATCCTCCCAGGGGGGTGCCTAACCCTAAGTCCCCCCTGGAACTCTAAACCTAACCCTCCCCCCCTGTGGCTATCTGTGCTCGGCGTCCCATCGATTGGGATGCCGGGCATCGGGCTCCCGTTGTATGTCCAATGACAGGCGTCGACATATCGACACCTGTCTTTAGACCCTTGCCGGGATATGACAGTCGGGAAGCCGGCTGTCGGGATTAGGTCCGCCGGCTTCCCGACTGCATACCGAACAGGGGCAGTTTAGGAGAGGAGAGGGCCAGTGTGCAGACTCCAAGTGGAAACACACAGGTGGAAAAATGGCGCCTGCGCTTTATTCCCGGGGACATCTTTACTGCGCATGAGTAAACCACCAGGAAAATGGCCACAGCAACATATTCCCTGTGAGTTTTGCTGTTCTGCAGCATCAGGCCACCCCTGCAGACTAAGGATTCCGGAGACTGCTGACAGATAAGTATAGCTATATATGGGTGCAGTGTACTGTACAGTATGTGGTGTGGTCCATACTCGCCTACTCTCCCGGAACCTGCGGGAGGCTCCCAATTTTTCGGGGAACCCCTGCACCCCTGAAAGAGTAGGCAGTTCACCCGCATCCTGCCCACTTCCTAGTGAAGTAGGCAGAATGGGGAGAATTTTTGTGGAGATCAGTGGTCCCCAAGTAGGGGACAGGGCTTAATGACACAATTATACAAGAATCGCAGCATTTGGTCCCACCCCCTATTTAAATATGCATTATTCATATCAATTTACAGTGAGGGGTGGGGCTTAATGTCACAAAACATCTGGCACCTCCCCCCTCACCGCCCAGCTGCTTCTCCTCCCTGGGCTTCTTCCGGCGAGGAAGAATAAAAGTAGGCAGGTATGCCCTAGACCCAGGCCTCGTGTGCACTGCACACCCTGCACCCATTATAGATAAGACATTTGATCAGTGGCAGCTCTAGGAGGGCGAGAGGGAGAGTATTTTAATATGAGATTTGAGATATAAAAACGTTGATATGGTTGAGGGTTTTGTAGGTAAAGAGATACGTGAATTTGTTTTGCAATAGATACGCATTGTACTGTGCACCATAAGTGTGTGCTCATATCTAGTATTAATAAACATCCCATCGTCTGAGGATTGACCAGTGCGAGAATCATTGACAATAAAACATACTCAATTGAAATAAAGACACAGAGACTTGTATTTGGCAGAATTTGTTAGCTAATTTATTTCATCAACAGATAATGAATTAATTACTAAAATTAATTACATTTATTTAAATATGGTGGCAAAGAAAGAACGGCTAACAACAGCCCAAGTCTAACACTATAAACACTCCAACCACAACACAATACGCTCAAGCCTTCTACCTTGACTACCCACCCGGAAAGGTGATGATGCTGCCCCCGGCGGGGTGGTCCAGCAGACTTTAACAGTCAACGAAGGTGAGCGAAATAAAAAGTAAACCAATATTCACAGTGCTAAGAGGTAACCTGCCGTTCTTACCCGCCAAAAGCAAGGTTCAGCTAAAAGAAACCTTGCACCGCCACCATAGAACTAACGCACAGAAACCACAACCTCAAACAGATCCTCAAGAAAAAGAACCAAACCTTCCTTAGCTAAGTGTACCCCGTCAGACCGAAAAAGGTAAGTATACTGAATTTAATCCTAGGATGTCTGACCACCGCCCCGCCATGTCTCAACACATATTTTAAAACACCCAAGTTCACTTTTTTCCAAGCTTCATCAATGGCTCTGCCGTCAACCACTCCACGCCAAAACAATCTAGGGCCCATGAAAGACCAGACTATTTTGCAAGATGGCCAAGCCATCATAATCTGACCCAAATCATCCACCACCGCATGCCTTAACTCCAGAGATATCCTCTTGCCCAAATCATTCCCGCCTAGATGTATCAGCAAGACTCTCGGTAAGCCATACCGCTGAACCTTCTGCAAGAGTTTAGGCTTAAGGCTCTCCCACAACACACCTCTGATCCCTAGCCATCTAACTCCACTAGATCCCAGAAACAATGGCGCCTCCTGCGCGGTCATGAACTGAGCTGTCCAAAAAACAAATGAATGGCCAACTATCCAAACAGTACAATCATCACTAGCCATTCCTATAAATGAGGGAAAAAACAAAGAAAAGATTAAAATTATTGTAAAAAGCATATTTAATAATGTATATCTAATGGGGAACATATTAGTGAGGATCTGCCAAAAAGAAAAATTTTGATTTGAATCTTTAAAGATCAACAAGCTTCTGTGCCAATCTGAAGCGAAATGAAGACACAAGAGGATAAGTCAAAACAATAAAAAGGCAGCTGGGGTCGTATTGGAGTTTTTGGGATAACACAAATGAACTCGACCGTAGAGGAAAACGTAAAACCTGCCGAATTAGCCGAATTAAGTCCGTCAGATCAGGTTAAAAAATCGTCAAAACTCTCCAGACTCCCACTGAAATCAATGGCGAGTAGCTAATCCCCTAGTAGGAAAGACAGGGGAAGAACAAACAAGACCAGGACCAATGACACTTCGTAACATATAACAAACCATATGTAACATGCATGACCAACATTAAACCTCATCGATTTGGCCGAATGTAACGCTTATAACTGGCCGATTTCCACCGGCCTAGAGCCTGAATCTCTGACTCGGGAAATCCCGCAGTGCCGGCGGAAGTGGCAGCACCAATTCGAAAAGAATGCATTTCGAACTCCCCTGGCGAGAGGCCCACACTGCAAAGACATCGCCGCAGCATCAAACTAAACTGAAATTTTGTCAGTGGAAGCCCATCGCAATGCATCAGCCATGAGCCCTTCGCTGAGGGTCTAACCGATGCAAAACGAGTGGCCAAGCCGACCGGACAAATTCGGCAATCCTCCAAGGGGACCAATGTTATCCAGCAACCCCTGCCTAGCTGATCAGTCTTAGAACAACACAATCTGCACAGCAAGGACCTCTCACCCACCTTCACATCCGAGCAAAGCATAGTTGAATCCCTCCACTTGGAGGGAGCAACTAATTCTGACACCCGGAAAGCACCATGAAAAGCCATGGAAAAAGCTAACTCAAACAAAAGCGTTTCGAAACCGGACATCGCTACGTCCGCAACTGCTCCTAGGATGGACGGTAACAAGGAAATGTCTATGGGCCGTCTTTTATCGGGGGTAACCGGCTCAGCGCACGCCCAACCCTTCAAGGCCTTTGTGATGAAAAAACTCCTTGTAAGGTCCGGGATTCCCTTCAATTTGGAGAAAAGCAAAATACCTGCCAGGTACCGTGAGACTACTGCTCTCGATCTGCCAGATACGTACAGCTGCCAAATAAAAGAAAGCATCAATTGATGCTGACCCTTACCTCCGAGGCCTTGTCAACGGGAAAAAACTTCCCATTCTTCCCAAGACCGACGGTAAGCCTTGAGAGTGCCAGGGGCAATGGACAGTTCTGCTAACCCCTCCAAGCCGGCTTGATAACCTCCCAAACATAAGAGGGGCACAGCACACCATCATCGTGTGCATCAGGAGCCAATGTACGAAACCTACCTGACATCTGGACAGCGCATAGGCAATCCCGTTTTACCTCGGGTACGTGTTGAGCTCGAAACAACACATTGTGACGTAAACAGGCAAGCATCAGCTGCGCTAGCACATGCAAAACTAGCAAAGACTTTGCTATCTGGCCATTTATCACATGCACCACGCCCAGATTGTCACATCTGAACGAAATGCTGCGATTGCAGATGCGCTCGCCCCAGACCTCCAAGGCCACCATTATATGGAATAACTCCAAGAGCAGCATATCTCTTGTCAAACCAGTACGAACCCACTCCTCCGGCCAAGTTGCGACGCACCAGGATCCCCTTAGGTAGCAACCGAACCCTGAAGATCCTGCTGCATCAGTAAAAAGCTGCAAATCCACATTGTCCACCAGAGGGGATAACCAGATCCTGACCCCATTAAAATCCGCTAGAAAGGAAACCCAAACTTCCAGGTCTCTTTTTATTTCAGATGACAAGCGGATCAGATGGTGAGGTCCGGAAACCCCCGCTGTGGCCCTCTCTAGCTTTCGGCAAAACACCCTACCCATGGGTATTACTCTACAGGCAAAGTTCATACAACCCAAAAGCGACTGGGCCTCCCGAAGAGAAATTTTGCGCGTAACCAAACACTCTGAGATGGATTTTCACAATTTGTCAACTTTATCACGTGGAAGACGACAGGAGCCAGCCAAGGTATCAATCTCGATTACTTAAAAATGATAAACAAGAGAGGGATCCCTCCATCTTTTCGTCTGCCATTGGTACTCCAAAATGTAAAAACAGCGCTCTCATGAAACCAAGTAACTCGCTACAACGCTCTGAACCAGTGGGCCCCACACAGAGAAAGTCATCAAGATAGTGCGCTATCCATTGACCCCCACATGAAAACTCCACGCACCAATGAAGGAAGGTGCAAAATTTTTCAAAAAATGCACAGGAAACCGAACACCCCATAGGCAAGCACTTGTCTATGAAGTATTCCCCCCCAATGAACCTGAATGAGTCAGGATGCAAAGGGCGCAAACGAAAAGCTGACTCGACATCCATCTTAGCCATGAGGGCCCCGCGTCCGTAAGCCCTAATGATATTGAGGGCATCATCAAAAGACTGATACCTCACTGAACAGTGTTCAGGAGGTATGGCATCATTAACCGAGGACCCCGATGGATAAGAAAAATGCTGGATCAGCCAAAATTTTCCTGGAGTTTTCTTGGGCACCACCCCCACCGGGGAAAGAATTAGATTCCCTACTAGAGGATGTGCAAAGGGACCCGCCATCCGTCCCAACTGAACCTCATTCTCGATCTTTGACCAAAGGACGGCAGGGAAAAGTTCGAGCAGATTGTACATTTCTAGGGGAACCAACTCGAAATTCCCCTATAACAGGTAAACGAAAACCCAACTTGAACCCGAAAAACAAAAATTCAGCGTCTTGTCTATTAGGGTACCACCCCAGCCATTTGGACATAGCATCCAAACGGATAGGGGTTGAGGCCCTATTTAGCGCCTGCGCTACCTCCGGCTTTGGGCATAGCCCCTCCTTCTGACCGGGATCCCTGTTGAACCGACAATCTGAAGCAATTAGAAGCGGGGTGCGATCAACGCAAGCAAAGGTGTCTAAAACGACACCGCTGACCCTGGGGACAGGTGGCATTATTAAAGATAAAACATTTACCTTTAAAAGGTGTCTGAGCAGAAAGCCACCCGGAGCATGCCTGCCAGCACCCGATGGAGAGAGCAGAACCTGGGCGCCACGCACCAGACCCCCCTTTATTAGTATCCACACCTACCTGAGACTCATCCGTTCCACCTTTAGGTGGTTGTGTGACATCAAGCCACACTTCCACGTCCTTGCACCCGAAATCTAAGCGTTTGGATCCATCCTGCTAGCGCCTAAATTCCTCATCATAGGCCCTCCAGGCATTGCCCCTAGATTTATGTTGCATCCCGTGGATCAGGTGGATATACTGTATAACATTCAGGTGCTCCCTTGGGCAGTCTTTCAAGTAGCATGCTGCAAATACACAAAACCCAGCAAGCCAGTTATCATAAGAGAGAAAGGCTTCTACCCCTACACCGCCTTTGCCTTTACCTTTAGCTGCTTTAAAATCTTTTTTGGCTTGCTCGTTTAAGATAAACATATCCACATAATCGCCCTTCTTGATTTTTATCTTGCAACAAGCGCGCAAACCCCGCAATACTGCTGTATTGTCGCAATGCACCACACCTGGCTGACCCTGGCGCTTCTTGGACTTACGCAAACAATTCCCATTATGCCGCCGTTTTACTCGCTTGTCGCGCCTAGCCGCCTCGCGCCATGCATAGTTAGCAGCCCTCTTCCGCGCCTTTGTCGCGCTGCTGGCAGAAGAATCCAAGGAGGAAGAGGACGATGACAACTCCGAGACAGAGGAGGAAGAGGAGGCAGAATCAGAAACATCATCATCAAAAACTTCTGAGTTCTCACCTGATGACCCAGCCTGATCACCCCTGGAAGCAGCCGATGATGAAGCCTCCTCGATGCTGTCATCCTGTTCCATAGCCTCTCCATCAACAGCATCTGAAAAAGACAGTAATGCCGGCCCCGGAGCCGAAGCCCCGGATCCAGCCAACACGGCAGGAGAAGACACAGCAGTACGCGCCACAGACATCTCCGGCCCACCCGCCAACTGAGCCGCAGCAGAGCCCTTAACCCTGCAAGCCTGCATGAATTGATTTACAGCAGGCGCCATAGTAGCCGGAACTGAGCGCTGCCCTTGATCGACCTCTGAACTAGCTGCATAGTTACGACCCAATGCTGCTACCATGGGAGCAAATGCAGACGCCATAGATGACATCATGGCCGCAAATGCTGCAAGGTCAAAAACCTGACTAGGAACTGCACTACTGGACTGGATATCCGCAGAGTCGGAAACTGGAACAGGAGGAATGTTCCTTCTGCATGCAGAGCGCTGACCAGCAACAGTGGATTCGGGCTACACAACAGGACTTGACAGGCTACTGCCATCAGAGATGTGCACAGCCTGCCAATCATCCTCCATGTTGTCTCCTAGCCCCTCCCCTCCTACACTTACTCCTACTGCCCTGTAATGGCCGCCAGCCTCCCTACCTAGCCTGGCCCTTACACCACTGACAGGGCCAGGTATCTTTCTTCCCTCCCGCTTAAAGCGCGGGGATAATCCCCGGTGCCCCTCCGGGCACTAGCGCTATTAATTTCACCCCCTCTAGCGGGGCGCCCCCGTGGAATGTGTACCCGCGGGGAGCGAGTAGTCGCCGGCCTGACTACGGCAGCTCTGCCCCTCCGCTCTCTACATGCTGCTCACGGCAGCTCAGAGCCGCCGTGCTTGTCCCCCGCTTGCGGCTGCACAGCGCAGCCGCACCGACCTCTGTCCCCATCGCAGCGCCGGGGACTCACTTCGAGCCACCTCCGTATTATCATGTGGGGCAGTAGCCTCAACTAAAGTAACAGTGCTGGCCCCCGGAACCCGGTAGCGGGCGGGAATCCACGCTGCGCGCATGGGGCGTGGCATGGCCACCGATGGGCTATAGTTTTTGGGAGTAGGGGGGGTTGTTGTATAGGGCTGAGCAAAGGGACAGCAAGGTCTGTACTGCAAGCTAAGGTAAGAGCACTTACCCACTTCCAAGACAGGAACAAAAGAGGCAGACTCCGCCTCCAACAAATTCTAATATCCCTGCTAAAACCTACAATCCTAAAAACCCATAGGCCCTAATTATCACATGATTCCCCACACTGGTCCGCCCCCAGCCTAGGAGGTTTAACTCTCTCCATTCCTATACAGTCATTTCATTTATCTTTTAGTTGTAGCTAAAATGATGTTTTGCGACCAGTCGCAAAATGGCGTCTTGCAGATCTTGATTTTAAACAGATTCTGTTCGACATTACCGACTGCGACATTACCTTCACCTCCCGGAATGGCCTGCTGTCCCCATACACTAGTATCACAGATATCTCCTGCTTGCCTTTCTCTCCCGGAATGGCCTGCTGTCCCCATACACTAGTATCACAGATATCTCCTGCTTACCTCTCTCCCCCGGAATGGCCCGCTGTCCCCATACGCTAGTATCACAGATATCTCCTGCTTACCTTCCTCTCCCGGAACGGCCCGCTGTCTCCATAAACTAGTATCACAGATATCTCCTACTTACCTTCCTCTCCCGGAACGGCCCGCTGTCTCCATACACTAGTATCACAGATATCTCCTGCTTACCTTCCTCTTGCGGAATGGCCCGCTGTCTCCAAACACTAGTATCACAGATATCTCCTGCTTACCTTTCTCTCCCGGAATGGCCTGCTGTCCCCATACGCTAGTATCACAGATACCTCCTGCTTACCTTCCTCTCCCGGAACGGCCCGCTGTCTCCATAAACTAGTATCACAGATATCTCCTACTTACCTTCCTCTCCCGGAACGGCCCGCTGTCTCCATACACTAGTATCACAGATATCTCCTGCTTACCTTCCTCTTGCGGAATGGCCCGCTGTCTCCATACACTAGTATCACAGATATCTCCTGCTTACCTTTCTCTCCCGGAATGGCCTGCTGTCCCCATACGCTAGTATCACAGATACCTCCTGCTTACCTTCCTCTCCCGGAACGGCCCGCTGTCTCCATAAACTAGTATCACAGATATCTCCTGCTTACCTTCCTCTTGCGGAATGGCCCGCTGTCTCCATACACTAGTATCACAGATATCTCCTGCTTACCTTCCTCTTGCGGAATGGCCCGCTGTCCCCATACACTAGTATCACAGATATCTCCTGCTTACCTTCCTCTCCCGGAATGGCCGCTGTCCCCATACACTAGTATCACAGATATCTCCTACTTACCTTCCTCTCCCGGAATGGCCGCTGTCTCCATACACTAGTATCACAGATATCTCCTGCTTACCTTCCTCTCCCAGAATGGCCCGCTGTCCCCATACACTAGTATCACAGATATCTCCTGCTTACCTTCCTCTCCCGGAATGGCCGCTGTCCCCATACACTAGTATCACAGATATCTCCTACTTACCTTCCTCTCCCGGAATGGCCGCTGTCTCCATACACTAGTATCACAGATATCTCCTGCTTACCTCTCTCTCCCGGAATGGCCGCTGTCCCCATACACTAGTATCACAGATATCTCCTGCTTACCTTCCTCTCCCTGAATGGCCGCTGTCTCCATACACTAGTATCACAGATATCTCCTGCTTACCTTCCTCTCCCTGAATGGCCGCTGTCTCCATACACTAGTATCACAGATATCTCCTGCTTACCTTTCTCTCCCGGAATGGCCGCTGTCTCCATACACTAGTATCACAGATATCTCCTGCTTAACTTTCTCTCCCGGAATGGCCGCTGTCACCATACACTAGTATCACAGATATCTCCTGCTTTCCTCTCTCTCCCGGAATGGCCGCTGTCCCCATACACTAGTATCACAGATATCTCCTGCTTACCTTTCTCTCCCGGAATGGCCCGCTGTCCCCATACACTAGTATCACAGATATCTCCTACTTACCTTCCTCTCCCGGAATGGCCCGCTGTCGCCATACACTAGTATCACAGATATCTCCTACTTACCTTCCTCTCCCGGAATGGCCCGCTGTCTCCATACACTAGTATCACAGATATCTCCTACTTACCTTCCTCTCCCGGAATGACCCGCTGTCGCCATACACTAGTATCACAGATATCTCCTACTTACCTTCCTCTCCCGGAATGGCCGCTGTCTCCATACACTAGTATCACAGATATCTCCTGCTTACCTTCCTCTCCCAGAATGGCCCGCTGTCCCCATACACTAGTATCACAGATATCTCCTGCTTACCTTCCTCTCCCGGAATGGCCGCTGTCCCCATACACTAGTATCACAGATATCTCCTACTTACCTTCCTCTCCCGGAATGGCCGCTGTCTCCATACACTAGTATAACAGATATCTCCTGCTTACCTCTCTCTCCCGGAATGGCCGCTGTCCCCATACACTAGTATCACAGATATCTCCTGCTTACCTTCCTCTCCCTGAATGGCCGCTGTCTCCATACACTAGTATCACAGATATCTCCTGCTTACCTTCCTCTCCCTGAATGGCCGCTGTCTCCATACACTAGTATCACAGATATCTCCTGCTTACCTTTCTCTCCCGGAATGGCCGCTGTCTCCATACACTAGTATCACAGATATCTCCTGCTTACCTTTCTCTCCCGGAATGGCCGCTGTCACCATACACTAGTATCACAGATATCTCCTGCTTTCCTCTCTCTCCCGGAATGGCCGCTGTCCCCATACACTAGTATCACAGATATCTCCTGCTTACCTTTCTCTCCCGGAATGGCCGCTGTCTCCATACACTAGTATCACAGATATCTCCTGCTTACCTTTCTCTCCCGGAATGGCCGCTGTCACCATACACTAGTATCACAGATATCTCCTGCTTTCCTCTCTCTCCCGGAATGGCCGCTGTCCCCATACACTAGTATCACAGATATCTCCTGCTTACCTTTCTCTCCCGGAATGGCCCGCTGTCGCCATACACTAGTATCACAGATATCTCCTACTTACCTTCCTCTCCCGGAATGGCCCGCTGTCTCCATACACTAGTATCACAGATATCTCCTGCTTACCTTTCTCTCCCGGAATGTTCAGACCCTGATAATTAACCTAAAGAATAGAGCCCTTTATCCTGTTAATACATCTGATAGCAGAGCAATAGCAGTTACTACAGATGATTGGTTCTGTGCCAAGATGTCCATGAAAGATGATGTTTTGTTTTGTTCTGAGATCTGAACTTGGCTGGAAGATCTGAGCCGCTTATCTCCGGTAGTAACATGAGTCTCCTATCCTTGTTCATTACTGGAGTGTGTGCTGTATTACTCATACTCTCCTTCATTCTGGTTTGTCATATTGTCTATGTCATAGGTGCTCAATATTGGTCCTCTGGACCCCAAATAGTTCATGCTTTCCAGGCCTCCGCGCAGAGGGGGAGATATACTGAGCATTGGTGAGATATAAAGTACCAACCAATCAGTTTCTGTTATTTTTCAAACAGGGACCTATTCATTAACACATAATATTCTCTGGAGGTAATTCGGTTTAGATCTCGCATGGAGTTCTACCTAATTACCGGAGAAATTCATCATTCCTCCTCTCCATAATTATTCCGAAAAGCTGTCATTATTGCGATGACAGCTTTTTGGGAAATAGATACTTTTCCCTCTCTACTCTAAGTTACCGCAGCTGTAATCAGTGCTGTGCATGCGCTGTTACATCTGCAAAAGCAGCGCATGTGCAGCACTTCCTACAGCCGCGGTAATTCTGTGTCCGACTGGGGAGGTACTCCTGTTAAACCGTAACGCAGGTGTCCTAAGGCGAGCTCAGGGAGGACAGAAACCTCCCGTGGAGCAGGACCTCCCCCCTGACCCTCACTTACCTGGCCGCTGCAGCAGCCTCAGGCTCCATCTGCCGTGCTGACAGTGTGTTCTCCCGGTAGAACACGGTAAAGTTTAGAAAAGAATAAAAAAGGTTTTTTTTTCGAAACTTTACTGTGTACTGCCGGGAGAACACAGGGCCTGATTCAGAGGCGCTCGCAAAAAGCGAGTGCTCACTCTGAATCAGGGCGGGCGCTGTTTTTTTTAGTTGCGGCCTCCTGGCCGCTCGCTTAGCTGTGGGTGACCACCCACAGCTATTGCGAGCGGCCAGGATGATGGTCGCGATGGTCAAGACCATCGCGACCATCGGGCTTGCGACAAGACCCTTGTGGTAGGGTCTCGTTGCCGCAAGACCCATAGAGCTTCTGGCTCTAGTAGAGCCGGAAGCTCTCCCACTGACATCACTGGTGATGTCAGTGGAGCCGCCCACAAACGGCAGGCGTTCGCTTGGGAATGCCTCCGTTTGTGAAGCCACCCCCCGGCCACGCCTACAAAATGGGGCGATCTGGTGATCAACATCGACAGCCACTCCTTTTGTAGTGAGCCACGGAGCGAGTGCTTTTTTCGCACGCTCCGGGGCTCGCGCACGCTGCGCATATGCACTGGGCCACCATCGTCCCGCTTGCGAGCGCTATGCGCTTGTGAGCGGGTCTAAATCAGGCCCTCAGTGTCAGAGCAGCTACCAGACCCAGAGGAGGGACCAGGGAGCGACTGAGAGAGCCGAGGAGGACCTGCCCAGCTGAGAGCAGGTATGTATAACCCGCTATACGACACCTGAGAGTGGCTGATAGTAACACCATCAAATTCAGAAAACACAGAATTTTGAAATTTGATGAATAGCATCATTTCCATATCCCCATACTAATGTACTAATGTATGGGGATTGTGGAAATTAACACAGGCGGACTTAACCAGGAGATATCAGTGATATCTCCAGTGTTAAGTCTATTCATGAATACTAAAATAACAGTAATTAAGGAAAATGTCCTTAAAAACATTATTTTAGTGTTGATGAATAGGCCCCACAGCCTGTAACATGACAGAAGCTGACTGGTTTCTACCAAGGGGCATATATAATAACTAGTGACATTATTATAATCGAATCATAAATGGTGCTCCAACCAATCAGCTCCTAACTGTCATCAAACATGTGAGAGTTAGGAGCTGTTTGGTTGGAGTACCATTTAAGGTTAGTAACAGGTGATAACAAGGAAATCACTCGTTATTAAATATACCCCTTACAGGGGTATTCTATATGGGAGCGAAAAGTCCATGCTGGACTTTTCACTCCACATCGGAGATTTTCCTGGGATAAAGTATCAGGCGTTCGCCCGCTTTATCCCCGTATTCAATATACAACCTACGAAAACAGGGACCTGCGAAGTGGGATCTGCGAAAAAAAACAAAATGTATCTGGAATAAATTGTAGGACCCCCCTAAACTGTAAAAACATGGGGGATCACTATGGGTACCCCCGTTTTAGCCTGCAAATGAAAGTCGGGGATTTAAATAGCCGCAGCAGGTGTTTTTTTCCCGACATTGAAGAAGTGTTGCAGAAGAGAACTTAGGTTATTTTTTTTCATTTTTTTAAGTGGTCCCATCAAATTTGGGGTACATGAAAATGGGTGCTAGCATATTTTTATGTCCCTAAAGTAAGTTTTTTAAAATTCTGCAACTATGCACCTGCCGCTAATAGCCTATTCTAGAATACACCTGCCGCTAATAGCCTATCCTAGAAAACACCTGCCGCATACTTGCAGAATAGCCCTGAACCTATTTCCCTATTTTTAAACACTTTTTTTCCCTTTTTTTTTTTTACCCCAATTTTTAAGTTAATTTTTTGGGGTGTCCCTATTTTTTAAAAAAAACTTTTTTTGACACAGTTATTTTTAAAATGTCATTCCCAGGGGTGCAGGCTATTTTTTTAAGCCTGCACCCCTAAACCCCAATTCTGCACTTTTTTTCGCCACCTATTCAGAGGTGAAAAGTTATCCCCGTTTTTTTTCAAAGACTTTTCGAACCTGCGAAAAGTCTTTGAAATTGAATACAGTGTAAAACCAAAACCTCCGAAAATGACGTCATCGGTGCGAAAACATCGCAAAAACAGAGTTTTCGCTCCATATTGAATACATCTATTAATATCTTTCCATTTTATCTCTTGCCAAGGTTTGTTACCTATCCCCCAGAATCACAAGTGAAATAATTAGCTTCACCTGTGGATCTTTTAAAATGTGTAAGTGAGTAATGAATACAGCTGTGCACTTGCTAGGTGACTTGGAAAACATGACCTGTTTGGGGACCTGAGGACCGATTTTGGGGAACCACTGTTTGTTTTATTCAGTACACAAATGTTTAATTCCCCGAGTCATCTCTTCAGACTCTCCAGCCTTTAGGCATTTCTTGTATCTTCCAATAATAAAACTTTATTACAACATAAATCTGTTCTATAAAATCTCCCTATTGAGGCTGCAACAGCCGACTAGTAGCAAAACAATGAATTATAACGCGATTTATATTGATAATGACATTAACAATTTATTACAGGCACACAATAGTAACAGTGATTCTATGATAAACAAATAGAAACCGATCACAGTTTATACTGTATATGCTCCCCACCTTTGGAACTCTCTCCCTCTCCCCAACAGACTCTCCACCTCCCTACAATCATTCATACAGGCTCTTAAGACCCACTACTTCATCAAAGCCTTCCAGCTGTCATCCTAACTCGCTGCTACTTGCTCCTTCCTCCATGTCTACCCCATCCGTGTCACACCTGTTTGTCTGCCCCTCCCTTTTAGAATGTAAGCTCTTACGAGCAGGGCCCTCTACCCTCTTGTGCTTCTCCCTATTTTACATTCATCTACTTTTCACTCACCAGTAGGGCACCTAACACTTGGTTGCTTATGATCAGCTGCTTATCTGGGTGTTATGGTCGCTAATGTAGCTATGTATATTATCCATGTCTTTGGGCTCTATTTACTACAATCCGCATATTGAATGCGGATTGTAGTGTGATATTACCGAGTGAATTCGCATTGCGAATTCAGGCAATATCACAGGGATTTACTATAAATCCCTTGCAGGGACAGAGCTTGCGATAAAGCTCTGTCCCTGCGGATCCCATCCGCACTCTAGTCGCAGTATTTTCTGAAAAAATACCGCGACTAAGAGCCCACACATGCGCCGACCCACCGTCGCTGCTACCCCCCACCGACGCTAAACCCCGCCCCCGGCGCTAAGCCCCAACCCCGCAATCGCGGACCCCCGCGACACCCCCTCCCCCCCTCCCGCGACCCCCCCTCCCTTCATTACACTTACCTGCATCCTCCTGGCCTTCAGTGATCTTCTCCGGGCTTCCCGATCAGGTGATCTCCCATACTGCACTGGGGCCCGATCACCTGATGACCGGGCAGCAGTGCACTATGGGAGACCAGCTGACCGGAGGCCCGATCACCGGTCCCTGGATTCAGGTAAGTAAAAAAAAAATGTTTAATTTTTTTTTTTCTTTTTTTTACAGCAATCAGCTTGCGGTCTGTTTAGACCACATAGCTGATTACTGGTACCGGCTCCCGCCTCTGCTCCCCCCGTTAGAGCAGAGTGGGAGCCTGGTACCCGGGGGAGACCCTGGATAACACCACCTCCAGGTGGCGTTATTATCACAGGGCTTCCCCCGGTATTTTTTTACAATTTATTTTTAGTAACTATGGTCGGATCACATTTCCCATTACAATTATGGGAATGCGATCTGCTTTTCTAAAAATAAGTGATAATTAGGGGTTGGAGTAGAATTAGTAAAATGCCCTATAGTAACTACAGGTGAAACTAAAATAATGTGAAAAGGGTGTGAAAACACCCTTTTTCACTTTATTTTAGTAAAAATAATGTTAATAAATACAGCCCTTTGTCCTGTATTGTATTGTATTGTATTGTAAGTCACTGGCCACCTATTTGTTTATGTACTTTGTAAGGCGCTGCGGAACACTTGTGGCGCCATATAAATAAATGATAATAATATAAATGAGCAGTAAAATAAATTTATGAGACCCCCTGTACTGTACACATATGTTCCTGGAGTGTGAAATGAAGTATGAATTACGGATTTGTTTACAGTCTGTTTCAGTGCTTGGAGAAACCTGGATTTGCATCCTCATAGCCTAGGTAACAGATGTGTTCTTTGCCCGCCAGCAGTCAGCCAGGGAGAACGCCCAACTCTCTCGCCCAACACAAATCAATAATGTGAACATAAAAAGGTGACAACCCAAAATAGGGTGTTTATTATGGGGCACAAATGGTGAAAGGTGAGTGTGTGGATTTAGGAATAGTAGCAATAGTGCAACGTAACAGTACTAAGACAGAATAACAATGCAAAGTACTGTATTGTGAAAAGTAAGTATAGGAAGCATACAATGAAAACACAACACTGCAACAGTAGTTAAATGCAGAATCAATGATTATTATAATGATATATCAGTCTTATGGTGCGTACACACGTAGCGATTTAAAAGAGCGATTTGAATGATAATGATATCATTATCGTTACCGGTATCCAGGGGCGGTTTGGGATGGAAAAGCAGCCCGGGAAATTTCTGGAAGCAGCCCTTATGGGGGTGGGTCTGTAGATGGGGTGGGGCTTTGAACAGGGTGGTATACTTCCTCCTCATAGATATGATTCTGAGTTGGAGGCAGTTGCAGCCTTCCTTGCACCTTTTGTGGTAGTTGCGTCTGTGACTTTATGCTAATGTAGCTATAAAACTGGTATATCAGTGGTAAACAAGCCTGTGAGTAGAAATCACTAAGGCTCTTTTCTCAAGCAAGGAACCAGCTTCCGATATCCTCTGGACGCGCTGTCTACTAACAGGCTTGTCTGCCCCTGATATGCCAGCTTTTCTGATGTACCTGCGATTTATTCTAAGTGAGAGTCCCTTACCTATATGGTGATTTCTCTGCAAGAAATTGATCCTCCCAGGACAGATGGTGACTTCAGTTGGTATTCACTATAGAGGTAGGAGATCACATGGCCCGGAAGACGTCTGTTTGCGTAGGAATATAACCAATATCATAATCACATAACAGAAGTTCAACCACATAATACATAGTAAGTTTTAGTGCAGGGCAATTTGTGAACTTCCCTGATCAAACAATTATATTAATAAACTTTTTATGATATTTTGTGCTACCGCTCGCCGCAAGTTTTATTTTTAACCTGAATTCACTACTGACCCGCTCGCCGGCAAGCGGTAATGGTATTGAAGCATCCAGCTGTGGTTTTCTGCCCATCTGGCTGCCGGCGTGTAAGGAGGATCAGTGTGGACGCCAGTAAACAGGAGGTGGTGAGCTGGATGGAGGGGGCGGAGACTAGGAGGCGGAGAGTGGGAGGATAGGGGTGGAGAGCGGGAGGGAAGGGGCGGACAAAGCTGCAGCAGTGCATTGTGGGCAGGACCTCGGATGATGAAGTCTTCTAGCCGGGACCTTAGCACTCGTCAGTGCTATATAAAAGCTACTGAACTCTGGAGAGTTTCAATGAAGACAACGCACAGTAAGTGGCAAATACCGCTCGTCATTAAATAGTACCAGACTGCTATTTCTTATGCAGACATGATAAAATAGTGCTGCCTAAAAACCACGGTATGTCATGATAAATACCTCCGGCTGTAATTAACATATGCAATGAGTTTATAATGGATCAAACTCGTTAGTAAATGGAGCCCTGTATTTGCTAATTTGGTACAATTTGTACCAATAATATGTTTTCCGTAGAATTGGTGCCTTAATGAAGATTACTGTTCCTGAGAGTTTTCCTTCTAACTCTGCCAGGTGCGGATAATATCCAGCTACTTTCCCCCAGTACTATTCAGCCTTACTCCCCCTGTGTATCTCCAGCCCCCCATGTGTCACTCTAGCCTTATTCCCAATGTATCTGTAGTTCCAGCATCCTTCTGTCCCTCCAGCCTCACCTCCCTATGCCTCTCCAGCCTCACCCTATCACCCGGTCTCTCTAGCTCAAGATCAAATCTATAATAGTGAGATATCACATTCTATCTTGATATTGGCACTGGTGTTGTTTTTTATTTGTTTGTACTTATGTCATGCTCCTAGTATTTCACAACCATCACATATTTTTGTGCCTCCCCCTTCTACTAATGTCTAGTGCTAATTGAAATACCCATATCTGCCAAACACATGTTTTGTCTATGGTAGTCTCAGTGAGTCCATTATAAAGGATAATAAATTTGTAATAGTGTGCCCCATAAAGAAGTACTTTTTCTCCTCTTTCATGTACTAAAATACTTCTGAGAGGACCTACTGTATCTTTTAAAACAGGGATTTGAATCCAAGAAATATTGGCTCTTCTATAATATGGTGCTGTGCTGGGGTCAGCTCTCATCCCAGTCACTTACCTTATTCTGCGTTTTCCTGCTGCTCTTCTAGCCACGGCTCCTCTCTGCTTGTCACAAGTGCGGCGCACGTGACGTCACACGCTGCGTCGCAATATAGTAGAAACTTTATTGTACCTGCCACACTACATTGCAGTGCAGCAATAAGCCAATGAATGCATGGGGAGACCTGAGACAGGGCTCCCACTCCGTTCAAGTTCCTGCTTGTAGAATGAATGGGGAACGCTGCCACGATCGGAGCTGAGCTCCGATCGTGGCAGTCAGCCCCACAGCAATATGATTCGGCCCGGTGTCAAGCCACAGAGGTGAACAGGGGGCCAGCCCAGCGGGTATCTTTCAAATCGTTCTTTTAAATGGCCCCTACCAACTTACCGTCGACCAGCCATGCGGGCCACGTATGGACGATAGCGATATCGTCCATCGGCCGTGCATGCCAGTGAACTAGCTCGATTTCGAGCAAGTTACTATAGCGACCCGCGATCGACGATCGCGGACGCTATAGTTGTTTGCAAGCTGGTGGTGTGCTGGATGATCGATATTGATCATCCAGCATACCAGGGAGGGTGCATAACGATCTGCCAGCGATATCGTACCGCTGGCAGATCGCTATGTATGTACGAACCATTAGGGGCATATTTATTATTTTCCGCATTTTTAAATGATATCTCTTATAAATAATAGCAGCGACAAGAGGGCTACAGTACTTCAGGGCAATTTATAAAGAAATTCTTGCCGAGATAGCGCATCCTATAAACGGCTGTCCAATGAAGCGTTTACAGACAATGATAGCGACGGCAGTAGCAGGACAAAGTTAAGTAAGCACTGGAGATATCTGTGAGATATCCGGCACTGGCTATAGTAAATAGCAGTTACATAATTTTGCCATAATCCTGTGAACACGGCTTTAAACTGTTTTAATAAATTGGACCCTCCTGCACAATTATCTGTAGCTCTATAATTCTGCATTTCTACGCAAGTAATTTAGGAATCCCCATTGAAGATGTTACTGTTGTGTAACCACGTGCCTCGTTCCACTGATGGCCAAGACGGGTACATCCCAAATCCCTTAGAGGACTCTCAAATTAGTTACTTGTCCCTGGATTTCAGGTAATGCATGGTTTAGTTGTCCGTAATAATGTAAGTACTCCTAACAGAGCCACTATTACTAAGCTCAGTAATGGTCAGCAGTATCACCAGTAGAGCATCCTCCCAACCATCCCGATTCTGGTGAACTATGTCCAAGGGGAGCCGTCGCCATCCCTACAGCTAGATTTGCATGAACCGCTGGGAATGCTGGGAGGGACGTCCCTCCACTGCTAGGAATGGGCATTGGAAGCCCGCCATCGAATGGTTGGATGGCCTTTCATCATCAAATGATGAAATGCGATGGTAGCTGATTATCGCATCAACAACATTTGATAATAAATCCATCCTGATGTTTCATGCATAGACAATTATTCCAGTGTGCGCATGCACAATATCCCAGCAGGGCTGCCGGCTGACTAAAGGTCTGGGGGTGGGGCCTGGAGCATAGTCGGACTGACTTTTAACTGAGGAGGCGGAGCAGCTGCTAGACAGGACGGTAACCATCACTTGACTGATGCCACGAACACGGCGGACACGTCAAAACAAGAGGCTGCTGCTTCATGGGGAGATGATTGGCTTTCTGAGACATTGAGAACTTATCAGAGCTAGCAATGTGTCTGTTGCCTAGCAGCAGCCTGGGAGAGGGGAGGGACTGAGCAGGTCACGTCTGAGGCAGATAGAGACAGCCTCCAACGAACCCCAAGATGCTCTGATGCAGAGAGCTACAGACAGGATGGAGCCAGGGGCGGCGTAGCTCTAAGGATTAGGTTAATATTGGAACACTATCAAATCATTACCATTCAATGGTGACAAACATTGGAACGCCGTCATCGAATGGTAAAAGCACTACAATTACAAGAAAAATATTGATGGTCTGTAAACATCAACCATTGATGTCCATCTCTACTCACTGCTGCTAGGTACAGATCACCAAAGTCCAATATGTTTCAACAAAGCAAGTGTGTTTTCAGGGGAGAGAATGGGCCCAGCCATGCCACCATTCGTAATTTACACCACTCTTATGCCAGCCAACTCCAAAAAGTACAATGTTGGGAGAGATGAGCAGAGGGATCAATGATACTCACTGGTTGTGCTGTCAGCAGGATACTTATTGCTGTCTCAGCGGTGCTCCTAATGCCTAGGATGATTCTTGTGCTACAGTTTTGCCATCTGTGGCCGGCCTGGTGTTCCCCCCTTGTGGAACTCACTATAGTAATGTCATTTTGCTTTTTAATATTTTACTTGTTATCATGTATTTATAAGGAGCTATAAAAGTCCCACAGCACCATAGAATGAGGGGGAAGGGCAAAAAACACTACAAATTACACAAAGAACACACAGCAAGAAATTACAAAGAGGGGGGGAGAACAGACGAGGGGTGGGGACAAAACAGGTATCAGACCTGTGCTGGTGTATGGGATAACATACCTGAACCTGGCAGGGAGCTAGACACGGGCACTGCAGTTTGCAGTGGCCAGTTCAGTCCGAGACCAGTAAGCAGCACGGTGGGCAGCCCCCTCCTGAAGGAAGGTAAAGGCCGCCGATGAGTGGGAGTGTAATTTATTCCATGTACCGACCTGCGCTGTACAGTCTAATCAGGTGTAACACTGGTGGCAGTATACAGGTATTGCAGTACATTAAATGGTTAAAGCACAGTCTGGGATTCGATTTATAGAAAAGCAGCAATGAAAGGTTTTAGTGTTCAGTAAATGCTATTACGGTGTATTTACAGAGTAAGAAAATCCATTACTGGACATTAAAATACATGAAAGCCAGTGTATTACTGTGCTAAGTGATGTACCTGAGCTGTGTACACATAGCTATATAATATGTCCAACATATTTCCATCCCTTAACCAGTGCTAGTCGCTATCCAACCTCTTACCAGCCACCATCTTCCAACTACCATTACTGCCAGGGAGTGGGAGCGTTGTAAGGTTCTACGGTGCGCTATATACATTGCTATGCGCACATTAAGGTCTGGAAACAAGTGGAGAGTGATAAACGACCAACCAAAAAGCTAATAAGTGACATTTTTCATACACAGGGCCTGATTCAGACCTGCTTGCGGCTCCGTTATGCACATGCGGGAGACCCGGATAGCGACAGGCAAACCGTCACTCAGGGTCTCGTACCAAAGGGGGCGTGTTGTCGATGTTGAGTGACAGCACGCCCCCTTTGGTGGGCGGGCCGGGGGCGTGGCTGCCCAGACGGAGGCGTTCTCATGGGAATGCCTACCGTCTGGGGCCGGCCCCACTGACATCACAAGTAATGTCAGTGGGAGAGCTTTCGTCTCAGTTAGAGCCGAAATCTCTCTGGGGCTTGCGGCAACGAGACCCTACCACAAGGGTCTCCTCGCAAGCACGATGGTCGCGATGGTCTTGACCATCGCGACCATCTTCCTGGCCGCTCGCTATAGCTGTGGGTGGTCACCCACAGCTATGTGAGCGGTCAGGAGGCCGCTCCAAAAAACAAGGCCGGCCCTGATTCAGAGCGAGCGCTCTGTCAGAGCGTCCGGCTCTGAATCAGGCCCACAGCCTGTAACATGACAGTTGGGAGTTGAGTGGTTGGTCGTTTATCACTCTCCAATTTATCACTTTCCAGAGCTTAATAAATCTGCCCCTGGAGGCATTCATCATGTCTCCCTAACAAAAGTGTCACTTCTGAAAAGCTGCTCTTTTTGATCCTTCTCCCCCTACAGGTGAGGTATCCATAAAGATTTCCCCACTGCGCCTGCCCCCCCTCTCTATTCCCCGCTGTCCTTCATCCCCTGACTTCCCTCCCCCCACGTCCTCCAGTGTCTGATCTGGCCACAAACCTCCCCACCTCCCAGTGTGTCTGATCTGGCCTCCCCACGCATGTCTGATTCGGATCCCCCTCCCCCTGCGGGTGTCCGATCCCCACCCGCTGCTGCGTCCACTCCCCCCGGCTCACGTGTTTTCTGCTGATGAGTGCGGGTCACATGTCTGCGGTGTCCTGGAGCTATTAGCGCAGACACAGCAGGGAGGGATCCCCCTGTTGGCTGCAGTGGCTGGGCTGGCGCGGAAATCTTCACAGGCTGCCGTGTAAATAGCAGCCTGTGAAGGTTATCGAGGGCTGTACGCCATCTCAGGATGGCGTTCAGTAACACCATCAATAAAATGCTTTTTTGCAACTTGATGAATGGCCCTGACACTTAACATTTTCACATAGTTTTGTAAAAAGTAATTGTAAAGTGATGATGAATAGACCCCATAACTTAAAGCAGAAAATTTTCACCTATTATTTCTTCACTAATAGATAGACCACTCTTGTGCGGAGTGATACAGCTGTTACTTTGTGATGAGGTTCAGATTACAGTGGAAGTACAGTAGACCAGGCCACACGTGTTTGGTCATTGGGAATTAATGCACGGTCATGTGATCTGGTGTGTCCAATCATGCTGGTTTTTATTTCTCTCACTGGGGCCTATTCATCATTACATAATTATCACTTGTGAAATTATGTTTTAAACTGGCTGCGAGTTTAAAAGAACGTTTGGGGGCATTCATCATGCCTCCCTAACAAAAGTATCCCTTCCGAAAAGCTGTTCTTTTTGCCAAGCAGCCTTTCGGAGAAGTGATATTTTTAGCCCTACACTTGCCGTGTCCCTAACTATGTATTTCCCCAGCCGTCGTCTGTGCCCTTTTGCCCAAAGTTGCAGCCCTCACCCCGCCGCCGACATCTGTGCCCCCCCCCAGCTAGCCACACTGCTGTGTATAATTGCCTCATCATCAGTGCTGCTGTGTCCTCAGAGTGGCGTTCAGCAATACTGTCAAGTTCCGAAAAAAATGCTTTTTCGGAACTTGATGAATTTAATAATTTCTACATCCCCATACCATAGTATGTGGACTGTATATTACTATAGTATGGGGACTGTATATTACTATAGTATGTGGACTGTATATTACTATAGTATGGGGACTGTATAGTACAATAGTATGTGGACTGTATAGTACCATAGTATGTGGACTGTATAGTACTATAGTATGGGGACTGTATAGTACAATAGTATGGGGACTGTATAGTACCATAGTATGTGGACTGTATAGTACTATAGTATAGGGACTGTATAGTACAATAGTATGGGGACTGTATAGTACCATAGTATGTGAACTGTATAGTACTATAGTATGTGGACTGTATAGTACTATAGTATGGGGACTGTATAGTACTATAGTATGGGGACTGTATAGCATCATAGTATGGGGACTGTATAGTACAATAGTATGTGGACTATATAGTACTATAGTATGGGGACTGTATAGCACCATAGTATGGGGACTGTATAGTACCTTAGTATGGGGACTGCCTAGTACTATAGTATGGGGACTGTCTAGTACTATAGTATGGGGACTGTATAGCACCATAGTATGGGGACTGTATAGCACCATAGTATGGGGACTGTATAGTACTATAGTATGGGGACTGTATAGCACCATAGTATGTGGACTGTATATTACTATAGTATGTGGACTGTATATTACTATAGTATGGGGACTGTATATTACTATAGTATGTGGACTGTATATTACTATAGTATGGGGACTGTATAGTACAATAGTATGTGGACTGTATAGTACCATAGTATGTGGACTGTATAGTACCATAGTATGGGGACTGTATAGTACTATAGTATGTGGACTGTATAGTACTATAGTATGGGGACTGTATAGTACTAAAGTATGTGGACTGTATAGTACTATAGTATGGGGACTGTATAGTACAATAGTATGGGGACTGTATAGTACCATAGTATGTGGACTGTATAGTACTATAGTATGTGGACTGTATAGTACTATAGTATGGGGACTGTATAGCACTATAGTATGGGGACTGTATAGCACCATAGTATGTGGACTGTATATTACTATAGTATGTGGACTGTATATTACTATAGTATGGGGACTGTATATTACTATAGTATGTGGACTTTATATTACTATAGTATGGAGACTGTATAGTACAATAGTATGTGGACTGTATAGTACCATAGTATGTGGACTGTAAAGTACCATAGTATGGGGACTGTATAGTACTATAGTATGGGGACTGTATAGTACTATAGTATGGGGACTGTATAGTACTATAGTATGTGGACTGTATAGTACTATAGTATGGGGACTGTATAGTACAATAGTATGTGGACTGTATAGTACCATAGTATGTGGACTGTATAGTACTATAGTATGTGGACTGTATAGTACTATAGTATGGGGACTGTATAGTACTATAGTATGGGGACTGTATAGCATCATAGTATGGGGACTGTATAGTACAATAGTATGTGGACTGTATAGTACTATAGTATGGGGACTGTATAGCACCATAGTATGGGGACTGTATAGTACCATAGTATGGGGACTGCCTAGTACTATAGTATGGGGACTGTCTAGTACTATAGTATGGGGACTGTATAGCACCATAGTATGGGGACTGTATAGTACCATAGTATGGGGACTGTATAGCACCATAGTATGGGGACTGTATAGTACTATAGTATGGGGATTGCCTAGTACTATAGTATGGGGACTGTATAGCACCATAGTATGGGGACTGTATAGCACCATAGTATGGGGACTGTATAGTACTATAGTATGGGGACTGTATAGCACCATAGTATGGGGACTGTATAGTACCATAGTATGGGGACTGCCTAGTACTATAGTATGGGGACTGTATAGTACTATAGTATGGGGACTGTATAGCATCATAGTATGGGGACTGTATAGTACCATAGTATGGGGACTGCCTAGTACTATAGTATGGGGACTGTCTAGTACTATAGTATGGGGACTGTATAGCACCATAGTATGGGGACTGTATAGCACCATAGTATGGGGACTGTATAGTACTATGGTATGGTGACTGTATAGCACCATAGTATGGGGACTGTATAGTACTATAGTATGGGGACTGCCTAGTACTATAGTATGGGGACTGTATAGCACCATAGTATGGGGACTGTATAGCACCATAGTATGGGGACTGTATAGTACTATAGTATGGGGACTGTATAGCACCATAGTATGGGGACTGTATAGTACCATAGTATGGGGACTGCCTAGTACTATAGTATGGGGACTGTCTAGTACTATAGTATGGGGACTGTATAGCACCATAGTATGGGGACTGTATAGCACCATAGTATGGGGACTGTATAGTACTATAGTATGGGGACTGTATAGCACCATAGTATGGGGACTGTATAGTACTATAGTATGGGGGTTGCCTAGTACTATAGTATGGGGACTGTATAGCACCATAGTATGGGGACTGTATAGCACCATAGTATGGGGACTGTATAGTACTATAGTATGGGGACTGTATAGCACCATAGTATGGGGACTGTATAGTACCATAGTATGGGGACTGCCTAGTACTATAGTATGGGGACTGCCTAGTACTATAGTATGGGGACTGCATAGTACTATAGTATGGGGACTGCCTAGTACTATAGTATGGGGACTGTATAGTACTATAGTATGGGGACTGTATAGCACCATAGCATGGGGACTGTATAGTACCATAGTTTGGGGACTGCCTAGTACTATAGTATGGGGACTGTATAGTACTATAGTATGGGGACTGTATAGCACCATAGTATGGGGACTGTATAGTACCATAGTATGGGGACTGTATAGTACCATAGTATGGGGACTGTCTAGTACTATAGTAATGTTAGTTACAGACTGCTCAGAGACCCCTAATTACATCACTTGCAGGCAGGGAACTATTGACTTGAAAAATTCATCCTTTAAATCTATTGCTCCTTGATTTTTTTTTCCCCCTCAACTTTATGGGACCTATTCATCATAATCTGTTATTGCCGCCACAGAATCGTCTGTAAAATGGAATATAATTTGACACAATAAAAATCTGTCATTTTCACCATTAATCAGGGCTGACAGCGCAATTGTACCAGGGTTGGGAGAAGTGACCTTTCCTCTGTGCAGTAGAATTTGCAGCAAATTGCCCTGGTGGAAAATCTATCTATTTAACCACTTTTATTCCTATACGAACATACAGCAGGTCACATGACTAACCATAACAACGCCATTTTACGCCAAATGTTTTGATAGGTAATTTTTTTTATTTTTGTTCGTTCTTGTTGTCTCTTAAATTAGGAATTTCAGTCATCATATTGTCCCTGGTTTTCTTTCAATGGTATAATTTGCCAAATTGACCATATCATTGCTAATCCTAGATAAAGGCGATTAAAGCTCATTTCCGTTTTAATTTATTGGTCTGTTCATCACCTTCTCCACATTTTCCTGAATACATCTTTGTGGATTCCATTTGTGTTTTTCATTAAGTCGTTTATATCATCCTGGAAGAACTGTCTACTTGTGTCACCTTAAGTTACGACGCTTCTATTTACTAAGCCTTGGATGGCGATAAATCAGCTCCTAACTGCCATGTCACAGGCTGTGTTTGAAAAATGACAGTTAGGAGCTGGTTGCTTGGGACTTTATCTCCGTTTAATTTATCTCAATCCAAGGCTTAGTAAATAGACCCCATAACTGCTACAGTATGTGCAAATAACGATACCGAATGAATTTAGCATAATTGGTCTATATTATGCAATAGCGAAAACAAAAATAGATACATTTGCCTGGATTCTATAAAGGATGTGCTGAAAAGCACACAGCAATGCTAGAGGTGGGGGCAGACAAACCAACAAGATGAACACCCAATTTAAGAAGTCATTGTGGGCGTTAAAGGATATTAAGAAAATGACAACATAAAAACTGAAACACAATTAAGAAAGATTCTGTAGTAGACGGCACAGGTCCTGGTGACATCTGAATTATGTCGGTTCCTGCGCATCGCCCACATTAATTTCACAAGTCAGAACATGCAGTAACGGATATATATACAATCCGTTTTATATGGAAGCCTAGTTGTCATCTCGCTGACACTTATTACATGTACATTAAGTTTCTTTGCATTGCACTTATATTCTCAGCTGACAACGCTTCTTTGAATTCTGCGCACAACATGATCATTATTAGCCTCTGTGTGTAATATAGCGCCAAATTATTCTGCAACATTGTACAATCTAATAGTCGTCTGGGTTACATACAGTAACTCTGCCGCAGTGGAGCTTACTGTCTAATTTATTATTATATACTAACACTAATAATAGCAATGTAGACAGACACCAATTAAACTACAGAGCAAGTATGTCTGTGGACCCGTATTGGGAGACTGGGTCACCTGGAGACAGGGGCGTAACTAGGTATTTGAAGGCCCTTTGTAAGGGCTCCTATGTACCATCCAATGGGGAAAAATGTATGTAACACATGTAACTTTGACAAGGAAGATTGGCCCCCCTAAGCTCTGGGCACCATAGCAGCAGTACACCTTGCAGCTATGGTAGTTACACCCATGCCTGGAGGAAAGGCATTCTCATATATTATGGGGTAGATGTACTAAGCTCTGGAAAGTGATAAAGTGGAGAGTAATAAACTGGCAACCAATCAGCTCCTAACTGTCATTTTTCAAACACAGCCTGTAACATGACAGTTAGAAGCTGAGAGGTTGGTGGTTTATCACTCTCCAGTTCATCACTTCCCAGAGCTTAGCACATCTCCCCCATGGGAAGAGCATAGAAATGTAGGCAAAGGGGCAAAATGACCGCTACCCACCGGTTAGTTCAATATTGTGCCAATTCTGCGGGCCACTGGTGATCTTTTTTTTTTTTTTTTTGCACGGCCACATTAGCGCACTCCCCAAAAGCCTGGCACACAGTATGCCGATCACTCTGCAGGTCAGATCAGTTCTGCGATCCTTGGAGCGATCAGCGTAAACCCTGTACACACTGTGGCCCTAATTCAGAGCCGGACGCTCTGACAGAGTGCTCGCTCCGAATCAGGGCCGTCCTTCTTGTTTTTCACAGCGGCCTCCTGGCTGCTCGCATAGCTGTGAGTGACCACCCACAGCTATAGCAAGCAGCCAGGAAGATGGTCGCGACCAACGGGTTTGCGACGAGACCCTTGTGGTAGGGTCTCGTTGCCGCAAGCCCCAGAGTGCTTTCGGCTCTAACAGAGCCGAAAGCACTCCCACTGACATCACTCGTGATGTCAGTGGGGCCGGCCCCAGACGGAGGCGTTCACGTGGGAACGCCTCCGTCTGGGCAGCCACGCCCCCAGCCTGCCCACCAAAGGGGGTGTGCTGTCACTGAACAGCGACAGCACGCCCCCTTTGGTACGAGACCCGGAGCGACGGCTTGCCAGTCACTATCCGGGTCTCGCGCGTGCGCACGACGGAGCCGTCACAATCATGCGGATGTGCACTGGGCCACCATCGACCTGCTTGAGAGCGCTCAGCAATCACGAGCATGTCTGAATCAGGCCCTGAGTTATTTCTAGCTCACTGTGTATGTTCTTCAATGGATCGGAAGGTCGGCCATCTTAAAGCCGCTCGTAGGAAAATCCGACTGTTTGTAGGAGTGTTTTAAGCTATTTTCTGGCTAACATGAATTGCGGTGATGAGGAATCCTTATTGTCAGGGGCAGACCGCATATAAACCCCTTAGCATCAGTGGCACATGGAGGCTGTGAAATACAGTAAAATGCCCAGGTATGAACACTGTAATATTGCCGCAAAATAATAATTTACACCCTCCCCACCCCCAGGTCAGAGCAATAAGCAAACTGACACTGATCTCACTAAAGACCAGTCGAATGGACGATTCAGACACTTGTTGCCGCTGTGTCAGTGAGAGAACGGATGTGGAACAAGTAGTAGACAAGGGAAGGAGGAGAGGGGAGGAGGGGCTGGTCTGTGAGGAAAAGAAGACGTGTCTGCCCATAACCCAACCCGCAGCCACCAATGCGGCCAATTGTGAATAGACCAGGAACTGAGGGAGAATGTAAAATATCTAAATTCCCAAAGCAGTTACGGACCACAGCCATACTAGTCAGGCACTGGCTCGGTCATCTAGCTTTACAGATACCTGAGGGAGCAAAAATGGGCCCGGCCCAGGGGGCATCTGACATCTTGCCCCCCCTCCCCCGACCCAGCCTGCCGCTGGTTTTGGAGGCTGCTGATGAGAAGTGATGTGAACAGTATGGCAGCTAAGCACGATCGTCTGTTTTTACTAAGCTACTGAATAGGAAAACTTGAAAGCATTACGGGTCCAGCTCCGCCATTAGCACCCACATTAGTTGTCTCTTAAGGCACGGCTGGCTATGGATTACTCATTGAAGATGCATTCTTTAAAAAAAACAGATTTGTTAAAGTGTGGAGTGCTCTATCACCGTCATATAATGGGAGTTATTGCCAGTAATAGAATTTTTATTTTTCGTCCTATAGGTGAAAAGCAGAGATGTGCGCTGATCGCCGTGTTTTGTTTTTTGGATCTGGATTCATCTGTGTGTTTTGATTTTGGATCTGTTTTTTTGTTTGTTTTTTTGTTTTTTTAATGATAAAGTTTTTATAAACAGCTAAAATAATGTAATTTTTGAAATCCAAAACCCGAAATTCAGCTTAAAAATTTGAATTCCGAACCACCGGTAGATCAGAACAGTGGCTTGGATTTATCCTGATCTTCTCAGGAGAGCAGAACCGTGACTTGGATCTATCCGGTTTCATGAAATTCCAGTGGATTCGGATTTCTGGAGAACCGAACCGCACTTTTCTAGTCAGGGGCGTTTCAAGAGAGGAGGGGGCTCACGTGCAGTCTCTGTCTGGGGCTCCCCTTCTCTCTCTCCGGTGGCCGGCACTGAGCGCAGTGCCGCACCGGTAGACTTTGGGCCCAGAGTCTACAGCGCAGTGTGTTCTCTCTACTGCGCATGTGCAAAATGGCGGGAAAATGGCTGCGGCGGTAATTTTCCAGGTGATTTTGATGGCGCTAATACCGGCGCCGACGTGGGACTCCGGAGGTAAGTATTAAATATATGGGTGCATGGTGGGGGTCATTCAGACCCATTCGCGAGCGGCAGTACGCTCGCAAGTGGGTCGATGTTCCCCACTGCGCATGCGCACGACGGAGGGAGCTCCGTCGTGCGCATGCGCGAGACCCGACGAGCGAAGGACTTTCCTTCGCTCGGAGTGTCTCATCAAAGGGGGCGTGCTGTCGATGGTGACTGACAGCACGCCCCCTTTGGTGGGCGTGCCGGGGGCGTGCCTGCCAGACGGAGGCGTTCCCAAGGGAACGCCTACCGTCTGAAGCCGGCCCCACTGACATCAATAGTGATGTCAGTGGGAGTGATTTTGGCTCTGATAGAGCCAAAATTACTCCTGGCCTTGCGGTTGAGAAACTCAACCGCAGGCTTTTACTCGCAGTTCCGATGGTCGCGATGGTCAAGACCATCGCAACCATCATTTTGCACGCTCGTATATGCTGTGGGTGGTGACCCACAGCTATACGAGCTTCCAGGAGGACGCTCCATATTAATGGAGGTGGGCCCTGATTCAGAGCGAGCGCTCTGGTCAGAGCGTCCGGCTCTGAATCAGGGCCGGTGTGCGGTGTGGGCCTCCCTGGATCCAGGGGCCTGTGTGCAGCCATTATAGAAACGCCCTTGTCTCTAGTTAAAAGGTTTTCCATCAGCAATACCTGTCATAGCTGTAATATGCGCTGGATCTTGCAAGCGAAAGCTTTTAATGCAAACTTAACAAGTGTTGCAGCAGCCCTCGGTACCGCCATCATCCTCTCTCGCATTTTTCATCACATACTGTACACTTGCGTCTGTGTTTATATTTGTTTTGTGTGCAAAATACGCATTTGCTATTAGGCATCGATATAGTGTCAAACATTTCTCTAATACATCAGAAATAACTCCCCCCCCTCACGTGCAAGAAAAAAAAAATGTTTCTTAAACAAGCACACAAAAGCGTAATGTAATTCTGAGCGATCAGCGCTGGACTGAGGATTCACAAACAGTCAATCATCAGTGGCCCTTTAGTGCTGGGAAACATCATCATTATCATTTTACCACATGCAAATTATACGGCTTTTCAAATGTATACCTGTCTGTGTCCCGGTTTGCAATTGTACTGTCCTTAGACTACATTGAAAGACTCACAGGGCCTGATTCAGCACGGATCGCAATTTCAACCGCGTCAGCAGACAGCCGATTGTTGCGTACTGCGCATACGTAGTTTCCGCACTGCACAAGCGCTGCAATCGCACTGCGATTAAGCATGCACACAGGAATCCATCGCAGAGTGAGCGACAGGCCGTGAGCGTTTGGGGGTGGTGACAGGGGAGTTGTAAGAGAAACACAGACATGTGAACGCCATTGCATGGGCATGCATTAATTAGCCACTGCGACGGCATACGCAGCTTGTGTACTCACTGAGTGCGACGAGACCTGCAACTTCTGAGACAGGTCAGAGCTGCTGTAATTGTCTGAGACAGGTCAGAGCTGCTGTAAATGTTACCGATGTGTACGCAGGACTATGAGGTATTGAGAAAGCGGTACGTGGCGTCTCTATTCTGGCTGGGCGATGGCAGACATTAGCATATACTGGCAGCAGCAGTGTGTGCGATTACGGGGCTGCAATCGCGATAGCGATCTTTGCTGAATCAGGCCCACAGTTCTCAAAGTGCAGACCACACTAGTGCCAGAATAACATCATTTTGCAAAAGTACATAGTGTTCATTCAAGCCCCCTGCACCTGTCAATTCCTGCCTGGGGTGTCACTAACCTGCTCTGGTGCTTCTAGCACACTCTGGTCTGTATCTCAGTGGTTTGCTGCATCATCTGAGTGTGCTAGAAGCACCAGAGCAGAGAGCGACACCCCAGGCAGGAAAAAGGAACTACCCGGGTAGAGACACGTGCAGGGTGACTAAGGCCCTGATTCAGAGATGCTCGCTATTTGCGAGCGCTCGCTCTGAACCAGGGCAGGCCATTTTTTTATTTACCCTGGCCTCCAGGCCGCTCGCTAAGCTGTGGGTGACCACCCACAGCTTTAGCGGGTGGCCTGGGGATGGTCACGATTATCGCGACCATCGGGCTTGCGACGAGACCCTTGTGGTAGGGTCTCGTTCACCGCAAGCCCCAGTGAACTTCCTACTCTAATAGAGCAGGAAGTTCACTACTGACATCACGAGTGATGTCAGTAGGGCCACCCACAAACAGCAGGCGTTCCTTCCTCCGTTTGTGCAGCCACCCCCCCCCGACCCACCTACAAAACGGGGCGAGCTGTCGATCAACATCGACAGCCACCCCGTCTTGTAGCGAGCCCCGGAGCGAGTGATTTCTCACTCGCTCCGGGGCTCGCACGTGCGCACTGCCCGGCCATCGACCCGCTTGCGAGCGCTGTGCGCTCGCGAGCGGGTCTGAATCAGGCCCTAAGTATCTATGAGCGTACCCACTTTTCTGAGCGCATGCAGAGCAACTTCAAGCAAGATGCCAGCTTGTGTAGTAACGGGAGGGGGCTCCGTGTATAATGTCTGAGCGGGCCTCCTTTACCCCCGTGCTGGCGCATGGCAGTGGAACTGTGCCAGAGTCTACCTGACATTCGCATGGCCCTGGTTAATGGTGCCGGTGCCATTATCCCGGTGATTCTCTGTTTTGAGTATCCCCAGGAAAATAGCGCCGTCGTACAGGGTAAGAATATTAAATAGGTGTAGGGTGTGCGGCGTGGGCACCCATCACAGCTGTGCCACTGTGTAGTAATCAGTCGGCCCATTGTCTTCCAATACGAGAGGTGTAGGTGCACAGACTTTGCACGTATTGGACATTATTATCACCAGTAACAGGTAAGACTTTAGCCTCGGTTTAGTTTCTTGTAACAAATGTTACTTCTTTGTTTCATACAAATACAACACTGAAATGAAACAGTCATTTGTACTCTACAAAATACATTTCTATGGCTTAACCTTGGGTTTTAATTATGTTTTCAGATCCTCATTGAGTGTTTTTTAATGCCTTCGCACTTTATGAGAAGATTATGTTCTGCGGATCTGTGTGGCTCGGATAACTTACTTCTGTAATTAGGTAACATGGGAGTACGGCCTTGTGAGCGAACGATATGATGGGCAAAAACAGCTGGATGGAAAATCTCATCTTCTTGTGACAATTGCCTATTAGATTTGCTCTACATCCATGTTCTACGCCCTCTGCTGATTTGCTTGGACTTATTATATAAAAAATAAAAGTGTAGAGTCGCATTTTAAACTCCACATTACATTACACCTCTCATTTACTTTTTGCAACGTTCAGGAACAAAGCAGGTTGATATTAACTTATTACAGTAAATGAATGAATAGTTAAATGCATTTCATTCAAGTTATTACAGCGTTAAAATTGTGTAACTTAGTATTTTAACTTTTTCATAACCCACGGGTAACCCTGATGAATAAGAGGAGACATTTAGGTTATTTTCTAATAAAGTGAAGATGTGCAACCAATAAAAAAGTGACCTCTTAATAATGCAGTATAATTTAGACGGGTGTGGTATGACTTATTGATAGGATTAGAAAGTCGATAGTTATAATGTTGACGTGGTCATTAGGTTGACATACAATTAGGTCGACATGGTTAAAATGTTGACATGTTCAGAACATTTAACACGTTGACACCAGTAAGTTGATTATATAAAAGATGTGTAAAATATGCGTTTCATCTACAGTGACTTCCTCAGGGGTGTGTTATATTTCTAAGAGAATAGATGCTACATGTATACCCACTTTGAAATATAATACACCTCTATGAAGTCATAGAAGACGAAACATGTTGGGTATATATGTACAGGAATGACTAGGAGCTACTACTGTCAAGAGCAGGGGAGCAGGGAGAGAGCTCCTGTGCACCCCCGGCGGGGGATAAGGGCAGTGCCGTAGAGGCTATCCATAATGCCCATGTAACGCCTATGGAGATATGCAAGTGGGGAGGTCTCTGCAGATAGACCTAGAGAGAGGTTTGGAGAGAGACAGAGAGAAAGCTCTGGAAGCCTGCAGTGTGAGCTAGGGATGAACATCGGAAGCTCATCATCGAATGGTGGGATGGGCTTACACCATCAAATGTTGCGATGGGATGGTAACTAACCATTTCAATAAAAGCATTCGATGGAAATGCCATCGCGATGGTTCACGCATGTGCAGTTATCCAGAGTCACACATGTGCAATACTCCCGCAGCGCTGCCAGAGTCGGACAGTCTGTCTTTCACTAGTGGGAGGAGGTGGAGCACTGCGTCATGAGTGACGAGTCACGACAGCAGCTGAGCAGCCAGGACAACAACCCACATATGTCAGGCAACACATTAACACAACACACACAACGGGTAACTGATGACAACAAAGCATCGGGCGGTCACTAACCTCCAGCAGCACTGATATTCAAAATACCAAAAGAATAGTGATTCCGTGATGGATGATAATGAATAAGGACCATGATGTGGCCGAAACACTGATCATGTAACTATATTTATTGAGTAAAATGCTTTTTGATACTAAGCCTGCTGGGTGCCTCTCTCTTTAATGACATTATAATATTTTGAATGGGAGATGCTGGAGGCTGCATGTAAATAGAAGGGAGTACCCCTGCAGGTGTATATGCTGCTGTGAGTGCTGGGAGTGACTCCTTTTCTCTGTGTATAGCCATCCCACCATGCTTGGTCATGTCTTCTCATTAACACCTGGTTTGTTTTGTGATGAATGAGGAGATTGGGGATGTGGATGTGGAGTTGCTGCCCATATAACCCATCACACTTTGAATTACGCGTCCGCCTGTTCTGAAAGGTTGGGTACGGGACCCCAGCGGTCAGAATACCAACAGCGACATTCCGACAGTCAGAATCTCGATGCCTGAAGGTCTGGGCTTAAAGTGGTCCTGGAGAGGTGATGGAACTCATCTCTCCCGCCGCCTACTCCCCACCCCCCCCCGCCACGGTAGTCTGACAGGCCAAAACAAGTGTGAAAGCTGTTCTTTACACAAACACACACACACTATTGTGTATAGGAAATGGTAAAGTGAATGGCTGGGGGCCACCTAGGCACTATATAATCAGTGTTATTTTTCTGCCTTGACTCTGAGTTTTTTGTGGGGTCCCCACAAACTAGTCTATGTCACTTGGATTACCAAAGTATTTTTGCAAAACCTATGTATTTCCTTCCCTTGATTCTGTCCTTACCTATATGCTGGACCTCTGAAGAAACTGAGCCTCCCTAGGCAGACAGTGAGTGGCTCTGTCTGTGGGACTTCTGTGCAGGGACTTGGTGGAGGTGGAACTAGTTCTACCTACCATTAGAGGTGACGGAGCTCAGTTCCACTCCGTTCCTGCCCACTTTAACCCCGTAAGTAGTGTAACCCTAACCCTCCCCCAACCCTAACCCACCTTTCCCACAATAATAATAATAAAGAAATAACAAATTTCAATGAACAGTACAAACATTCGCAGTATTATTATCTAAATACATTTGTTGATTTTATTTCTTGCCCCAATTTGGTGTCTGTTTGTGACCCCACTGTCGTTGATTAATCATGTGTATATTTGTCACAAACAGACATATTTGTATATTTGTCACAAACTTCAGCATTATGTGCCCTGCACTGACCTCCCAAACACATGGAGGAACGCAAGTCACCAGCCACATGCCAACCTCTGATAAGTAAGCGCATTTCACAATACAGAATATTCTGGGCATACTGTACTTGCCACCTCCCCCTGATTGTCTGGGAGACTCCCTGAAATAGCAGCAATCTCCCTGACTCCCTGAAGAGCCTACCAATCTCCCTTTGCCCCTTACCCCCATTTTGAAGCTGTTATATTAAAAAAAATAAAATCAGAGATATATACATTCAAATGGGATCTAGTATCATTTCCCTGCACTGCTTATAGGGCACAATGATCCCTATGGCTACATGTATTTTCTGAATAGTATCAGTGTGTTTTCATCAACAAGTAGATCTTACTGACCGCTTTGGGGCGCTTTTGCATGGTCAGCAATCGCTGTCTAGGGCATATACACAGTTTGCAGATATCCGCAGGATCCATCAGCTTTTCCAGTTCTGTCAGTATGAGGCCCAGAGACAGAGCATTTGAACAAAACACTATCAGTGACAGAATCATTTGCACCGTATTACAGCAGTTCCGCCATATAGTAAATTGCACTTTGTTGCCATCTTGCAAATTCAACATCGACAATATACAGTAAAATCCACTTAAATCTGAGAAATACATCTACAGTAGCTTAATACAAGTCAGATTCTCACTCCTGATTATAGGAATCGTCAGGCAGCATGAACTGAACAGAGCCAAACGTTAGAGGCTTTTAGAGACACTGGAGGTTACCAGACCTGACATCTTCTTTTGTAAGGGAACTTGACTTAAAACTTTAAGTTTAATTTATACTTGAGTAAAATGTGGTCTAAAAACCATTAGTATCTCTGCCAAATAGCCCCGTGCGTCCCCCTGCAGCCCGGAGCTGAACATCTGCCAGTGGCTGCTCCAGTCTCACTATGTCTATTAAAGTCATGATCACAAATGGAATTTCAGGCATCAAAAATAAAGCTACGTACATACTGGATCGATAAATAGTATCATACATTGTGCCTATGCTGATCATAATGATATATCGTACACGTTGTACTGTATAGGGTGTACGCCCGATCCGTTGTTCATTGCATCGTCTCATCTACTCTGGGATGGGACCATGCGATGAACGGCGCGATGCAGTTACAGGCAGCAAGTAACCATACATTGCACAGGTGTACTCTGGATTGTGCAGTGTGTACGTTCTGCGTGATGTATCGTTATATCGCTTCACACCAACGCTTGGTCTCACCATGGTGTGTACTAGGGGTGAGCGGGTTCGGATTTCTGAAATCCGAACCCCCCCGAGCCCCCCCGATCCGAGGCCGATCCGAGTCAGGCTCGACTTTTCCTGCCTGACTCGGAACTGAAATCGAGGCAAAACGTCATCATCCCGCCTTCCGGGTCTCGCAGGTTTTGGATTCTATATAAGGTACCTGCATCGGCGCCATTTTCTCACTCGGCTGTGGACAGTGAAGAGGGAGGGTGGGAGTTAGGGCTGGCTGGGCTGTGTAGTGTAGTGTTGTTCTGTGCTGTCCTGTGCTGCGCTGTGCCGCTGTTGTCCATAGGGGCTGTGTCCACTCCTACAAAGTCCATAGGGGCTGGCTGTGTTGTGCTGTGCTGCTGTTGTCCATAGGGGCTGTGTCCACTCCTCCAAAGTCCATAGGGGCTGGCTGTGTTGTGCTGCTGTTGTCCATAGGGGCTCTGTCCACTCCTCCAAAGTCCATAGGGGCTGGCTGTGTTGTGCTGTGCTGCTGTTGTCCATAGGGGCTGTGTCCACTCCTCCAAAGTCCATAGGGGCTGGCTGGGCTGTGTTGTGCAGTCAGTTGTCCATAGGGGTTGTGTCCACTCCAAAGTCCTGTGCAGTGTCCCAGTCCTAAAGGGGTGCTGTAGTGTTGTCCAGGGGGTGCTCTGTCCATCAGGGTGCTCCCCCCAAGTGCAAAAAAATAAATATTTTTTTCTGTGTTTGCGAATTGTGTGCGCAGTAGCCGCACGTGCATCAATAAAGTAGCGCCAAGCGTGCGCCTGTGTCATAAGTAAAGGGCCGGCTGGCTCGTCCGTTAAAGGGTGCTGTAGCCCCCAAAGTGCACTCCAAATAATATTTATTTTTCTGTGTTTGTGAATTGTGTGCGCAGTAGCCGCACGTGCATCAACAAAGTAGCGCCAAGCGTGCGCCTGTGTCATAAATAAAGGGCCGGCTGGCTCGTCCGTTAAAGGGTGCTGTAGCCCCCAAAGTGCACTCCAAATAATATTTTTTTTTCTGTGTTTGTGAATTGTGTGCGCAGTAGCCGCACGTGCATCAACAAAGTAGCGCCAAGCGTGCGCCTGTGTCATAAGTAAAGGGCCGGCTGGCTCGTCCGTTAAAGGGTGCTGTAACACCCAAAGTGCACTCCAAATAATATATTTTTTTTTCTGTGTTTGTTAATTGTGTGCGCAGTAGCCACACGGGCATCAACAAAGTAGCGCCAAGCGTGCGCCTGTGTCATAAGTAGGGGTGAGCGGGTTCGGTTTTACTCGGATTTACTCGGATCTTTAAACGGCATTTTATTGGCTATCGCCTATCATGTGTTTTGGATAGCCAATATAATAAATCTGAATTTGCGGTAAAGTGGCGATAAGAACCGAGTAAATTCGAGTAAAACCGAGCCTGCACATCCCTAGTCATAAGTAAAGGGCCGGCTGGCTTGACCGTTAAAGGGTACTGTAACCCCCAAAGTGCACTCCAAACAAAATAAAAAATAATTTTCTGTGTTTGTGAATTGTGTGCACTGTGGCAGCACGTGCATCAACAAAGGAGCAGCGCCAAGCGTGCGCCTGTATTCCATAAGTAAAGGGCCGGCTGGCTTGTCCGTTAAAGGGTGCTGTAACCCCCAAAGTGCACTCCAAACAAAATAAAAAGTTATTTTCTGTGTTTGTGAATTGTGTGCACTGTGGCTGCACGTGCATCAACAAAGGAGCAGCGCCAAGCATGCGCCTGTGTCCCATAAGTAAAGGGCCGGCTGGATTGTCCGTTGAAGGGTGCTGTAACCCCAAAAGTGCAGCCCCCAAAAAATAATATATTTTTTTTTGTGTTTGTGAATTGTGTGCGCAGTAGCCGCACATGCATCAACAAAGTAGCGCCAAGTGTGCGCCTGTGTCATAAGTGAAGGGCCGGCTGGCTTGATCGTTAAAGGGTGCTGTAACCGCCAAAGTGCACTCCAAACAAAATAAAAAATAATTTTTTGTGTTTGTGAATTGTGTGCGCAGTAGCCGCACGTGCATCAACAAAGTAGCGCCAAGCGTGCGTCTGTCTGTCATAAGTAAAGGGCCAGTTGGCTTGTCTGTTAAAGGGTGGTGTAACCCCCAAAGTGCACTCCAAACAAAATAAAAAATATTTTCTGTGTTTTTGAACTGTGTACTCTGTGGCTGCACGTGCATCAACAAAGGAGCAGCCCAAGCGTGTGCCTGTGTCCCATAAGTCTGTTAAAGGGTGGTGTAACCCCCAAAGTGCATGCCACAAAAAATAAATTCTTTTTTTTCTGTTTGTGTGCGAAATGTATGCGCAGTAGCTGCACGTGCATCAACACAGCAGCAGCGCCAAGCGTGCGCCTGTGTCATAAGTCAAGGGCCGGTTTGGACATCTGGTCTGGACTGAAGGACGTGCCAACAATTTCTGACATGTCTACTGTCACTGCATATGATACTGTCACCACTGACAGAATGGTGGAGGAATTATTTTCTGTGTTTGTGAATTGTGTGCACTGTGGCTGCACATGCATCAACAAAGGAGCAGCACCAAGCATGCGCCTGTGTCATAAGTAAAGGGCCGGCTGGCTTGTCCGTTAAAGGGTGCTGTAACCCCCAAAGTGCACTCCAAAAAAAATAAAAAATTCTTCTTTTTTTTCTGTCTTTGTGAATTGTGTGGGCTGTAGCCGCACCTGCATCCTCAAAGCAGCAGCGACAAGCATGCGTCTGTCTGTTAAAGGGTGGTGTAACCCCCAAAGTGCGCTCCAACAGAAATAAAATAATCTTTTTTCTGTGTTTGTGTGTGAAATGTATGCGCAGTAGCCGCACCTGCATCCTCAAAGCAGCAACGACAAGCGTGCGTCTGTCTGTTAAAGGGTGGTGTAACCCTCAAAGTGTTCTCAAAATAAAATAATCTTCCTTTTTCTGTGTTTGTGTGTGAAATGTATGCGCAGTAGCCGCACCTGCATCCTCAAAGCAGCAGCGACAAGCATGCGTCTGTCTGTTAAAGGGTGGTGCAACCCTCAAAGTGCGCTCCACAAAAAATAAAAAATTCTTCTTTTTTTTCTGTCTTTGTGAATTGTGTGGGCTGGAGCCGCACCTGCATCCTCAAAGCAGCAGCGACAAGCGTGCGTCTGTCTGTTAAAGGATTACATCGGTGACAGCATCCAAGTAGGCATGTCAGACAGTCCATACCTGTACTGGCAGGAAAAAGAGGCAATTTGGAGGCCCCTGTACAAACTGGCTCTCTTTTACCTGAGTTGCCCCCGCTCCAGTGTGTACTCTGAAAGAGTGTTTAGTGCAGCCGGGAACCTTGTCAGCGAAAGGCGTAGGAGGTTGCTTCCACAAAATGTGGAGAAGATGATGTTCATAAAAATGAATTATGAACTCTTCCAGGGAGACCAGCCTCCAGAACGTACAGAGGGACCTGTGGTGGTGGATTCTAGCGGGGACGAATTAATACTCTGTGAGGATGAGGATGTACACAACACTGAAGAGGGTGAGGAATCGGTGAATGAGGAGGATGAGGATGACATATTGCCTCCGTAGAGCCAGTTTGTGCAGGGACAGATTAATTGCCAGCTTGTTTTGTGGGGGCCCAAACGAACCAATCATTTCAGCCACAGTCGTGTGGCAGACCCTGGCGCTGAAATGATTGGTTTGTTAAAGTGTGCATGTCCTGTTTATACAACATAAGGGTGGGTGAGAGGGCCCAAGAACAATTCCATCTTGCACCTCTTTTTTTTCTTTGCATTATGTACTGTTTGGGGCCTAGTTTTTCAAACTGCCATCCTGTCTGCCACTGCAGTATCACTCCTAGATGGGCCACGTGTTTGTGCCGCCCACTCGTGTCGCTTAGCATAGTCATCCAGCTACCTCGGTGCAACCTTTTGGACATAAAAACACTATTGTGAGGTGTGCTGTGTTCAGAATTGACTGGAAATGAGTGGAAATTAAGGTTATTGAGGTTAATAATAGCATAGGAGCAGAAAAACCCACAAATTATGTGATTTTAGCTGTTTTTATGCTTTTTTAAAAAAATAATACAGATCCAAAACACAAAACCCAGAACCCAAAACACGGAAGGGTGGTTTTGGCAAAACCAATCCAGATCCAAAACACAAAGAAAGATCCAGATCCAAACACAAAACACGAAAAGTGGCTGGTGTGCACCCCTAGTGTGTACCCAGCTTAACTGAATCCCTGATGGCTTTTAGCTAAAATCTTCAGCCGGACGATGCTGCCTGGACCACTTCAGTGGCCAGAATATTAATCTTCCGTCATTACCTGGAGACTGAAGGCATCCTCTCTGTAATATTACTTTGCTTCATCCTAGGAAGAGATTGGGCGTCATTACTTATACATGGATGGCGTTGGCTAACGAGGCCAAGCTAAGAAAAGCTTTTCAGAGCTTGGTAATTGGGACACTTTGCAATCCCTATAGACAGCTATGGAGACTGCGTTTGCAATCATCAAGAGGTGAAACAGCCCCAAAGCCAAAAAATGTAGATGTTATTGGAGTCTTGACAGCAAAGGCATCACCGGGTGTGGTGACACCCAGTGGGACACTCATCTACCCCTCACGCGCGTTTGTGCCAAAGGGAGTGTGGCCTCACGGAGCTTAGGGCCTGATTCAAAGATGAACGCAAATCCCGACGCGGCTGTGTCTTTGTATGCAGTGGTACTGAGAATTTATGATAATGCCACAGTCACTGTAATTTGTACAGAGATGCCCACTGGCAGGGCCAGATTAAGCCTTGGGCACTTAAGACACTGGCTGTGCCCTCTGTGGGTTCCTCCTCCCCCTGCACGTCTATGAGGCAGCAGCTCAGGTCCTGCATTCCTGCAGGGCTGGTGAGAGCCAACAAGGGCCAAGAAACTGGAGGAGGAGTGGGTCGCAGTTCTCTCTAAGGCATACTTGCCTACCCTCCCGATTTGGTCGGGAGCCTCCCGAAAATCGGGTGCCGCTCCCGACCTCCCGGGAAGGCAGGCAATTCTCCCGGCTGCCGCTCACCCTTCCTATCCCCCCCGCTATAACCCCTGCAGCCCCCGCAGCGGGGGGGGGGCGGTGACGCGATTCGCGTCATTTTGGCCCGCCCCCTGCTTCACAATGCCTATTTTATCGGCATTGTGTAGCGGGGGCGGGGCCAAACTGGCGCAATCGCGTGACTCCGCCCCCGCCACGCCCACAAGTGATGTCACCCGGCCGGCCACTCCCCCTTGTCTCGGCCACGCCCCCCCTGTCCTGCCGATCTGGCCGCTCCCTCCCGGAAGGAGCAGCCAGAAAGTCGGCAGGTATGCTCTAAGGGCTCTATTTACTACAATCCGCATATTGAATGCGGATTGTAGTGTGATATTACCGAGTGAATTCGCATTGCGAATTCAGGCAATATCACAGGGATTTACTATAAATCCCTTGCAGGGACAGAGCTTGTGATAAAGCTCTGTCCCTGCGGATCCCATCCGCACTCTAGTCGCAGTATTTTCTGAGAAAATATCACGACTAAGTGCCCGCGCATGAGCCGACCCACCGTCGCTGCTACCCCCCACCGATGCTAAGCCCCGCCCCCGCGATCGCGGACCCCCGCGACCCCCCCCCTCCCTTTATTACACTTACCTGCATCCTCCTGGCCTCCGGTGATCTTCTCCGGGCTTCCCGATCAGGTGATCTCCCATACTGCACTGGGACCCGATCACCTGATGACCGGGCCGCAGTGCACTATGGGAGACCAGCTGACCAGAGAGGAGCCATCACCGGAGGCCCGATCACCAGTCCCTGGATTCAGGTAAGTAAAAAAAAATGTTTAAATTTTTTTTTTCTTTTTTTTACAGCAATCATCTTGCGGTCTGTTTAGACCACATAGCTGATTACTGGTACCGGCTCCCGCCTCTGCTCTCCCCGTTAGAGCAGAGTGGGAGCCCGGTAACCGGGGGAGACCCTGGATAACGCCACCTCCAGGTGGCGTTATTATCACAGGGTTCCCCCCCGGTATTTTTTTACAATTTATTTTTAGTAACTGTGGTCGGATCACATTTCTCATTACAATTATGGGAAATGCGATCTGCTTTACTAAAAATAAGTGATACTTAGGGGTTGGAGTAGAATTTTACTAATTCTACTCCAATTGCCCTGTAATAACTACAGGTGAAACTAAAATAATGTGAAAAGGGTGTGAAAACACAAAACAGCCTTTTTCAGTTTATTTTAGTAAAAATAATGTTAATAAATAGAGCCCTAAGAATCATGCTGCGGCTATTTGGGGGCAGGGAGAGGTGATGGCCAGCGTTCTGCGTTCTTGAAAACGTCTCTGATGCATGTGCAGTACAAAAATCACCGGCCAGCTGTGCAAGCATTACATAGCGTCCATCCGGAATTAGGCCCTTAGGACCAGATTCAGACCCGCTCGTTAAGCTGCGATCGTTCGCTATGGGCGAATGTCGCCCGTCTGCGCATGCATATGCATCGCAGTGCGTGAGCCAGTCTGTGCGATTGGGAAGTGATCGCTCGTAGCCCGCAAATGGAGCACTACTTTAATTGACAGATAGCGCCGTTTGTGGGCGGGGACAGGGGATGGTCCTTGAAAATGGAGGAGTAAATGTGTGAACGCAGGCGTGTCTGAGCATCAAAACGCCGTTCTTTGGGCGTGCATAATTAACATGGAAGCGCCATAGTACACGTCACCTGGTTGTGTTTCAGCCTGCAGTGATCGCAGTGCTTGCGGCAGGGTAGGGTCTACCTCAAGGGCTACGAGCAGCTCCGATGGCTCTCGATGTTACTGATTAATCATACACTTCCTGGAGATGACGTGTGCTAAGAAAGAAAAGTGGGCGTCATTACACCGACGTGCGTTCACTCTGCCGTCGCACTCTAAGACATAGAGGGCGTCCTTAAGCCTGGCCATGCGATCACGGAATTTGCATATCCGCCCCCTGACAGCAGCCCAAGAGCGCAGCATAGCATTCAGGTCTGGCTCAGGTCCTTAGGGGGTCATTCAGACCCACTCGCGAGCGGCAGTACGCTCGCAAGTGGGTCGATGTTCCCCACTGCGCATGCGCACGACGGAGGGAGCTCCGTCGTGCGCATGCGCGAGACCCGGGGAGCGACGGGCTTTCCATCGCTCCGGGTCTCGCACCAAAGGTGGGCTTGCCGGGGGCGTGCCTGCCAGACGGAGGCGTTCCCATGGGAACGCCTACCGTCTGAAGCCGGCCCCACTGACATCAGTAGTGATGTCAGTGGGAGTGATTTTGGCTCTGATAGAGCCAAAATCACTCCAGGCCTTGCGGCAGGGAGACCCTACCGCAGGGTCTCCGTCGCAAGTCAGATGGTCACGATGGTCTTGTCATCTTTTTGGCCGCTCGCATATGCTGTGGGTGGTCACCCACAGCTATATGAGCGGCCTGGAGGCCGCTCCATTTTCATGGAGGAGGGCCCTGATTCAGAGCGAGCGCTCTGGTCAGAGCGTCCGGCTCTGAATCAGGCCCTTAGAGCGCTGCTGTTTGTTGCAGATTTATCGCAACAAGTTCTATTCCCGCTGCATTCCTAAAGAAAGCATTTTGGACACCCCGCTCCAGAAATACAGCATAGGACAGTAGCTATGCTCCAAAAGTTTGGTTATAACTAGGGGTGTGCACCGGCCACTTTTCGTGTTTTGTGTTTTGGTTTTGGATCTGGATCTTTCTTCGTGTTTTGGATCTGGATTGGTTTTGCCAAAACCACCCTTCCGTGTTTTGGGTTCTGGGTTTTGTGTTTTGGATCTGTATTTTTTTGAAAAAAAGCATAAAAACAGCTAAAATCACAGAATTTGTAGGTTTTTCTGCTCCTATGCTATTATTAACCTCAATAACCTTAATTTCCACTCATTTCCAGTCTATTCTGAACACCTCACACCTCACAATAGTGTTTTTATGTCCAAAAGGTTGCACCGAGGTAGCTGGATGACTATGCTAAGCGACACGAGTGGGCGGCACAAACACGTGACCCATCTAGGAGTGACACTGCAGTGGCAGGCAGGATGGCAGTTAGAAAAACTAGGCCCCAAACTGTACATAATGCAAAGAAAAAAAGAGGTGCAAGATGGAATTGTCCTTGGGCCCTCCCACCCACCCTTATGTTGTATAAACAGGACATGCACACTTTAACAAATCAATCATTTCAGCGCCAGGGTCTGCCACACAACTGTGGCTGAAATGATTGGTTCGTTTGGGCCCCCACAAAACAAGCTGGCAATTAATGTGTCCCTGCACAAACTGGCTCTACGGAGGCAAGATGTCATCCTCATCCTCCTCATCCACCGATTCCTCACCCTCTTCAGTGTGTACATCCTCATCCTCACAAAGTATTAACTCGTCCCCACTTGAATCCACCACCACAGGTCCCTCTGTACCTTCTGGAGGCTGGTCTCCCTGGAAGAGCTGATAATTCATTTTGATGAACATCATCTTCTCCACATTCTGTGGAAGCAACCTCCTACGCCTTTCGCTGACAAGGTTCCCGGCTGCACTAAACACTCTTTCGGAGTACACACTGGAGGGGGGGCAACTCAGGTAAAATAGAGCCAGTTTGTACAGGGGCCTCCAAATTGCCTCTTTTTCCTGCCAGTACAGGTATGGACTGTCTGACATGCCTACTTGGATGCTGTCACCGATGTAATCCTCCACCATTCTGTCAATGGTGACAGTATCATATGCAGTGACAGTAGACATGTCAGAAATTGTTGCCAGGTCCTTCAGTCCGGACCAGATGTCCAAACTTGGTCCTGCCTGCCCTGCATCACCGCCAGCGGGTTGCTTAGGATACCTAAGTTTTTTCCTGGCAGCCCCAGTTGCGGGAGAAAATGAAGAAGGAGCCGTTGACGTGTCACGTTCCGCTTCAGCTGACAGTGTGTTCACCAGCAGGTCTTTGCACCTCTGCAGGCTTGTGTCGGCCGGAAAGAGAGACACCACATAGGCTTTAAACCTAGGATCGAGCACGGTGGCCAAAATGTAGTGGTCTGATTTCAACAGATTGACCACCCTGGAATCCTGGCAAAGCGAATGAAGGGCTTCATCCACAAGTCCCACATGCCGAGCGGAATCGCTCCGTCTTAGCTCCTCCTTCACTTTCTCCAGCTGCTTCTGCAAAAGCCTGATGAGGGGAATGACCTGACTCAAGCTGGCAGTGTCTGAACTGACTTCACGTGTGGCAAGTTCGAAGGGCTGAAGAACCTTGCACAACACGGAAATCATTCTCCACTGCGCTTGAGTCAGGTGCATACCCCCTCCTTTGCCTATGTCATAGGTGGATGTATAGGCTTGTATGGCCTTTTGCTGCTCCTCCATCCTCTGAAGCATATAGAGGGTTGAGTTCCACCGCGTCACAACCTCTTGCTTCAGGTGATGGCGGGGCAGGTTCAAGAGTGTTTGCTGGCGCTCCAGTCTTCGGCACGCAGTCGCTGAATGGCGAAAGTGGCCAGAAATTTTTCGGGCCACCCAAAGCGTCTCCTGCACGCCCCTGTCGCTTTTCAGAAAATTCTGCACCACCAAGTTTATTGTGTGAGCAAAACATGGGACGTGCTGGAATTTGCCCAGATGTAATGCCCGCACAATATTGGTGGCGTTGTCAGATATCACAAATCCCCAGGAGAGTCTAAGTGGGGTAAGCCACTGGGCGATGATTTCCCTCAGTTTCTCTAAGAGGTTGTCGGCGGTGTGCCTCTTACTGAAACCGGTGATACACAGCGTAGCCTGCCTTGTAACGAGCTGGCGTTTCTGAGATGCTGCTACTGGTGACGCTGCTGCTGTTGCTGCGTAAGGTGATACATCTACCCAGTGGGCTGTCACAGTCATATAGTCCTTAGTCTGCCCTGTTCCACTTGTCCACATGTCCGTGGTTAAGTGGACATTGTGTACAACGGCATTTTTCAGGACACTGAGGACACTTTTTCTGACGTTTCTGTACAGTCTCGGTATCGCCTGCCTAGTGAAGTGGAATCTAGACGGGATTTGGAACCGGGGACACACTACCTCCATCAATTGTCTAAATCCCACTGCACTAATGGCGGATACCGGACGCACGTCTAACACCAACATAGCAGTCAAGGCCTCAGTTATACGTTTTGCTTCAGGATGACTGCTGTCGTACTTCATCCTCCTCGCTAAGGACTGTTGGAGGGTCAATTGTTTAGTAAAAGTAGTGGTGTTCCTACTTCCTCTCTGGGATGATGAACGACTCCCAGCAGCAGCAGCAACAGCAGCAGCGGCAGCAGTAGGCGTAGCAATGCAGGATCCTCCGGAGGAATCCCGGATAGGAGAGTCAGTCATGCCAGTGATATGGCCTGCAGGACTACTTCCGATCCTGACTAAGGAGGAAATTGACGAGGAGGGAGTTGACGGTGTGGTTTGCAGGCGCTTGGATACAACAGGACAACGGGATTTAGGTGTCCCTGGACTGCTTACGGTCTGAGCCAAAGTTTCTGAACTTGACAGTAACTTTTTATGAACGCGCTGCAGGTGCCGTATAAGGGAGGATGTTCCTAGGTGGTTGACGTCCCTACCCCTACTTATTTCACCTTTACATATGGTACATATGGCAAGACAGTTGTTGTCCGGATTTGGATAGAAATATTGCCAGACCAAAGAGGTGGAATGTTTGGTCTTCTGCCCAGGCATGACCGTGATGGGCTTTTTCATCCCACGGACAACAACTGTCTCCCCCGGAGCCTGATTTAAACAAACCACATCACCATCAGAATCCTCCTCGCCAACTTCCTCCTCAGCGCCAGCTACACCAGTATCCTCATCCTGTTGTACTTCAACAGTGACATCTTCAATTTGCATATCAGCAAGTGGACTGTGGGTGCTCCTTTCAGCACTTGCAGGGGGCGTGCAAATGGTGGAAAGAGCCACCTCTTCCCGTCCAGTGCTGGGAAGGTCAGGCATCGCAACCACCACCACACTTGGACTCTCTTTGGGGATTTGTGATATCTTCTTAGAAAGCACAGTTCTTCGCTGTGCTTTTGCCAGCTTAACTCTTTTGATTTTTTTAGTGGGAGGAGTGCTTCCATCGTCATGTGAAGCTGAACCACTAGTCATGAACATACTAGGGATCGACCTTAGCCGTTCCTTGCCACTCCGTGTCGTAAATGGCATATTGGCAAGTTTACGTTTCTCTTCAGCTGATTTAAATGTCTTTTTCAAGGTCATTTTCCTGAACTTTGCCATTTGGGATTGTATGTGCCCTCTACTATGACATTGGGCATCGGCCTTGGCAGACGACGTTGTTGGCATGTTATCGTCTATGTCATGACTAGTGGCAGCAGCTTCAGCACTAGGAGGAAGTGGTTCTTGATCTTTCTCTATTTTATTTTTATCGGAGAAAGTTTGGTCCTCCATTTATGTTATATCGATTTGATATATACGTGCGGCTAAACACAGAAAATAAAATTTTTTTTGGTTCGGACTGGAGTGTACTTTGTGGGTTACAGCACCCTTTAACGGTCAAGCCAGCCGGCCCTTTACTTATGACACAGGCGCACTCTTGGCACTACTTTGTTGATGCACGTGCGGCTACTGCGCACACAATTCACAAACACAGAAAATAATTTTTTTTTAGGTTTGGACTGGAGTGTACTTTCGGGGGTTACAGCACCCTTAACGGTCAAGCCAGCCGGCCCTTTACTTATGACACAGGCGCACGCTTGGCACTACTTTGTTGATGCACGTGCGGCTACTGCGCACACAATTCACAAACACAGAAAATAATTTTTTTTTTGGTTTGGACTGGAGTGTACTTTCGGGGGTTACAGCACCCTTAACGGTCAAGCCAGCCGGCCCTTTACTTATGACACAGGCGCACGCTTGGCACTACTTTGTTGATGCACGTGCGGCTACTGCGCACACAATTCACAAACACAGAAAATAATTTTTTTTTTGGTTTGGACTGGAGTGTACTTTCGGGGGTTACAGCACCCTTAACGGTCAAGCCAGCCGGCCCTTTACTTATGACACAGGCGAACGCTTGACACTACTTTGTTGATGCACGTGCGGCTACTGCGCACACAATTCACAAACACAGAAAATAATTTTTTTTTGGTTTGGACTGGAGTGTACTTTCAGGGGTTACAGCACCCTTTAACGGTCAAGCCAGCCGGCCCTTTACTTATGACACAGGCGCACGCTTGGCACTACTTTGTTGATGCACGTGCGGCTACTGCGCACACAATTCACAAACACAGAAAATAATTTTTTTTTGGTTTGGACTGGAGTGTACTTTCGGGGGTTACAGCACCCTTTAACGGTCAAGCCAGCCGGCCCTTTACTTATGACACAGGGGCACTCTTGGCACTACTTTGTTGATGCACGTGCGGCTACTGCGCACACAATTCACAAACACAGAAAATAATTTTTTTTTAGGTTTGGACTGGAGTGTACTTTCGGGGGTTACAGCACCCTTAACGGTCAAGCCAGCCGGCCCTTTACTTATGACACAGGCGCACGCTTGGCACTACTTTGTTGATGCACGTGCGGCTACTGCGCACACAATTCACAAACACAGAAAATAATTTTTTTTTGGTTTGGACTGGAGTGTACTTTCGGGGGTTACAGCACCCTTTAACGGTCAAGCCAGCCGGCCCTTTACTTATGACACAGGCGCACGCTTGGCACTACTTTGTTGATGCACGTGCGGCTACTGCGCACACAATTCACAAACACAGAAAATAATTTTTTTTTAGGTTTGGACTGGAGTGTACTTTCGGGGGTTACAGCACCCTTAACGGTCAAGCCAGCCGGCCCTTTACTTATGACACAGGCGCACGCTTGGCACTACTTTGTTGATGCACGTGCGGCTACTGCGCACACAATTCACAAACACAGAAAATAATTTTTTTTTTGGTTTGGACTGGAGTGTACTTTCGGGGGTTACAGCACCCTTAACGGTCAAGCCAGCCGGCCCTTTACTTATGACACAGGCGCACGCTTGGCACTACTTTGTTGATGCACGTGCGGCTACTGCGCACACAATTCACAAACACAGAAAATAATTTTTTTTTTGGTTTGGACTGGAGTGTACTTTCGGGGGTTACAGCACCCTTAACGGTCAAGCCAGCCGGCCCTTTACTTATGACACAGGCGCACGCTTGGCACTACTTTGTTGATGCACGTGCGGCTACTGCGCACACAATTCACAAACACAGAAAATATATTATTTTTTTAGCACTTGGGGGGAGCACCCCTGATGGACAGAGCACCCCCTGGACAACACTACAGCACCCCTTTAGGACTGGGACACTGCACAGGACTTTGGAGTGGACACAGCCCCTATGGAGAACTGACTGCACAACACAGTCCAGCCAGCCCCTATGGACTTTGAAGTAGTGGACACAGCCCCTATTAACAACAGCAGCACAGCACAACACAGCCAGCCCCTATGGACTTTGAAGTAGTGGACAACAGCAGCACTACACTACACTACACTACACAGCACTAACTCCCACCCTCCCTCTTCACTGTCCACAGCCGAGTGAGAAAATGGCGCCGACGCGGGTACCTTATATAGGATCCAAAACCCGCGAGACTCGGAAGGCGGGATGATGACGTTTTGCCTCGATGTCAGATCCGAGTCAGGCGGGAAAAGTCGAGCCTGACTCGGATCGGACTCGGATCGGGGGGGCTCGGGGGGGTTCGGATTTCAGAAATCCGAACCCGCTCACCCCTAGTTATAACTAAGCTAAGACGTTAAACTGAAAGCCTAGAACATTAACCTACTATATCAGTCGTCTTCCTTTCTCTTTCTGTGGTTTAAGTGGATTTTTCTCTTTTTTTTATTATTTAGCTTTTGCTTTTTAAGTTTTCGTTTGAAAGTAAATACTTGCAAGCTTTGTAAAATATAAATTGAAAACAGTGTACAAAGCAGCCACATAAGCCGGCATTAAACAAACAAAATAAAATTTGCATGAAGAATATAAAGCAAACATAGCAGTTTTAAGGGAAGTCTTTGAGGCCTCCAGAGACGTCTTTGGATTTAAGTTGCCGATGCCGCGGGAGATAAAAGTGCTTTATTGCAGCTCGTTCTGTGCAGAAAGGTAGGTCTCACAGTAGGTGCTCACAGTTCTCCTCTTCATATATAGAGACTCCTGCTGATTCATCTCAAACGCTGGAGGGAACTCCGTCATCTCACCACGGGTACTGAGATAAATAGATGTAGATGAGACGATTTTGCTTTTACACAGAGCGTAGTAATGGGCAGCTATATATTTAATAACACTTGTCAGACTTGATAAAAGTGCAGAAACAATTCCTCCAATTCAGTTCATGTTGCGATGTGCAGCGGATATGATAACAGTTTATAAGCTCTATTCAAGTGTGCATTCTGCTGGTGACACAAACCTTGTCAGAGCCCCCACCACAAACAATACAATTATCTACTGGCTTTAGAACATCAATACTAAATAGAAGGTTTTTTTCTATTAGCTGTCCTACAAACTATTATCTCCTTTTCAAAATATCTGGAGGGGCATCCAGTATGGATGCCAGTTACATACTGTACATTGCTCCCAGCATGTCGAGTCATTTGATGCAGAGCGGGAGGATTTAGTTGGAAATGACGTGTGTGCTGGTGTTGATAATGCATAGTATGTAGGCACATACAGTACCAGCGGAAACCATACTTGCCTACCTTTGGGTTCTCCTCCCTAGGAGAAGCCATGGTAGGAGAAGCAGGTGGGCTGTGATGGGGGCAGGGCCTGATGGTTTGCGTCATTAAGCCCTGCCCCGTTTGTAGCAAATTACTGCGATTGGCTTAAATTTAAATAGGGGGTGGGGCTAAGAATCTCTGAGAATCTCGTCAGTAAGCCCCGCCCCCTACACTGGGACCTGCGTTCGCAGCGGAAATTGTGCCCACTACACTAGGAAGTGGGCAGAATGCGGGAGAAGTGCCTATACTTCTGGGGGTGGAGGGGGTTACCCGAAAAATCGTGAGAGGTTAGGCATGTAGGTGGAAACTACATTTGTGTGCTTGCAATATTCCACATGGGTTCTCCTGTCTCTCGCAGAGCTGGGTGCAGGAAGTAAAGGCTTCCTGGAAAAAGCACAAAGTATGTAATTATTGCCAGAATCTCCCGTAATAACATACTTGCCGACATCCTGGCTGACCCCTTCGGGAGGGAGCAGCCATTGCACAGCATTTAGGGGCGGAACTGAGGGCGTGGCCACACAATTGCTTCATTTTGGCCCCGCCCCACTACACAATGCTGAGATTTCTGGCATTGTGAAGCAGGGGGCGGGGCCATGATGACGTGATTCAGCACGAATTGCGACATCAGCCCCCCCGCTGAGGGTGTTTGTGGTTGCATTGCAAGGGGGACTGGAGGGGCCGGGAGCGGCACTCGATTTTCGGGAGGCTTCTGGCCAAATCGGGAGAGTAGGGATCTACAGTATACGTAATAATAATACATTGTAATTGATCATTATTAATGGGCATCATTGCATACTTACCTATGGGAACTTCCACCAGTCTGCTTCATTTATATCTTACCGGACCAACTCTGTGATACCCAGCTGTCCTCGTCAGTGTTTATCAGTGGTAGAAACGCGCATGAGCGGACTTCAGTCTGCGCACGTGCAAGGGATCAGTAATGGAGAGGGATCATCTGACTATTTTACGTAAAAACTAACCCTCCAAACCACCAAATAGTAAATGCAGCGGTTTAGAGGTGAAAACCGACAGTTATGGCGGCAGGTTTAAAACACACTTACCTACAGTCCCGGATCGTTCTGGGAGACTCAGAAATTAGTGTGGTGTCCCGTGTGCCTGGAGGAGTGCGCGAGTCTCCTGGAGGCCTCCAGCCATCCGCAGCAGCCCACTTCCTGAGTGACGAGGGTGGCTTCCAACATGTATCTATATAACAACAAAAAAGAAAAAGTTAAAAATAGTAAAAAAAAAATTAAAAAAGCTCAAATAAATATTTTCTGGTATATTTAAATGGAGATTTTACATGGAACCCGGTCGAATAAATGATATGAGTGAGGAACTAGATGAAGAGACTGATATAAATGTTAATCCATTTCTCTTTCCTAAATGATATACAGAATTATCCTTCATGAGCCTGTCAACAATTTAGAAATTACGGTACATTTTTCATAAATTCTGCTAGCGGAGATATCATCTGTAACAAGCTCTTTACATAAGCATATGCTCTCGTTAGGGGGCCTAACCTTCAGGAGACCCTGGAATGAGCAGTAATTATATAACATCTGCTCTCCCCTCTGTTTCATTAGGAAATCAGAACTTGGGATCAAAGTTACTGTTTTCATTTTCTTGGTAAGAGATATGTGATTTGCTCTTAGGCTTCCTACAATACTGGGGTCATTTACAAACTTTTAGGGCCTGATTTAGAGGTGTTGCTACTGCACAAGCACCTCAGTTGCCCAGTGTATGCATTTCCTTTGTGTCTGTACAGAGTCCTAGTGATAATTCCAGGCGCACGCAGGGAGACGTGCATAGAAAATGTAGTGTGCACGCAGTTCTCGGAGATCCCAGGGGGGTGTCTTAGTGCACGCACGGAGATGGTCCAGATCCCTCTTATGGGTGTGTTATGGGAGTGTATGTGACCACCAATGAATCAGACCCTAATGCAGGGCCGGTGCTACCATTAGGCGGCTGCCTCGGGGCGCCGGCCACTGGAGGGTGCCGCTGAGTCCACAAAAAAAAAAAAGAAGGATGTTTCTTTCAGTCCCGGCTGGGTCTACAGATGACGAAGGCTGATGCAGGTGTGTGTGTGTGTGTGTGTTAATGAGTGCAGACAGGTGTAGTGTGTGTGTGTTAATGAGTGCAGACAGGTGTAGTGTGTGTGTGTGTTAGTGAGTGCAGACAGGTGTGTGTGTGTGTGTGTGTGTTAATGAGTGCAGACAGGTGTAGTGTGTGTGGGGGTGGAGGGGGTTTGTTGAGTGCTGACAGGGTGAGTGTGTGTGTGAGTGTGAGTGTGTGTGTGTGTGTGTGTTAATGAGTGCAGACAGGTGTAGTGTGTGTGTGTGGGTGGAGGGGCTTTATTGAGTGCTGACAGGGTGAGTGTGTGTGTAGGGGGGAGGTTGATGGGTGCTGACATATATTGGGGCACAAATGTGTGGCATAAATATATATTGGGGCATGGATGTGTGGCATAATGTATTGAGGACACAGCTGTATGGCATATAAATAATGTGGGGCACATGTGTGGAATATGTATTAGGGGAATTGTATAGCATAATTCAGGGCTGTGTGGCATACAATATATTTGGTGCACAGCTGTGTGGCATATGTATTGGAGGCATTGATGTATAGAATAATTCTGAATTAGGGATATAGCTGTGTAGCATATAATGAATTTGTGGCACAGATGTGTGGCATATTATTAATTGGGGCAGTGTTATGAGGCACAGTATGATTTTGGGGCTCTGCTGTGTGGTATACTACTTGGGGAATTTCTATATAGTATATTATGAATTTGGGACAATGCTGTGTGGTATATTATAAATTCGTGTCACTAACGTGTGGCATAGCATTGGGGGGAGCAGGGGCGGTGGATGAAATGTTGCCTAGGGCACCCAAGCACCTTGCACCAGCCTTGCCCTAAAGGGTATATTTATTAAAGGTCGATTTTGTGTTTCTGGGACAGTGCGGTGTTGCCCACTGCGCATGCGCACGACGGAGGGAGCTCCGTCGTGCGCATGCGCGAGACCTGGCGAGCGACGGGCTCACCATCGCTCCGGGTCTCGAACCTAAGGGAGCGTGCTGTCGATGTTGATTGACAGCATACCCCCTTTGGTGGGCATGCCTGCCAGACGGAGGCGTTCCCATGGGAACGCCTACCGTCTGAAGCCGGCCCCACTGACATCACTAGTGATGTCAGTGGGAGTGATTTTGGCTCTGATAGAGCCAAAATCACTCCAGGGCTTGCGGCAGCGAGACCCTACCGCAGGGTCTCCGTCGCAAGCCCGATGGTCGCCATGGTCAAGACCATGGCGGCCATCATCATGGGCGCTCGCTATAGCTGTGGGTGGTAACCCACAGCTATGCGAGCGTCCATGAGGACGCTCCAAAAAAAGGTAGGAGGGCCCTGATTCAGATCGAGTGCTCTGGTCAGAGCGTTCAGCTCTGAATCAGGCCCTATGTCCTAAGCCTTGGAGATAAAGTGGATGGATACAATGGACCTGATTCAGCAAGGAACGCAGTTGCTAATATTCACGCAATCGGCTGATTGTTGTGTCCTGCGCCTGCATATGCATCGTGGTGCAAGTAAGCGAACTAACCATTGCCATCAGGACTACGATCGCAGTGACAATGCAGAGTGATTGACAGGAAGTACCATTTGGGGGTGGTGACAGGGGGGTGGTCGGCGAAATGCAGGCGTGACAGAGCGTTTGAACGCCATTGCAGGGATGTGCATAAATTATCCTCTGCGATGGTATACACAGCCTGAGCTCTCACTGCGCGCAGGAAAGTTAGCAATTTAGTGGTACGGCCAAACCTGTCTTAAATGTGCGAGTGGCTCCGATGTACTTCGATGTTACCGATGTTTTGGCCGGATTGCAAGGTATTACGGATGTGCAAGAGAGGAAATGGGTGTCTGCATGTTGTCCGTGCGATTGCAATTATTAGCATACTTTTGCAGCAGAACAGCAATCCTTGCTGAATCAGGCCCAAAGTACCAACCAATCAGCTCCTAACTGTCACTTTACAGGCTGAGTTTGAAAAATGACAGCTAGGAGCTAATTGGTTGATACTTTATCTCCTTCCACTTTATCTCTGTCCAAGGCTTAGTACATAGACCCCTAGATCACATATTTACTAACAATTTTTTGTATTTCTTTTAAGTGTTAGTAAAAGTGTAACACTGCCTGCAGCACTCAGAAGCGTTATTCAATAGAATTTCACCAGTTTTAACTTTTATGGCCAGAAACATGTTGGGAGCTCAGGGCCTGATTCAGAGCCGGACGCTTTGACCAGAGCGCTCGCTCTAAATCAGGGCCCTCCTACCTAAAAATGGAGCGGCCTCTTGGACGCTCGCATAGCTGTGGGTTACCACCCATAGCTTATGCGAGCGTCCATGATGATGGTCGCGATGGTCAAGACCATCGCGACCATCGGGCTTGCGACGAGACCCTGCGGTAGGGTCACGGTGACCGCAAGCCCTGGAGTGATTTTGGCTCTATCAGAGCCAAAATCACTCCCACTGACATCACTAGTGATGTCAGTGGGGCCGGACCCAGACGGTAGGCGTTCCCATGGGAATGCCCCTGTCTGGCAGCTACACCCCCGGCACACCCACCAAAGAGGGCGTGCTGTCAGTCACCATCGACAGCACGCCCCCTTTGGTGCGAGACCCTCCGTCGTGCGCATGCGCATTAGGGCACCATCGACCCGCTTGCGAGCGTCCTACGCTTGCGAACGGGTCTGAATTAGGCCCTCAGTTATCAATAGACACCCATTCAAATTGCTGTTCAAAATTTGCGCCTTCTGTTCACTGTCGTACTTGCCTTTTGCAGTCCAAACTCACGGACACTTTTCAGGTTGCCCACAAACGTTATAATTTGTGTCTTCAAATATTTAAACACTATTTAAATTATGTTTTTAGCAATAATAAAGTATTTTTGCTTTCTTTAATTGGAACTACTAAGGCTACTGGTATTTCAGTACGATAAAAATGTATCATCGAAGCGCATTCATGCCGGTGTGCTTGAACATTTGCTTGAACAGAATAGAAAGTGGTCAAACCTGCTCCAATTTCTTGAATCGGGCTGAATTTTTTAATTATTCTACAATTCTGCAACTTCCATTGAATAGTCACATTTTTGCACCCGTTCAGTGATCCGGTTTGATAGACAATATGCAGCCATTTTGATCATCTGTAGTTAACATTCATTACAATTAGAGATGAGCGGTTCGGATTACCTGGAATATGGACTGCTCTGAGTCTGAACACAGGCATTCGAGCGACCGCTTGTCCAGGTCTGAATCTCCCCCAGTGTCCACTAAGGGGCTGTGGGGGCGATTCAGACCTGGACGCTAAGCCAGGTCTCTCGCAGCCAAAAGGGACCGGGTATGCAAATTCCACGACCGCACTGTCTGGTGCAAGGACACCCTCTATGTCTTAGAGAGCGATGGCAGGGTAAACGCACGCCGGTCTAAAGACGCCCACTTTATTTCTTAACACACGTCAAGTGTATGATTAATCAGAACCATCGAGAGCCATCGGAGCTGCTCGCAGCCCTTGAGGTCGACCCTACCCCACCGCAAGCACTGTGATCCCTGCAGGCTGAAATACAACCAAGTGATGTGCAGTGTACAATGACGCTTCCATGCTAATTATGCACACCCATAAAACGCCGTTTAGACGCCCAGACATGCCTGTGTTCGCAGTACCACTCCCCCGTTCACAAGCACCTTCCCCTGTTACCACCCACAAATGGCACATTCTGTCACTCAAAGTAGCGTCCAGGCTGTGTATTACGAGCACACAATTCCCGAGTGACTCATGCAGGCGCATATTGATGCATACACATGCGCAGATGGATGACTATCGGCCATAGCGTGCGTTCGCGGCTTAGCGTCCGGGTCTGAATCAGGCCCAGTGTCCACTAAGGGGCTGTATCCATCAAAGGGCTGTGTCCATATAAGGTTACTGTTCTGCTCCATACAATTATATATTTTTTTAAAATTAAGAAAAAAATGTTATATGTGATTAGATTGTGCACCGCACCTCAGTGCGCTGTGCCCCAGAGCATTGCGTAATATTGGTCTGACGCCAGGCAGTGTGAGCCAAGCTCCTGCCCAGTTGTGTTAAAAAAAAATAATACAAAATTGTTGTATTTGATTGGATTGTGGCCCGCACCCCAGTATGCTGTGCCGCAGAGCGATACGTAAAAGTGGTCTGACACCAGGCATTGATCTGCAAATTGAAAAATGGGTAACGATCAGTTTACAGAAGAGCAACCAAATAGCGCTCCAGCTGCTGCCACCAGTCATGATGACGATACTAGTCAACGTCATCTACTAAGGCCAATGGTCAAGGGCATAGATGGTTTACGACATCAGGGCATCTAAAATCCAAAAAAACAGTATACAGTGGTAAAGAAAAAACAATATTGTGAGCTGTGAGGTGGTCAAAATTGACTGGAAATGACTGGAAATTAATGTTATTGATGTTGATAATACTGTAGGAACAAATAAATGGCCCAAATTATGAGATTTTAGCTTTTTTTTGTAAATTTGTGAGAAAAATGCAAATCCGAAACTGGACGACGAATCAGAGCCGAATCCAAATCTAGCAAAAATGGTCCGGCGCACATCTCTAATTACAATATAACATCAAAATTTAAGGACTACATAGGGTCTGATTCAGTGCCGATATTTACGCAGTGCCAGTGCTCAGTGAGTGACAGGCTGGCACCCGGAGGAAAGGAGAGGACTAGAGGAGAGGGAATAAGAGGCCATCACTGCTGCTGACACAACCGCACTGACAGGTGAGAGTGCAGTGCCAGAGTTGGGGGAGTTCCTGCCTCAGCCTTGGTCATTAGTAGTTAGGACTGAAAGAGACTTCTTTCATATTTTTTTTGTGTACTCAGCAGCGCCCTCCAGTGGCCGGGGCACTTAGGGCCTGATTCAGAGCCGGACGCTATTTGCGGATGGTCGTTCAGGAAAAGGGGGTGGCTATTCAAATAAACCGTTTGCTCTTTGCGGTCTGTTCACACCTCCATGTCTGAACGAGCGAACAAATCTTGCGGTCGTTTTTTGGATAACTACGCCCCCTGGCCGCTCGCATCCTACTATTTATTAGATTAATCGAGTACATCGACCAGCGTATGAACTGCTCGCTATTCTTGTGGTTGGTTTTTCCTACCACAATCATGCGAGCAGTTCTGACTATAAAATAACCCAGTGACGTGGTCAATGACGCTGCTTTGTTAATTATGCACACCCTTAAAACGTCCGTTTTGACCTTTAAGCACGCCTGCGTTCGGATCTCCACTCCCCGTTTTCAAGCACCTTCCCCTGTTACCACTCACAAAAGCCTCATCCTGTCACTCAAAATAGCAGGCATTTGCTATTTAGCGAGCACACGATTTTCGGCCGCACTGACTGGTTCGCGCATGCGTATTAAAATCCGTATGCATGCGCAGTTGTGCGAACATCGGTAGGAGCGAACGAGCGGCCGCTTACGAGCGGCTCTGAATCAGGCCCATAGACCCCTAGATCACATATTTACTAACAATTTTTTGTATTTCTTTTAAGTGTTAGTAAAAGTGTAATTTAGCCCTAGAAACACAACATCGATTTTGATCGATTTTCATCAACTTTAATTAGTAAATAAATATATGCCTAAATGTCTTTTCTTAGGGCCTTATTCACTATGGATCGCTATTACGATTGCAGCTGCAATTACTGACACAGGTCTGCTGTGAAAATATGATAATGAATGCAATCGCAAAGCCGTCGGACAGCCAGCATGCTGTAGAGACGCCCACTATCGCCCACTACCGCTATCTCACATCCGTAATACCTTAAAGTGCTGCGTATACATCGGGAACATCGAGTAACATCGGCCCCTCACGCACAATTACAACAGGCCTGACCTTACTCAGAAATTGCTAACCTCGTCGCACGCAGTGAGTACACAAGCTGCGTATGTTGTCGCAGTGGCTAATTTATGCACGCCCATGTAACGGTGACCAAACAGACAGGCACGCCCGCATTTCTCTGACCACTCCCCCTTAACAGTGGCATCCCTACCTTTAGATGCATCTGGTGCGGGCAGCGGAGCAGTGTGTGCGGCATGGCCACGCGCCCCAGGAACAAGGGGTGTTACCTCACGATAAGGGACGTGGCCTCGCATGTGGGGGCAGAGTTACGCACCCAAACCCCGGTTTTAGTGTCTCCGGGGGGTCCGGGAGGTGCGGACTGCCCCCGTGGACCACTGTACTTGTAGTGCCGGCTCCCTTACTGTGACAGGAGCCGAGTGCTGCACGTAATTCTACAGTGCAGCACCCAGCTCCTTTCACTGAGGGGGAGTCTGCACTTTGGTGTCACCTGCCAGGGTGCGGCACGCACCCCCTTGTGATGCCACTGCCCCTTAACAGGGGAAGGTTTTCAAGCACCTTCCCTTGTTACCACCCACATACGCCTCCTCCTGTCACTCAAAATAGCCGGCATTCGCTATTTAGCGAACAAACGATTTTCGGCCGCACTGACTGGTTCGCGCATGCGTATTACGATCCGTACGCATGCGCAGTTGGGCAAACCGCTCGGAACGAACGAGCGGCCACTTACGAGCGGCTCTGAATCAGGCCCTTAGGCAGCTGCCTAATGGTAGCACAGGCCCTGACCATGTGCTCCATTAAATAACCATACTAATTGATTATGTCAAATTTAGTTTAGTATCACAGTGATACTTCTGAATATGCCACCCATATTAACATCACTTACCTGTACGGCCAGGTCCAGCACTGTCTCCCTCCTCCTCCGCGTCCTAACGCTGCCGGCGATGGGTACCTGGCTAATAATAAGCATGCACTACGGCCGTCTGCTCATGCACAACGCGCTTCAATCCGGCAGGGATTCTGCAGAGCCTGGAAGTTGGAAAAGGCTATGCTGGGTCCCCAGTCCTGGCAATAGGAATGTCCTGCTAACACCATCTATAGATGACGTATGCTGTACAGTCATAAACAACAATAAACTAAGCTTAATACTGTTTGCTAAACACAAAAATGTCATAACCGCTCTTAGCATGAAATGTGCACTAAAGGGGCCCCTATGAGTCAATATGAATTGGAGACATGCACTCAGCAGTATAAACATAATATAAATCATAGCTATAGAATAAAAGTAGGCACTAAATGTCAATGCCGGTACCCCCTTAGCTTTGCACCCTGGGCAGGTCACATGGCGCCCTGCCCTAATAATGACTGTTCTGTTACACAGAAGTCTTTCCCTTCTGCACAGAGAAAACATCTGGACAATGCTAGAGGTAATCTGGAACCCTCCCTGCCCCTCCCAAAATGTCCACGAGACTCCCAGATATGAACGAGACCTCCCAGTCTCCCTAAAGAAATATCAAAGGCCAAAATCCTTAAAACCCGGTGACCGCCAGTGGAATTTCGTGTTTTAAAGATAACAGGGTGGCTTATGCAGGTGCGGCAGGTTAAGGTCAAATAAATGAGATTTATATAGACACAGTAACACTTTAAGCTGTGTTGTAATGAGCGAGCCGAGGAGCACAAGTATCGGACCTGCATTATTAATCGAAAATGAAAGTGGTTCTCTCCTCACCTAGATATCTACATTTAATATGCAGAATTACATAAGAGGTTGTTACCTAATATACTCAGTCAATGTCAATGATAGGTGCATAAATTCGACATTTTTCTCCTTTCACCTTGTTATTGTCATATAAATCACAGCGTCCAATCTCCTTACTGTCTTCATCCATCAGAATCAGTGGCTTCTTTGGGCAGAGGACTGACCTTATACACAGAAGGTCGCGGCAATGTCCTCAGTCATTTATGTTTAATGGCATTTTAGGAGGGCAGTGACTTCTCGGGGTCACCGGCCTCTTAACAGTAAACAAATGACCCTGCAGCACAGGTTGGATTTCTGAGCTTTTGATGTACAGCACACATGTGGCAGCATTTTATTATTTTGTCTTAGATTGTTAAGGGCAGCACATGTTGCACATACAGGGACTCATTCAGAGGCGGTCGGAGGATGCAAGCGGTCGCTCAGAAACTGGGCGGCCACTTGCATCCTGACCGCCCGCCTCTGTTGCGGTCGTTAGGCTGTGGGTTAACACCCACAGCTCTAACGACCGCTCGGGTGATGGTCGCGATGGTCAGAGACCATCGCGACCATCGGGGCTTACGACGAGACCCTAGGGTAGGGTCTCACTTGTTGTAAGCCCCGGAGAGCTTCTGGCTCTGTCAGAGCCGGAAGCTCTCCACTGACATCACTAGTGATGTCAGTGGGGCCTCCCCCAAACGGCAGGTGTTCCCGTGGGAACGCCTCCGTTTGGGCTGCCACCCCCCGGCCCGCCTTCCAAACGGGGCGAGCTGTCAATCAACATCGACAGCTCGCCCCCTTTGGAAAGAGACCCGCTACGACCGGCGCTGTCGGTCGTTGCGGGTCTCACGTATGCGCACGATGGCGCCGGCGCCGTCATGCGCATGCTCTGTGGGGGGCCATCGACCCGGTCCGAGCGCATCGGCGCTAACGACCGGGTCTGAATGACCCCCACAGTTCGAGTCACAGTTAAGCTGAGACCGTCTGTAACTCAACCTAAGCAGTCAGTGGTGAAGCTACGTACACGACAACGATTTAGTAAATGAACGATTTTAGTACATGATTTTCGTGAATTTTTTTCAAGGGAAAAATGAACGAAAATCGCTTACTAAAATCGTTCATTTACTAAATGTAATGAACGATTTTTTTGAACTACAAACGATTTTTGCATATTCCCTTACTGAGTTGGTCAGTCTGACTGAACTACAAACTACAAACGTGAACGCGCGTGAACGATGATCGTTCATCGTTTTAACTCAGAAAGTGAACAATGTTTTCAACGATTGAACGATAAATGATGTCGTTATCGATAATCGTCCAAAAAATCGTTGTGTGTGTATGCACCTTAAGTCTTCAGCCACTGTGGAACTACAGATCCCAACATGACTCCCAAATAATCCCACTTCCACTGCCGATCTCAGCACCCCAAACTCTTTTTCTTATTTTATATAAATCTCCCTCAGTTGTTGTTTCAACATATTTTATTTTTACACCATTCCACCCTTTGGATGTTGCTTTATCCTAGGTGTATGTAGTGTTGGGCTCGGTGCAAGCCGACTATTTTTTTCAGCCTGCGCCCCAAAGATTACAACCGGACTCCTCAAAATTAACTTGTCCCGGTTTAAGAAAGCAAGAAACCACGACATATAATATCACCGTTTAGTTACAGCTACATTTTAGTATCACAACTATCTAACTGAATTCATAAAAGATTTTGGGTGCTATTTATCATCATAATGGTTATTGCAGCTGAAGTGTACAGTACATACTGCTGCGACTTCCAATTTTCATCGCCAACACAGTTCAGTGATTCTCAGCTGCTTCTCTGAAAAATAACCAGAGCAATAAAAGTTACTTATATATATATATATATATATATATATAGGAAGGCCCCAAGTCAGCTGTACCGAGTATGCACAGACCCGGTCGCAACCGGGTCGATGGTGGCCCAGAGCGCTTGCGCATGACGGCACGCCCCCTTTGGTGGGCAGGCCGGGGGGGTGGCTGCCCAGATGGAGGCGTTCCCATGAGAACGCCTACCGTCTGGGGCTGGCCCCACTGACATTACAAGTGATGTCAGTAGGAGAGATTCTGGCTCTGTTAGAGCCGAAAGCTCTCTGGGGCTTGCGGCCATGAGACTCTACCACAAGGGTCTTGTCGCAAGCCCGATGGTCGCGATGGTCAAGACCATCGCGACCATCTTCCTGGCCGCTCGCTGTAGCTGTGGGTGGTCACCCACAGCTATGTGAGCGGCCTGGAGGCCGTTCTAAAAAAAAAAGACCGGCCCTGATTCAGAGCGAGCGCTCTGTCAGAGCATCTGGCTCTGAATCAGGGCCAGAGGCCCAACGTAGCCGCGAAAATGGAAGCTCGGATTTGAGTTTAAATTGAAACAAAAAAAAATAAAAAATACATGTATATAATTTAACAAAACAGAGTATACATTTTATATTACATGTATCTTCCCTAATCCCCTAGAAAATAATATTTTTTTTCATCCGGTCTGACCAATTATTTTTAATAAGCTTTAAGGTGAGAAAAAAATGGTTGCAGTAATAAATTACTTTACTCAGTTTCATTAATAAAACCATTCTACTGTAAGATACTGATCACCTACATTATTATTATTATTACTATAAGTTATTTATAAGGCACCACAAAGGTTCTATAGTGCTGTTCATAAACATGATAAGAAATATAAGTATAGAGACAGTACATAAATTCACATAGATAATGGAATACTGTGAGCACAGGGCCAGTGAGACTTCAACGGGGCCCGGGTACTGAAAGGGCGTGGCCAAATCCGTGAGACGTGGACACGCCTCCTCAAAACAAAAAACAAATGTAAATTACTATGAACTGTGCCACTTAGCTGGACTGCACCCCTGCCTGTCCCCTCCATCCAGGCCGGCTCTAGGGGTGTTCGACCAGTGCGGTCGAACAGGGGTGCCACCCATAGAGGGCGCACCCCTCCCCAGCATCCCGATTTCAGCGGGACAGTACTGTCCCGCAGTTCCACCCGTGGGCCGAAGTGGCCGGCGGGTGGTCAGATCGGGAGGTTGGGGACCCCCACTGCCGCAGCTGTGCGGCAGTCCCGGCCTCCGGAGTCTGTATGGACGCTGCGCGCGCGCGCGGCATCCATTTAGTGATGGGAGAGGGCTGGGGCAAGCCCAGCTAGTGAGGCTTCCCCCCCAGCCTGACGTTGTTTGGCACGCCTCCAAACAACATCATGTAGTGGGTGTGGCCTATGGTAATTAGGCCACGCCCCCATTTTCAATTACTCGCGGCTGCAGGGGCACACAAGAGAGAGCCGGCACAGGGTGCTCCGACCCCTGGAGCCGGCCCTGCCCCCAACAGGCCCAGGTAAACTGTACTCACTGCCCCCTGCTCAGTGCCACAGTGTGAGCATATAGCATAAATATGTAGAGAAGACTCTGCCCAGAAGAGCTTACAATCTATAGCGTTTGAGAATAGTCACACTTACCGACTTTGGAGGGCTGATCTCTGGGAGGTCCAGGAAGCGGGAAGTCCAGGTGGTGGCCTGTGTGGTGTGACTGGGTCAATGCAGCATCTCTCCTGTTTCCTCTGAGTCCCAGCATTATATCACGGTGCGCCGCCATGATGACACGATTCATAGCAAATCGCACCATCACTGCCTATCACAAGTGGCGGCATGCCAGAGGGGAGATTCTCACCCAAGTTCTGGAGTCTCATGGTATTTGCAGAGGAGGAGCTAAGTATGTGAAGAGTTCCTCAATGACATGGCAGTGATCACAGAACCTGATAATGGCGGGATCCACCTCAACCTAAACAAATGTTGAGCAAATTCAAGAATTACACAAACTCTAGAAGGTGAGTGCAGCAGCTTCCAGCCTGATCACCTTCAAAATTAGTGGAAAGTGCTGTTTGCTGTAGGATATAGGGATCATAAGGTGATCCAAGGAACCCGGCCACAACTCCCAGTACTGTATGTCCTGTTTGGTATCGTGTGCAACTGAATTGCCACTTTTGTGCAAGGTTTTAGGGCTCTATTTATTAATATTATTTTTACTAATATAAAGTGAAAAAGGGTGTTTTGTGTTTTCACACCCATTTCATATTATTTTTGTTTCACCTAAATTTACTAAAGGGCAATTGGAATTCATAAAATTTACTCCAATGAGAAGCAGGAAGGGGAGAAATGCGGTCAAACCTCGAAAATGCGGGTTTGACCACATTTCTCAAATGCACTAAGCCCCGGAGTGCAATGTACTCTGGGACTTAGTTGCGGTGGGTAACGCCATCTTCCTAACAGCGTTACCCATAGAAGCCTATGGGCTTCTTTCCGCAGAGTACTGATAGAGGGATCCAATCGGATCCCTCCCAGCACCTGGAGGTGGCATTATCTAGGGTCTCCCCCAGTTACCAGACTCCTGCTCTGCTCTAATAGGCAGAGCTCTAAACAGACCACAAGCTGATCACTGCTATAAAAAAAACTTGCAAAAAAAAAACTTACCTGCACCAGGGACCGGAGATCGGTGCTCCGATGATGTCCTC